>CM022391.1:148640574-149840574 GCA_011833715.1 Carcinoscorpius rotundicauda
CCAACACTTGTATAAGTGTTTAAAATTCATACTGGTCTCCATTCAATGATACTGATCAACGCGAAAGGTATTACCAGTAAAGCTGTCATAAACAAGAGTAAACCAATTTTATTGAGGAAAGAAATTTATAAATTAGCTGAGGTTCGATTTATGTACAAGTTCAGCCTGTTAATGTGTATGTGCTGTATGATTTTTGCCCCTCCTGAGGTTAAACCATATTATAACGTAAATGTTTAGCAACACCAGACCTCGCTGAATGATGCTTTTATTTTGTGAGAATCAACAGATGAAACAACATCAGAGGAACTTACTAATAAAGATGAGTGTTTTAAATTTAAGCGAAATCGAAAATACCTTGTCCCTTGTAATCTTTAATTTCAGCAACAGCCTTTTAATAACACGAAGTGCTTTTACAAACACACTAACTGAAAGGCCACGCCCATTCACAACATTTTCTGAACGACAGCAGTGTATCTATGCTAAACATCTGTTTATTTATCTCACCATTGATGCTTTGCGTACATAATAGAAACAGTCATGACTAATTTTGAAGAACAGGCTGCTTGCACTTGGGTGTTTATTCGTCATACTATTCTCTTGAAACAGACAACAGTTAATACACGTATTTCGTTTTAGGCCGAAATGTACTATGTTCATTGTTCAGAGACATCTTTCAGTAAGGCAAGGGTAGCTGTAGACAGGCTTATGTTAGAAGCATATTATTACGTATTTTTTTTGTTTTATGTTCTTGGTAGACTAAACGCAACAGAAAAACGCAGATAACAGCATGTATAATTTATTACACTAAACTATTAACAAATATAACAGATATAACACAAATTATATATAATAACAGTGACAGATATTAAGTTGTAACATTCGAAATTAATTACAAAACAAAATAATATTAGTTTCAAACTTCACAATTAATCACAATACAAAACGGTACTGGCCTGTATCTAATACAATGATCTAAAATGAAAGTCTCAAATTCCAGTCTAGGGTGTGAATTTGGTCCCACGAAGAGATTCCGAAACAGTTCACAGTTCAATAAATTCGCCGACTCTCAGCAAGAGCAGTAATTCAGATGTATCATAGAGATTGACGAAATAAAATCACAGCTTCCGTAGATCTAACTTTTGTCACAAATCCAAGTTGAATAATCACAGCAAACACTTAATCTTTCTCAAATAACTAAAACTGATGCCTGAATCTCACTCTTATTCTTCCAATAAAACTAATGACTGAATCTATCTTCTTTTTTGAATAAAAACTGATGACTGAATCTCTCTCTTTTTCTTCGAATAAAAACTAATGATTCAATCTATCTCTCGTCACCGTCTTTTATACCGATAGGCCTATTTCTCGAACAATCTCGCAATTTCCATACAACTCCAGAGCTATCCACGCATATCCGTTCTTGCACGAGACTACACGTCTAGACAAGAAGTCACCAGCACTCATTTACAAACATATTATTGGCCTACTTAATTCAAGAAAGTTCTAAATGCTACCCTAAATAAATAACAAAATATTAGTTTAAACTTCGAAACAATAATATCAATATGGAAAAATGAATAATAGAAAATGAAAATTCAAACACAACACGACATGTTGTCGTTTACAAAATATTTACACATATACATAACAATATAGATATTAAAGTTTTAAAGTCTAACTTTAAAAAAATCTTTGCGAAACTATTATTAATATACATCATTATCTTAAGCATAAAGTTGCATATTGGCTATTTGTACTGTCATTACTATGGTTTTCAAGTTTCGAAATTTATGATTTATTCTAGTACATTATTTAAAAATCGTTACTATATTTTATTTTGTTCAAATTTAGTAGCTTGTCATTTATCGACATTTTTATTAATTTCAGTTTGTTTTGTTTTTATCCTTGTTCGAAACATCTAAATGATGTAACAGATACAGTTGTTGTTGTGAGCTACACAATGAACTATCTGTGCTTTGTCCACCACAGGTATCGAAACCCGAATTTTATCATTTAAGTTGCAGACCTACCGCTGAGCCACTGGTGGGCATAACATATACACAGAAGAAGTGTGTTTTTACGTATATCTATTACCACGTCTGTATCTTTTGTACATTATTTCATATGTTTTCTTTCATTGTCTTATCTAACAATGGTTACGTCATTCAGTTTTTATTTCTGTCCTAATATCTAGCGGTACTTCGTAACTGTAAAATTATACAACGGGTAACAGACACACTTATTCTTGAAACCATTTCTTTTGAAACATGAAGGTTAGGTTTACATGCCTGTACATCTGAACTTATTAAATAATCAGCATGCACACATTTAGGTTAGTTGTGTTTTACCTTGTGTGACTGTTAAATCTTATTTATTAAAATAAATTTTGCTTTTTTCCCATAATATTCATGTATATGTAAACAAAAAAAAGATTAAAACACGTACGTAGCTATCATTGTTATCTCAGGTTAAATATTTACTGTAATGTAGTATATACTTATTCAACATTTACTTTTGTTTGGTACTGCATTACTAATGGACATTCATTAGTTGTCAATTGAATAATATTTTTTATATGATAGCCAGCTTGTTGTTCTGAAATGTTGTTCTTGTTTTTATGTTGTATAAAATTTCAGCTCCTAAGTTATTTTTAGATTCAAATGTGTCATTTTCTTATATCTTGTAATTTATTTAAGTCGAGCCCATTTTACCAAGCCTAAGAAAGCCCGTAATTCAATCTAACGCAGCCATATTTCATCTTTTACTGTAATAACTACCAAATTCCATCTTTCATTATCCATGTAAAATATGTCAAGTTTCCATATAAACAACTCTACATTGGTCTATAAGCAAATTAGATGAAAGACTCCGTGAACATCTGTGCTGTTTAAATAAGGGCATCCTCAACTTTACAATCCCAAAAGCATTTCAATTCATCGACATTATTTTATTACACGCCTTCCACATCAAGTGTAAATACGATAGCATAAGTCATAAACGTATATGTAACCGAAAATTTATTAAATCACACAGAATTAATTATTTTTGATGTGATTAATAGATGTCGTCTATATTCCTTTGTCCGATTGTTTGTTTTGAATTTCGCTCAAAGCTACTCGAGTAACATGTAAATTTCGTCACATTTATAGTGAACGACTTTTATAACCACATTTATATGTTACCACCACCGCCTATTTAGTACGTTGTTTAATATATTTTCACTGCCCTTTTGACAAGTGTTTACGTCACTCAGTTTTGTTTGGGTTCTATTATGCAGCGAGACTTTTATAAATAGCAAATTGCAAAAGAGGTAATGCTTGATTTATACTTGAAGCCATCTTTTCTATAATACAAGTACTAGATTATTACACCTGTACATCTTAAGTTGTTTAAGAGTGTGCACGTACATAATAAAAGCTGCTGTTGTATAAGAATAGTTACAATTTGTCAAGAAAATTTTCTACCTAAGGAAGCACTGCTACGTTTTTTTTTACTATTAAAGATTATTTAATGAAATATTTTTTTTAATTTTTCCCCGTGAGCGGTAGAAATAATACCAAACTTTGTTTGTGTTTTCTTATAACAAAGCCACACTGGGCTGTCTGCTCAACCTGCCGTGGGGAATCGAATCTCTGATTTCAGCGTTGTAAATTCCTAGACATACCGCTGTACTAACGGAGGGACACATTCTGTAAATAGTTACTTTTGTCATATTTATTGCAATGGTGTAAAATATTTTAGAACAGTAAGTCTTCAAACCTTACACATTTTACTTGTTAACCTCTTTTTAATAGCATGTATTCTTTGGAATAATTTAATATATATATTAATCCTATTGAACGTTACGTTCTACCAAGCTTTTGAGAAAGCTTCAAATTTAATCTAATCCTTTCTATGATATATTTTATTGTAAGAACTATGTGTGTGTGTGTGCGTGTGACTCATTTTCCCCATAAAGTTTACATTTCACTTTCACACAAACTTAATAGAGGGATATAATTTTGATCTTATAACCAGGTTCTTCATAAGAACACATTGTTTTTATGTCCGAAGCAGATTCGCTGTTCATACTAAATTTTTCATTGACTAAATATCTGCATATACTAAAATAGCAAGATATTTGATGTATTGCTTCGCTTCCTATGATAAAATGTTATGCTACGACAATACGAACTTCGTTCTTGATATATCTCTTAAAAATATTCTTAGACCCTTTACAGACATGTGTTAGGAGTTTATTCTGAATTATTTGAGGTCCTGAATGCTCTGTTATATGACATTAATGTCCATATTGCTTGACATAGCGTCCTGTTACTTTATAGTCTGTAACCATCATGGTAAATATATAATTATTTAGTTCCATTCGCTTATATATGGTGTAATTCTACGACAAATCATAAGCAAATCTTTGTTGGAAGGTTTTATAAGCCCTGAGTAACAACGTATCAAGGCCTAAATATGATAATATAAACAGCTAACTCCCATGTTATTCAAAATAAACAAACATTCACTTCAAACTAAGTGATATCGGAAAAAAATGAGAGTAATATTTAAAGAATTTTTACAATTTATATTATTTCCTTTGGCGTTAAAATGTATATTTTGATCTAATCTTTACTATTACTTTCCTACCTATTGTTCTATTTCATCAAAGAACTGTTGCACAGTAATGGCAGAACAGTTAACACCGAAAACGAGGTTTATATTTCACCGATACAGTTTTATGGCTCATTAGATAAACTTTTCATGATGAAGATTATCAAATGTATGATAAAACTATAAAGCACTAACACTATTTGTTTATAAATGTTAATAGAATGGACGATCAACCCACGGTATCAGTCGGTGGATGTTTTCTTATTCATCTGATAATCGGTAACTTATTAATGTTTAAAATCCTCATTCCTTACTTAAATTCCGACCTGAAAAAGGGGTCAAGAAGGATATTAGGTATCAAGAAACTAACTGGATTTTCTATGTATTTATATTTAGATGTACACTGCTTTACGTCGCAGGCAAACTTGGTGGTCTGAATGGATGTTGTTGAACTATGATTATTGGTTCTTGCACTTTTTGGTGAGATGTACAGTTATGTATGTATATATTTAACAATAACCACTGACAAAATGAATTACAAAAATATTATTAAATTTATGAATATAAATAATTAAAATATACCGTAACAAAACATCTGAAAATAAACAAAGCTGCATTAATACTTGGTCAACACTGAGACGATATTTTAGATTTAACGACAAAAGATTAATAATTTTTCCAAAACCCCAGGTGTCACTACAGACTATTGAGATTGTGTTATGGCTAAATTAAACAGTGTGTCGTCACTTTTTATCAACCTTATGTATTTTGTCCTTGTATATAAATATAACCCCCAAAACGCCTCTAATTATATAGTTTATGTGTGATGCCAGATTGGAAATTCTATCTTTATGGTTTTATTTACCGTTCATTTATTACTCCTTCTATCGTTTATTTCAACCGTGAAGTTTCAGTTACATTATAAAATGCTTGTTCATCTTCTAGCCAGAGCACGATGAGTTAATTATGTTTGTATTGTTTAACTGTCACGAGGGTTCCCTCATGATGACAGAGGCATTGTAACGTTGTGAAAGATTACGTAAAATAGGTAGCAGCATAATAATCGTGTCTTAAGTTCAATCAAGTTAGCTCACAAGATACAGTTGAAATCTATTATCACTAATTCATACTCTATTAGCTTATTGATTTTGATATTTTAATCTTTTTCTCACAGTTACGCTTTTCTCCTTTTAATTTATTCCTTATCTCCATACTTATTGAAATAATTATAAACATTGATATTTACGTGGTGTTGTTCAATAACACAAGTACTAATTGATAGTCAGACGCGTGTTTATCATCTGTGATGTATGAAATGTTTTATATTTCAAGGAATTAGACACCATAAATTAACCACGAGTTATAGCACCAAGTAAAACCTAGTGGTCACTTATTATACGTATAAAGAACAAAAACAAAGACTTGCCCTTCGTTTTTCATAAACTGCCAGAAAATGAAAACAGTCAGAGTAAAGGATGCCTGCTCTCAGTTAGGAGTCTATTGTAAAAGCTCTATCTGGAAGAAAATGTTTTTTCAACATGTTACCTTAATCTATTATATATATAATTGATATTTACAAATTCAACAAAGCAAATAAGGAGAATATAGTCCTAACTGTACTGATACGGATTGTGATAATTTGGTGAGTTTCCATGAAAATTAGGAAAGTGATCTGGTACATGTTGTTGACCAACTAAATGTAATCTCTCTAATTTACCATGGTAAATCATACTCACCTCATTAGATAATATAATTACATGTACGAAATTATTTGATAATGATCACGAAACTACTTGATTTGTCGAAGAAAGAGGAGGCCTGGCATTGCCAAGCGCGTAAGACGTGCGACTCGTAATCCGAAGTCGCCCTCCCATCCGTGGGTGCTTATAATGTTACGGTCAATCCCACTTTTCGTTGGTAAAAGAGTAGCCCAAGAGTTGGAGGTGGATGGTGATGACTAGGGAGGGCGAGCATGTTTAGCACGACAAGGGCAAGAATCCGCGACCCCCGGATTACGAGTCGCACGCCTTATGCGCTTGGCTGTTTACTACTGATTGAGCTGATAATGTACCAAGAATTACTACGAGAATCAAATGATAAGAGAGTAATTTGATCCGAAGTTATTCATGTAAATGCTTCGCTAAATAAATGTTTTATCTGTATAGTTAAGAATAACTTATATTGAAGAAATTTTATCTTGCTACAAACATTACAATAAACCGCTCGTATTTTAGTTAATAATCCGTGATTTCTCATTCCAGATGGTTTGTTTCTTTCTCTCGTCTTTTGTTTTCAGTCGTATTACTTCTTCTTTGGGATGGCTTACGACATTTCATGTGCCAGAAATTCTTTCATTCATAGGTATGATAGGTCTTGTTATTTAAGGAATAAGTATCTTATCATTTCTGTATTTCAGCATCTTGTTGTTGTTTTTTTGTTATTTATTTCATTACTACATTTCTTACGTTTATGTTAAATTGTATAACTGTCATGATAAAATATCTCGCTCTTTAGTGCCACACCAGTGTGTCAACAAACTCATACCACTAAAATCCCGGTTTCAATACCGGGGTTGATAGAGCATACGTAGACCACTGTGTAGCTTTGTACTAAATTCTAAAGAAACAAAAACAGCATATTACTTCCAAAGCGTAATATAACTCCTGGTTTAATATTTAATTTAAAAAGAAATGTCGTGCATACTCTTACTGGTAAAGAGAAAAACAACTTACATTCTAGCAGTTTTTATTTGAAGTTTAAATTTATTTTATTACCATAAACAAAAAGAAAAACTACCAAATGTCTGACTCGGAAAATGTATGAACTCACTTCTTTTATAATGTTTAACACTGTTGAAATATTTAGGCCAAACGTTGTTTTTTGTCACGAATATTATTAATAAAATTAGGTACTTGAAGGATATGATAACGTGTGTGAAGGTTCACTCATTACGTGAGTAATTTAGTTTGACTACATTATTTCTATAATATAAATTACCATGCAACACATTACGTATTAATGAACACAGATGTTGTAATTATGTAAAGGCAAATACTCTTTGCTTTTGTCATTTCATACCAATACTTGTGACCATAATTAATCATGTACATATGTTAATAATAATAAACCCGCGAAAAAATACAGAAATGTAGGAGAATATCTGTGTATCACATGTGTAATTTTAATTCATGTGCATACTTAAAAGAAAATGAACCAGTATCCAATGAAACTTATCTTTTTCCTCAAAATTTACTTTAAGGTTTCATCAAAAGAAATATTTCATAAGCTCATTATCTAAAAAAAAACAGCATACCAAAACTTCAAAGCACTACACTACCACACGACGTAAAGACGTCAAAGAAAGTCTTAATGACTCAGACAATCCTTGCCATTTAGCTTTGACCTACATTAATTTGTTTTTCATGAAATATATCTTAAACAGAAATTTGTATTACTATTCTTTAGAATAGGAATCTTTATCAAAGCAGCGAAAAAGAAACAAACATTGAAATACTTTATTTCCTATATAGGAAGTAGAAGTTGTGTTAAAGTAACAGTCAAAAAGCACCTGAGAAGTTAGAAGTGTTAACAAATTCACTACAAATATTTAATAGCTCCGTAACGAGTCATTTATTTGTTTTGCCATTAATGGTAGTGTACGATGGGTTTCAGGTAAGAGTATTGTCACAAGTATCGCAATGAAATATTAGCATTCTCTAACAGTTTCGGGGGACTTGTAAATATAAATAGTGTATACTTTCAAATGTTTTAGCAACTGGTTGCTAAATATAATACAATACCTGGATATACACTTAGAGTGAGCACAGCTGCCACGTTACTTCTAGAACTGTCATTATTACCTAGATATATGTATTAAGTAACCACTCCATTAAATAACCTACTCTTTAATGCAAATCGCCAAACAGTGAATCATTTGGCTGCAACTCACTAAATAAAGCATACAAATATGGTCAAGATATTCAGTTATTGTTCGACCAAATATTAGAATGGGAAGGTGTGTGATCTAAGCAACTTTGACCTTAGAACTATTGTCAGTTCCAGACGTAGTGGATCCTACATCTTAAAATCTGCTGACCTCTTCCGATTTTCACGAAGTACAGTCTCTAGAGTTCATAGAGAATGGTACGAAAAACAAAAACATTCAGTGAGCTGTAATTCTGAGAACGAAAACACCTTGTTAATGAGAGAGGTCAGAGGAGAACAGCCAGACTCCTTCAAGCTCACAAGAAGGCCACAAATACTTAAATAAACCCTATTTACAACAGTAGTGTGTAGAAGGGAATCTCTAAATGCACAACTTGTGAAATCTTGAAGCGGATGGGCTACAGTACCAGAAGACAACACCAGGTTCCACTCCTGTCAGCTAAGAGAAGGAAGATGAGGCCACTGTGTGGACGGGACCACCAAAATTGGACGAATGAATATTAGAAAAAAGTTTCTGGCCTAACGAATCTCGATTTCTTTCACGATATGCAGATGGTATGCTCAAAATTTGGCGTAAACAGGATGAATCCATTGATACATCCTGCCTCGTACAGGCTGGTGATGATGGTGGAATGATGTGAGAAATGTTTTGTTGGCACACATTAGGCTTCTTAATACCAACGGAGTATCATTTGAATGCCACAGTGATCTGAGCAATGTTATTGACCATGTGCATCCCTTTATGGCCAAAATATACCCGTTTTCAAATGGCTACTTCCAGCGGTATAATGCGCCATCTTACAAAGTACACATCATTTTAAGCTGGTTCCATGAACATTGACAGTAATCTTAGTGTACTGTAATGGGTTGCACAGTCCTTGAATCTCGAGCCAATAGCCTGTTCTGAAGGCAAAATAATTTTGAGAGATTGGTCAATGTAATTTTTATTTTGGAGCAGTTGGTCACAAAACTGGCAATGTGACAAAAATTAAGAAAACTGTAGACTTCTTGTTTTATCATAGGTTAATAACAATTTTCACATTGGCGATTTAAATTAGGCGTGTAAAACCCCATCTATACTTAAAATGTGACTGAGAAACTACACTGCAATATGATTATCAATCTTTTTCCTCGTTATACTTTTAAACTTATATTATTTATCTATTTAATTTGTTCTTCTCAGGTTCTCAGCTACAGACTTTAACATACAGTCAAACAAACAAATGTCATTGAAAGACCACTAATCTCTGTCATTTGTTATCCTACAATCTGAGTTCCATAAGCCTCTAAAAATGAATGAATACATTGAGCACGATTAAAACATTTTAAAAGCTATTTCTCATGCTAAAGATGTGTGTGTTTTTCTTATAGCAAAGCCACATCGGACTATCTGCTGAGCCCACCGAGGGGAATCAAACCCCTGATTTCAACGTTGTAAATCCAAAGATATACCGCTGTACCAGCGGGGAGACGTATGTTAAAGGCAGCTTCAAGAAGTTCTAGTTAGCACTGTTTCCTCATTGAAGCCACCAGTGGCACAACGGTTTGTCTGTGGACTTACAACTCTAGAATTCGTGTTTCAATATCCATGATGGGCAAAACACAGCTAACCAATTGTATAGCTTTGTGCGTAATTACAAACAACAACAACCCTCATTGAATGTTTCGTTGAAATACAAGCATGAGTGGTTGGATGATTAACTTTTGATACAGGTCCAGAACAATGCTGTGAAGATTACTGAACATAATGATCTTTTTATAAGATTAGACATGACCGATATATTTTCCTCTAACTAGTTAAAACTGTTATTTCCTATTCAGCAATCAGTATAGCTGTTTTTGTCAAAATGAAAATATCTTTCACACCAGGAGACACTCCATAGTCATCTTGCTTAACGATCATCAATGTATTTATCCACAAAGTGTCCCTCTGATATGATGTTTCCATTGGAGAGAATTCTCAACATGCATGTGTCACACATTGTTCACACCGATTGTCATGAGTTCAATTTCACCTTCCTTGTAAATGTTTACATGATCTGATGAATCATTCAATTCTCCATGGTGGAATTTAAACTGAAATATGGAGATAAATGTATTGTTGTTCTCTTGTTACTTCTCAACTGGACCTTTCAAACACTGGGCCATTTAGCTTCTGTGTTAAGCTGTTTTCTCCCAAGCTCAGCCATTTCAGGCAATTACTTTCCTGAAACTCTGCACAAAGGATCCAGGTATTCCATTGCCGCACCTTTGTGTAACAGTGTAGTATGTTTTGCTTCAATCGCAAAACCTTAATAGTGTGCCATATATCTCCCTTGTGGTTTTTACTCTAATGTTTGGTAAAGAATGCTTCAATTGTTCTTAGTGTTGGGTTATTTCCAAATGCTCGAAGGCAGTAGGGCGAGAGGTTGCTCACAGCAACTCTTTGTACAATCCTCAACAACCACCTATATTAGATAAGTGTTTGTATTGGTAAATTCGTTTTGTCCTGAAGCAGAATTCCGTTCAATTAAAATTTTTGGAAATGCAATATAAATAAGAATAGTAATATACCCTTGTACTATCAATTGTAACGAACACTACCAATCGATTGGCGAGCACTAGTAGAGTAATTGAAGACTGTAGTACATAAAAATGACTTGCCCTTCCAGATGAAGCTTCAGTAACATATCAACGACTTCCCAGATTTTAGCTGGTAGAAAGACGCAAAGGCAACATAAAAAAGACAACTTGAACAGTTTCTCTCGATCTTGAATTTATTCCAAATGTGCTTAGAAACAGACTAAAAGAGAGACATAAACGATATTCCAACAAAGATTGTGTGAAACATGTCATATGCCCATATTTTACAATGTTTGGAAGTTCTTTAAAGCTTGCATCATAGCCTGACTTTTAAAACCCTTGGAGGCAGTGTTAAGTAAAATTGAATATTCAATTTAATCCTTTAAATATATAATCATATATAATCCACTGGAAAGTGGCCACTGTCAAATGATACACCATGAAGGAAATATTCAGTATGTGCCTAATGATGTTTAATTATTTATGGAATGCCTTCTTGTTAAATAAATATCATCATAAATTTTTATCGTAATTCTATTGAAGCAAGAAAAGAGAAAAACCCTTCCTGCATAATTTCTAATTAGGAATAACCAGGGTAGAAACATTCTTATTTCTGGAACATACCTTTCTAGATAGGATGTTCTTTTTTTGTTTGTATATTAACACTTTTATTGATAAAGCAGAAAACAACATTCCGACTTTCCTAGGTGATCTTCAGATTAACAAATAGAGTGTTTGTTAACCTGAAGATGACCTAGGAAGGTCTAAACGTTAATCTCTGCTTCATTAGTAAAAGTTTTAATACCCATATCAGCCGTTCTGAGAGACAATTTTATTTTAAGTGGGTTTCTCGTCATCAAGGATGTTCTTTTATATTTCGCATGCTATTCATTGAAATGATGGTGTATAGCAACTTGGAGCTGCAACATCGTTTCCATGAAAGCAGGTTCAATTATTATATTAACATTTTGATTTTATCTTGTGAAAGACTTCAATAGTAATTACGAGTTATGAACATTTTGAAACAGATGATTAGGCAAACAAAGATTACAATACTGATTACAGAACAAATTCACACTTCTTTTTATCCGTATTTTTTCATGACAAACGTTTCTGATAATAATATACGATATGAATTTATAAACCAGTGCTTAACCTGTTTCATCTAACTGGAAATTATGACGATTATAAACACTTAACTTTTAACTCTATCATAACAAAGCTTTACATGTCTTCAAGGTCTCTTTTTGTTCCACTGTTACAGGATCCACCTATACAAAGAATATTTTTAGTTAGGAGATATTTTTATTATCTAGCTATTGTTTAATGTTTTAAATATTAACTTTTTTTTTCAACAAAGCTGCAACGCCATGTCCAGTTTCTTTCTCTCTTTGCTGCAGAATACATTTCTGGAAAATAAAGTACATTACTTTGGATCAGCCAGAAGGTTTTTTCTACAAACGTGAATGAACTTACAAAACGTAATTCATCTGTCGCTACAAGTTCTGATATAAAACATGCACACACTCATATTTTTAAAGGGTTATATTGTAGTATGTAAAAAAATTCAATACATGATGTGGGTGGTTATGATATGATTAATGGTTCTTGCTCAAATTTTATTCTCATAATGTTGATGGTTAGGTCAATATTCATTGAAGAGTATGTTAATCTTTTTTAACACTGCAGACAAGTTTATTTGTTTAATGTTGTATTCCATGTTTGAAAATGTAGGTGAAAGCGTTTTCAAGACTGAGGCTGGACCATATTTGGTGATACCGATAAATACAAATTGTATTACAGGTTATGCTATCATGACCAAAACCATGGCAGGTGAAACTTCCTTCCTAGAAAATAATGTTTATGAATAGGATTTTATGCCAAACTTTGAATACTTCAGATGAGGCAAGAATAAACTTAATGGTTGACAATTTTTTCACTAATTTATTCTGTAGAAACCACTCAGGGTGTTTATAGATGGGAAGGTTGAAAAAGTTCCTTCCCTGTATGAATATTACTTTCGTGAACAGAAACTATACATAAAGGCTGTTTTATTCCATAAAATAGAGATATCACAAAATCCAAAATTCTCTGTCGTAACTAAGACGAAACTAGAAATAGATTACACTATGTAACAAAATTATTACTTTTTCTTGTTTCTCGACAGAAAGTGTTTTTTCTCAATTACTTATGCCTAAAGTAAATGGAAAAGACCTACTTTTTCCTTCAAAATTTGCTTTAGTGACCTGGAAACGTATAAAGAAAACACGATGTGTGACTATATTTGGGGGCTGATACGTGAAAGTGATTTACATCATTTCCGCAAATCTCAAAAAACTACTCACGTTTAAATATTTTTGTCCATTTTTTGTATAACACTAGTATAAATATACGTAAATCGTGATACATATGTTGTTTCATTCAGACTTTATGCAAATAAAAATGTGTAAATTTCCCGTTTTGCTTAACAAATAGGCTAACTTCTAAATATCATTATCCAGGTCACAAAAGCAAAGTTTGAAGGAAATAATGGCCATTTTCTGCACTTTTACAACATAAACAATTAAAAAATAACACATTCTACACAGGAACAAAATTTGTGTTACATAGTTTAATTTAAAGTGTTGTTTTGAACCGCGAAGCTCAAAGGCTTTATGTGTGACTATTAAGCAAATCAGAACAATGAACAGTCAAGTGGCTAATTTGAGCTTTATTTAGAATAAGTTATTCAGGGGGCAGCACCATCAAAAACTCCTACTCGTAAAAAATCTCTTATCTTTGAGTCACGTTATTTTACTACCAGAGACCAAACTCTTACTATGGCTGAAGGCCTGGCATGGCCGAGCGCGTTAAGGCGTGCACTCGTAATCCGAGGGTCGCGGGTTCGCGCCCGCGTCGCGCTAAACATGCTCCCAGCCGTGGGGGTGAATGATGTGACAGTCAATCCCACTATTCGTTGGTAAAAGAGTAGCCCAAGAGTTGGCGGTGGGTAGTGATGACTAGCTGCCTTCCCTCTAGTCTTACACTGCAAAATTAGGGACGGCTAACACAGATAGCCCTCGAGTAGCTTTGTGCGAAATTACAAAACAAAACAATATTATGGCTGACACTGTTAAGTCAGGCACCGAAGTTAAGACTTAACGACAGAAAATCTACCAATGATATGTTTCACTAAATCTTCAGTACACAAGGTGTCAATCCGGTGAAAAATAAGCAAATATTCAATGTTTGATATGTCTGTGAAGTGACTCAGTTATTATGATAAAACATATGAGCATAAAATAAAAGAATTTGAGGTATAACCTTTTATTATTTGCAATTAAAATTAAAAAATCGATATTTTTACTGGCATGTTTCTGTGATGCTACCATAAGTAAAGTATCATCCAGAATAGCGTCGTGCTAAAAGATTTTTGTTCGTAAATACGATTCGGACCTCAGGAAGCATGAATACCCACATTGGAAGGTTATCTGATCACAGATTACGTTAATGTGCTGTCGTGGGGCTTCTGATCAAAACAGCTCCTTTGAGAACAGTACACCTAACGTGCTAATATACTTCATTTATAACTATTATCCCTAATTCAGTTGAAGTAATCATTACTAAAGAAACACAATGTGGAACAAGTTATTGCAAATAGGTAACGATATTTTTTTATATTTCATGTAACCTTGTCAGAATAAGAATTTCATAAATCACTTTTATAAGTCACTATACCCAGTGTGTTCTTGTTTTGAAAAGCAGTTTCGCGAATTTGTTTTCTCATGTGTAGCAAGAATTGCATAAATAAGTAAAATAAGAATATTGCGTAACAAATGCATTACAAACCATATGTTTTAAACACAAGTTATACATCTACACTTTTTAAAAAGTGAGCATGCGTTGTTATGTAAGCTTAAACACAATTTGAGAAAAGCTCTTTCGAATCTAGATTCTTAGAATTGGTGTGTTGTATTTTCTGTGACGATTAAGATTTATTTGTTAAAAAAGTTCTAATTTTCCGCAAGAATTCTTTTTTACAAAAAGGAATAAATAAAAACAGATTCTGTGAGTGCACAGTTTTGTTAAATTTGTAGCTACAGAAAGTAATGTAGAACAATAACAATTCAAAACTTATAAATGTAACCATTAAACTTTTTTTTTAATCATTTAAGGTCCTCAATACGTTGCTATACAATATTTCTTGCTTTAATGAGGAATATTAAAGACTATATTATTAAAAACTGTGTCCTTTGTCATATGTGGTGGCACTTCATAAGAGTACCATTAGGGAAAAGTTCTTGTTAAATGTAGTAAAACTTTTGTATAACATATTAGGGACTAAGTTTGATAATTTAAACAGTATACGTTCACTACATTTTTCGCAGAAAAATAATTTAACTTGCAAGTAACTGGTGATGAAAAAAGTATCTTTAAATAATATTTAAAACATTATTACGTTTTATATTATATGCTTTTTGACTTAAAAAAACATTTTGATATCATCTTTACCCTTTCTTACATACCTATACTTCTATAATACCTAAACAGTGTAGCAAAATACTGTTAGGACGGTTAACACCGAATTCTAGATACAAGTACCCAATTAGTACGTCTTCGGAGTTACAACGCTAAAACCCGGCATGGCCAGGTGGTTAAGGCACTCGACTGGTAATCCAAGACTGGCGGGTTTCAATTCCCATTACACCAAACATGCTTGCCATATCAGTTGTGGATACGTTATAATGTGACGGTCTATCCCACTATTCGTTGGTAAAAGAGTAGCCCAAGAGTTGGCGGTGGGTGGTGAAGATTAGCTGACTTCCCTCTGGTCTTACACTGCTAAATTAGGGAGGACTAACACAAATAGCTCTCGTATAGCTTTGCGCGAAATTGAAAACAAACCAAAAAAACACAACGCTGAAATCAGGGGTTTGATTCCCCACTGTGGACTTATCAAACAGCTCGATGTGGCTTTGTGATAAGAAAACAAACACACACACTAGATATACGTTCGCCGATACAATTGTATGGTTGATCAGATAGCATTTCTGTAATATGGATTATCATATGCATTACTGTCTTTCTGTATATGTTAAAATTGTGAATTATTAAGATTATTTATATATAAAAGTTAGCAGAATGGATGCTCGACCCTTGATATCTGTTTTTGGATGTTGCCTGATTTGTCTGGCGCTCGGTACAATACTAAAGTTTGGAAACATAACTTCTCACTTAACTTCTACCTGAGAGCAAGAGTCAAGAAGGACATGACATATGAAGAAACTAGCTGGATTTTCTATGCATTTATCTCTACGCATTCACTCTTTTACTTTGCAGGAAAACTAAGTTGTTCTACTGGACGTCGTTGGAGCAGGATTATTGGTTTTTTTATATTTTGGTAAGATGTACATTTATATATCTATATAATGTAATGAAATTAAATAATTAAACTTAAATGAAGTTAAATAAGTCGGCAAAATCACGAGGAAGGACTGCATAAAAAACAGCATATCCCAACCGAAAATTAATTATAATATAATCATAAATTTTTAAGCTAAAATAAATTATTCTAAAATTAAACAAAATAAGCTGGTTTTTTTTCTAAAGAGATCGTAGGGTACAAGTTGCATATAAAAATAAAATAAAAATAAGGTACCTCCATATTGTAGTAAGTAGGATGAAACTTGCCTTTTGAATTTAGCATTTCAACCCCCAATATAATTTTGAGTTTATTTTTAATAACAAGTAACTGTACAACGAATCATGACAAAAAGGAACATGGAATGAAATACGAAAAAAATGTTACACATATATACAAAGTGTAAAAAGGATATAGTTAATTACAGATATAAAAAGCAAGGGAAAATAATGTAATAATTAAACATTGTTGTTGTTTTGAATTAAGCATAAAGCTACACAATGAGCTAGCTGTGTTCTGCCCACCACGGGTATCAAACGTTGATTTTTAGCGTTGTAAGTCCGCAGACATGCCGCTGAGCCATTTGGGTGCGATAATTAAACATTTAAGCAAGGTGAAAAAAAATAATGGTATATACAAAGCAAAAACAAAAAGTGACTGAACACATACAAAGCAAAAAAGAATGAAATATATACCAGGCAAAAATAATGAAATACATACAAATAAAAAAAATATATTTAGAAAGCAAAAAATATATACAATGCAAAAAAGCTTAAATATATACAATAATAATAATAATAATAGTTACAAAAATAGACATACACAAGAAGCGAGAGTGAAGATAGGGTGGCTCAGAAATTACCCGACCCCTCACCAACGTACAGAGAAGCGAAACATCGGGTCGCCACTGATGGAAAAAGCCCCTGGAGTTCAGCCTCCAAAAGTCCGTCTCGATGCCAAGAAACAGCCTATACCTGGCCCTACCCAGTATCTTAAAGAAGAAACCGGTGCCTGCTTGAAAATTAATTCGTTTTGAACAAGCCAGAAAACGTACTTAAAAATTGCCAGAGTATACTGGAAGGAAAAGGCCAGGCTGATGGGAACAGGGACCGGCACGTGGTATAGGGTGGTCTGAGTCTAGACTGGCGGTCCACTCTTTACAATATATCCACCGACGTTGGACAGAGGACCAACCTGTGCATGACAGACTCCGCCTGAGAGTAACACACAGAACACAACTCAGTTGTACAAAAGCTCCACAGGTATGCACGATGCGCCAGTTGAAAGCCTGCATATAGTTACCAATGTGACGCAGCGCAACGCAACCCCAAATAATGTCCCACAGCAGAGTAGTATGGTGTTGCTCAATCCTGTGGATACATCCAGAGACCAGCAGGCGGTAGAGGGAACGAGTGTCCGTCGGAGCATCGGTTTAGATGGTACGACATCACCGTATTGCCGTAGTTTAGTCTATATACCAGAAAGGAAGTTGGAGACTCAATGGAACATCAAAAATCGTGCACCCTTTACCAACCAAGAACCTAATGAGGTGGCAACCGAGATGATCCTCCAAGAACAGACAGGGAAAAGTTGGAAGATATTAAGAGAAAAAGACACTGGGTTCAGGCACATGGTATGCCCAGACCTCCCCTGTGAGGCTGCAGGGTCAAAGAAAGCCAAAATACAGCCTCAGGCTTGCCACACCACAAGAAGGTGAAGACACGGCACTCAATAGCCCGTGTAGTGCTATCATCCAAAGGTAAAACAGCCCCAAGGTACCAGACCAGAAGGAATTTTTTTCTCTTCATCACCTCTACCCTGCCAAAAAGTTAGCAGGGCAGTAGCGAAAGTAGTAATCGCGCACTGCCCAACCGACACACTCCACCACTAGACAAAACGAATCCCAAAGCAAGTGTTTGTTTGGTTTTTGTTTTTTACAATTTCGCACTAACTACTCGAGAGCTATCTGTGCTAGCCGTCCCTAATTTAGCAGTGTAAGACTAGATGGAAGGCAGCTAGTCATCACCACACATCGCCAACTTTTGGGCTACTCTTTTACCAACGAAAAGTGGGATTGACCGTCTCATTATAACGCCCCTACGGCTCGGAGGGCGAGCATGTTTAGCGCAACCAAGGCTCGAAACCACGACCCTCGACTAACGAGTCGCCTGCCTTACGCGCTTGGCCAATACCGGACCGCCCAGATCAAGTGCCTCGGAAGAGGTCCAGTCCAGTCCAAATGGAAATTCAGCAGACAAGGCCCATTTGCCCAATCTCTGAGCCTGAGACTTGTCGCAGCTGAGCTGAGCAATGCTGACCTGAGAGCACCAGTAAACAATGGCTAGCGCCAAGCGTAATGATGTTAAGTTTGCAAGAAACAAGTTCACATCAACTGCATGAGAGACGTATTTGACACTCATACTCCCACCTGCAACTGAAGACCATGCACTGAGACTGAGTGATACAGATAAGAGAGCAGACATTCAATCAGCAATGTATAAAGTGAGGGGAACAATGCACAGTTCTGATGAGCTCCCTGTAAGGTCAGGTATCCATTAATAAAGAGCCTCCAGGAAGCTTGAATACAAGGCTTGCATGTACTGGACAAAAAGAAGAGGCCACACCTCTTCAGAATTAATCTCAGAAATTTGTGGAGAACTCAATCAAAAGCTTTGTTTTGGTCGAGGGACACAAAGATCGCAGGGATATCGCTGTCCATGATGTAATGGAACAGGTCCCTAAGAAGCTCCAGATTTTGTTGGATACTTCTGCCCTTTACGCCACACATCTGAGTGCAGTAAATCAAGGAAGGCATAAATGCACCCAAACAGGCGCACAGGGCTTTAGAAATAATCTTTGTATCAACGTTCAGGAGAGATATAAGACACCACAAGTAAAGATCTTTAGACTGCCTAGATCCTTATAGTCATCATTCCTTGTGATATAGATCCCGTGGTCATACAGCTGTTTAAAAAATCTGATAAAATATCGACCAACAACCTGCCATACGTGGCAATAGAATTCCACCAGCAGTACATCTAGCCAGGACACTTACTATGTGGCACGGACCAAATGGCCAACAAACATTCACCCAAGCTGATGGGTTGCACAAGCTGTTCGTGAAAAGAAGGGTCAAGAGAGGGCAAAAGCTGAGTAAAGTCTTCCTACAACCCCTCATCCACAGATAAAGCCAAATATAAATGGCAGCAACAGCCAAAGCACACATCTAGAACGTCAGAGATGTCAGATGATGATTGACCATCTCTCTAACACAAAACTGTAGATGCGTCTGTAAAAATTCCATCAGACTAGAGACGCAACCTGCATTGAATAGTTTGGAATAATCCAAATCTATTTCTCTGCAAAGGTTCTCGATGTTCGACAGGACCGAGTAATCCATTAGCCTTCTATGGAGCAAGGCCAGGTGGCAGGTTCGTGAATGCCACATAAGACCTTGCCTCAACAAGAAGACACAGGCTTTTTTGAGACCCACTCACCAGGACCAGTTGACAGACTCAGCAGAACAAAGTCCTGGGACAAAGACAGTCAAATCGTCCTATTTCTCATCCTCAGCAAGGAAGGAGACGTTAAGCCTCCATATGCTAGGGTCCCAAAAAACAGTGATAAAATTCCAGAATATGGTAAGAAGTGCCCAATGATCAGACACAAAAAACGAGCTATTCCCAGCCCAGTGATCTGCCGACCCACTGAGGCTGTACCAAAGGCCAGATGTAAGATAGAACCTATCTAGACGACAAGAAATGTCCTGATGAGTCCAAGTGTCGACAAAAGCAGACACATGCAGTGCATACCAGATATAAGAAAATTCGATATATGACAGCAATGTATGCAGAGACCACAAACATAGATCACCAGAAAGAGGATTACCTTCAATCTTGTCGTGGTGAGAATCCAGAATGCAGTTGAAATCACAACTGATGACATCGACCTGCATTATCAAGAACCTGTCCAAGTTCGAGAAGAAGAGTTCTACCTCCCCAGTCCAAACACGTGCATAGACATTAACAAACCAAATCTTATGACCCTTAGTGACAGCATCAAGACTCAAAACCAACCCCTCAGCAGCACAATCTGATGCGAGGATGGTGCCAGTGAAATGCGGGGAAAAACGAATCCTAACAACACGCACACGTATCATGCTAAACAACCAGAAGGCAAGGTTAGAATAGCATGAATAGAACGAAAGGTGGTCCGTCCGAAATGCAAAATGAGTCTCGTTCTTGAATATAGCATCAAGCACAAAACATTTGAAAATGTAAAATGTGTAGAATTGCCTTGCAATGCTGTGCATTCTCTGGTGTTCAACGTGATGGAGGAGAAACCTACCTACCAGTCCAGAAGGGAGAATCAGTGATGCTGCTGCTTCGACTGCACGGACTTAGATAGGAGGAGAGCAGACTCTTGAGGCCACCTGAACCTTCCCCTGATTTGCAGCTGCCAGAATCCAACCACTGCTTTTGTTCTACCGGCATATTCAGACCAACGTCTGGAAATGTCACAAGGCTGCAAGGCTCCTGTTCCCCCTCACTGTCTTCTCCCAAACCCAAAAGACTCAGAAGACTGGAGAAGTCGACTAGGTAATTGAGCAAGCTTGGTGATGGTAGCTTGCTCGCTGCTGGGGCACAGTACATAATGCCTGCAGGGGAGGGGGCCAGAAGACTCACAACATCAGAGGCCTGGATAGGGGATCCCTCATAACTTTCAGCCACATCCCAACCAGCAAATGAAGCCTGGGTCACCTCAGAGACACCATCAACCTTGGCTGACCCCCTCAAACAGAGGGGCTTGACCTCTCAGAGAATCCCACCTCAACACTTACTGGGATGATAAAAGTGTGGGTGCCAATGCAGCCTCATCCACCTCACCACCAGACTCTGAGGCTTGAGCCTCCACAGAGACGGGAACACCTCAATTTCTTCTGAGCTGGTCAGAGCCCCCTAAGAGTCTCAACCAAATTTGGGCTAGAAGAGTAGGCCTCAGCCTCCTCAGAGGCCTCTCCTACCAGGACGACGTCAAGAGCGTTCTCCACAACTGCAGAAGCTAAAGCCCCTGCAAATGAGGCTGGAAATACACAGCTTACCACAAGAGACGGGACCTTTCCCTCCCTACTCTCGGGATCTGCAGGGGCAGGCGCTCCTTAAGAGGCCCTCCCTGGCAGCTGTTAGCTTTGGAGTTGGTCGGTGGAAGCTTCCACACCTTTCTAACGCTGGGCTCCCCAGCAGCCACTATGACATATAATGTCAAACGCCTCAGGCAACGCAAGGACTTGTGGCCAACATTGCAAATTTCACACTTCATGTCACAGTCACTGTATGTGCGTACAAATTGCAGACATTTCCTCGCCGCCGGGTTTTGCAGTCACTAAGTGAGTGGCCTTCGAAGTCACAGTGGCGACACAGTTTCTACATGCTCGGGTAGTTACATATTACCTGGAAGCGATGAACGGTAATAAAGCTTGGAATCGAGTTTTTCATGTCTGTGCATACACGCTGGTTCCCCATACATACTGATGGACGAGTCTGATAAGTTTCGAATTCAATTTTCCGAACTGTTTTGTACGCCGCCAATATGTCCTTGACAGCATCGTGGGAGAGTTCGAACGGGGATGACTGAAGAGGTAACAACTTGATGATTTGCTTGGCCGTCTCCACAGGCACACGCTGGTTGCCAAAGAGAAAGTTCCCTTGGTTCACCTTTTCTTAAATATTGCAGACATTCAGTATGGTAACCCCCACCTGTGTTCAAAGCGTCTTTAATAGCCAAGGGAAGTGAGGTCGCGTGCACCACAAAGCGAACGGACCGCGGCCGAACAGAATATGACCGGATGGCCGTAGCCATACCGACCGACGCGGATGTTACGCACACACAGAAAATTCTCCTACACTATACACAAACTACACAAAACTCGAACAAAAAAAAACACATTTTTTTTAACTGAAGTACAGAGGCTCTCACAGGATAACTGGTTTCATAAAGTTGAAACAATGTGTTCCTTTTTCACAAAGTTTATGTATCTTGATATTCCTATGTATAAATATAAGCCTGTGCTCCCTTCTTTATGTCACTGATGTTTGATGTGAAACAGAAAATTCTACTTTTATTTTGTATAGATTTTGTTTTCCATAATTTATTATTTCTTCTATCGTTCAATTCAGCTACAAAGTTTTGGTTATATTAAAGTTTAAGTCACAGTTAAAGTACGTTGAATTTCAGTTTGTAAAACTGACACTGGCTTCTTTTATGAATGACGTATTGATTTTAATCTTGTTGAAAGATTATGTAAGTTAGCCAGTCACATGAAACACAGTTTTGTGACCTAAGCACTAAATGAAAGCAGTACCCTAAAGTTACATTACGAAAAATTTATTTCCAGAATTTTGGTTTCCTTTTTACTAACGTTGCAAAAGATGAGTCCGAGTGCGGTATGCATTTATTAACGGAGTTATTCTTAGGTGATAGACAATGTGTTGCAACCGTTTTAAGGTTTCGTTTTCAATTATTATTGTTGTAAAAGTTGAATAAAGTTGTTTTTTTTTCTTATTGCTATCAGACAATGTTTGTTGTACTTCTTTGTTTAATTCGGTTATAATATTAATGTGTGTGAGTAGATATACAATTCTATATACCGTTGTTTGTGTAGTGTTTGTAGTGACCTTGTACGTATGTGAAAGCAATGCGTATTATATAGATAAAATTAAACTATGGTATGTTTGGCAACTGCTGTACAACGAAGAAAAGCTAAATATCAAACTAATAAATGTTGTTTTAAGGACTAATGTAATTTAAAAGAAACCTTTTCAACCTTTCATGAATAAATAGGAATTTAATCTTAACACAATTTAACAGTTTTATGCCACACATACGCGTTTTTGTTCTTACCAGTGTCATTCTTACGCTACTGAGCAAATGTTTTGTTGCAAACTATCTTTTCATTTTTTTAATTTAGATGTTTGCATCATATTAAGTTCGTAAAAATTAAAAAACAAGAAGCTTCATCTATTATATTCAAACAAACACACAATGTAAATATAATAATCAGTAATGATTGTGTTCAGTTAGTACAAAATTAGAAAAAAATACTTACTGATAGAAATGAGAGCTGTTGTGTTTATTTTGCTATTTGATTCATCTATCAGATAACCGTAATGTTAAACCTACTTTCTTTTCGGTATTTATTTTGGAATGTTTATGTAGTTAAAATCAGTAAACAAGTAAACATGGCTTAAGTAAACGTTTATTGGAGTATTACACTAACATACTGGATAGATCTTACTATATAATGCGAAAAAAAAACAAAATGAAATAACAATTTACAGCAGTGATGGTAGCGGTAGGATTATTTTCATGAAATTATAATGAATGTTAAATTAAAAACGTTCAATAATACAACAGGCCGCAAGTTTAAAAGTTGTTAAAGAGGAAGTTTAACTTAATAATTGAAGTACCGTGAGGTTTGGTGGGTCTAGTGACTGTTTTGGTAATAATGTTCGCTCTTCTATTTGAAGTGTTTTCTGGGCCCAGAACAGCCGTTTTTGCATATAAAAGTAAGAGTATATTAAACTTACTTTATTGTGTGTTTTGTTTTTTCTCGACAGGTTTAAAAAAAAATAGTTTAAGTTCGTTATTCCTAAGAACAACGAATTATAATTTATAGAAAATACAAATAAAATTATTGTATGAAAAAGTTATTTCTTGTGTTTTTCAAGAATTCTGTTTAATATTTTAGCAAATTGTTAATATTTTTCCACAATCACCACGCCATCAAAATGTTTGGTTTTTAATAAATATTAATCTAGACAATAATCTATTTTGGAGAATGATTTTATATAAAAAAAATTAATAAAAGTTTAAGAAATATTCTTTCCTTGCCAGGATTCTTTGTTGTGAGTCAATAATAAATAGATTTGATTTAACATGCACCTGTGGACACTTCATCTTTTCTGACAATCTGTTCCATAAAACGTATGTATCGACAAAAAAGTCAAACTTCTTGGGATTTAACCTAATGTTCTGTTTCCTGAACCAATTCAGAAATTTATAAGAAATGTCAAAGGTTTTCATACATTTGAATATGTGATCCGAGTAAAACAGAATACATTCCAAACACATGACAAGCGGTCTTCTTTCTTATTTCATCTATCTTTTAATGATTAATGAGAAACCTTCTGATCAATCTTTCTTCTTCACCAGTGGAATAGATGATTACCAATAATTTGTATTTCATTCTATATCTTCTTGTTTCTACATGATTTATAATTCCTTCAAGTTCTCAAAATGTATTATTTCATGTTTTGATTATTTTTATACTGTTTGAAGTGTTTTCTGGGCCCAGAACAGCCGTTTTTGCATATAAAAGTTCTCAACAAGTGGGTTTCTCGACATCACTGAATATACTCTTACTGTTTTGGAGAAGACATACGTGTTTCTGTGTTTACAAATAAACAAACATTAAAGAAACTATCTGTTCTAAGTTATTAAGCAAAGTATTTTTGCAAGCTATGTTTTAGTTTTTTTAATTAAATACAGATGTTTGCAAGACAGTGCACAACGTTAAAATCGAGAAAAATTCGTAAAAGTTAGGAAATGAGAAACTTCGTTGAATATCATGAGAAAAGATCACAATAAAAATATTAGTAATCAGTGATGATTCAGATCAGTTAGCTCAGAGTTATAAAAATTATTTTCTGAAAAAGTTATTCTGTCTATTTTCTATTCAGTTATTCAGTGGAAGTATACAAGAACGTTTGTAAGTAAGTTAGTTAATTTTATATTCCGTTTCGGAACTTAAATATAAAGATTTGTGTCATTGAAACCACGAGTATGAATAAACATAGATGATTAAACGTTTATCGAAGAATTACATTAATATTCTTTTAGTTATGGGATTTATTTTGATGAAAATATAATAAACCGTCAATCAACATTCATCTTGGAAGCAAAATGTTAGGAGTGTAATGCAAAATATATCAATCAGAAAAACTTAACACATCACTTGTAAGAGACAAGGACAGAAACTATATAGGTATTTCAGTATTCAATCAATATCAAATATTTCTTGATTAACTAATAGAATATCACGATATCTTCTCCACCACATCTTATGTTTGTTTGTAATTCGGCACAGACTACACAATTGGCAATCTGTGCTTTGCCCACCACGAGTAGCAAAACCTAGATTCTAGCGATGTAAGTACGCAGACATATCGCTCTGACACATTCAAAGCCCAGACTTTACGACTCATACCAAATAAATATATTTTTTTTAATAATGATGCTATTGATTCAGGTTCAACATTTAAAATATACCGAGGTTTACAAGGATCTAGAAACCACAATGAAAGAAGGAGTGATAAAGCCAACTAATATTTCATGGTTATCGTTTGTTGTACTTGTGAAGAAGAAGATAGATTGATCCTCAAGTTTCTGTATGACCTGCGAGATGGTGAAGTAAGGCCAAAATGAAGGATGCTTAACCTTTTGTCAATAATTTATTAAAATCAAAATGGTCTATCTGGATGAAAATGGTTTTCAAGATTGTGCTTTAAAGATGAATATTGGAAACTATAAATCAATGAAGCAGACAGAGATAAAATACCCTTTGTTGTAAAATAATGGGTTGGAGCAATTTGGTTATATTGAACAATGTGTTAGGAATATCTTGTTGACAAATTGAATTGGCCCGTCATGGCCAGGTTGGTTAAGACGTTTGACTCCTCATCTGAGGGTCGCGGGTTAGAATATCCGTCGCATCAAACATGCTCAACCTTTCAGTCGTAGGGGCGTTATATAGTAACAGGTCAATTCCACTTTTCATTGGTAAAAAAGTAGTCCAAGAGTTGGCGTGGTTCGTGATGACTAGCTGTCTTCCCTCTAGTTCCCACTGTTAAATTAGGGACAGCTAGAGCTGATAGCCTTCCTGTAGCTTTGCGCAAAATTCAAAAACAAAACAAAAAACTAATTGAATGTGGTCTGTCTGACTTACCCTGGAACAGTCTATGTATCTACTTAGATGACATAATTACTCATATTAAGATCGTTGAAACTGTTTATAAAAGCTATAGTTTAGTTGAGGAAACAGAACATCAGGCTTAATTCGAAGAAGTGTGGATTGTTCTGTTTGTATACGAAGTTTTTCTAGGACATATTTTCAGTAGTGAGGGGTGCCCAACAATGAATATTAGACTCAACCTCTTCATTATTGGCTAGTATCAAAGAAATTGAGAGAGGTAAGAACTTTCCTTCGACTATACTGTTTCTAATGTTTTTGTCTATAATCATTCTTCAGCATAGCTCGTCATCAACGTAAGTTACTTAAAAGAACAAAAAGTTTTGTTGGAGTACTGATTATTAACAAGGATTAATTAATCTGGAGAAGTATGAAAATACCGAATTATTGAAAATCAACAAATTTCAAATAATAACAGTATTTTTACCTCATGTACAACATTAGAAATAGTACGTGATCGTCTACTATAGCACGGCAGAGAAAAATCCAGAAAGCAGTTGTCATATAACTTTGAAAATGCTACTAACTATTTTAAAAGATGTAACTCGTTTCCGTTATTAAATTTATAGTCAAAAGTTAACACATTAGCGATATCACGTCGCCTTGAGCTAGTTTATATTTTTGCATTTCTGAAAGCTCATTACATTTCAATATTTAATTGATATTACATATTGCATTCGACGAAATTATGAAAATACAGCTGAACTATCTGGTGAGTAGTGTAAAAACAGAAAATTTAAAATGGTGTAACGGATTTACTCTTAAGTATTTATTTTAATTACCCCATTCCTTTCAGCCGTTTGATGCATGTGTTGTGTATTGTTGGATGCGTTTGCGCAAGTCTCGCCTGTCCTCCAAATTTGTACAATATTCTCGAAACTAATAATCAACAATATAAGTTTTATAAATACAAGAGGGCATCTTGGAATATAATGAACGTTCGAGAATCTCGCTCAGTAGGTTTAAAAGATTGCCAAAAGACAATAATAGAGTATTGTTTGGTCGCTACAGCTAGTATACTGTAAACCTCGGAAGGTATAATTGTAATTTATGCTTATTAATAGGACGACTACAGAATTTTACCAGAAACGTCTGTAGATTTCAAAAACTACAAACCATTTATTTCAGTCAATTTACTTCGGACGTTGGTATTCCCACTAAGTCATCGAATAACTGCAGCAGAAAAAAAATAAAGGTTGCTAGCTTTCCCGTCAAATGAAGTGTATTTGTGTATCAACATAAAAATAATTGGCGCCCGTTGATCTGGACCGTCGATAAAAGAACCAGTTTCATACCAGATATAAGACTCAGTTTCTTGGTATGTTTTTAAAACTGTTGTGTATAAACCATCATTTTTAATAACTTTTGTGATAACCGTTATTATAAATTGTATTGTTATTTGTTTATCAAAATATATTAACGTTATAAAGAAATTGTGTACACCAATCATCTTGGTAAATATCATCAATATAATACATACTGACATTCAATTAACTCCGAAATAAAAATGTCCATCTCTTTGAAATTGTAGTGCGTATCTTACGTTACATAAGTAAAAGCCTCGTCCGAGGTGAATTATAAAACGTAACACTTTCATACTTCTTGCTCAGAAAGTTATGACGTATTTATTTTGTTTTCTCAGCACTGGCATAGCAGTGACGTACTGGAGTATACAACACAGCCTGGCAGCTACGATAATCACTTATGGAGTGATTGATTCTTTAGGTTTTACATTGTGCTTTGGTCACCCCGTAGTAATTGCAATAGAGGTGAGCACAATAGCAATGAAAATATTTCTTTATAAGTGTTACTTACGAAAGACAAATTTCTTTAACTGTTCAATTTTACCTTCCAATCGTTTAAAACGTAACATTCAATTATCTTATTTTCACAGCTGAAAACATATTTCCACATTTCACATTTCAGAAGAAGAATCACACAAGTTTCAGCATATAAATACACGTGAAAAACTGTCCTCTGAGTCATATTGAATTTTGAAAGTATATATACATACATGAATAGCCTAAACTATTATACGTTGCTAACGAAGTCGTCGGATCTGATAAAACTTTCTTTTTTTTTAATTATAACCATATTTGTACAAACTGTTATAAGAGTGGTCTAGTTATTATTCCCCTCGGAATTAAGACACAAGGGTGATTAAAGTGTGCACATGAATCTTCTTTTCTTCTATATTTTGTGCAATTCAAAGTGCAGGTGAAATATGCAAGATGTGTTTGCAGATACAAATACCTACATTTGCCACAAATAAATATGTGGTATAGGGTTCACATGATATATTTTTTAAGCTTATGAGACAATATCACATTGTCCTTCAGTATTTAAAATATTACAGTACAAAATAAACTGCCAATCTTTCAACAGTGGTTTCCCAGAAACAAAGGTCTCGTGACAGGCATAGTAGCATCAGGGTTATCTTTAACTCCTATATTGATGAATAGCGTACAGACATTCTTTGTGAACCCCAGCAATCTTCAACCTGCTTCTGATGGGTAAGTTACAAATTTGTGTAATCACTTGCTATGAGTTTACCTTTATTGTTACTTATTATATATTTCTTTACGAAACTATCAAAATTTCGTTTCCTTTTGAGTACTAACTTTTCATTGAATTGGTTACAAATATTTAGAATATCTTAGGAGAAAATAATATAGATTTTATTATCATAGATAATATATAATGGTATTTTTTGAAAACAGTGTTAATTATTTTATTTTAGAATATAGCAGATGTAAAATCTTTATATAACTGAAGTTAAAGCTCTATTTTAGGTTGATGTTTTAGCTATCGGACGGAAGAAAGCATTCTAAAGTCAAAAATATAATAATGCGAAGTGAACTTCTGTTATCATTTTTACCCGAGAGTTTTGTTTATTGCTATTCATATGCTTGTGTCATTGGTTGTAGTTTAAACACAAGCATACACAACTGGTTATTTGGAATGTTCATTTTTTTAGGTATAGAAGCTCGGTATAGGTCTTTATAAGCCCATAGACTTACAGATGAACCACTAGGGAAAGAAACGCTGTGGAACACCATCAATTTTGTGTTAATTTATAAATTACTTTAGATTCTCATTTACCATTAAATTCTCAATATTTTTCAGATTTTTTTACAACGATGAAATTATTGAAAGAGTTCCTCTTTTGTTTCTCATAATGGCAAGTGTTACCGGTGTAATTCTTCTGATTGGATTACTTATGTACCAAGAAGCAGCACGAGAATCATATCAGGTTAGAGAAATTTCATTAAAACTTAAATATTTGAATAAGTCTGACTTACTCACTAGTGCTAGTTTTCATTAAAATGAACTGGAAGTTTATTCTAAATTGTAAAGTGTGTTTGGACATCATAAAGAAATTTAATAAATAATTCACTTACAATCACACGTGATTAACATCTGGAGATATATCTTTCTAGTAGTGGCATGCTTTCAAAAGAGTGCGTTATTTCAGATATTAATATTTTAACTTCGGGAGGATACATATTGCTTTGTCAATGAACACAAACACAGATGACTAATGAACACAAACGTGAGTGAGCTGAAAAACAATTATCTCCTCATTACACAAAAAGATGGTTGTGAAAGATTTTGCTGGTTTGAAATCACTTTGTTTTAAAGCTTTTTGATAATTTTTGGAATGAGCTTAGAATTTCTGTGAAATAGTAATAAATAATATTAAACATATTTTCCAGAGATACGTTTTTAATAAAAATTTGCAATTTTTCTTTAAAATTTCGCTACTTTTATTATTAGGTGTAGTGTTACTTTATTTATATTGATCAGAAGAAATCCTGACATCTTAGGATATACACTTAAAGACGAGAACCAGAGCTGTGAAGACAGATGTTCATACTACCAAATAGAAATACCAATAAATTTACAGTACATGTTTTCCTAATGAAGCTTAGCTGTAATTTAATATAAACAAACTACTGTGTTTTGTAAGAAAACAGCGTTACTTAAAATATCTGCTTAATTAGATATTAAAAAAATAAAAGAATGGTCAAATATTTTTCTGCACACAGGAAACCCCTGTATTCATATTTGAAACAAAGGAAGAAACAATATCCAGTGAACTAACTAATATGAACGAAACGTCAAGTCGTTCATGTAGTAAAGAAGTTAATGAACCAATTACAAAAGACTTGGACTGTACAACAAAAATAAATAACGAAAATTTATGTGGATTATTGGAACAAGCTTCAGCCGAAGTGAACGTTGATGACGAACCACACACTAATGAAGTTAAACTTCATATATCACCAAAGAAAGCTCTGAAAATGAAAGAATTTTATCTTTTATCGATAGTTTGTATTTGTTCCTTTTATCCATTCATGGTTTTGAATGTTTTATATAAGGTAAGTAAAGACGTTTGGTATAAGTTTATTTTCTCTAAGAATCTTTGAAATTATTACCATGACACGCTTAATTCTCAATATTATAATTTACGTTAACAAAAAAAGAAATTATATTGTTATCATTTTGAGATGGACTCAAAACCTTATGTATGAAAACATTAATTGTACTGTTGAAAACTAATAGAAAATAATAACTTGTTGTTATAAACTAGATACCAACGTCAATATTATGTCGACAATCACCAGAAAACGTTATTGCTGTTTTTCAGACATATGGACAGACTTTTATTCAAGATGACACATTTCTGTCTACCATTGGTTCTATAGCTGGAGTTGTTCATGCCCTTAGCCGAGTGATTGTTGGCTTAATTCAGGACAAACTATCTTACAAAGTAAGTATCTATAAATTAAAGCGACTGAAGTTATTTTGTTACTATAAATTACAAAAATAATATTTGTGTAAAATGTATACAATCTTTGATGCTCAATGGTAACTAAAGACCTGCTATGTATTACAATTTCAAATACCCCATAAATGAGTTAAGTGAGAATTTGAATTAAGAAGATAAAATAAATGTCTATATGTATTCACATTATAATTCTTTCTAAAATGATTGATACACACAGTTTTCTTTTTTAACATAAAAATATTTTAAGGTACAAAAAACACAGTAACAAATATCACAAATCTATATAAAAAGTCTCACAATTGTACAGCTTTGAGCAATCATTTTAGTCTAGAACTTTCTTGACATCTTATTGAATGTACTCGATGAACGAGTTAATTTCGTCTTGATGTGTACAGAATTCACCTAATTCAGAGCTAGCTAACTAGCTCTAAATCTTTTATTGAAGTTATATAATGTCTTTTTTAAATGCTAATATCCTGTGTCAATAAGCCGAAATTAAATGATTCGTAATGTTCGAATTTTATAAATGTTCCTGGTCAAATATCTGAAGTTTTCGAGGCAAAAAGGAAATCATCTATAAACAATCAACAACATTCAGTGTCTTTGCTCGTCATGTTGCTTGCATTAATAGGCGTAAAAATGCTTTCAGTACCATAGAACATATAACTGTAATATATGCATATATATACATATGCATGTATAATTTTACAGTTAACGATTCTCCTTTTGCTGGGACTAAAGACGGTATTGCTGTTTACTTTGGTGGCGACACCTTATGGGGGAAAGGTGATGTACATGATTTGGATCTGTGGGCTCTTTACTACATTTCCTCTTGCTTTTGTCTGTATTCCGGCTGCTGCTGCTGAAGTTTTTGGATCGAAATACACTGCTGAAATTTTTGGAATGATACTATTCACATCAGTAAGTGTAGAGCTAGGATAGCTAATACGTTGATGAAAACACCATAATATCAATATTGTTATTACCAAATCGTCAGATAGTAGATATTTGAGTAAATGTTAAATTTGTTTAAAGAGCAACTACATTACGAAAGGTTTAGTTGTATTAAACAAATTTTATCTTCTAGATTTGAAAATATCAGAAATGAAATTCATGGCTTGCTACAATACATAATCTGAACCGTTTGAGTTTTAATTAATACTTCATGTCTTTTTTTTCCAGACGGCTTCTTTCTTCCTCTGGCCTCTAGTTCTCCATCGTATTACTCTTTCTTTGGGATGGTTTGCTACGTTTTGTATGACAGCATCTGTCTCATTCACAGGTCAGAATCAGCTGTTATTTTTCCAAGAATGTGTTTTGTTTGGTGTATTTTCAAAATACGGATTTATTTCATTTTCTCATTATTTTTTCAATAGTACCTTTTCTTTATGTATACTATTAAATTATATAAAGGTGACAACGAAAAATCTCTTTATTTTTAAAATGTGTTTGGAAAACAGTTTAATCTAAGTCGTGGCACAATGTGTATTTAATTGTAAATATCTCCCTCATACTTCCATAGAAAATGACAAAACTAATTTATTTTTATAGTGTTTGAAACTTTAGAAATCTGATGCATCCAAGAACTTGAAAAACATTATGTTACATGTATCCAAGCTGGTCTAATAACCTTTGGTATTCAGTTATGGTTAATTGTAGTACACTATTCTGTACAGTAGAGCTCTAATTGTTATGGACATGTTGAAAATAAAGTGGTTGAAATTCTATTATATGCTTCGTTTGATGGATGAAGTCTAAAGAAACGGAGGCAAACAAATGTAGTGTTAAAAATTGCACTATTCCTAATATTGTTGTTTTGTCAGAAACACAGTTATCAAAATTAGTTCAGTTACTCAGCGAGTTCAAAGTGAGTGTATATTTACTATGAGATTGGTTCAATGCGCTTTATATTATGCTTTCAATATAAATTATACTAAAATACTTTATGTATTAAAAAATCTAAATTTTGTGATTGTGAAAAACGTAAATAGTGTTTACTTTTAATTTTCAATATCTGTTTCTGTTCTTTGATAGGGATTCTTGTTGCTATACTTTTCCCTGAAACCCATCATACAAAACCATTAATATCAAGTAGTTTTGATGGAAATAAAGAACGGACTCGTGAAGAAGCTGATGAATATGAGAAGTGAATTTTTTGAAATATTTTATATTTCTCAGATGTTTTTAATTTTCACCATTCTGGGTAATCAGTACACAATAAAGTACTTATCATATTTTTTTTCCCTGTAAAAGTTCTAATAAAGGTTTTTAAATCATCTTAAAGTATAGTGAGAGAAAGATGTGCATTAGGTTTCTTTAATCCAGTCTTCTCTTCTTGTATAGTATTTACGTTGTATAGTTTTATGATATTTTTTCATCTGTCAATATTCTGTTAAAGACTTTTATCAACAATCTAGTAAGTCAAATTAGTCTAGTACAAAGTGTTACGTATTTTTTACGTTTTATGTTCTTCGTAGACTAAACGCAACAGAAAAACGCAGATAACAGCTTGTATAATTTATTACACTAAACTATTAACAAATATAACAGATATAACATGAATTATATAATAATAGTGACAGATATTAAGTTACAACATTCGAAATTAATTACAAAACAAAATAGTATTAGTTTCAAACTTCAAAATAAATCACAATACAAAACGGTACTGGCCTGTATCTAATATAATGATCTAAAATTAAAGTCTCAAATTCCAGTCTAGGGTGTGAATTTGGTCCCACGAAGAGATTCCGAAACAGTTTACAGTTCAATAAATTCGCCGACTCTCAGCACAAGCAGTACTTCAGAAGTATCGTAGAGATTGACGAAATAAAATCACGGCTTCCGTAGATCTAATTTCAATCACAAATCCAAGTTGAATATTCACAGCAAACACTTAATCTTTCTCAAATAACTAACTCTCTTCTTTTGAAATGAAACTGGTGTCTGAATCTCACTCTTTGTCTTCGAATAAAACTGATGACTGAATATCTCTCTTTTCGAATAAAAACTGATGACTGACTATCTCTCTCGTCACCGTCTTTTTTATACCGATAGGCCTATTTCTCGAACAACCTCGCAATTTCCATTACAACTCCAGAGCTATCCACGCATATCCGTTCTTGCACGAGACTACACATCTAGACAGGAAGTCACCAGCACTCATTTACAAACATGTGATTGGTCTACTTAATTCGAGAAAGTTCTAAAATGTTACCCTAAATAAATAACATATTTTAGTTTAAACTTCGAAACAATAATATCAATATGGAAAAATGAATAACACAAATGAAAATTCAAACACAATACGACATGTTGTCGTTTACAAAATATTTACACATATACATAACAAAAGTTATCTGACATTATATGCCCCTTAGTATTTGATAAGCGCTATAACGCTTTTGTGTAATATTATAGTCTAATGTACTAGAATGCAAGTATATAACATTCTTTAAGACTAGACTTACAGTGTCTACATTTTGATTAAAACTTAAAGTAAATTGTTGAACAAAAATATATTTCGTACTTTACCCTCTTTTCTCTTCATTAAGCATCTTCATATAGCATAATTTCATATCTTATACATGGGTGTATACCATTTTATCTATTAGGTTGAGGAATAATTCGTGAGCGTTTTTAAATAATTTCATTCAAGCATTACATGCAAGACTATACAATACTTCAATTATGAACACATTACACCCAAAACATTTTACATGAATACAATATAAAAGAATAGTACACAATTTATTATGATACTTTATTTCGAGCAAGCAAACTGGCGGCAATTGTGATGCGCTGATTTCTATTCTTTTCGCTCAAGCAGTGTGGCACCCAAGCGCCGAGTTTCTGAGCCTTGCCCATTAAATGAAGGTGGTTCACCACAGTTTATTGATTACAATCCATCTGCTCCGCTAAATCTCTAGTCGTTTGACGTGGATTTTTGTGAAGAAGCTGGTTCAATCGCTCTTCATCAAACACAGTTGGTCGACCAGATCAAAATTCCCATTTTTAAAGCGCGAAAACCAACGGCGGGCGGTACTTTCAGGCATTGCTCCTTTGCCATACACAGAACAGATCTCACGAGCAGCTTCGGCGGCGTTAACATCTCGATTAAATGCGAAAAGCAGATGATGTCGAAAATGCTCAATTTTGTCCACTTGACATTCCATTAAATGAGCTGAAAATGAAAGCAAATATCAATGAAATATGAAAATCAAATACACCATCTATTAGAGCAAAAAAATATCTACTAAATGACATGAAATATTTTGCAAAAGCGTTTAATTTATGAATATATTTTTTTAACTTGAAAAACGCTCACGAATTATTCCTCAACCCAATATTAGGTACATACTTTATTTCCGAAGATTATATGTATTATTATTAACATATGTATATGATTAATAAAGTCACTATTTACAACATTATTTTACGAAATTTGCTGTAAAATAATGTTGTTTTATTTTGGAACGAAATATTAAAATTACTACATTATATACTTACAGTATACGGACACGGTAACCGTCAGCAATTTGTAAACGTTTCGACTGACGTAAAACATCAATGGCCTATATTTCCATATGTTTTAGCAGCTAGTACAAATATTGTTAAAATTAACTTAAAGTAAATGTTTGCAACGTGTATAACTCATTGTAATAACAATTTATTTTGCTAAAACAATTGCAGCTAATAAATTTTCAATTAGAACTTTATAGATTTTGAACCCAAAGATCCCATACGTTATAACCTTTGTTCTTTGTAATTTTCATCTAATACGAAATTATTAAGCATTATTTCTTATCAGTTGTGTGTAATATAAAAATAATAAATAATACACATTGTTAAAATAGGTATACAATTAAAAGCATTATGATAACATTAAGATCGATATATGACCACTAAAATTTTATTATACGTTTATTATTCGAAAAAGATGAAGGTCTGGCGAATATTTAATCAAAATTGTAAGGTAGCCCTCCCTAAAACGCGGAGCTTAAAACATATAAAGAACTCATAGTCTACTTAACCGAAAAACAGACGAAAATTATAATCAGATACGATTACGTCTCACAATTTACTCCCGAAAATTACGTTGCAAGGCCAAAACGTGTGGAGTTAATATTTTAGTAGTCATATACTGACCTTAGTTAAATAATTTTCATCATGTATCTTATTTTAACGTTGTGTGATATCTATTAAATTACTTCTCTTCATCATCATCGAACAAAACAATTATGCGACTAAAAACCTTTTATTTTCTCTTCTACAGAGAAGTATGTCGAAAATAATTTTATATAAATTATTTTAAATAAATTACTATACATTTTTATAAATTTTTGTTATAACTTCGTTTCTCAAATTAAATCAAGAAATTGCTGTTATTTCAGTGTTATTTGTGTGAAATATTCGTACTTTTATTGAATTTAAAGTAAGTACTACTTTTTATTGTTGTTAGCTATTTTAATATTTGGTTTTAGATGTATATTTATAAATGCACGCATAATACAATATCTAGAAATTTTACAAAGTTGAGAAACTGATCGTTTAGGGTGGTATGTACAGAGGAAAATATGAAAAAAAATAACAAACTTAGAGAAGCATTTTATAACTATATAAAATATATATATGTTTTATAACTAGCAATCGTTGATACATTAGGTTGTGCGTCAGTTTAGGGTTATGACGCTCGACTCAAAACCTGACAGATGCAGGTTCTAAATCCTCTCCCACCAAATATACACGCCCTTTCAGCCCTATGTATAATTTTTTCTTGATATTCATGTGCACTGGATGAACATCTTAACGTATATAATTCTACAAGATAGCCCGTAAGTCCTTACCCATCCATATATCTTACGTATCACGTGTATCTGTGTGCTGTTTATCATTTTCGCTGCATAACATATTCACAATACGCTCTTCAAGTGTAAATGGGCTTACATCGGCCATATTTCTCTGAAAAAAGAAACAAATTCATAATACATGCGTAATTGAATATAACATAATAACATATGGATGGGTAGGGATTTACTGGCCACCCTGTAGATGGAAGGTTCGATAGAGAATTAGCCTCTAGAATTAGATAAAGTATTGAAACGTAAAGCCTCGAGAGAAAATTTGCAAGAGGGTGCCATGCAAGTTACTGTTATATTTTAACCACATTATATTCTATTGTTGTAATGTGTTCTTCCGTCTGGTGGGTTTTGTCCTTACAAATACAAATTTGGTTGTTGTACTTAATGTCGTTGCACAATAACAGTACACTTCAAGTAAAATTAAAAAAATAGTAGTGGTACGTTTAACTCACAAAATAAATAAATTGTACGATTTCTCAGTAATTGATTGAATAAAAACATTTTGAATAACAACTGAATGGATTTGTTTGTTTGGTTAATTCTGTTAAACCACATGTAATCGTCATTCCAAAAAGGTTTGTTTTAAATTTGGAGCAAAGCTACACGAGAGCTATTTACGCTAGCCGTCCCAAATTTAACAGTGTAAGGCTAGAGGGAAGGCAGGTTTTCATCACCAACCACCGCCAACTGTCTGGCCATTTTTTTACCAACGAATAGTGGGATTGACCATCACATTATTATGCCCCACGACTGAAAAGACGAGCTTGTTTCTTTGTTTTTCAATTTCGCGCAAAGTTATACGAGGGCTATTTGCGGTAGCCATCCCTAATTTAACAGTGTAAGACTAGAGGGAAATAGCTAGTTATCACCACCCACTGCAAATTCTTTGGCTGCTTTTTTACCAACGGAATTGACCGTAACATTATAACGCTCCCACGGCTGATAGAGGGAGCTTATTTGGTGCAACGGGGATTCGAACCCGCAATCCTCAGATTACTTTATTCCACAGACCTTTTCCCTATAAATTTTCATTTTTTACAACACTTTGACAACTTTTTGAACAATAAATGCTTTCAAGACCAAGCAGCTGAACAAGAAGCTTTCAGGTACTTCATTGACCATAGAAAATCTCCTTTTTAGAGCAGGGACATAAACAGCATTGTTACATGTTGGCAAAAGTGTGTTGAAACAAATGATGCTTACTTTATTTAAAAGATGTTTTACAACACTGGTTTATACTTTTTTCAACTTCACAGTTCAAATACATCTTTATTTCTGAATAACTGCACCTAACAGCTGAGCCAATTATACCTTGTTTTCTTCTTTTAGAACAGATGAACGATATATTATGTTTATTGTTTTATAGTTCCTTGTTAAGCAAATCATGTCTTCCAAATTTTTTTTACTTGTTTTATCACTCAAACCAAGTTTAAAAACTTGTAGGTATTCATAGGTGTGATATTTACATGAAGGAAAATATAGAAATTCTGGAATTTCATCGCATTTAAAGTAAATTAAACAAATAAAAACTACATAATTTAATTTAGACATTAAAAATGACACCTAAACGTTATAAATTTGCACTAAGGGTCTCTTGTGTGTTCATACAATCTAAATCCAAAGCATTAAACCACAATTAACGACATGGGTTCATTCTTATTATTCTTTACAAGAATTTATATGATCAGTTAAGGGAAACTCATCCTAACTTATATGATGAGATGATTTGCCTTCATCATTTGGGAGAAAAAGTTCTTAAAACCATGGATCACAATTTTCATGAAGACTACTTCAAAATGTATTAAACAATTATAAAATAATACATTTAAAAAATTAAGAAATAAATTCCTAGAATACAGGGATAGTTTATTTTTGATTAAATTATACCACACAAAAAGTAAAATTCAGAAAGATCCATTTTACCTCACCAATTGTGGCTTTCAGTGATGTCGAGAAATTTGCTCTTCTATGTAAAATATTTTCTCAACCCAAACAAGCCGTTTTTACATGTAAAAAAAACAACAACTGTGGCTCTGTTTTGAAATTTCTGGTATACATGAAAGTGCAAAAGTCTTGTTAAAGTTTTTAAAACTATTTTTCACAGTGGTTTCAAATTTTTGTTTGATCATAAGTGCAAGGCTAAATCACTAAAAGTAATTTCACGATCCATTATAATGAAATACCTAAATTACTTTCAGTCATTTTTAACGATTTTATAGCATTGAAAAACTGTATTCAACATCTGCAAAATGCTTACACTTCAAAGTTGTGTAAAAACAATACTGCATCTAGTACGTAATCTGTGAATCGAGGGCATTTTGTTGGTTACTATTCACTCTTCTGCGGACTTACACGCTAAAATCCGGGTTTCGATACCCGTGGGCAGAGCATAGATAGCCCATTGTGTAGCTTTGTGTTTAATTCAAAAACAACAACAACTGTTCACTCTAATTCAGAGTGCTTGACTAGCTGAGCTCTAACTCAAATAAATCACTGCACCAGCAAAGTGGACACCAGCTGCAAGAACAAAACTGGGACCATCGGCCATGAGACTGAGTCACCAATTCTGCTGTTAGTGGTCCATAAAGTATACCAGGTATGGTAGCCTGTTACATGGGATACAAGTTAAATGTAAGAGAACTGCATACCTATTCAGGTTTCATATATCATTAACACTAACTTTGAAATAAGTGCAATATATTTCATATCAATGTGATAATTTTCAAATGTCAACATATATACAATTGATGTTTTTTTCTCGGTACTTTTTAACAACCAATAAGCTTCTAAATAATGATTTGTTAATTTAGAATAATAATTTCACTCTTTGCTTGACTAACATTTTCATAAGTTAATCTAGTTTTAGTTAACTTATTAATATAAATGTTGTTTTTCATAAATATTAGCCCACCAGTGGTTCAGCGGTATGTCTGCGAATTTACACGATAAAATCCGGGTTTCGATACCCGTGGTGGGTAGAGCACAGATAGCCCATTGTGTAGCTTTGTGCTTAATTCAAAACAACAATAACAACATTATAAATATTTAACTAATTTGACTTTATTGCTTCACGAGGATTTGGCATTCAACAATATAATATTAAAATGTTTATAATGTAACCCTATATTTCATATGGTTACTTAGCTATTCTTTTATTAAAGACAAAAGCAGAAGACTTTAAAAATGTTAACCTTTACAATGCTATAACGTTTCCATACTTAAAGTTTTATTTAACAATTTAGTGCCACAAAATATGAAACATTTTTTCTGACAATTCAACTATTATGTGATGTTTTAACTATTGTTTGCAGAGTTGAGAACTAGATCATCTAACTAATCTTTAAATTTAGTATTAAGTGAAACAACAGCGTAAAATTTAAGTAAATAAAAAAGGGTGGATGATGCATATATTGTACATAAAAAATAAAAAAAAATCCTTTCTAAGCAAACAGAAGTTGATGTAACCCTTACAATTTTACTTTTCCAAAACAGCACCTCAGGAAACTTAGGGCTAAAAGTTGGTTAGTTGGTTTGGTGTTTTATGTCATAAAGCAACTAGACTATCTGCACCAAACATCTGGCAAAAAGTTAAAATTAAAATTCATAAAAGGAAATTAAGGTAAAACAAAACAGTTTAATATTTGAATTAAAAACATAAATAGCATTAAATCCAATTTTTACATTTTGTGTACAACAGTAAGAGAAAACTACAATTATACAAGTTTTAAAATGCTTGAAGCAAAAGTTTAACTATCATAACTCGACAGAATAACTAATGGGTACTTCAAACAGCAATGGTAGTCACCTGAAGTTGGCCTTTCCAGTCCTGGTTTCGAGATACTTGATGCTATGATCATTTTCTAATTTCAAATTAAACTAGAAGTACTTTGATTCTTAAAATGGAATCACATTAGAAAAGATTTAATGGATCAATTAAAAAAATTAATTAGCATTAAAAAGATTAATGATCTTTAAAAAAGTAAAAACATTTCTAAGGAGAACAGAGTCACCATTGCCAATAACACTGTCTAACATTACGGAAAAACCTTGGGACAAAACATTTTTAAAATGGTGCTTTCATTGAGAGTTTTAATGACAGCAAAAGAGTAAAATGTGGCTTATTGTGACTTGAGTGTCACACAGACAACACATTGGTGCATCAGTCCCAAATAAAAGAAAACAATGAGTTAAAAACTGAATTGTCTAGTTAGAACAACTTCCTCTTTCTGATCCTCATGGAAGCAAAACAGCTTAGCCAAAGTCCAAAATAGGTGTGTGTTTTTTTTTGGAAAAGCTTGTTTTCATGTTGCTCATTCCAAGCTTTCTGCCACCTGGCATGGAACTTAGCCTTGAATATAAGACCATAATCCAGGTATGGAACAGTCATAGCAGTGATTGTGCCAGAGCAGAGAGATTTACTATGGTGACGGCAAGCTCATTCCCGCGAATACTAACGTGGTCTGGTATCCAGAGAAACTAGATAGAAGTAGATGTTAAACAATAATAGTCCAGTCAGTTTTCAATATCTGTGAGAAATAAAGTGAAGCTATTCCAGGGCCTGTAGAGAACTAAGCGAATCGTTATAAATAGTACAGTTTGAGTACTGCTTAATTTCCATGTGATCCAAGGCGAGAGAAATGGCATTCAGCTCACCAGTGAATAAAGAAGCTGTAGAAGGGATTCTGCTCACAACAACCGAACCACAACAAACCATGGCAGAACTCACAGAGTCACCTGATTTCTAACCATTTGAATAAATAGTAAAGAAAGGATGGTTCAAAAATGTTCAGCAAATAGCAGACAGTATTTCCAATTAGGAGTGTCTACTTTTCTCAGATGATTTAAAGATTGGTCAAAACTGGAGATTGTAAGAAGCCCTGGTGGGATGGGCTTATCAGTGAATGTAGCAATGTTATCCAAAGAGAGACCCAGTTCATTCTTCTGCGATTGAACATGAAAACCAAAAGGAGCAATGGCACACCATCTGTTTTGAAAAGCATGGCCCACCAAGGAAGGTAAACACAACCCCAGGTGGGACGCTTTGGAAAGAAATGAAGTTTCAAAGCATATAGTAAAGACAGTTGCAAACAGCAGAGGTGCAAAGAAGGTTCATGATACTCTATGTATAAGCTCTGAACCAGGTATGTGCGAAAAGCCCCAGAGCAGAGCCAAAGTCCTTGAAGATGAATAAGATCTAGCATCTTTTAAGACGATAGTTTGGCAGAGCCATAGTTCAGTGATATATAGTCGAGCTTTGAATGAATAGGAGCATGATATATCTTTAGCACAAAATATCAATCTGCTCCCCAAGTGGTGGAAAAGAGGACAGGGAGGACGTACAATGCTCTTGTACATTTGACCAGTAGCTGTTTCATTTGTGGTCAGCTTACGGTCAAAGATAAGCCCCAAACAATTTGTCTCAGGAACCACAGACACCACAAATTCACCAATATGGAGTTCAGGATCAGGGTGAAAACCCTGTAGGAAGCAAAAATGCATGCAAATGGTTTTAGAGAGAGAGAAGTTAAAGCTGTTTGCTGTGGTATACTTTAGTAAACGACTGAGAGCAGTCTGTAGCTGCCACTCAATACACCTCATGTTCGACGACTGACATGAGATGTAAAAGTCTTCGACATAGAGCCCGTTTACAAAAGTAAAAGTAAGTTGTACAGATATGCCATTAATTTTATACTGAAAAGTGTGACCCTCAGAACACAGCCCTGAAGGACACCAAGTTCCTGTAGAAAAGAACAGAAAAGTGTCGAACTCGCCCGAACTTGGAATTTTCTGTTCCATTAAAGTTTTTTGATAAAAATGAGAAAATAGCCACATAACCCATATATACATATAGAGGTCTCACAAAATGCCATACCTCCATCGTGTACAAAAAGCCTTCTCAATGCCAAAGAATATTGATACAAGATATTGTTGTTTGACAAAAACTTCTCTGAATGACGTTTAAAGTCAAATCAGGTGGTCCATGGTGGAGTGCTGTTGTTGGAACCCACACTGGGTGGGTGAAAAGAGGTTGTTTGATTCGAAGAACCATACAAGATGAGCATTAATCATCCTCTCTAAAGTATCACAGAGACAGCTCATCAAAACAATTGGATAGTAGTTTGAAGGAATCTTGGGTGCCAGGCATCAGGAAAACATTCTTCTGTCAGATCTGGTTAAAAACAATCAAAAGAATAACAAGAAAAACAGAAGATTGATGACATAGCATATCAAGGTGTATATCATCAGGTCTAACTGATGTAGTGCAAGACTGATAAAGGGCTAGTTTAGGTTCCACCATTGTAAAGAGACAATTACAGTTGTAGAAACAATCAGCTCAAAAGGAAAGAGATGATTGCTTCGCAAGTCTTGGTGGCTAAGAAGGTGAAAGAAGTGCTAGATACCCAACAAAAGCTTTCACCTAGAGTATCTGCAATAATCCGGGTATCAGCTAGGTCCTGGTCATCAGAGAGCAAGATTGAGAAGAGGGCAAAATTATATTTCCCACTGACCATTTGAATCTTGTTTCATATAATTTTATGACTGGTGGTAGAAAATATGCCGGTTGTGAACTTAATGTGGACCAAGTATGTGCACAGGCCTGCTGGAAAGCGATAAAGTTCGTGAGTGTGGGATATCGATGGAAAGTTCCCCAGGCCTGTTTTTGAGCCTTCTGTACCATGTGGCAGAAAGGATTCCACCGTGCATAAAGATATAGTGGAAAACCTTTCGAAGTTTTAGGAATACTTTGAGCAGCTGATTGTATAATATAGTCAGTAACTGCTGCCACACAGTCATTTATTGATGGTTTACAGATGATGGCAGTATCAAGTTTTGCAAGAGCAGTAAAAGAGGACCAGTTTGCTTGATCAAGCTTCCTCAGGGACACTTGGGTCAGGTGGCATCAACCACAGCCACTCTCTCTCAAGATTATAGGAAAGTAATCACTGCCTCATGGATTATTGTCAACCCTCCATGAAAAATGTCAAAATAATGAATGGGATCAAACTGAGTGATCAATACCAGTAAAGGACTGACTAGGTACATGAAAATAATTTGAAAAAACTAGTAGTGAAAAGAGAAATGTTGTGATAAGAGAGCATACACAACACAGAGCGACCCCTGCTTTCAATATCAGCACTTCTCAAGAGGGCATGATGTCTATTAAAGTCTGCCAGGATGAAAAAGGGAAACAGCAAATATTCAATAAGAGCATCAAGGTTTGATTGATTATATGGCTCTCCAGGTGACAGGAAGAAAGAACAGTGATGGTATGACCCAAAGAATTACAGATGGCTACGGCCTATAAGGGTGTGTCGAGTGGAAAAGACAGGGTAAGCACATGATGATGAACAAACAGTGCCACCTTTCCATGCATTCGTCCATCTAACAGCCTGTCATTTCTGTACAAAGAAAACCGTCAGCATGTATAAGAATTCTTTCCTGTAACAAAAGACAAACAGGATGGTAGTAGGAAGCAATCAATATTTTGATATTATCCAGATTTCAATGTAAACCTCGACAGTTCCATTGCATCAAGGTAGCCATTTTTATTGATGTGTAGGCAAATTGGGTGTAGACCCCTTCTGTTTATGACCGCATCTTTTTTCTTGATTGTCTTCATTCGATGGAGGCCTGTTGACCTCCATGGATCCTACCCTGGGTTTATCGGCAGGTCTTTGTTGCTGGAAGAGGATTTCAGAGCCTGAGGACGTGAGAAAAATGATAATTTTGCATCTTAGGGTGGAAGAAGAAGATGTACTCAAGAAAATGCCCATACTGGAACCAAAGGAAGTGAATCTTGAGGCTTGCTGGAATGTATGATAGGTAGAGAGATGGGTGTTAAAGTTGATTTATCAACTGTTTTAACTATGGATGTCAAAAGACTTTTCTTTTGAGAACGATTCTTTTGGAGTCACAGAGAGATCTGTCTGCTCTCTCACTGCAGAAAAAGAATGAAGTGCAGCAGCATACGTCTGAGATGAAGTGGTGGACAGCAATTTTCGAACCTCAGGATAAGTAATGTTCCGAATCGTCTTCAACTGCTGCACCTCTTTTTCTTGCAATCATTTAGGGCAAGACTGAAAGTAGGATGGGTGAGAGCCATTGAAATTGATGCAATAAAGGTCCGTTTCACACACACATGCATCATGGTTCTTGCCATCACAATGAACACATCAAGGAACTGTGACATGATGTATTCGAGTAACAGAACTGCTGACACTGAAAAATGTGAAGAGGTTTTGAATGCATTTTTATATTTTGCAATTAAGATAACCTGCCTTGATTGGTGTCAGGTGGATGCAGTAATGTAAATTTTAGAATAAGGACACTGGTTGGCATCATAATTCCACCTTTGCGAGTAGAGAAACACCTTACTGCTGAGACTCCTTTGGTAGAGAAACCAGAGAGAATCTCTGATTTTGGGATGTTCTTAAAATACCTCTCAACAACAGCTCCTCATGATAAATTCAAAGAAGCATGAAATGTCACCTTAATAGATATATCCCCAATTGCCTATGAATGCAAGAGGAGTTTACTGTGTTGATATGTGGATGATTCCACCCATATGTCACCAACGCGAAGCTTTTTTACTGACTCTGGAGAGCCAGCAAGTCCATCTAGTCCCTTCTGAGTGAAAAATATAGACATCTTTCGGAACAGGTTTGTCTGAAAGAGAAGGTAGAATAAGAAAATGAAGTACAAATGTTACAGATATTGAAGATTGCTGCTCAGAACCTTCAATAAGTGGTTGTTTACCTATGGACTGTTATTTTACTATTTTATTTAAAATTATATTTGGAAGATCCATAATTAAAAAAGAACATTTTGGTGCCCACTGACCCCATTTATGATAAAGTGCTGCGAGGAAACTCACTACAATGCCAAACAAGGTCACTGCAGTAATATCAGGGTTTTATGAGCATTTTACTCATACAACAGCATCAGACTGGTATTTGGTTGAGCCTAGCCAAAGTGGACAAGCCAACTGACCCTATGAGGTGCCACCCCAAGGCCACCCATCTACAGATATTCAAGGCCAAAGTGGTGTATTAGGTTTGACCCCTCAACCATCAGGATCCTCTCATACACTTCACATGTCACCATGCACAGCAAACATGTGGGTGGATATTTAAATCACACAGGAGGTAAACTGAAAAACAAAACCTTCTCTGTGAAGACCCCTCATTATGTTCAGGAATCCACACCGAAAAAGACTGAAAGCTATCTATACTATATAGAATTACTAAATCTTCAGTGATGAACAACTGGTAGTTAGTCTTCAAAACAAAATGACTTTACAGATTACAAAAGAAAGCACAAGTTTTGTTCAAACTTGCAGATTGGTGGAGATACATATTATAGATCAGCTTTGTACTTAACAAAAAACTGTTTTATACAAGTTTTTGGTCTCAAGTAAAAATTTTTAGCTACTGATAGCCTACTACTTCTCACCACTGTGTTAGAAATAGCAAAAGTGATGTCAGCATGATTTGGAGCTACATCTGCATGATTACTCAAATGACCAGCAGAGTTGCATGCACACAGTCCCATTGATATTGAAACAAATCTGCAAAATGTAAGAAGATAATAACATGTTAACTAATTGGATAAATTATAATTTAGAAATATCATATCAATGGTAATACAATTTTCTCACCATAATAATCATGAAAAAGTCTAAACAAACTATTTCTTTAAAAATTATATAAAACATAATGCAGTTCTTTCAAGAGTTAATTAAAATATGTTTATTTCTTTTAGAACATATATAATAATAACCTATACCTCCTGAGTGCATTTTTTATTTTCTCAATAACACACTAACATAGTTTCATCAGGAGCTATCAATAATCTACAATTTCCCTAATCCAGTTGAAATACAACTATCAGTTAATCGAAACTGATACGTGTCTAAAAGATTCATATCATATAAAAGAAAATATTGAAGTACCAGACAATGTTTAATTAACTCACGATGATGATTTAATTATGTTTTATCTCAATTTGGTAAACTTCTAGGCTATTGATAGCTTCTAACAAAGCAGAAATAGTAAATATTAAACTAACAAAAAAACATGTTGAAGACATGTCATTATTTTATTGACAGCAACAGAAATATAATAAACAGCATTTTTTATTAATCAAAGTTAAGAATGAAATACCCTATAATGTTAAAACACTGTAGAAAGAACTTTATGAAAAATTTTACAAAAGTGTAGAGGATTAAATAATTCTGATGATATGAAGGAAGTATAAAATTTTTTTTTATAATCCATGTAAATTATCTTTAACCACAGTTCTGTACAAAACAGAACATATGCAACTGTAGCCCTAATACGTTTCGTGCTAAGTCTGTATGGTATATTGCAACATGCAGATTTAAATCAATAATATTTCCCTATTCTAACGTAAGCCAAACAAATAAAATATCTCATAAGACTGGTAATGGAAATCTGACCTCAATATTTAGAATTGGCTGAGTTCTTCAAGAAATAAAAAGCGATAAAGCTGAGTAGAAGTTACTGGTCATCATTCAAGATTTTGCATAAAGACAAGAAAGAGAATGAAATCGAGAAGAAGGATGTCTACCTTTTGTTAAGGATTTATTATATTTTGAATGTTCTACCTGTATTAAAATGTTTTCGAACATAAAAATGGATATTGGCAAATGCAACCAAACGAAGCAATTTGTGAGACGATAGAGTTTACTGTAACATTATAGCTTATTGAAATCTGTTGTGTTACCATTTAGAATGAACAATTCCTCTGATACATCGTCTGTATTAACTAAATGTATATTCTCAAATACATCCAGGAACATCATACTTGTCTACTTGAATGATATGATTACAAATATTTTGATATTTTAGTTTTGGAATAGCAGTAACGTACTGGAGTGTACAACACAGCCCAGTAGCAAGTATCATCACATACGGAGTGATTGATACTTTTGGTTATATCTGTTGCTTTGGTCACCCTGTAGTTACAACTATAGAGGTGAGTACAACTGTTTTTAAAACATACTGTTGTAGAAATGTGTTTACAAAAAAATATACGTTATTTTAAATGTTAAAATTTCTATTCATTTAAAAGGTATTATTTAACTATTTCATTTCAATAACTAAAAGTCTATAAACGTACATAATGATACGAGTTACAGCATATGAAAAATGTGAAAAAATGTTGTCGCTTGACTTTTACTCTCTGTGTCAGATCTAACCTTAAAAGTATATATGTATACATACGAAGTTGAACGTCTAAATTTTTGTTTAATACATGATGATTTAAATTTTCCAATTTGACAAAAAAGTAGCACTTCGATTCAATTTTGCAAATGTTAATGGAAGGTCAAGTTATCATCCTGTTGTAAATCTAGAAACAGGTAAGACTAGAGCTTAAACGACGTTTACTTTCTTTATCGCTAAACTTTCTACAATTTGTGTTCATCTTTAGTATGATTGTGTTTAATTATATAAATACCGAATTTGTATATAATGACTACATCATTTGCTGTTCACTTAATATAGTCTCAAGCTTATAAATGCTGTAACGTTTTGTGTGTATATGAAAAAGGCATGTCGCACAACAAATGATTAAATTCTTTCATACTGGTTTCCCTCCAAAAAGGGCGTCTTCACAAGAATAATGTCCTCAGCGATAGCTTTATCTCCCCTCTTTATGAATTTTGTACAGACATTGTTTGTGAATCCTAGTAATCTCCAACCTGCTTCTGATTGGTAAATTATAAATCTCAGTAAATGTACCTGATATTTTTTGAATTAAAACAATCACAACTCGTTTTATGTTTCTAATATTTTATATAAATTTTATTTTTTATTCCAGGTTTTATTCGTCCTTTGTAACTGGTAAGAGTTCTTCAGAATATCTCGAAACAAGATAATCTAGATCTTATTATCGAATGAAACTCATTAAATCCTTTACATTATTGTTTAGATTTAGTATTATTTACGATAGAGCTTAAATGAAAGAACATTTTAAAATTACTTGAGTTTACATACCCAGAAAACACAATTGATTTCGTCTTATTTGTCATTGTTACGTTTTTTTATGTTTTTGTTTTATGTGGACTAAACGCAACAGAAAGACACAGATAACAGCTTGTATAATTTATTACAATAAACTATTATATATGTGACAGATTTAACATAAATTATATAATAACAATGACAGATATTCAGTTTCAACCTTCAAAATTAATTACAATGCAAAAATGGTACTGGCCTGTGTCCAGTATAATTATCTAGAATGAAAGTCTAAAAGTCCAGATCAAAAATCCAAAATTTCAGTCTAGAGTGTGAATGTGGTCCCACGAAGAAATACCGAAGTTTGAATGGAGAAGTCCAGAAATAATTCACAGTTCAATAAATTTGACGAAGTTCTTTTTACGATGTTTACGACGAATGTTTCAACTTGTCGTTTTCCGCTCCGGTCTCCCCTAAACAGTCCTTACGTGTTGACTTTCAGTATAACCGGTAATTCGAATGAATTAAAGATTGACGAAATAAAATCACAGCTTTTGTAGATCTAATTCCAGTCACAAATTCAAGTTGAATAAACACACAGCAAACGTTGAAAACTTCTCGAACAAAGACAATATTTCTTGAATCGAAATAAAAACGAATGACTGACTGACTTCTTGCATCGCCGTCTGTTCATATATTAGTAGGCTTACTGTGTCCTCGAACAATCGCGTAACTTCTACAGAGTTCCAGAGTAATCTGCGCATGTCTGTTTTTGCACGAGACTCGTCGTCTAGACATCAGGCCGACATATGATTAATCTACCTAATTCTAGAAATTTCTAAATGATTAATTCTAAATGAATTCTAATTAATTCTAAATGTTATTTTAAATAAATAACAACATATTTTATTGGTTTAAATTTCAAAATAATAATATAAACAACATGGCATTTCAAACGCTTTATACATAACAGTCATTGGTGAGAAATAAATAAAGTTCTTAGTTTTTTTATTACTACTAATAATAATTTTTTGAATAAACGCAAAAGTTTTCTAAAATACTGTTAAGTAGCACTTCTGTTTGTGTTCTAGACATATTTTCTAAATTATATTTATATTTTTTTTCTCCAATATTCGGCTGCATTAATTAACAAGATAATAATTAAAAAAGTAAATCTATAGCTGCGAAGACAAATGTTTATTCTTCTAACATAAAAACATTGAGGAAATTACAACGTTTTCGTCCAAGGAGGCCAAACCAAGATTGAATATTCTGAATAGTGATGTTTGTGTATAGACTTATGCGAAATTTCAACTAAATTATACAAAAAAAATCAGATGTAACCAAACCACTCGAAATATTTTTTTAATAAATAATTGCCATCCGACTAATTACGTTACATTGAAACTGGGAGGCATGTCACTTATTAATGAACAGAAAGCTATATGAATAATATACATATAAACATGAAGAGCGTTTAAGATATTAGTTCCAGTATGTACCAAGAAATGGCAGTAAAAGAGAATTTGTTGTTTCTGTCCCATCGTCGAAAACACTTCACTACTGTCATTAACACTTTCTGGAATGAGAATAAGAGTTTTGTAAAATAGTGGTAAGCTAGAAGACAGTACTGCTCATTAAGTATCACATGATAAATAAACTAATTTTGTAAAATGACACTCAGCAAAAATTCACTGAATTACTGAAACATACTCTGACGACTTCATGTTATATAGGTAGCGTAAAGCAAACTAGGGTGTAAATGTGTTTGTTTTGTTGTGACGGCATGGTTTCGGTAAGATGTATACCACCAGAAGAAAATAAGATGAAACCATGAAAAATGAAATAATTTTCACCAGGGAGCGGCTGTTGACCTTCATTAAACATCTTCAGCAATTATCGTTCCACGTCATGTAAAAACATTGCTGTAAAAGAAATGAAAGAAAATGTTTCACTTGTACTAATAACACGTTTTTAAAAGAAATTTCTTCTTTTAGAGAACTTTTGCATTTTAAGCTAAAAGATGCTATACATTATAAACTTAGTGCCGGTGAATTTTTTCTTATTTTTTTCGTAATTTTTATTTCAATTGAAATTATTAATGTTCTACGTTGTCATGAAAGACAAAAAAATCGTGTTATTGTGTCAGCTAAAAAATTATTTACATAAATTTTTATTATGTAAAACAAATATGCCGAATATACTGTTATATAAATTATTACTTCTTAAGTACCAGTAATATACTATTTGTAAACCATACCATACTATATATCATTTTGAGTTTTTCAAATAATTCAACAAATTTCTCAATAATATCTATTTTTAATGTTTTATTTGAGATGTTTGTTTGTCAGAAGCACATAGCACAATATCTGGAAATTTTATGTTTCTTTGTACTTCAGCACAAAGCTACATAACGACCCATCTGTGGTTTGTCCACTACATATTTCGAAGCCCAGTTTCTAACGTTCTTTGTCTCTAAGCATACTTCTATGCCAGTGAGGGGCAACATTTCATAAACGTTAAGTACCCAGATGTTTAAAGTGGTATTTATAGATAATAATACAATATAGAAACGCAGTGAAGCACCTATTCTAGGAGTAATGAATGAGTAATAAGTGTTGGATAGAAGTGACGAAGTGATAGACCATTTATGTATTTCAAATAATGAGACAATCCACCAGAAAGATTATTAAAATATAATTTTATATAATTATATAGAATATAATTATGTATTATACTAAGTGCTATTGAAGTAAAAAAACTAAATTATAGTTACGCCCTTGTGCAAATTAATTGAAACAAATTGTCATGTTATAATATTTTCAGTATGGCTGCCAGTTTAGGCTCGCTGGACCCGCTGATTTCCTTTAATAGTCATTTTTTTCATACAGACGGCGTCATGAGCTGTGTTTTACAGTACCTTTGATCTATTTTTGAGATACATGACGAAATTTTGAGGAAATTTTGTCATTCGAAATAAGCTGTTGTAAATATTGTCATGACAAGAGATGACATTATATCTTGTGATAGACATTTTTGTTACTCAATCCTAAGGTTTAATGATCATCTTGTTATCTTAATACAGATAAAAATTCATCATAGAATAAAATTACCCCGCTCAATTTTCTAATCGTTTCATTTGATAAGTACTCAATGTTGTCATTGAAATTAAAGAATACATAAAAAGGATAACAGGAATAGTGACTATAATATGTACGTACACTAAAACTCTGTATTTTTTATAAATATTATAAAATATTTATACTTTACTTACCTGTTCTTTCAGGTTTCTTATAGTTTAAAATGTTTTATGGCTTTAGTCTCATTTAATTATAATATATACATATTCATTTTTTTTTGCTGAGAATGAATTCAGTATTGCTGTTCACTCAGGTAACGACATCTTATAGAAGACAAGTGATGTAAATGATCCGTATATGAAAGACGTTGTTCGTAAAGAATACGGAAGGCCTAAGTTCGTTAAAGTACACCTTTCTTAATGGAAAAATACTAAGGGAGCATAAAATAAGACGTATTATGAAAACATGCTCTAAGTTTAATACTGTTGCCTTGTAACAAATATAATTATCAAAATAAGTTGCCCTTCATTGGCTCAGAGATATGTCTGCGGACTTTCACGCTATAATCCGGGTTTCGATACCCCTGGTGAGCAGTGCACTGACAGCCCATTGTGTAGCTTTGTGCTTAATTCTAAACAACAACAAAATTAGTTACATTAATAACACGTGTCACCACTTAAAGGAAATATCGTAGTGTTGGTCGACCAACAATTAAATTTTATTCAAGTAGTAATTTTTAATTTATATTTATAAAGTTGGCATCAAACTGTAAATCATAAATTATATTTTATTATTATGCATTAGTTATTGTTTAAATTAAAAGTAAATATTTGAAAATGAATTTCAATTTTTGTGTTTCACATATCGTGTTGAATGTAGCACTCGTTTGTATTTGATTTTTGATTTCAAAATCTGAAGTTTTTTGCTTCGTACTAATTATGATCCAAAACTGCCAAAATCAACGATCTACATTGTTTAATAAAATCATTCTATCCATTCTATTTGCTGAGATATCACTACTTCAATCAAATCAAACACAGCGACCCGGACCTTCACTTTCCATTTTTGGAAACACTTCCTAATGGACACCTTCTCCATGTGAATAACAAATAAAAAACTCAAAATGTCTCCTAGTGTCCTTCTCAGAGTTATTGAAGTATCATGGCGTCAAACTCTTCCTGTTATCGTTAACTCGAAGCTGTTCATGTAAGTCATTTTAACAAACCTGATATTTCATTCTGCAAATGCAGCTTAATTACTAAGTTTGATAAATTATAGTAGAATTCTACAGTACTCATACACTAATTTATCATTTTTGATAATTTTAACGTACATATATAAAAAGAAAAAATTCATTTTACATCCTTCACGTACGAAATGTTGTAAAATTAAGCAACCAACGACAGATAACAACTGAATTCAAAGCTCGTAACTAGAGGAGATAGTTTTACTCTATTCCTTATTTTGATGTTTAAAAAATAAGTTTAAGAACTTTTTTGGTATCATCAGTAATGCATATACATATATAATGTAATGTAATTGAAATGCGAGTGTACCTTATAAAATACCAATCCAGTGAAACGTTGTCAAGACAGGTTATTTTTTAACGGCCAGTTTTATATTTCTGGATATGGTAAATGAGTGAATTGCTGAAATTTTAATAAAATAAGAATAATAAATTTATACAAAAATGTATAATATTATGAGATTTGGTCTGTCAAAAGCAAAAACCGAATTGCTTGGTTCGAAACTTCAGGAATAGTGTTGGCTGTCACCATGTACGAAAATTTCTGTTTTCCGAAGTCGCCAGATGATATAACCAAATTATTTGCACAACTTAACAGTCTCTGTTTCTGAGTTGACATCGAAGGATTGTTCTCTGCTTTGAGTTGTGACCATGACCCTCAAGAGTGGCGTCTCTTTATTGACTCATCAATGTTAAGACTCAAAGCTTTTCTGTTACACAATGACGACAGTCACCCTTTAATACCTGTTTGCTATGCAGCACACATGAAAGAAACTTAAGAGAACATGGAAATGTTGCTGAAGCACATCCAGTAGAGCAAGTACAACTGGAATATCTGTGGAGATCTGAAAGTCGTTGCTCTGTTACTAAGACTGGAGCTCGGCCATACAAAGTACTGTTGTTTCATCTGTGAAAGGGACAGTCGGGCCATAGAGTCACATTATTCTAGGCAGAGCTGGCCACTTCGTAAAAAGTTAGTTCCAGGACTGTTATGTAAATATCATGTAAATGTTGTCGAGAGTGTTATGTAAATGTTATGTAAAGGACAACCATGTCGAGTGTTATGTAAATGCCATGTAAATATCATGAATATGTTATGTAAATATAATGTAATGTCGTTTTTGAATTCCCATATTTATTATTTATAATTCTATATTTATATTATTGTTTCGAGGTTTAAAACGGTGAAATTTAAAATAACATTTTAGAATTAATTAAAATTCATGTAGAAATTTTTAAAACTAGGTAGATTGATCACTTGTATTGGCCTGGTGTTTGTACTGTGGAATTCTGGGAAGGTACGCGATATAGTATATAAACAGACGGCGATGCGAGGGAGATCATCCATTTTTACTCGGGTCAAGAAGAGTCATCCACTTTTACTCGGGTCAAGAAGTGAATCATCCATTTTTACTCGGATCAAGAAGTTTGTCTTGCTTGAGAAAGTTTAAACTGAATTTGTGAATAGAGCTAGATCGACTAAAGCGGTGAAATTTTTATTCCGTCAATCTTTACAATTCAGTCGGATTACGGATTATATCGAAAGTCAATACGAATTGGACTGTGAATTTTTGTTTAAAATTACCCATTCAAACTTCGAAAATTTCTCCGTGGGACTAAATTCACCGCCTAGATTAGAACTTTGGATTTCGGATTTGGACACTTATTCTGGATCATATTATTAAGCACAGGCCAGTACCTTTTTGTATTGTAAGTTGTTTTGATGGTTGAAACTGGGTATTTGTTATTGATTTTGGATAATTTATTTTGTGTCTATCCCATAAGTAGATCATTATAATAAATTATACAAGCTGCTATCTGTGTCTTTCTGTTGCGTTCAGTCAACATAAAAAACGTAACAAGGACAGAAAAAGATGTTGTGCATGAACCGCTTATCGACCCGGAAAAGATTCTTTTGCCTCCTCTTCACAAAAATTGGGACTTATCAAGAAGTTCGTGAAAGCAATGAACAAAGAAGGCGACTGTTGTCCTTATTCAAGACAGATGTTTCCAAGAATAATTAAGACCAAGATCAAAGAGAGTATTTTGTTCGCTCTCAGGTCCGACATGGTATGAGTGAAAAACGGTTCAAATATCTTTTAGTTGGGCCAAAAAAGATTTCCTGGAAAGCCTTCAAAGACATTGTTGACAATTTTTTTTCGTAATTACAAACCCTCACATTACATTCAGCTTGCAGACAAACTTCTTAAGGCATACAAAGCAATGAAGTGCAACATGTCACTCAAGATTCATTTCCTTCACTCACACTTGGACTTCTTCCCCAGCAAATCTCGGTGCTGTCAGTGACGAACACTGTGAAAGGTTTCACCAGGATATTGCTACAATAGAAAAACGATATCAGGGCAACTGGAATCCGTCAACGCTTGCTGATTACTGTTGGACACTGCAACGTGATGCACCGGACATTGAATACAAACGACAATCAGGAATAAAACACTTTTAATTATGTTGAATTTAATAACGTATTATAAACATAAACGCAATTAAATACGTTATTGCCGGTAAACAGTTAATTGTTTATTTCTCAGAGTTCCGACGTGACAGAGCAAAACAGAAACTATATTTGCGCATACCTGTCATAATCAGCAAAAACTTTTCAAGAAGCTAAACGTTTAAAAAAATTGTTGTGCTGTGTAAAATCGGTACAATACTAACTTGTGAAAACCTAACTTCTTACTTAAGTTTTGACGTGAGACAAAGAGTGAAGAAAGACACAACTTACGAAGAAACTAATTGTTGTTTTCTATTCGTTTATCTTTACATTTTCACTGTTTTACTTAAGAGTCTAATTAGGTCTTGTCTTTGGACGTCGTTTGAGCTTGATTATTGGTTCTTTCGATATTATGCAAGATGAACATTTAGATATCTATTTAATAGCTACTGCAAACAATTTCAAAAAAGCTATTAAATTATGGACGAAAAGAATTTTAATATACACAGAAAAACTACCTGTGACCACTAATGTCAAAGTCATTTTTATATTAACACTGAAACACCATTTCAGATTTAACTGGAAGAGTCGAACACACTTCATGGCAGTCTGTGGACGGCTTCAATCAATTTTTGTTTTATGAAATGAAAATTAAAAAAATAGTTTGCCATTAGACTGGTAAGAGGGCTTATGAAGAATAAATTTACATCTAGTGCTTAGCCATAGGAGAACCAAACTCTGCATTTCATCCTGAAATGCATTGGTTGAATGGGTTCCAGTAAACTAAAAAAAAACAAAAAAAACTTCATCGTCGTGGCCATGAACGTAAGAGACGATAACACAGTATTTGTAGAAACTACAACCAAGTGACCATGAAAATGATGTCATCAAAGAAAGTGCTGTGAGAAAAACTTCACTAAGTCGTCTTAACGAACACTGAAGATGTTAGAGAACACAACGCACAGAGCATATGGCAACATGTCTAGGTTTAAAACATTAATTCAGTAATCATTTAATTAATTATATTTTGACCATTTATATATAAATTGTCCCAAGAAAACGACGTCTATTTAGCTATTAATCAAAAATTTAAAATTTAGTGTTTCACTTGTTTGACTTTATTTCATCTAAAAAATGATACTTTGCAGTTTCATCTTACACGAATTTTAAAAGGAAGACAGTATAATTCGATTATTTGAAATGAAATCACAACTAACGTTTTCATTTTGAATTACATATAATTCACATAGGTTGGTAATAGTACTCAATGTTACAAATGTCATTGTAAATTTAATTGCGTACAATTGATGAAGATGATTCTGTTTTTCTGTAATACTGGAAATGTATCAAACTATGTGTTAAAACACTATGTCATTTATCAATGTTATGTTCAGTGTTTATAAACTTTGGATGCGACATTTATAGCCAACCCTTGATTCGAGTACTGGACATTAAATCTAGTCATCCAACAACGACAATTTTTTTGTGTTCCATCATAGCTTGAGAAATTATGTAGTTCTGTACGACGAATGTACTCTGATTGTCTCAGTATTTTTTCTTCAATTTTTTAGCAGGTATAAAACTTCGAGACAGTTATCAAACACTAAGTCTATAAAATATCTTCTCTCCACCGACAAAAATATAGCTGCATCGACATTATATTTAGTGTTGTACGTCTGATTATTATAAAAGAATGTTCATCATTTGTGATCACCGGACTATATTAAAAATTGTCTAATATCTGAGCTTCGGTAACTGTATCTTGAAAAGAACTATGTGATATTGTGTTACAACCTATTTCTATTACTATAGTATATACTTTATTAAGTTTTCTCAAATTTAATATACATAAACTTTATTATTATGTATGAGGTAAGAATAATCTTAGCTTTGGTTTAATAACCTGTTGTTTGATAAACTCATGCTTGCATTACAATAAAACCTTCAGTGTGTGAGCAGTGCTAACTAAGGCTGCCTGAGAACACCTTTAGCATGATAAATGGCTTTCAAGAATTCTTAATCCTGCCGTATAATGCATTTATTGTTTCATCGAGACGTGTAACTCATACTGTAGGTTAGGCAGTGGCAGAGATTACTGGCCTGTGTTAAAGGTGTCTAACTGATTCACCATATATTTGAGTCTGTAGCTGAGAACCTGTAAAGGTTAAAATATAGGGTTGAATAAAATTCGCGTGAAAATAAATCGAGGGTAAAGTTTGCTGATTTACACAGGAGTGTTGTATCTCAATCACATTTTAAGTGAATATGTGGGTTTTTCATATCTGGTTTCGACAGCCCCATCTGTGAGATAGTTAGCAATCTTGAATAAAACATGAAGTCCACAGATTTCTTAGTTTTTGTTACTTTACCAGTGCTTTGTAGCCAAATACTTCAAGAGAAAAATAACATTGTTCAACCTCCCAAAATCTAAGAATATATCTGGCGTATAGAAGAATACAATCAAGCGATTGAATCCTTATAATTTTCTTTAACGAAGGTTCCAGTGGTTGTTTACCATTGAAGAAAAAAACAACTTCTGCTGGATACTGAAGTAAATCATATAAGAATCATAGAAGTGTTATTATAAATTTATCATAAATATAGCATATAATCTTGAATGTTAGTAATGCATTGTGACAAAAACAACTTTCAATTGAGGTAGGGTGTTCAACATTTGGTTATATTATAATTTCCTGGTGTGGAGAGTAAACTTTGAATATTTAGAAGGGTTGATGCCATGCTTGCTAACATTGTTGTAATGTTATTGCTGTGTCATACTTTGTGATTTAGGTTCACAAATCAGATTTACTATCCTTCTGCAAGGGAAGATAGAATTGTGTATGCAACACGAGAGTTGACAATAGGCGTTTTTCTGTGCAACGTTACGCTATTAAGTTGTAGATTCTACTCTAGATAGACGCAAAAAATACTAATTCAAATACTCCAAGAAGTGTATGTGAATGATTCCAAACCAGAATGGTTATTCGCCATGCAGCAAAGTGAAGACGACTAATACAGTTTGACTGCATGAGAACACATAATGTGTTTAACATGTATGTATGTATGTAAGTGTGCTGTAGCGCTGCTTTAAAGCACCCGCCTATGTTCTTCAAGTGCTTTAGAGTAAATAATCCACAGAGATATCTGATACGAGGTTCTCCAAACTTTGTATAACGCAAAGACAAAATGATTCCATTGTATTAGGCCTGCTTTTGCTAATGGTGGATCCTCTGGCCACATTCAGGTTGTTATATTTGGTAAAGACAGGAGTTATCTGTTGTTTTTGTTTCTCAATGATAGAACTAGCTCAGAATAGATAACCTACAACCAAGAGACTTTAGATAAGCCTTGCAGATAACCTTAAATATTAGTTGTCCACTCTCAGACATTTTGAGCAGTAATGGGTATATACTCATTGCAATGATCAATTTCTTGAAATTTGTGGAGGCTTTTTTACTGTTTGATTACTCAATACAGTCTGTAATTGTTAGCAGAGAGATTAATAGAACAGTTCAGAGCAATATAAAAATCATCGCAGATAATAATCGCAATTTCAATTGTTAATTGTTTAATGAATTATAAATCATGTATCAGAGAAGAGCTTTAAACCTTATCTCTATCAGTCTTAAGGTTTGACAGAACTGCTTATACAGGCTACCAAATGAGTGCTTTAAGCAAATAGTAGAGGAATTATGTTTAAGTATGCAAAATGGGTTTCGTTGTGGTGCTTGTGTGTGCCATGGAAACATCTTGGATGCTAAAGGACTTATTTGTTCTTACCGAATGCTCGTAAAATAAAAAAAAATAGAATATGACTCACAGTAAACTCGACGCAGATGAAATGCAATAACAAGAAGTTATATTAATGGTTTTTCCCATTTATAAAATGAGTCAGATTTGATACGTACCACCAGCAAGGAGGCAACTTCGATATGTGTCACCTGGTCCATATCTGACACTTCAATAACCTGTTTCATTAGCCCTAATTTTAGAGCAGACATAACGTAACAGTGCGTGAGATACATCACAAAAATGATTCCGTACATCACAGACAAACCATTAATATCTTTGAATTTGAGAATAAAGAGAATAAACCAGAAGAGGTGGAGGAGGAATACTAATTCATTCAACTACAGAGATAACAATACTTATTTAATAGTTTATATAACAAAGTAGATGACGAGTCACTGGATAAAACAGTGAGAGAGACTAATGTCTCTTACCTACCCAAGTCTGGGTCGATCACTGAGTCGAATACTTGGCAATTGAAAGAACCTGACATTTATGGCCTTACACGTCTTGTGATTAAAACACAATGACTGAAATGATTTTGTAAGCCTGCTTTCTTAGCTTGAGGCAGTAAAGTGCTTGATTGAAGATGGTAACTCGGAAATCAACCATTCACTTTACACTCATACTCTTTGATCTATCAGGTGGTACTTCACTGGCAGGTAGTGAAGTTTTATTGTTGAATTATTTCTTAGTTATCTGTTTATATGATTTCTTTCTTGTTTTTTTTATACACTTTCATGTATACTCTCGTGCTTGAGAGGGCCTGCTCTCATCTGAATGCATCATTTATGTTGTCACATAATTTGTGAAAATTTATGTTGTGATAAACTTACTGTAAAGAAAGTTTGCTGTTATTGTTATTTTTATGTGTAAAATGTGACTTTAGTATTCATTATTTTTTATACATAAATATATTTATATGTTGTTCAACACTAAGAGTAAATTGACTTTTTCAAACAGCTTATACTTTCATGCAGGTTTTAAAACATTTCAAGTTAAATTATGAAGTCGTTTTTGTTAAAGAGTGATTGTGTTATGAATGTAAAAAGTATAGCCTGTAATAATGGATGCAGAAAGAGTACAACTTCTATTTCAACAAGGTTTCTCGGCGAATCTTTTTAAATTTAACAGCGGTTTTAACAAACGTACACTCAAAAATACCCAAATATGTGGTTATCTCAAGAGAGAATTTTTAAATCAAAAAGTGAATTTTGTAAATACGTATCTTTAGGCGTAAATGCAAAATTATGTCATTATGAAATTGCTACCAATAAAATAGTAACAAGTGTGACTTTTAAGTATTGGTAGCTCATAGTAAGAAAGTAAGAAATATAAAATAAAAGTTTTTTTTTTAAAAGTTAATTCAGAAATGTTGTATTTTATTAATTAATGTATTAGAATTATCTAATACTTAGATGTTCAATGATACTCTGACACAGCTTTAGTTTTTTATTAAAATATAAACAATAATAAGTTTTTAAGTTAAAGCAAAATATGCTCTTAATAAAATAAGTTATAGGTTTTACAAAACGTTTACTTTCATAACAATGATTGTACAAGCTGCTACAACAATTTACAGCGTATACATTTCATACTTCAAGTCCCACGAAAGTGGTGCAGAGAGTTGGCGTTTACTTATCAATTATGTACATATATTAATAACAACAAACATTCAAACATTCTATAGAAATGAAATACATTCGACACAGAGAAAGAGGTGTATATCTTTGTATCAGATATGGAATTCTAATGTATGACTTGTTTAATAACGAAAATCAACTAGTATCTCCAGTGAAACTTATCTTTTTCCTCTACATTTCACTTTAAGGTTTCGTCAAAAGGATTGTTTGTTTGTTTGTTGAATTTTAGGTAAAGCTACTCGAAGGCTATCTGCACCAGCCGTCCATAATTTAACAGTGTGAGACGAGAGGGAAGGCAGCTAGTCATCACTACCCCTCGCCGACTCTTAGGCTACTCTTTTACCAATGAATAGTGGGATTGATCATCACATTATTACTCCCCCACGGCTGAAAAGGCCAGCATGATTGGTGCGACCGGGATTAGAACCCGCGACCCTCGAATTACGAGACGAACACCTTAACACGCTTGGCCATGCCGAGCCCTCATTAAAAGGAAGACTCCATAAACTCAGTGTTTAAAAAAACAACATAACAAAATTCCAGTGTACTACAGTATAATATTACGAAAAGAAGTCGAAGAAAGTTTGAATGACTAAGTCAAACATTGCCACTTAGCTATGTACTATAACAATTTGTTTTTCGTGAGATGTATAAAAAACAGACTTTTGTTTCACCATCCTTTAAGATCGTTTAGAGGAATCTTTATCAAAGCAGCGAAAGAGACGCAAACATTGCGATACTTTATTACGTACAAATTATGTAGGAAGTGTAAGTTGTTTAGAAGTCTTGTTACGATTCTGCTCTTTGTTTCCATGAAAATTACTTGGTATTAATCTTTCTGTACGATGGGTTTCAGGGAAAAGTTTTGTCACAAATATCCGTAAGAAAAGACAAAGATATTCTTCACCTTTATGCAATCAAAAATTTTATGTTTATTAATACATAAAGTATTACATTGTAATTTATGTTATAGAAATAATGTATATCAAACTAAATGAATCTCAATTTGAATTTACCTTCACACTCATTATGAATCCCTCAAGGACCTGAAATTAATTTTAATAATTATATTCCTCACAAGACAACAATGTTTGACTTAAATATTTCAACAGTTTGAAACATTGTGAAACAAGTGAGTTCAATCATTTGCTGAGTCAGAGTTTTCATCGTTTTACTTTTGTTTATTGTAACAAAATTCATTGAAACTTCAAATAAAAACTGCAAAGATGTAGGTTGTTTTGTCTTTTTTAAGTAAAATAATGTATGAATTTTTTACTACTAAATATTTAACCAAGAGTTATATTATGGCTGCTTTATCACAAAAGTTTGAAAATAAAAGGTTGTTTTAGTTTCTTTTGTTGTTTAGAATTAAGTACAATGATACACAATGAGCTATCTGTGCTCTGCCCACCACGGGTATCGAAACCCGGATTTTAGCGTGTAGGTCCGCAGACATACCGCTGAGCCACTGGGGGCCAATTTCTTTAGAATTGAGTACAAAGCCACACAATGGGCTATCTTTGCTCTACTAACCACGAGTATTGAAAACCGACATTTAGCGTCGTGAGTCCACAGACATAACGATGTGTCACAAGGCGAGATGTCTTTTTTATTGTTCATATAATTTGATATCATAAACATAAGAAATGTACCACTGAAATAAATCATAAAAAACAAAGATATTGAAATTCTGAAATGATAAGATACTTACCTTTCTTATGAATAAACAGTCACTGTCACGTAAAACGTAGTAAACCATCCCAAAGATGTCATACGATGGAGAAGTGAAAACGAGAAATAGAAACAAACTATCTCGAATAAGAAATAGCAAATTATTAAATAAAATACCAATGGATTATTTTATATGCAGTAGCAAAATAATATTTCTTCAATATAAGTTATTCTAGACTCTAAGAATTGGACTTAAAACAAATTTTTCTATACTGATAAAACATATCTTTCGCCAAACATTCACTTGAATATCTTCCTCTAGCCTGGTTTAATTCTCTTATTAATTATTGATACATAATCAGCCCACCCAGTCAGTGTAATTACTTCATTAATACTTTCCGTTATGAGAAGCAAAATATGAACACTTTTTATAATTTCATAGTTATGAAAAAACTTGAAAAATTATGCAGAGTTTATTCGTTAATGAAAAAGTAAATTGTTTTATCAATTAAATTTAATAACAAGATAATGGCATTAAAAACATTAGGCTTAATAGAAACACGGCAGTAAGTATGTGGATTAATATCTCCAGAAACTAGATTTTAATGTGTTACTGAAAAAATGAAACAAAATTAAAATAATACGTAAAACTCTTGGTTAAATTATAGCTTCACTTCTTTATGTGACATAATAGTTTTCTTTTTTATAATATCTTCTGCAATATAGTAGCTAAAATATCACTCAGCCTCTTTCAATGACAAATATCTTATATTTTTCCAGTTCCATTGTTTAATAAAATAAGAATATATAATATACAACCTTAAAAAGCTTTTATACACAGTTGAAAGTGTTTTCTTTAGGTCAGAAAATGCATCCATGAAATAAAAACAAAAACCTAGGAATTTTATTTCTTCATAACCTTAAGTTTGACTTTTTATGGTAATGTCTAAGGATAGTAACATAATCAATGTAAATATTTTATTCAATTTAACTTCTAGAGAAGTATAGGAGAAAAGAAAATGAAATTTAATCTATGCATTAATTATAACTGTATTGCGTTCTGAGGGAAGTGATAACGAGATCATTCTAACAATAATTTGATATGTTTATAGGAAAATACAATTAAACCTTGTTTACCTGTTTGTGATAGTTATATCTAGATTCTCACTGGAGTAATAAGCAGATCATTTTTGAAACGTATTTTCATGTATATTTGAATTCACGAAATTAAAAAGTTTTCTGATATAGTACACGAAATAACAGAATATTAAACAAAAGTTTAAAATATAAATATTATCTGTAAATACATATATACTTCATAAATCAAATCTTACAAAGAGCGTACTGACAGTAATGTCAGTTTTTTTTTTAATTTAAACAAAACTTTAGAAAGCCGAATTAGCATTTAAAATAAACATTTTCATATTTTGTTTTTATGCCATAAACAAATACGACACAATATTTTGAGAGATAATTACAAAAGTTACAAACACATCATTTTCATATTAAAACAAAATATATCAGTAATGTTTTTGAGGTCTCGAAACGACAATGACGAAAAATGCAACATTACCGTATCTACTATTCCATTACGTCACTTCTATCATTGTTGTACCAACACAGTATCGTTATTGAAGATTTACTTCTAAAATATGATCATTTTATTTGTTCCTTTATCTATGCAGTACAGTAATCTATGTTCTCCACTCGTACCATAGACATCTATAAAAGGTCTGTACATTATTAACATATTTGATATTCCCATACCGCAAATAATTTTTTTTGGTTTGCGTTAAGGTGTTCTAAGATAATCAGTCGTTGTGCATGTTGTTTTCGATTATTATGTAGACTATAATTCCAAATCCATTCCAGATAACGATAAGGTTGATTGTTTTTATAATCTTGTGCTTCTCTTCTTGTTCGTGTCTTAACATACAGCGGTACTGTGTAACTGTAAAATTACACAACAGGTAACAGACACACTTATTCTTGAAGCCATTTCTTTTGAAACATGAAGGTTAGGTTTACATGCCTGTACATCTAAACTTATTAGATAATCAGCATGCACACATTTAGGTTAGTTGTGTTTTACCTTGTGTGACTGTTAAAACTTATTTATTAAAATAACTTTTTGGTTCTTTCCCATAATATTCATGTATAGATAAACAAAAAAAAAGATTGGAACATGTACGTAGCTATCATTGTTATCTCAGGTTAAATATTTACTGTAATGTAGTATATACTTATTCAACATTTACTTTTGTTTGGTACTTCATTACCATTGGACGTTCATTTGTTGTCAATTGAATAATATTTTTTATATGACAGCCAGCTTGTTGTTCTGAAATGTTGTTGTTGTTTTTAAGGTTGTATAAAATTTCAGCTCTTAAGTTATTTTCAGATTCAAATGTGTCATTTTCTTATATCTTGTAATTTATTCAAGTCGAGACCATTTTACCCAGCCAAAGAAAGCCCCTAATTCAATCTAACGCTGCCATATTTCATCTTTTACTGTAATAACTACCAAATTTCATCTTTGATTATCCCTGTAAAATATGTCAAGTTTCCATATAAACATTGGTCTATAAGCAAATTAGATGAAAGACTCCGTGAACATCTGTGCTTTTTAAATAAGGGCACCCTCAACTTTACAATCCCCAAAACATTTCAATTCATCGACATTATTTTATTACACACGTTCCACATCAAGTGTAAATACGATAGCATAGGTCATAAACTTACATGTAATCTAAAATTTATTAAATTACACAAAATTATTATTTTTTAATGTGATTACTAGATGTCGTCTATGTCCCTTTCTCCGATTGTTTGTCTTGAATTTCGCTCAAAGCTACTCGAGTGTTATGTATATGTGTAAATATTTTGTAAACTACAACATGTCGTGTTGTGTTTGGATTTTCATTTGTATTATTCATTTTTCTATATTTATATTATTGTTTCGAAGTTTAAACTAATATTTTGTTATTCATTTAGGGTAACATTTAGAACTTTCTTGAATTAAGTAAACCAATCATATGTTTGTAAATGAGTGCTGATGACTTTCTGTCTAGACGTGTAGTCTCGTGCAAGAACGGATATGCGTGGATAGCTCTGGAGTTGTATGGAAATTTCAAGATTGTTCGAGAAGTAGGCCTATCGGTATAAAACACGGTGACGCGAGATAGATTCAGTCATCAGTTTTTATTCGAAAAAAGAAGATAGATTCAGTCATCAGTTTTTATTCGAAAAAAGAAGATAGATTCAGTCATCAGTTTTTATTCGAAAAAAGAAGATAGATTCAGTCATCAGTTTTTATTCGAAAAAAGAAGATAGAGTTAGTCATTAGTTTTATTCGAAGAACAAGTGAGAGATTCAGTCATCAGTTTTTATTTCAAAAGAAGAGGGTTAGTTATTTGAGAAAGATTAAGTGTTTGCTGTGAATTTCAACTTGGTTTTGTGATTGAAGTTAGATCTACGGAAGCTGTGATTTTATTCCGTAAATCTCTACGATACATCTGAATTACTGCTTGTGCTGAGAGACGGCGAATTTATTGAACTGTGAACTTTCGGAATTTCTTCGTGGGACCAAATTCACACCCTAGACTGGAATTTGAGACTTTAATTTTAGATCATTACATTAGATACAGGCCAGTACCGTTTTGTATTGTGATTTATTTTGAAGTTTGAAACTAGTATTATTTTGTTTTGTAATTAATTTCGAATGTTGTAACTTAATATCTGTCACCGTTATTAAATAATTTATGTTATATCTGTTATATTTGTTAATAGTTTAGTGTAATAAATTATACAAGCTGTTATCTGTGTTTTTCTGTTGCGTTTAATCTACGAAGAACTTAAAACATTTAAAAAATACGTAACATCGAGTAACATGTAAATTATGTAACATTTACCGTGAACGAATTTTATGACCACATTTATATGTTATCACCACCGCCCCTTTAGTACGTTGTTTAAAATATTTTCATGTCACTGTCCTTTTGACAAGTGTTTTTGTCACTCAATTTTGTTTGAGTTCTATTATGTAGCGAGATTTTTATAAATATCAAATTACAAAAGAAATAATGCTTGATTTATACTTGAAGCCATCTTTTCTGAAATACAAGTAGTAGATTATTATACCTGTACATCTTATGTTGTTTAAGAGTGTGCACGTGCATAATAAAAGCTATTGTTCTATAAGAATAGATACAATTTGTCAAAAAGTTTGTCTACCTGAGGAAGCTCTGTTACGTTTTTTTGACGATTAAAGATTACTTAATGAAATAGTTTCTAATTTTTCCTCGTGAGTGGTAGAAATAATACCAAACTCTCTATGTGTTTTCTTATAACGAAGCCACTTTGGGCTGTCTGCTGAACCTGCCGCGATAAATCGAATCTCTCATTTCAGCGTTGTAAATTCCTAGACATACCGCTGTACTAAAGGAGGGCCACACTCTGTAAGTAGTTACTTTTGTCATATTTATTGCAATGGTGTAAAATATTTTAGAATAGTAAATCTTCAAACCTTACACATTTTACTTGTAAACCTCGTTTTAATAGCATTTCTAATTTACTAAATTTTACAATTTTAATTCATATGTATTCTTTACAATAATTTAATATATATATTAATCTTATCGAACGTTTCGTTCTACCAAGCTTTCAAGAAAGCCCCAAATCTAATCTAATTCTTTCTATGATATATTTTATTGTAAGAACTATATGTGTGTTTGTGTGTGTGCGTGTGCATCATTTTCACTATAAAGTTTACATTTCACTTTCACACAAACTTAATAAAGGGATATAATTTTGATGCAATAACCAGGTTCGTCATAAGAACAGATGGTTTTTATATCTGAAGCAGATTCGCTGTTCGTATTAAGTTTTTCATTAACTAAATATCTGCATATACTAAAATAGCCAATATGTGATGTATTGCTTCGATTCCTATGATAAAAAGTTATGCTACGACAATACGAACTTCGTTCTTGATATATCTCTAAAAAGATATTCTCAGACCCTTTACAGACGTGTGTGTTAGGAGTTTATTCTGGATCAGTTGAGGACCTAAATGCTCTGCTATATGATATTAATGTCTATATTACTTGACATAGCGTCCTGTTACTTTATAGTCTGTAACGATCATGGTAAATATATAATTCTTTAGTCCAATTCGCTTATATATGGCGTAAAAAAACGACAAATCATCAGCAAATCTTTGTTATAAGATTTAATAAGCCCTGAATAACAACATATCAAGGCCTACTGTTACGTATTTTTCAATATTTTATGTTCTTCGTAGACTAAACGCAACAGAAAAACACAGATAACAGCTTGTATAATTTATTGCACTAAACTATTAACAAATAGAACAGGTATAACATAGATTATATAATAACAGTGACAGATATTAAGTTACAACATTCGAAATTAATTACAAAACAAAATAATACTAGTTTCAAACTTCAAAATTAATCACAATACGAAATGGTACTGGCCTGTATCTAATGTAATGATCTAAAATGAAAGTCTCAAATTCCAGTCTAGGGTGTGAATTTGGTCCCACGAAGAGATTCCGAACCTTAAATGAAGAAGTTCAGAAACAGAGTTCACAGTTCAATAAATTCGCCGACTCTCAGCACAAGCAGTAATTCAGATGAATCGTAGAGATTGACGAAGTAAAATCACAGCTTCCGTAGATCTAACTTCAGTCACAAATCCAAGTTGAATAATCACAGCAAACACTTAATCTTTCTCAAATAACTGACTCTCTTCTTTCTCTTCGAATAAAAACTGATGTCTGAATCTCTCTCCTTCTTCGAATAAAACTAATGTCTGAATCTATATCTTTTTTTGAATAAAAACTGATGACTGAAACTCTCTCGCGTCACTGTCTTTTATACCGGTAGGCCTATTTCTCGAACAATCTTGCACTTTCCATACAACTCTAGAGCAATCCGCGCGTGTCCGTTCTTGCACGAGACTACACGTCTAGACACGAAGTCACCAGCACTCATTTACAAACATATGATTGGTCTACTTAATTCAAGAAAATTCTAAAATGTTACCCTAAATGAATAACAAAATATGAGTTTAAACTTCGAAACAATAATATAAATATGGGAAAATGAATAATAGAAATCAAAATTTAAACACAACAACGACATGATGTCGTTTACAAAATATTTACACATATACATATCACTACATATGATAATATAAACAGCTAACTCTCATGTTATTCAAAATAAACAAACATTCACTTCAAACTAAGTTATATCGGAAAAAATGGCGGTAATATTTAAAGAATATTCACATTTTACATTATTTTTTGGCGTTAAAATGTATATTTTGATGTAATCTTTATTATTACTTTTCTACCTTTAGTTCTATTTCATCAAATAACTGTTGCACAGTAATGGAAGACAGTTGACACCGAAAACGAGGTTTATATTTCACCGATACGGTTTTATATTTCATTAGATAAAGTTTTCACAATGTAGTTTATCATATGTATGTTAAAACTATAAAGTACTATTACTATTTGTTTATAAATGTTAATAGAATGGAAGTTCAACCCACGGTATCAGTCGGTGGATGTTTCCATATTCATCTGAAAATCGAAAATTTATTAATGTCCTAAAATTTCTCTCCTTACTTAAATTCCTACCTAAAAGAGACGTCAAGAAGGATATAAGGTATCAATTAACTAATTGGATTTTCTATATATTTATATTTAGATGTATACTGCTTTACGTCGTAGGCAAACAAGGTGGTCTAAATGGATGTTTGTTATGTAAATGTGTAAATATTTTGTAAACGACAACATGTCGTGTTGTGTTTAAGTTTTCATTTCTATTATCTATGTTTCCATATTTATATTATTGTTTCGAAGTTTCAACTAATAAAATATGTTGTTATTCATTTAGGGTAACATTTAGAATTTTCTTGAATTAAGTAGACCAATCTTATGTTTGTAAATGAAGTGCTGGTGACTTCGTGTCTAGACCTGTAGTCTCGTGCAAGAACGGACATGCGCAGATTGCTCTAGAGATCTGTAGAAAGTTATTCGAGGGGTCTAGGCCTACAATATATAAACAGACGAAGAGAGAGATTCAGACATCAGTTTTTATTTGAAGAAAAAGAGGAGAGTCAAACATTAGTTTTATTTCAAAAGAAGAGAGTCAGTTATTTGAGAAAGATTAAGTGTTTGCTGTGATTATTCAACTTGGATTTGTGACTGAAGTTAGATCTACGGAAGCTGTGATTTTATTTCGTCAATCTCTACGATTCATCTGAATTACTGCTTGTGCTGAGAATCGGAGAATTTATTGAACTGTGAACTGTTTCTGAACTTCTTCATTTAAGCTTCGGAATTAATTCGTGGGACCAAATTCACACCATAGACTGGAATTTGAGACTTTCATTTTAGATCATTATATTAGATACAGGCCAGTACCATTTTGTATTGTGATTAATTTTGAAGTTTGAAACTAGTATTATTTTGTTTTGTAAATAATTTCGAATGTTGTAACTTAATATCTGTCACTGTTCTTATATACTTTATGTTATATCTCTTATATTTGTTAATAGTTTAGTGTAATAAATTATACAAGCTGTTATCTGTGTTTTTCTGTTGCGTTTAATCTACGAAGAACTTAAAACATTAAAAAATACGTAACAATGTTGTTGAACCATGATTATTGGTTCTTGCACTTTTTGGTAAGATGTACAGTTATGTATGTATATATTTTATAATAACCATTGACAAAATGAATTTCAAAAAGGATATTAAATTTATGAACATAAATAATTAAAATATACATGAACAAAACATCTGAAATTAAACAAAGCTACATTAATGTTCAATCAACACTGAGACGCTATTTTAGATTTAACTATAAAAGATTAATAATTTTTCCTAAACCCCAGGTGTCACTACAGACTATTAAGATTATGTAATGGTTAAATTAAACAGTGTGTCGTCACTTTTTATCAACCTTATGTATTTTGTTCTTGTACATAAATATATTCTTAAAAACGCCTCTAATTTTATAGTTTATGTATGATGTTAGATAGCAAATTCCATCTTTATTTTGTTATGGTTTTGTATATCTTTAATTTATTACTCCTTCTATCGTTTATTTCTATCGTTTATAAACTTATTTATTTATAAGTTTCAGTTACCTTATAAAATGCTTGTTCATCTTCTAGCCAGATCACGATGAGTTAATTATGTTTGTATTGTTTAACTGTCACGAGGGTTCCCTCATGATGACAGAGGCATTGTAACGTTGTGAAAGATTACGTAAAATAGGTAGCAGCATAATAATTGTGTCTTAAGTTCAAACAAGTTAGCTCCCAAGATACAGTTGAAATCTATTATCACTAATTCATACTCTATTAGCTTATTGATTTTGATTTTTTAATCTTTTTCTCACAGTTACGCTTTTTTTCTTCTAATTTATTTCTTATCTCTTTACTTATTGAAATAATTATAAACATTGATATTTACGTGGTGTTGTTCAATAACACAAGTACTAATTCATAGTCAGACGCGTGTTTATCATCTGTGATGTATGAAATGTTTTATATTTCAAGGAATTAGACACCATAAATTAACCACGAGTTATAGCACCAAGTAAAACCTAGTGGTCACTTATTATACGTGTAAAGAACAGAAACAAAGACTAGCCCTTTGTTTTTCGTAAACTGCCAGAAAATGAAAACAGTCAGAGAAAAAGATGCCTGCTCTCAGGTAGGAGTCTATTCTATTGTAAAAGCTCTATCTGGAAGAAAATATTTTTTTCAACATTTTACCTTAATATATTATATATATAATTGATATTTACAAATTAAACAAAGCAAATAAGGAGAATATAGTCCTTAATGTACAGAAACGGTTTGTGGTAATTTGATGAGTTACCATGAAAATTAGGAAAGAGATCTGGTACATGTTGTTGATCAACTTAGTGTAATCTCTCTTATTTACCATGGTAAATCATACTCACCTTTATAGATAATATAATTACATGTTGGAAATTATTTTATAATGATAACGAAACTACTTGATTTGTTGAAAAAAGAGAGCATTAAGCTCAATCCTGGATCACATTGTTTATTGAGAAAGAATGCCCAACGATCCATTTTACATTGAGTTTCTTCATTATTGGTCAATACCCGATAACTTGGGTGAGTTAAAAGTATTTCTTGGACTATGCTATTACAAAAGTTCTTATCTGTATTCATTATCTTTTATGGTTGAATATCGACGTAAATTAGTTAAAGAACCAAATAAATTTTGTTGAATGCTGATTGTGAATAAGGATTAGTAAACTTAGAAAAGAACCGATAACAGTTTTACCACAAGTGCAACGTCAGAAATAATATCTGAATGTACATTATAACACAACAATAAATGCTGCAGAGAGGGAGTGTGGTGTATCTTGTAAGTATCTAATAATTGTTTTGCATAAAAAAGTTGATTCTTTTAATCCTTGTATAGACTAACGTTCACGCTTTGGCCAGAACATGTAACATTGAATTCGTTTGCAAATTTGACGCATCTGAAAGCTTAGCAAATGTCCAACAATAGAATTCAGTAGTAAGTTGCATGGCCGTCATTGCGAATAACTTCAAACATTTGCTTTAATATGGTTGGAATAAACGTTTGCAGAAGACTAGCTGGAATGTTATTCCAAGTGGTGAAGATTGCTTCACGATGATCATGCACTGTTTGGATTCGACATCCATTTCTATAGACTTTCCTTGCCATCCATCCCCAAACATGGCGTTCAGGTCGGGTGAACACGCTGGATGATCAAAAAGATCACGTTATTCGCCATAAAATGTAATTTGTCCTGGGGTCATTGTGGATTGCAGCATTGTCCTAATAAAAGATCCAATCATTTCCACAAAAGCAAGAGCCTTCATCCATTAAGGATACTCTCTTTAACATACCAATGTAGCCAGCTGCTGTTTGACACCTCTGTATAATCATAAGCTCCATTGTTCCGTGGAAGGAGAAAGCACTCCAGATCATGATGGAACCTTCTCCACTGTATTATGTAGAAAATGTCTCTGGTGAGATATCCTTATTATTCCAGTAACGTTGGAAACCATCTGGACCATCCAGGTTAAATTTTTTCTCATCAGAAAACAAAACCACTTTTCTACGTCCCATGTTTGGTGCTTCTCAGCAAAGTTAATCGAGCTGTTTCGTGGTGTGGAAGGAAGCGTGGCCTTTGAAGACGTTTACAGTTTTTAAGGCCTTTCTCTCGTAGATGCCGTCTTATTGTTTTTGAGCTGCATTCTTCCTCTGTAAGGACATGAATCTAGTTCGAAGATCAGCAGGTGTCTTGCCGGACAACCCGTCAAATCCTTTTGCTCAACGTCGGCGAAATTTTTTTGAGCCCACCTCTTTAAATTTTTGTTTCGTATTTCTCAGGGTCTTTTAAAAAAATTGCAACAGCAATTTTACTTCGCCCAATCACACTAGCGATGGCACGTTGAGAGAAACCTTCTAATTACAGTGCGACAATTCTGTCATGTTCAAACTCTGTTAACTTTTCAGGCATGTTTTCACCCAATGTAACACATGAAATGTCTGTGGGAGATGTCGACAATGCTAATGCTTGAACACAATTGAATAAATTTTGTAACGTGTTTACCGATTAACGCTTCGTTTCAGTATGGTTTTAATCTCTCGACCAGCTAGTGTTCAGGCTAATTTCATAGTGTTCACATTTACCCTATTAAATGCTAAAAAGGTTTTTTATTTTTATTTTCCTCTTTCGAAGTTCTACTCAGATAAGTGATTGAGTCTAACAACGCAAAATGCATATTTTTTTCTTTATGTTCATTGGCCTTAAGGTTTTGACCAGCAGTGTGCCAATATTAGAAATTTTTTCTGGGTCGTGAATTCAAGAATACATTTTGTTTCTTTGTTGTTGTTTTTTCTTTAATTTCGCGCAAAGCTAGCCGTCCCTAATTTAGCAATGTAAAACTAGAGGGAAAACATCCAGTCATCACCACCCACCCCCAACTCTTGGGCTACTCTTTTACTGACGAATAGTGAGATTGATCGTCACATTATAACGCCTCCACGGCTGAAGTGGCGTGCATGTTTGGTGCGACCGCGATTTGAACCTTTGACCCCTAGTTTAATAGTCGAACGCCTTAAACCCGCCTGCCCATGCCAGGCCGCAAGTATATACACACAAACATTTTTGAAAGCGATCTTGTTATTCTGCTGAAAATTTAGTTATAAGTATCACAAAAGTGTAAACACGGTTTATTTTTATTTTCTCATGTTATGTTTATTTTAAGTAGTAGCTGTTCAACTAATTGGACACATACGTTTAAAATATTTTGGATAAAGTGGGGAGTAGATATTGATTTTTTCGTCATAAATAACCCATGAGATCCTTATACTATTTGTACCTATTCTTAATTATTTTAAAACGTAAACCGAATAAAATATTTACTTTAATTAAGTTTAAATCCTTAGAAATTTCTAGTAAAAGCCAAACACGTGGTTATGAATTAAAAAAAGTCTTAGGTTTATCATTTTTATTTTTATATATTTTCTAACCTAATTAAAACACTTTCAAGTGTGTAAAAAAGCCTCTTCTAGGTTATATGTCATACATTGTTCTTTTATTAAATTATTGAACTGGGAAATATTTTACAACTGCTGTTGAAAAAGGCTGAGTGATATTTTAGTTACCAACCAGCAAAAAGACATAAAAATGAAACTATCATATCACGTAACGAAATGAAGCTATCATTTACCTAATACTTTTATGTATTACTATTCTCTTATGTTTAATTGTTTTAGTCAAACGTAAAGCAATAGAAAGGGTTATCTCTGCTGTGCCCACCACAGACATCAAAATCCAGTTTCTGGATTTGTATGTTCACAAACTTAGTACTGTGCCACTAGAAAGCCTATTTTTAATGTTATCAGTTTAGTCTTAAATAATTAAATCGAAAAATTAATTTAATTTTAAATTAACGAGTAAACTCTTAATATTTTTCAGATGTTTTGAGAAGAGTGAATTTGTTAAAATGTTCCTGTTTCGTTTCTCGTAGTAGAAAGTGTTTATGGTGTAATACTACTGATTCTTTTTTTTTTGGAATTTCGCACAAAGCTACTAAGGACTATCTTTTACCAACGATTAGTTGGATTGTCCGTCACATTAAACGCCTCCACGGCTGGGAGGGCGAGCATGTTTAGCACGACGAGGGCGTGAACCCGCGACCCTCAGATTACGAGCCGCACGCCTTATGCGTTTGGCCATGCCAGGCTGATTGCGCTGATAATGTATCGAGAATTACTACGAGAATCAAATGATAAGAGAGTAATTTGATCCGAAGTTATTCATGTAAATGCTTCGCTAAATAAATGTTTTATCTGTATAGTTAAGAATAACTTACGTTGAAGAAATTTTATCTTGCTACAAACATTACAATAAACCGTTCGTATTTTAGTTAATAATCCGTGATTTCTCATTTCAGATGGTTTGTTTCTTTCTCTCGTCTTTTGTTTTCAGTCGTATTACTTCTTCTTTGGGATGGCTTACGACATTTCATGTGCCAGAAATTCTTTCATTCATAGGTAAGATAGGTCTTGTTATTTTAGGAATAAGTATCTTATCATTTCTGTAATTCAGTATCTTGTTGTTGTATGTTTGTTATTTATTTCATTACTACATTTCTTACGTTTATGATGTCAAATTGTCATAATAAAATATCTCGCTCTCTAGTGCCACACCAGTGTGTCAACAAACTTATACCATTAAAAACCGGGTTTCGATACCCGGGGTTGATAAAGCATATGTAGACCACTGTGTAGCTTTGTACTAAATTCTAAAGAAACAAAAACAACATATTGCTTCCAAAGCGTAATATAACTTCTGGTTTAATATTTAATTGTAAAAAAAATGTAGTGCATACTCTTACTGGTAAAGAGAAAAACAACTTACATTCTAGCAGTTTTTATTTGAAGTTTAAATTTATTTTATTACCATAAACAAAAAGAAAATCTACCAAATGTCTGACTCGGAAAATGTGTGAACTCACTTCTTTTATAATGTTTAACACTGTTGAAATATTTAGGCCAAACGTTGTTTTTTGTCATGAATATTATTATTAAAATTAGGTACTTGAAGGAATTGATAACGTGTGTGAAGGTTCACTCACTACGTGAGTAATTTAGTTTGACTACATTATTTCTATGATATAAATTACAATGCAACACATTACGTGTTAATGAACACAGATGTTATAATTATGTAAAGGCAAATACTATTTGTTTTTATCATTTCATACCAATACTTGTGACCATAATTAATCATGTACATCTGTTAATAATTGTTAGTTTGTTTGTTTTGGAATTTTGCAACTTAAGAGTAGGCAGTAGGTGGTGATGACTAGCTGCCTTCCCTCTAGTCATACACTGCTAAATTACGGACGGCTAGCACAGATAGCCCCTGAGTAGCTTTGTGCGAAATTCCATAACAAACAAACCTGTATTCTTTCATGACAAACGTTTCTGATAATAATCTATGATACGATTTTATAAAACAGTCCTTAACCGATTTCATCTGACTGGAAGCTATGACGATTATAAATACTTAACTTATAACTATATCATAACAAAGCTTTACATGTCTTCATAGTCTCTTTTTGTTCCACTGTTACAGAATCCACCTATCCAAAGAATAGTTTTAGTTAGTAGATATTTTTATTATCTAGCTAATGTTTTGAATATAAGCCTTTTTGGAACAAAGCTGCAACGCCATGTCCCGTTTCTTTTTCTCTTTGCTGCAGAATACATTTCTGGAAAATAAAGTGCATTATTTTGGATCAGCCGGCCTGGCATGGCCAAGCGCGTAAGGCGTGCGACTCGTAATCCGAGGGTCGCGGTTTCGCGCCTACGTCACGCTAAACATGCTTGCCCTCCCAGCCGTGGGGGTGTATAATGTGACGGTCAATCCCACTATTCGTTGGTAAAAGAGTAGCCCAAGAGTTGGCGGTGGGTGGGATGACTAGCTGCCTTCCCTCTAGTCTTACACTGCTAAATTAGGGACGGCTAGCACAGATAGCCCCTGAGTAGTTTTGTGCGAAATTACAAAACAAACAAACAAACAAACTTGGATCAGCCAGAAGGTTTTTTTCTACAAACGTGAATGAACTTACAAAACGTAATTCATCTGTCGCTACAAGTTCTAATATAAAACATACACACACTCATATTTTAAAGGGTTATATTGTAGTATGTAAAAAATTCATTACATGATGTGGGTGGTTCTTGCTCAAATTTTTTTATCATAATGTTGATGGTTAAGTCAATATTCATTGAAGAGTATGTTGAACTTTTGTAACACTGTAGCCAAGTTTATTTGTTTAATGTTGCATTCCATGTTTGAAAATGTAGGCGAAAGCCTTTTCAAGCCAGAAGCTGGAACATATTTGGTGATACTGATAAATACAAATTGTATTACAGATAAAGCTATCATGATCAAAACCATGGCAGGTAAAAACTTCCTTCTTCGAAAATAATGTTTATGAATAGGATGTTATGCCAAACTTTGAATACTTCAGATGAAGCAAAAATAAACTTAATGGTTAAGAGTTTTTTAACTAATTTATTATGTAGAAACCACTCAGGGTGTTAAAAGATGAGAAGGTTGAAAAAGTTTCTTCCCTGTATGAATATTACTTTCGTGAACAGAAACTATACTTAAAGACTGTTTTATTTCATAAAATACAGAGATCACAAAATCCAAAATTCTCTGTCGTGATATAACATATCAGCACCTAATAATGAAAAATGTAAACATTACTTCTAACAACCCATGATAGTATGAAACGTTAACTGATACTTCATTCTTTATACTCAGGATTGGAGAGAAACATGAGTATAAAACAAAATAATTTGAGGTATAACCTTTTATTATTTGCAATTAAATTTAAAAAATCGATATTTTTACTGGCATGTTTCTGTGATGCTACCATAAGTAAAGTATCATCCAGAATGGTTCGTAAATAGTTGGACCTCAGGAAGCATGAATACCCACACTGGAAGGTTATCTGATCACAAATTACGTTAATATGCTATCGCGGGGCTTCTGATCATAACAGCTCTTTTGAGAACAGCACGCTTAACGTGCTAATATACTTCATTTAGAACTATTATCCCTAATTCAGTTGAAGTAACCATTAGTAAAGAAACACAATGTGAAACAAGTAATTTCAAATAGGTTACGTTATATTCTATATTTGATGTAACCTTTGCAAAATTAGAATTTCATAAATCACTATCCCCATCACTTTAGCGTGTTCTTGTTTTGAAAAGCAATTTCGCGAATCGGTTGTCCAATTGGACGTCGTTGGAGAAGGATTGTTGGTTCTTTTATATTTTGGTAAGATGTACATAATATAGTGAAATTAAATAATTACACTTAAATGTTGTTAAATAAGCAGACAAAATCGTGAGGAATGACTGCATTAAAAACGGCAAATCCTAACTTATAATTAATTATATTATAACCATAATTTTTAAGATAAAATAAAACATTCTAATATTGAACAAAATACGGTGTTTTCTTTTTTAAAGAGATCCTAGGGTACAAGTTGCATATAAAAATAAAATAAAAATAAGGTACCTCCATATTGTAGTAAGTAGAATGAAACTTGCCTTTTGAATTTACCATTTCAAGCCCCAATATAATTTTGAATTTATTTTTAATAACAAGTAACTGTACAACGAATCATGAGAAAAAGAAACATGGTATGAAATACGAAAAATATGCTACACATATATACAAAGTGAAAAAAGGATATAATTACTTTTAGATATATATAAAGCAAGGGAAAATAACGTAATAATTCAACATTGTTGTTGTTTTGAATTAAGCAGAAAGCTACACAATTAGCTAGCTGTGCTCCGTCTACCACGGGTATCGATCCCCGGTTTTTAATGTTGTAAGACTGCAGACATACCGCTGAGCGACTTAGGTGCGATAATTAAACATATATGCAAGGTGAAAAAAAATAATGGAATATACAAAGTAAAAACAAAAAGTGATTGAACACTGTTACGTATTTTTTATGTTTTATGTTCTTCGTAGACTAAACGCAACAGAAAAACGCAGATAACAGCTTGTATAATTTATTGCACTAAACTATTAACAAATATAACAGATATAACATAAAGTATATAATAACATTTTGAAATAAAACTAATGTCTAACTCCCCTCTTTTCTTCGAATAAAAACTGATGTCTGAATATCTCTCTTTCTTCGAATAAAAACTGATGATTGAAACTCTCTTTGTCTCTTGCATCTTCGTCTGTTCATATATTGTAGACCTAGACCCCTCGAATAACCGCGAACTTTCTACAGATCTCCAGAGCAATCCGCGCATGTCCGTTCTTGCACGAGACTACACGTCTAGACACGAAGTCACCAGCACTTCATTTGCAAACATATGATTGGTCTACTTAATTCAAGAAAATTCTAAATGTTAATCTAAATGATTAACAAAATATTAGTTTAAACTTCGAAACAATAATATAAATATGGAAAAATGAATAATAGAAATGAAAATTTAAACACAACACGACATGTTGTCGCTTACAGTATATTTACATAACAAACACATACAAAGAAAAAAAGAATGAAATATATACAAATCAAAATTATATATTTACAAAGCAAAACATATACACAAAGCAAAAAGGATTAAATATATATAAAATAAATATAAGAGTCAATAGAAAAGACAGATATGCACAAGAAGTGAGAGTGGAGACCCGACCTCATCAACGTGCAGAGAGGCGAAAGTCCTGTCGCCACTGATGGAAAAAAGCCTCTCGAGTTCAGCCGCCAAAAGTCCGCCTCGATGCCAAGAAACAGCCTATAACTGGCCCTACCCAGTATCTTAAAGTAGACACCGGCGCCTACTTGAAAATTAATTCGTTTCGTACAAGTTAGGTTACGAACTTAAAGATAGATAGAGTATACTGGAAGGAAAAGATTAGGCTGATGGGAACAGGGACCGTCACGTGGTACAGAGTGGTCTGATCTCCACCGATGTTGAACAGCGGACCAACCTGTGCATGACAGACTCCGAATAAGAGTGACACACAGAACACGACTCAGTTGCACCAAAGCTCCAGAGGTATGCACGATGCGCAAGTTGAAAGCCTACATATAGCTACCAACGTAACGCAGCGCAACGCAACCCCAAATACTGTCCCACGGCAGAGTAGTGTGGTGTTGCTCAATCCTGTGGATACATCAAGAGACCAGCAGGCGGTAGAGGAAACGGGAGACCGTCGAAACATCGGCTTACATGGTACGACATCACCGTATTGTCGTAGTATAATCTATATACCAGAAAGGAGTGTGGTTGGAGTCTCAATGAAACAGCAAAAATCGTGCACCTCTGACCAACCAAGAATCTATTAGGTGGCAACCGGGATGATCCTCCAAGAACAGAGAGTGGAAGATGATAGATAGTTAGAGAGAAAAACACTGGGTTCGGGCATATGCTATGCCCAAATATCCCCTACGAGGTGACAAGGTAAAAAAAAGCCAAGATACACCCTCGGGCTTCACACGCCACAGGAAGGTGAAGACACGGCACTGAATAGCCCGTGTAGTGCTATCATCCAAAGAAACACAGCCCCAAGGTACCAGACCAGAAAAAGTATCCTCCACTTCATCACCTCTACACTGCCAAAAAGTTAGCAGGGCAGTAGCGACTCACTTCACCACCTCCCTCTAGACACTCGACAAAACGAATTCCAAAGCAAGTGTTTGTTTGTTTTTGTTTTTTAGAATTTCGCACAAAGCTACTCGAGGGCTATTTGTGCTAGCCGTCCCTAATTTAGTAGTTTAAGACTAGAGGGAAGGCAGCCAGTCATCACCACCCATCACCAACTTTTGGTCTGCTCTTTTACTAACGAAAAGTGGGATTAATCGTTACATTATAACGCCCTCACGGCTGGAAGAGCGATCATGTTTAGCGAGTCATGGGTGCGAACCCGCGACCGTCGGATTACGAGTCGCTCGCCTTACGCGCTTGGCCATGTAGGGCCGCCCATAGCGTGGGGAAGAGGTCAAGACTAGTCCAAATGGAGATTCAGCATACAAGACCCATTTGCCCAATCCCTGAGCCTGAGACTTGACAAAGCTAAGCTGATCAGTGCTGACCTGAGTGTATCGGTGAAAAATGGCCAGCGCCAAACCTGATGATGTTAAGTTTGCAAGGAAGAGCTTCACATCAACTGGATGAGAGACGTATTTGACACTCATAATCCCCCCAGCAACTGGAGACTATGTACTGAGACTGAGTGATACAGATAAGATAGCAGGCATTTAATCAGCAATGTATAAAGCAAGGGGAACAATGCAAACCCTGATGAGCTCCCTGTGAGGTCAAGTATCCATTATTCAAGAGCCTGCAGGAAGCACGTGTCGTGCTAAACAACCAAAAGGCGAGGACAAGACAGCATGAATAGAAAAAAAGTGGTCCGTCCGAAAAGCAAAATGAGTTTTCTGAAGGAATATAGCATCAAGCACAAAGCATTTGAAGATGTAAAATGTGTAGAATTGCTTTGCAATGCTATGCATCTTCTGATGTTCAACGTGATGCAGGAGAAACCTACCTACCAGTCCAGAAGAGAGAATCAGTGATGCTGCTACTTCGACTGCACGGACTTAGATAGGAGGAGAGCAGCCTCTTGAGGCCACCTGAACCTTTTCCTGATTTGCAGCTGCCAGAATCCAACCACTGCTGTTGCTCTACCGACATATTCAGACAAAAATCTGGAAGTGTCACAAGGCTGCAAGGCTCCTGTTCTCCCTCACTGTCTTCTCCCAAACCAAAAAGACTCAGAAGACTGGGGAAGTCGACTAGGTAATTGAGCAAGCTTGGTGATGGTAGCTTGCTCGCTGCTGGGGCACAGTACATAATGCCTGAAGGGGAGAGAGCCAGAAGACTCACAACACCAGAGGCCTGGATAAGGGGAGAGGGCTTGACCCCTCAGAGAATCCCACGTCAACACTTATTGCGGTGATAAAAGTGTGGGTGCCAATGCAGCCTCAACCACCTCACCACCAGACTCTGAGGCTTGAGCCTCCGCAGAGACAGGGAACACCTCAAGGTCTTTTGGGCTGGCCAGAGCCCCTTCAGGGGTACAAAACAAACTGGGGCTAGAAAGGTGGGCCTGTGCCTCCTCAGAGGCTTCTCCCACCCGAACGACGCCCAGAGCGTTCTCCACAACTGCAGAGGCTAAAGACCCAGCTTACCACAGGGGACGGGGATCCTCTCTCCCTACTCTCGGGATCTGCAGAGGCAGGCGCTCCCTCAGAGGCCCCATCCTGGGAGCTGTTAGCTTTGGAGCTGGTTGGTGGAAGCTCCCACACCCTCTTAACGGGGGCTGCCCAGCAAATGTTGTCACACGCCTCGGGAACGCAAGGACTTGTGGCCACCATTGCAAATTTTACACATGATGTTACAGTCACTGTCTGTGCGTACAAATTGCAGACTTTTCCCTCGCCGCCGGGTTTTGCAGTCACTAAGTGAGTGGCCTTCGAACTCACAGTGGCGACACAGTTTCTACATGCTCGGGTAGTTACATATTACCTGGAAGCGGTGAACGGTAATAAAGCTTGGAATCGAGTTTTTCATGTCTGTGCATACACGCTGGTTCCCCATACATACTGATGGACGAGTCTGATAAGTTTCGAATTCAATCTTCCGAACTGTTTTGTACGCCGCCAATATGTCCTTGACAGCATCGTGGGAGAGTTCGAACGGTGATGACTGAAGAGCTAAGAACTTGATGTTTTGCCTGGCCGTCTCCACAGGCACACGCTGGTTGCCAAAGAGAAAGTTCCCTTTGTTCACCAAGTTCTGGGCTACGCCAGTGTTGTCACATCCCGCTCTTTTCTTAAATATTACAGACATGCAGTATGGTAACCCCCACCTGTGTTTAAAGCGTCTATAATAGCCAAGGGTATTGAGGTCGCGAGCACCACAAAGTGAACGGACCTCGGCCAAGACAGAATATGACCGAATGGCCGTAGACATACCGACCGACGCGGAAGTTACGCACACACATAAAACACAAAACTCGGACAATAAAAACACATTTTTAACTGAAGTAGAGAGGCTCTCACAGAATAACTGGTTTCATAAAGTTAAAAAAATGTGTTCCCTTTTCACAAAGTTTATGTATCTTAATATTCCTATGTATAAATATAAGCCTATGCTCTCTTCTTTATGTAACTGATGTATGATGTAAAACAGAAAATTCTACTTTTATTCTGTATGGATTTTGTTCAACATAATTTATTATTTCTTCTATCGTTCAGTTCAGTTACAAAGTTTTAGTTATATTAAAGTTTAAGTCATAGTTAAAGTTCGTTGAATTTTAGTTTGTGTGTATTGTAAAACTGACACTAGCTTCTTTTATGAATGACGTAGTGATATTAATTTTTTTTAAATATTATGTGAGTTAGCCAGTCACATGAGATACAGTTTTGTGACTTTATTAGCACTAAATAAAAGCAGTACCTTAAAGTTACATTACGAAAGTTTTATTTCTTGAATTTTGGTTTCCTTTTCACTGACGTTACAAAAGTTAAGTCCGAGTGCGGTATGTTTTTATTAACTGAGTTATTCTTAGGTCATAGACATTGTGTTCCAACCGTTTTAAGGTTTTATTTTCAATTCTTATGGTTGTAAAAGTTTAACAAAGTTGTTTTTTGTTATTGTTATCAGAAAATGTTTGTTGTACATCTTCATTTTATTCAGTTATAATATCAATGTGTGTGAGTAGATATACAATTCTATATATCCTTGTTTGTGTAGTGTTTGTACTTTAGTGATCGTGTGCGTATGTGAAAGCAATACGTATAGTATAAATAAAAATTAAACTATTGTATGTTTGGCAACTGCTCTACAACGAAAAAAAGCTAAATATCAAACTAATAAATGTTGTTTTAAGGACTAATGTAATTTAAACCAAACCCTTTCAACCTTTCCTGAATATATAGGAATTTAATCTTAACACAATTTAACAGTTTTATACCACACATACGCGTTTTGTTCTTACGAGTGTTTTTCTTACGCTATTGAGCAAATGTTTTGTTGCAAATTATCTTTTCATTTTTTTTAATTTAGATGTTTGCAAGAGGAAGCATCATATTAAGTTCGTGAAAATTAAAAACAAGAAGCTTCATCGATTATATTCAAACAAACACACAATGTAAATATAATAATCAGTGATGATTGTGTTCAGTTAGTGCAAAATTAGAAAAAAAAATACTTACTGATAGAAGTGAGGGCTATTGTGTTTATTTTGCTATTCAATTTATCTATTAAACAACCGTAATGTTAAGCCTACTTTCTTTTCGGTATTTATTTTGGAAAGTTTATATAGTTAAAATCGGTAAATAAGTAAACATGGCTTAAGTAAACGTTTATTCAAGTATTTCATTAACGTTTTTATTATTGGATTGATCTTACTAAATAATGCAAAAAAAACACCTTATGAAATAACAATTTACAGCAGTGATGGTAGCGGTAGGATTATTTTCATGAAATTATGATGTATGTTAAATTAAAAACGTTCAAGAATAGAACAGGCCGCGAGATTGAAGGTTGTTTAAGAGGAAGTTTAACTTAATACGTAAAGTACCGTGATGTTTGGTGGGTCTAGTGACTGTTTTGGTAATAATGAATATCCCTTAAGAACACAAAAAGTGAAGTTGTTAACAAAACACTGGTAATACTGATAGTTAGCCTTGTAGATAGAGCCAGATTCTTCCGTACGTTTTGAAATATTAATGATTTAATGAGTATCGATGGAACAAACAGTATAAAAATAATCAAAACATGAAATAATACATTCTGAGGCTTTGAAGGAATTGTAAATCATGAAGAAACAAGGAGTTATAGAATGAAATATAATTGTTGGTCATCATCTATTCTACTGGTGAAGAAGAAAGATTAATCAGAAGGCTTTTTATTAACCATTGAAAGATAGATGAAAAAATAAGGAAGAAGACCACTTATAATGTGTTTGGAATGTATTCTGTTCTAATCGGATCACCTACTCAAATATATGAAAAGGTTTGACATTTATTATAAAATTTCTGAAATGGTTCAGGAAACAGAACATTAGGTTAAATCTCAAGAAGTTTGAATTTTTTGTCGATACATACGTTTTCTAGAACAGATTGTCAGAAAAGAGGAAGTGTCCACAGATGTATTTTAAATCAAATAAATTTATTATTGACTAACACCAAAGAATCCTGGCAAGGAAAGGATATTTCTTGGACATTTAGTATATTTTTTGTATAAAATCATTTTCAAAAATAGATTATTATCTAGATTAATATTTATTAAAAACTAAAAATTTTGATGGTGTGGTGATTGTGGAAAAATATTAAATAACATTATAAACACAAGTACAACATCAAAAACAGCACGTGATTGTATTCTATACCATTGCAAAGAACTCATTGTATTGGCTTACAAAATATTCGTCAATATATTCAATTCAGTTGTATTGTGCAAACGCTTAAGAAAGTGATCCAGTTATTGGTCTGCTGAGAATTTGAATTCAGATGTCACTAGTTTTCAGACGAGGTTAATCTTTCCTTTGTGTACAGCTTTGTAATATGCTGAATATTTTAGCTGATAAAAATGCTGACCTTTAAAATTATTAATAACACATCTTATTGTTAATATTATGTACTTATAAATATACGAAATTATATTACATTTAATTTATATTTTTAAAAGCATTAACTAATAAACTACAAAATCTTTTCACGGTAGTCTCCCAATAAGAAAGGCCTCGTGACAGGAATAATGGTTTCAGGGTTTAGCTTTAACTCCTCTCCTGATGAATAGTGTACAGACGTTTTTTGTGAATGTTAGGAATCTCTAACCTGCTTCTGATAGGTTAGGTACAAGTTTCTGTAGACTCACATGATGTTTCTTGAATTAAAACGCCAACTAAGGTTTCAGTTTCTTGTTCCGTATTTTACTCTTTATTCAATATTTTTTGCTTGTTTTTATTTTAGGTATTATTCATAAATTATATCAGTTACAATTGTTTAGAATATCTTGAAGGAAAATAATCAAATTTTATCATTCGATACATAAATGGTTGATGTTACCTAACTTAACCTGGAAGTAGTTGTGATATCTATAGAAAAATGTTATTGTGTGCTTCTAAAACAGTTCAGTGAGTTTTCAAAACCCGAATAACAGTATTTTGAACGAATTTCAACGAAAGACAGCAAGGTGAGTGTTGAAGCTCGAAGTTTTTAATGTGGAAAGTACAATTAGAATTGTAATGGTAAAATGACAAAATGACTTATGAAACTTTGATATTGGAAGGTTCAATGTATAAATGTACAAATTTAAAACTAACTAAATTGAATAAATTAAAACAACACATAAACTTTCATTATTACATTGACTTCAGATTATTTACACACTTAATTTCTCTTTATTCCTATGAGCCCGCATCGCCAGGTGTTTGGGCAATCGACTCGTAATCTGAGATTAGCGGGTTCGAATAATCGTGACACAAAGCATGTTCGCCCTTTCAGCTGTGGAAGCGTTATAAATAATTATCAATCCCACTAGTTCTTGGTAAAAGAGTATCCCAAGAGTTGGCGAGGTGGTACTGACTAGTTGTCTTCCCTCTCGTTTTACATTGCTCAGTTAGGGACGCAAATAGCAGAATATAAAATTCAAAAACAAAACATAAACTTCTCCACATGAAAATTCTGCTCTCACAGCAAAACCTAACAATAGAAATTACCACATAAATAATTAAAATTAGATGTTAATCAGCTTGGAATAAACGTGTTTAGGTTTTAGGTATTTTAAGTTTTCTTTTTCCTGTACTGTAATGTATTAAATCAAATTTGTTTAGCTTTTCACTTTCTTATTGTTACTCTAAAGATATGACATGTTTGTATCTGTGATATATTTCATCAAGAAACTATTCTAGAACTTCATCATACGAAAGATAAAAACCAATAGGAGAATTAGATCCATAAAATAACTAATTTAAAAAATGCACTATTTCTGAATGAACTTTTGGCAAAAGAGCTTTCATTTTATATTTCTTATTTTAAGAATTCCATATTTTAAAGTCATATTTGTTCCTTTTTTTGTAATTAGTAATTACATAACACCCAATATTTGTTTGAAATGTTGCAATCACTGTGAAAAGTACGAAATACATTTAGAGGTTCCAAAATTATTGTATGAGAAATCGCATATTTGGTTGTTTCTCAGTATATATTCAAAAAACTATAACATATAAATAAACTTTGGCAATGAATATTGGTGAATTAAAAGTTCTACCTTTGTGGTTTACAAAGTATGTTTCTTTGCATAATAAAGTTATCAATTTTTAATTGCCATAAATACACTGTTGAATCGGAAATCATTTTAATTACACATGATGTGGGAAATCGTCAAATGTTACAACACATTTTATATTATATATAAAGTTATGTTTAAAGAAAAACAAAGCTGAATTCATTTTCTCATGAAATTACTAACAAACAATAGTTATTTTTAAAAACTGTTGAAACATTGACAAGTAAAACGCGTATCAAAAATTAAATACTTATCAATATAACACTCAATATCATTACCAAAACACAATAAATGTGAGAAGGATAATAAATTAATGATTTTTGCAAATAGTAAATGGCATTCTGAAGTTAATCAACACAAACAAATGTGGGTACAATAAAGAAAACATATACACAACAAATCAAGTTTGTTTTGTTTTATGAATTTTGCCTGGAGCCACACGAGGGCTATCTGCGCTAGCCGTCCCTAATTTAGCAGTGTAAAACTAGAGGAAAGGCAGTTAGTCATCACCACCTATCGCTAACTCTTGGGCTATTCTTTCACCAACGAATAGTGGAATTGACCGTCACATTACTACGCTTTCACGGCTGAAAGGGTGGGCAAGTTTGTGTGACGCGATTCGAAACTGGAACCCTCAGACTACAAGTTGAACGCCTTAATCTACCTGGCCGTGCCGGGCGCTACAAATCAAACAAAGTAAAACATTTTATATATTTCATAAAAATTCACTACCTGACAAATAATTTAACATAAAATCTGGAACATTCTCTTATCAACGATTCATGAAAAACTTGTGTAATTTGTATAATCAAGTATACTAGTTTATGTATAACAATATGAATGATTGTTTGCAACAGATTTCATCTAACTCCATCATCAATTATTTTACGACGGTCGTGTCATCTAGGAGCCATCAAGCTGCTCTCAATTACATTTCTGGTAACATGAAATAAACAATATCTGACAATACAGTGATGTCGAGAAACCCACTTGTTGAGAATTTTATATGCAAAAACGGCTCGTTTGGGTTTAGAAAATATTTTAAATAGAAGAGCGAAGTACGTTTCGACCTTCTTCGGTCATTGTCAGGTTCACAAAGAGAGAGGTAACTGACCGGAAGCTGACCACATGTTTGGAAGGGGTTGTGTAACTGAGTGTCGCAATGTAGAGGGCGGGGTTAGATGTTTGAATATATAATTTTATCTATAATATTAATATAGGTATAATGGCGTTCCTCACTTATACAACAACTTAAACCCAAAATAAACCAATATAAAGGAACGCCATTATACCTATATTAATATTATAGATAAAATTATATATTCAAACATCTAACCCCGCCCTCTACATTGCGACACTCAGTTACACAACCCCTTCCAAACATGTGGTCAGCTTCCGGTCAGTTACCTTTTTCTTTGTGAACCTGACGATGACCGAAGAAGGTCGAAACGTTGTTCGCTCTTCTATTTAAAATATTTTCTGAACCCAAACGAGCTGTTTTTGCATATAAAATATCTGACAATAATTCTAAAAAAGTTATAATGTATTAATTACCTCTTAAAGTATCTTTGAGTACAGTACACCTGTGAATTTCAGAGTTATTATATTGAGGAAAATTCCCCTAACTTTCTGTTGTAGCTTATTCTGTGTTAGTCAGTTATTTCTCTGGGCGCCACATATCACAATGCCAAACATCGCAGCCTCAATGTGTACAGAAAAACCACCATTGACACAGTTCGTAGTAAAAACTTTTGTTCTTATGTCTCTGTGTTTCAATTTCATTCAACTCTGATGACAATTAATTGTAACACAGTTGACGAAATACGGGTTAGTGGTTCAGAGCATCACAACATATCACCTTTCTGTAGACTGTATATGTGTCACAGATTATGTGCTTCCATGCAATGGTCCTATATTATCTAGAATAAACTTCACAGCTGCATGGGAAGGAACAACCATGTTAGATTGAGTTCCTTCAGATGTTCTACCTGAATTAGATTCTGTAACATTTATACAACACTAGAATTTTCACCACTTTAGCCTGTTGATGCTCTAATTCCATCTCGCCTTGCAGGAAAAACTCTGTCCACTAATTATGTCTAGGCGATAAGCTATTGCACAGTCATAATCTTGAAACAGTGTCATCAGTATAGTGTCATCCCTTCCAAATTTTTAAAGATCATTGTTTACTTCAACAAAACATAATTCACCCAGAATGTGAACATTCTATCATAACTGCCAAAACCAAAACTGAAAGTAGTTGTCACTTTGCACTATATTATATGCATTTTAGAGCAGTGATCACAAGACAAGCATACATTATTACACTTTATATTCATTCGTTCAACAACAATAACATTTCTACGATTCTAAATTCACCTAGACAGACAAGCACTGAAACATTTATAGCTTAAACTGCTTGAATGCATTTTTCGATGCAATAAACGTGAATCTCTGTTTCCATAAAGTTGAACAATGTCACTGCTTTCTTACTCCTTTTGTCATAAAACAATGATAACATAATAAAAATACAAATAAATCTGTGGATGTCCTTTTCATTCTAGAATGATGCCAATCTCTCAAAATGGATATCTAAAGTAAGTCTATAAAACCTACCGACTTCCCTAAAGTGTGCTTGAGAAACCCCACTCCTATGTGCATATGCAAACCTCGTTTTGCTTACAGTTTCAAACGTACTTTACAGTTACGACAAAAAGTGTTCGTACCCATGCGTCGTGAGTAGTTTTTTCTTCATAACTTAAAAAGTATTACGATTACAATAATGAAAGTACAATATATTATAAATATTATAATAACACGCATTTACAGAATTTTTTATGTAAATTGAACGACAAATAAACTGTTAATAAACAAATAACCAAACCTAGGAGGGGCAGAAAGTTTTCGTGCGTCTACTTTAATGGTAAGTTGTGTAGCTTTTCTAATGAATTACTTGGCGCAATTTCTCCTTATAGCTTTATATGATTGTTTGACAGTACTCAAACGGTATTTTCTTCCATTCTTCTTTGCAGTAGGCCTCCAATTTTTACAAGTTTCTCGGATGACGCTGATGCACCCTGGTCTTCAACTCATGCTAAACGTTTTCATATTGGTTGAGATTGGGTTACTGCGATGGCCACTCCAGAAAGCTTATATGGTTTCTCTGCAACCAGTGTTGCACATATCTCGATGTGTGCTTACGGCATGTTTTGAACCCAGAATAGCGTAACATGTTCGTTACTGTAGAGGTGCTTACTTCAACCCATTACTGAGATATACTAGTGATTTATCTCATTAGTGTCCCTACGGTGCAAGTTTCACTGGACTCTCAAAAACTGTGAATACATTATTGAGACTGAATCAGAAAAGTTTAAGTCATCTCTCACATTACACGTAGTTTTAGGTAGACTCAATTATTCCTATTTAGTTAGTGTCTGTTTCATTGCAATATCAGAATGAGTAGTTGGATGTTTAAATTTTGATACAGGTCTTGCTCAATGCTGTGTGGTTTAGTGAATATGGTTTGGTTTGGTTTGGTTTGAATTTTGCGCAAAGCTACACGAGGGCTGTCTGCGCTAGCCTTCCCTAATTTTCCAGTGTAAGGTTAAAGGGAAAGCTGCTAGTCAACACCACCTACCGCCGACACTTAGGCTATTCTTTTACCAACGTATAGTGGAATTGACCGTAACATAAAAACGCCCCAAAGTTTGAAAGAGCGAACATGTTTGGTGTAACGAGGATTTGAACGCGCGATCTTCAGATTACTAGTTTAGTGCCTTATATTCTGGCTATTCCGGGCCGACTGAATATGAAGTACTGCTAGAATATAGCTATGAGAGACATCAGTGATATCTTTTCCCCTATTAACTGCCTCAGAATTAGCACTTCGTAATTGGTCACCATGGTAACTACTTCTGCTGAGGTTAAGAATGCTTACCAATCTCAGGAAATAAATACCCAACAGTTATGCTGCAAATACCACCAATGAATTTATCACAAGATGAGGCTTATCTCTATTTCGTGTTACTGATGAATACATATTTTACTACTAATAAACTTATCATAACCAAACCATGGCGGGTAAACCGTTTCTTATCTAAAAATAATGTTTATGAATATAATGTTATGTCAAAATTTATGAGAACATTGGCTGATGCTAGAATACCTTTTAGAATCCACAGTTTTTCAAACTCGTGATATTACAACCAATAAAAGTACTTATAGATAATAAGGTTGGATATGTTCCATGCTCATATCAATGTCGGATGAGTCGGAAATTTTCATAAAGACTATCAATTGCCACTGAAGATACTGTCCACAAACTTCACAATGTTGCAACGTGTTTAGGTTATGGATGGCAGTACATGCAACATTATCAGGATATTTTTATAATGTCAGTGTGATCCTTTTTCTTTGCCACCTGCTACTGCAGCATAATTATCATGCAAGATATAATAATCAGTTATTTATTTACTGTATACTAGATTTGGAATCTTTACTCAATTACTATATCCATCTCAAACATTCATAGACAAGGAACAAACTAGATAGTCTTCAGTCGCTCAATAAATAATGAATTGAATGTTACCTTGTTGACAAAGTGATTTTGATCTTAACAGAAATGGGATCAGTTTTCACTGTCGTTTGAAAGACTCTTTGCTATCTCTTTCATGCAGATCAAAGGTTATGACAACTTTTGAAAATTTATATTATAGTTTTATAACATTTTTCCATGGTTAAGAAACTACCTTTTATAACATTTTCAAGTTTGCCAACTTTACTGTTATTTTACTCACATAAGCTATGAAGTCAATAAATGATGTAGAAGAAAAAGTGAATAAATAAATGCAATAAATTATCTTTACCACAACACACTGCATATTTTGATTGCGAAGAAATACATCTTTATGAAGGTACAGACATGTTGCACAAACTGATATATCAGTAAATTGCTGACGTTTATATAAATATATAGAGTATCTTAAGTTCTGAAATAAGATCACCGTCTGATGTTAATATAGGGTTTAGCCTCTATAAATATACTTAGTGAACTTACAAGTGTTCTAGTCTTTCACTGAAGTTGATTAGTCAATGACGTTTTCATCATGTGCACATATAGCAATAAATATTTTCCAAATTAGTCCACGTTCAATACAGAATAATGAGAAAACACGGTGTCATTGAAACATCAACATAAACTCGTTAAGTAAAAGCGATACAACTGACAATTTGTGCCTTGCACTAATGAATTAAACATGACATTTATAAATGTAAAAGTAAAAATATATTATGTGTGATCATTTTACTTCAAATCTCCGAAAACCCAGTCACGCACATAATTTGAGCTTTAATTAGACGACGTTAAAGGGAAAATGGCAGCACTAATTAGTATAGAAAACTCTTAACATACATTTGACCGCCCCCCAGTGGCTCAGTGGTGTGTCTGCGGACTTACACGCTAAAATCCGGGTTTCGATACCCGTGGTGGGCAGAGCACAGATAGCTCATTGTGTAATTTCGTGCTTAAATTCAAAACAACAAGAATAACAAATTTCCTCTAGCGGTAACGCACATGTATTAATGTGTGAAGTATTACGTAAGTTAGTTTATCACATTAGATATAAGTTCCCGATATCATCTCAAAATTAAATTTATGCTCCTGGTTAGCCGATCTCGTACATTGTCGGTCGATCTTCTTAGAGGGACAAGCGGCGTTTAGCCGCAAGAGACAGAGCAATAACAAGTCTGTGATGCCCTTAGATGTCCACCCGGACATGACCAAATACCAAATATCATTCTCAAAAAAAGTTCCACTCTCCTACTACAACACCTCACAAACATCATGAACATTTCACTAGCGACAGGGTATTACCCTGACACGTGGAAAAAAGCCATCATAACAACGATCCCCAAGAAACAAACTAACAGAACAAATCCAGATAATTTCCGCCCAATCAGTCTGTTAAGCTGCCTTGGCAAACTGATGGAGAGAATTATCTCCAACCGTCTTCTACATTTTTGCGAATCAAACAGCATACTTCCAGAAACTTAAAATGCCTCCAGAAAAAATAGACAAACAACAGAACACCTCACACGACTCACCGAATCAATCTACAAAGCTTACAACAACAATCAAGTAACCATCGGGGTATTCCTAGATGTCAAAAAAGCATTCGACAGCGTTTGGCACAATGCCATCATTTACAAACTAAATCACCTACAAATAAATCCTACGATAGTCAAATGGATTTCAAATTTTTTAACCAACAGAACAGCACAAGTAAAACTCAATAAAACCATATCCAAATTATTTAATATAACGGTAGGAGTGCCCCAAGGATCAGTCCTCTCTCCACTTCTATACATAATCTTCGTCAGTGACATACCTTTTCCAAATCGAACATACACACACAATTCACAATACGCAGATGACATCGCAATCTGGAGCACCTCCAGAAACCCACTAATGGCCATGTCTCGCGTACAAGAATCACTAAACAAAGTCTCAACATGGAGCAACAAGTGGAGGGTCGTGTTAAATCCGACAAAAACACAAGCAATCACCTTCTATAGAAAACTAAAGAAGCAAAGAAAAAATCTAGAAAAAATAAAACTATCACTTGGAAACACAACCATTAACATGAGCAAAAACATCACATTCCTTGGCGTCACTTTCGACACAAAACTAACATGGAAAAAACACATAAACAATATACACTCATCAATCAGAAAAAGGATTTCATATCTAAAAACTATAACTGGTAAACAATCGAAATGCGCACCGAACACCATCATACAAATATACAAGGCTTACATCCGTCCACTAATAGAGTACGGATGTCAAGTAACAAACAATATGTCAAACAACACACTCCAAAAAATCCAAGTGCAACAAAACAAAATATTAAAATCCGCATTCAGTTTACCATCTTTTACGTCAACAAATTATCTACACCAAATTAGTAATTTACCAACTATAAAAGATAGAATAACAGAACTTTCTCTGAAATATTATCTAAAAGCAGAAAACAGAAACAAACTAACGGCATCACTATACAAATTATCAAGTGCACCAACGAAATTCATATCACCTTACAACATATTTCAAGAATCACAATCCACTCAAGAAAGAATCTAAATAAATAAAATATATGTTATTAACATGAATTCCTTTTTTTTCAGGTACAGGGCACACGACAGGCAAAACTTTCGGCGCCTGTCGTGTGAAAGTGGGTTTCCTCGGGGCACTCCCGTTTCCCCCCACTTCAAAATCTTCAGGCATTGGATTTCTAGATCCCAGCCTAGGCAACCTTTTTGCCAGACCCAGGATCGGGCCGTTTGATTTGATCCGAATTTGAATGAATTACATTCATGTTCACATCTGCCGAACTTTTTCCTTTCGGGACAGGTCCCGGTCTTTCTTTCCACTGCTGCCTTTGCCTCCACCCAAAAGAACATTTGGTGAGACTTTCCCCACCCAAAAAGTCAAGAATAATAACGATAATTAATTTATTAAAATAAAAAAACAAAAAACACCACTTAATCTTAATAACAATCCACGAAAGGGGACGAAGAGGAACTACAAAGTTCCTGAACACCCCAGTTGGAGAGAGAACTCTTCTGATTTCTCTCTCTCTAAACTGAACTCCTGCCACGTTAGTTTAGTTTAGTTTCAAAATTGAATATCTGCCTTGATTTTAAACTAGTTATTTCACAAGATGTAGTTTAACTGTATCATTTCAGATAAATACTTTTACCTTGATATTGATATTCATCTTGAAATTGTTTAACTTCAGATGAATATGTATTATCTTGGAATTAGGTAATTTGTTCTTGTTCAGATTAATTTTCTTGAATAGTTTTACATATTGTAATATTCTTAACAGTAATATCAATGCGGTATTCTTCACTAACGTTAATATCATGATAGGCTTCAAGCGAAGCACATATTTCTTAATATTGTCATTGAAAAGTGATGTGCTTTATATTCAAACTGTTTGATACTTTAATTTTCGATTTAGCTAGTTGTCAAAGTTTAATATTTTTTTTGTTATCTTTCGACCCTGGATGTACTGTCTTTTTAACTTCATTTAGTAACAACGTTGATTTAGATTAATGTAAATATAATCCAATACGATATTGTTTATACAGATATGTTTATTGTAGCATCTGTGAGCTTGTGTAAAAAATTAGAGTTATGTTATTAGAAATATGTGATGTAAATACTAAGAAAACAACACGTGTTGGGTCAGAACGGTTGAACAAAGCTTAATTTTATTTCAAACCAACAATTTGAAATATCTGCTTTCGACAACTCTGAATCTATAACAGAATTCTTGAAAAACACAAGAACTAACTTTTTCATTTCCACACAATAATTTTATTTGTATTTTCTATAAATTATAATTCCTTGTTCTAAGAAATAACGAACTTAATCTCATTTTTAAACCTTTCGAGAAAAAACAAAGCACACAATAAAGTAATTTTAATATATTTATACTGCACCTCGTTAGTACAGTGTTAAGTCTACGGATTTACAACGCTTAACTCTGAGCTTCGATTCTTCTCGGTGGGCTCCGCAGATGATACCGATGTGGCTTTGTTATAAGAAAAACAGAAACTTCTACCGTTTGGGAGAAGACATACGTGTTTTTGTGTTTACAAATAAAGAATCATTAAAGAAACTATCAATTCAGAGCGACTGAACAAATATATTTTTGCAAGCTATGTTTTAGTTTTTTTTAAATTAAATACAGATGTTTGCAAGAGAGTGCATAACGCTAAAATCGAGAAAATTCTTAAAAGTTAAGAAATGAAAAACTTCGTTAAATATCATATCAAAAGATCACAATAAAAATATTACTAATCAGTGATGATTGAGATCAGTTAGCTCAAAGTTAGAAAAAATATTTTCTGAGAAAAGTTATTCTGTCTATTTTGCTATTCAGTTATTCGATCAGTTAGCCGTGAAAGTATACAAGTACGTTTGTAAGTAAGTTAGTTAACTTTATATTCGTTTCGGTACTTAAATATAAAGGTTTGTGCAATTGGAACCACGAGTATAAATAAACATTGGTGATTAAACGTTTATCGAAGAATTACGTTAATATTCTTTTAGTTATGGGAATTATTTTGTTGAAAATATAATAGACCATCAATCAACATTTATCTTGAAAGCAAAATGTAAGGAGTGTGATGCAAAATATTTAAATCAGAAAAACTTAACACCTTACTTGTAAGAGACAAGAACAGAAACTATATTGGTATTTCAGTTTGATCAATACCAAATATTTCGTGATTAACTGATAGAAGATCACGATATCTTCTCCACCAGATCTTATGTTTGTTTGTAATTAGGCACAAACTAAACAACGGGCTATCTGCTTTGCCCACCACGAGTAGCAAAACATAGACTCTAGTGATATAGGTACGCAGACATATCGCTCTGACACTGGAAGGCTCAGACTTTACGACTTATACCAAATAAATATATTTTTTAACAATGATACTTTTGATTCAGGTTCAACATTTAAAATATAATGAGGTTTACAAGGATCTAGAAACCGTGAAGAAACAAGGAGTGATAAAGCCAAGTAATATTTCATAATTATCGTTTGTTGTACTTGTGAAGAAGAAGATATATTGATCCTAAAGGTTTCGTATGACCTGCGAGATGGTGAAGTAAGGCCAAAATGAAGGATGCTTAACTTCTTTTCAATAATTTATTCCAATCAGAATGGTCTATGTGGATGAAAATGGTCTTCAAGATTGTGCTTTAAAGATGAATATAGGAAACTGTAAACCAATGAAGTAGATAGAGAGAAGATAGCCTTTGTTGTACAATAATGGGTTGGAGCAATTTATAAACATTAAACAACGTGTTAGGAACATCTTGTCGACTAATTGAATTGTCCCGTCATGGCCAGGTTGGTTAAGACGTTTGACTCCTCATCTGAGGGTCGTGGGTTAGAATATCCGTCGCATCAAACATGCTCAACCTTTCAGTCGTAGGGGCGTTATATAGTAACAGTCAATTCCACTTTTCATTGGTAAAAAAGTAGTCCAAGAGTTGGCGTGGTTCGTGATGACTAGCTGTCTTCCTTCTAGTTCCTACTGTTAAATTTGGGACAGCTGGTGCACATAGCCCTCTTGTAGCTTTTCGCAAAATTCAAAAACAAAACAAACTAATTGAATGTGTTCTGTCCGACTTACGCTGGAACATTCAATGCATCTACTTAGATGACATAATTACTTATATGAGGAACGTTGAAACTGTTTACGAAAGTTATGATTTTGTTGAGGAAACATTTGTTGTTGTTGTTGTTGTTGTTTTAAATTAAACACAGAGCTACACAATGGGCGATATGTGCTCTGCCCACCACGGGTATCGAAACCCGGATTTTTGCGTGTAAGTCCACAGACATACCGCTGAGCCACTGGGGGGCTTGAGGAAACAAAACATCGGGCTTAATTCGAAGAAGTGTGGATTGTTCTTTTTGTATACGAAGTTTTTGTAGGACATATTTTCAGTAGTGAGGGAGTGTCCAAAAATGAATATTAGACTCAATGTCTTCATTATTGGCTAATATTGAAGAAATTGAGAGAAGTAAGAACATTCCTTAGACTATACTGTTTCTAATGTTTTTGTCTAAAATTATTCTTTAGCATAGCTCGTCATCAACGTAAGTTACTTCAAAAAAACAAAAGGTTTTCTTCGAGTACTGATTATGAACAAGAATTAATTTGGAGAAGTATGAAAATACCGAATTATTGAAAATCAACAAATTTCAAATAAAACAGGATTTTTACCTCATGTACAACATTAAAAATAGTACTTGATCGTCTACTATAGCACGGCAGAGAAGGATCCAGAAAGCAGTTGTCATATAACTTTGAAAATGCTACTAACTATTTTACAACATGTAACTCGTTTCCGTTATTAACTTTATAGACAAAAGGTAACACTTTAGCGATATCACGTAGCCTTGAGTTAGTTTATATTTTTGCATTTCAGAAAGCTTAATGTAAAGATAGCTCATTATATTTCAATTTTTAATTTATATTATATATCGCATTTGACGAAATTATGAAAATACAGCTGAACTATCTGGTGAGTAGCGTTTGAACAGAGGACGTAATGTGGTGTAACGAATATACTCTTAAGTATTTTTTTTTATTACCCCATTCCTTTCAGCCTTTTGATTCATGTGTGATGTATCGTTAGATGCGTTTGCGCAAGGCTCGCCTGTTTTCTAAATTTGTACAATATTCTCGAAACTAATAATTAACAGTGTATCTTTTATGAAAACAATAGCGTATCTTCGAATATTTTGAACGTTCGATAATCTCGCCTAATAGGTAGACAAGCTAGCCAAAGGACAATAATAGAATATTGTTTGGTCGCTACAGCTAGTATACTGTACACCGCGGAAACAATAATTGTAATTAATGCTTATTAATAGGACGACTACAGAATTTTATCAGAAACGTCTATAGATTTCGAAAATTACAAACTATTTAACCTCAGTGAATTTACTTTGGACGTTGGAATTCCTACAAAGCCATCGCATTATTGCCACAGAAAAAAAATAAAGTGTCAAAAATAGAGGTTGAAAGCTTTCCCGTCAAATGAAGTGTATTTGTGCATCAACATAAAAATAATTGGCGCCCGTGGACCTGTACCGTCGATAAAAGAATCAGTTTCATACCAGACATAAAACTTAGTATTTTTTGTATGTTTATAAAATAAATTATCCAATGGCAATAACAGATATCCAATTTCAACCATCAAAACAACTTACAATACAAAAAAGTACTGGCCTGTGCTTAATAATATGATCCAGGATAAGTGTCCAAATCCGAAATCCAAAATTCTAATCTAGGCGTTGAATTCAGTCCCACGGAGAAATTTTCGAAGTTTGAATGGGTAATTTCAAACAAAAGTTCACAGTCCAATTTCTATTGACTTTCGATATAATCCGTAATCCGACTGAATTGTAAAGGTTGACGGAATAAAATTATCACCGCTTTAGTCGATCTAGCTCTATTCACAAATTCAGTTTAAACTTTCTCAAACAAGACAAACTTCCTGATCCGAATAAAATGGATGACTTACTTCTTGACCCGAGTAAAAGTGGATGATTTCTTCTCTCGCATCGCTATCTGTTTATATACTATATCGCGTAACTTCCCAGAATTCCACAATACAAACACCAGACCAATACAAGTGATCAATCTATTTAGTTTTAAAAATTTCTAAATGAATTTTAATTAATTCTAAAATGTTACTTTAAATTTCACCGATTTAAACCTCAAAACAATAATAAAAATATAGAATTATAAATAATAAATCTGGGAATTCAAATACGAAATTACATTATATTTACATAACACATGCATGATATTTACATAACACCTATTTATTCATGTTACATAAAAGATTCATTTTGTTTTTTCAGCACTGGCAGAGCAGTGACGTACTGGAGTATACAAAACAGCCTGGCAGCTACCATAATCACTCATGAAGTGATTGATTCTTTAGGTTTTACATTGTGTTTTGGTCACCCCGTTGTAGTGGCAATAGAGGTGAGCACAATAGCAATGAAAATATTTCTTTATAAAGTGTTACTTTTGAAAGACAAATTTCTTTAACTGTTCAATTTTACCTTCCAATCATTTTAAACGTAACATTTAATTATCTTATTCTCACAGCTGAAAACATATTTTCACAATTCAGAAGAAGAATCACACAAGTTTCAGCATATAAATACACGTGAAAAACTGTCCTCTGAGTCATATTGAATTTTGAAAGTATATATACATACATGAATAGCCTAAACTATTATACGTTGCTAACGAAGTCGTCGGATCTGATAAAACTTTCTTTTTTTAATAATAACCATATTTTTACAAACTGTTATAAGACTAGTCTAGTTATTATTCCCCTCGGAATTAAGACACAAGTATGATTAAAGTGTTTTCGTCGTTCCTTTTTTTTTTCTATATTTTGTGTAATTCTGAGTGCATCTGAAATATGCAAGATGTGTTTGCAGATACAAATACCTACATTTGCCACAAATAAACATGTGGTATAGTGTTTACATAATACTTTATTAAACTTATAAGACGATATCACATTGCGCCTGAGTATTTAAAATATTACAGTACAAAATAAACTACGAATTTTTTAACAGTGGTTTCCCAGAAACAAAGGTCTCGTGACAGGCATAGTAGCATCAGCGTTATCTTCAACTCCTATATTAATGAATAGCATACAGACATTCTTTGTGAACCCCAGCAATCTTCAACCTGCTTCTGATGGGTAAGTTACAAATTTGTGTAATCACTTACTACAAGTTTACTTTTATTGTTACTTATTGTATATTTCTTTACGAAACTATCAAAATTCCTCTCCTTTGAGATATTAACTTTTCATTAAAGTGGTCACAAATATTCAGAATATCTTAGGAGAAAATAATATAGATTTTATTATCATAGATAATATATAATGTTATTTTTTGAAACCAATCTTAATTATTTTATTTCAGAATATAGCAGATGTAAAATCTTCATGTTACTCAAGTTAAAGTTTTACTTTAATGTTGATGTTTTAGCTATTGGACTGAAGAAAGTATTCTAAACTCAAAAATATAATATTGCGTCGGTAACTTATGCTATTATTTTTACCCGAGAGTTTTGTTTATCGCTATTCATATGCTTGTTTCATTGGTTACAGTTAAACACAAGCATACACAACTGGTTATTTGGAATGTTTTTTTTGGGGTATGGAAGCTCGGTATAGGTCTTTATAAGCCCATAGACTTACAGATGTACCACTAGGGAAAGAAATGCTGTGGAACTCCATCAAAATTGTGTTAATTTATAAATTACTTTAGATTCTCATTAACCATTAAATTCTCAATATTTTTTGATATTTTTTTACAACGATGAAATTCTTGAAAGAGTTCCTCTTTTGTTTCTCATAATGGCAAGTGTTTCTGGTGTAATTTTTCTGATTGGATTACTTATGTACCAAGAAGCACCACCACGAGAATCACACCAGGTTAGAGAATTTTCATTAAAAACTTAAATCATGGTATTTTATACCAGAATTCGAATCCTATTATTTGAATAAGTCTGACTTACTCACTTGTACCAGTTTTCATTAAAATGAGTTGGTGTATTTTAATTCTAAATTGCAAAGTGTGTTTGGACATCTTAAACAAATTTAATAAATAATTCACTTACAATCATATGTGATTAACCTCTGGAGATATATCTTTCTAGTGGTGGCATGCTTTGAAAAGAGTGCGTTATTTCAGACATTAATATTCTAACTTCTGCACGGATACATATCGCTTAGTCAATGAACAAAAACCCAAATGAGTGTGTTATGTATATGTGTAAATATTTTGTAAACGAAATGTCGTGTTGTGTTTAAATTTTCATTTCTATTATTTATTTTTCCATATTGATATTATTGTTTCGAAGTTTAAACTAATATTTTGTTATTTATTTAGGGTACCATTTAGAACTTTTTTGAATTAAGTAGACCAATCATATGTTTGTAAATGAGTGCTGGTGACTTCGTGTCTAGACGTGTAGTCTCGTGCAAGAACGGATACGCGCGGATTGCAAAGTGTGTTTGGACATCTTAAAGAAATTTAATAAATAATTCACTTACAATCATATGTGATTAACCTCTGGAAGTATATCTTTCTAGTGGTGGCATGCTTTCAAAAGAGTGCGTTATTTCAGACATTAATATTCTAACTTCTGCACGGATACATATCGCTTAGTCAATGAACAAAAACACAAATGAGTGTGTTATGTATATGTGTAAATATTTTGTAAACGAAATGTCGTGTTGTGTTTAAATTTTCATTTCTATTATTCATTTTTCCATATTGATATTATTGTTTCGAAGTTTAAACTAATATTTTGTTATTTATTTAGGGTAAAATTTAGAACTTTCTTGAATTAAGTAGACCAATCATATGTTTGTAAATGAGTGCTGTTGACTTCGTGTCTAGACGTGTAGTTTCGTGCAAGAACGGATACGCGCGGATTTCTCTAGAGTTGTATGGAAATTGCGAGATTGTTCGAGAAATAGGCCTATCGGTATAAAACACGGTGACGCGAGATAGATTCAGTCATCAGTTTTTATTCGAAAAAAGAAGATAGATTCAGTCATAAGTTTTATTCGAAGAATAAGAGTGAGATTCAGGCATCAGTTTTAGTTATTTGAGAAAGATTAAGTGTTTGCTGTGAATATTCAACTTGGATTTTTGATTGAAGTTAGATCTACGGAAGTTGTGATTTTATTTCGTCAATCTCTACGATACATCTGAATTACTGCTTGAGCTGAGAGACGGCGATTTCATTGAACTGTGAACTGTTTCGGAATTTCTTCGTGGGACCAAATTCACACCCTAGACTGGAAATTGAGACTTTAATTTTAGATCATTACATTAGATACAGGCCAGTACCGTTTTGTATTGTGATTTATTTTGAAGTTTGAAACTAGTATTATTATGTTTTGTAATTAATTTCGAATGTTATAACTTAATATCTGTCACTGTTATTATTATAATTTATGTTATATCTGTTATATTTGTTAATAGGTTAGTGTAATAAATTATACAAGCTGTTATCTGTGTTTTTCTGTTGCGTTTAATCTACGAAAAACATAAAACATAAAAAATACGTAACAAGTGATAAACACAAATATGAGTAAACTGAAAAACAATTATCTCCTCATCACACTTAAAAGATGGTTGTAAAAGATATCGTTTGTTTAATATCACTTTGTTTTAAAGCTTTTTGATAATTTTTGGAATGAATTTAGGATTTCTGTGAAATAGTAATAAATAATATGAAACATATTTTCCAGAGATATGTTTTTTATAAAAATTTGTATTTTTTCTTCAAAATGTCGTCTACTTTTATTATTAAGTATAGTGTTACTTTATTAATATTTATCAGAAGAAATCCTGACCTCTTAGGATATACACTTAAAGACAAGAACCAGGGCTGTGAAGACAGATGTTCATACTACGAAATAGAAATATTAATAAATTTACAGAACATGTTTTCGTAATGAAGGTTAGCTGGAATTTAATATAAGCAAACTGCTGTGTTTTGTAAGAAAACAGCGTTATTTAAAATGTCTCATTAATTAGATATTAAAAAAATAAAAGAATGGTCAAATGTTTTCTACACTTAGGAAACGACTGTATTCATATTTCAAACAAAGGAAGAAACAATATCCACTGAACTAACTAATATGAACAAAACGTCAAGTCATTCATGTAGTAAACAAGTCAATGGACCAATTACAAATGACTTGGACAGTACAACAACAATAAATATCGAAAATTTATGTGCATCATTGGAAAAAACTTCAGCCGAAGTGAACGTTGATGACGAACAACTCTCGAATGATGTTAAACTTCATATATCATCAAAGGAAGCTCTGAAAATGAAAGAAATTTATCTTTTATCGATAGTTTGTATTTGTTCCTTTTATCTATTCATGGTTTTGAATGTTTTATAAAAAGTAAGTAAAGACGTTTGGTATAAACTTATTTTCTCTAAGAATCTTTGAAATTATTTCCATGACACGCTAAATTCCCGAAATTACGATTTACGTTTTAAAAAAAAAGAAATAATATTGTTATCATTTTGAGGTGGACTCAAAACCTTATGTATGAAAACATTAATTGTACTGTTGAAAACTAATAGAAAATAATAACTTGTTGTTATAAACTAGATACCAACGTCAATATTATGTCGACAATCACCAGAAAACTTTTTTGTTATTTTTCAGACATATGGACAGACGTTTATTCAAGATGACACATTTCTGTCAACCATTGGTTCTATAGCTGGAGTTGTTCATGCCCTTAGCCGAGTGATTGTTGGCTTAATTCAGGACAAACTATCTTACAAAGTAAGAATGTATAAAGTGAAGCGACTGAAGTTATTTTGTTACTATAAATTACTAAAATAATATTTGTGTAAAATGTATACAATCTTTAATGCTCAATGGTAACTAAAGACCTGCTATGTATTGCAATTTCAAATACTCCAAAAATGAGTTAAGTGGGAATTTGAATTTAGAAGATAAAATAAATGTCTATATGTATTCACATTATAATTCCTTCAAAAATGATTGATACACACAGTTTTTTTTTTGACATAAAAATATTTTAAGGTACAAAAACACAATTTACAGTAAGAGATATTACAAATCTATATAAAAAAGTCTCACAATTGTACAGCTTAGAGCAATCTTTTTAGTCTAGAACTTTCCTGATACCTTATTGAATGTTCTCGATGAATGTATAATGTATTTTTAAAATACTAATAACCTGTGTCAATAAGCCGAAATTAAATGGTTCGTAATGTTCGAATTTTATAAACATTCCTGTACAAATATCTGAAGTTTTCGAAGCAAAAAGGAAACCATCTATAAACAATCAATAACATTCAGTGTCTTTGCTCGTCATGTTGGTTACATTTATAGGCGTTAAAAGAGCTTTCAGTACCATAGAACATGTAACTGTAATATATACATTTACAAACATATGCATGTAGAATTTTACAGTGAACGATTCTCCTTTTGCTGGGACTAAAGACGGTATTGCTGTTTACTTTGGTGGCGACACCTTATGGGGGAAAGGTGATGTACATGATTTGGATCTGTGGGCTCTTTACTACATTTCCTCTTGCTTTTGTTTGTATTCTGGCTGCAGTTGCTGAAGTTTTTGGATCGAAATACACTGCTGAAATTTTTGGAATGATACTATTCACATCAGTAAGTGTAGAGCAAGGACGGTAAACGCGTTTAGAAAAACACCACAATATCAATTATGTTATTACCGAATCGAAAGACAGTAGATATTTAATAAATGTTTTGTAAATGATAAATTTGTTTAAAGAACAACTATATTATTAAAGGTTTAGTTGTATTAAACAAATTTTATCTTCTAGATTTGGAAATATCAGAAATAAAATTCATGGCTTGCTACAATACATAATTTGAACCGTTTGAGTTTTAATTAATACTTCACGTCTTTTTATTCCAGACGGCTTCTTTCTTTCTCTGGCCTCAAGTTCTCCATCGCATTACTCTTTTTTTGGGATGGTTTGCTACGTTTTGTATGACAGCATCTGTCTCATTCACAGGTCAGAATCAGCCGTTCTTTTTCCAAAAATGTGTTTTTGTTTGGTGTATTTTGAAAATACGGATTTATTTTATTTTTTTATTTGTTTCAATAGTACCTTTCCTTTATGTATGCTATTAAATTACCTAAAGGTGACAATGAAAAATCACTTTATTTTTAAAATGTGCACTCAAAACAGTTTAATCTAAGTCGTGGCATAATGTATATTTAATTGTAAATATCTCACTCATACTTTTATAGAAAATGACAAAACTAATTTATTTTTACAGTGTTTGAAACTTTAGAAATCTGATGCATCCAAGAACTTGAAAAACATCATGTTACATGTATCCAAGCTGGTCTAATAACCTTTGGTATTTGGTTATGGTTAATAGTAGTACACTATTGTGTCCGGTATAGCTCTAATTGTAATGGACACGTTAAACATAAAGTGGTTGAAATCCTATTATATGCTCCTCTTGATGGATGAAGTCTAAAGGAACGGAGGCAAACAAATGTAGTGTTAAAAATTGCACTCTTCCTAATATTGTTATCTTGTCAGAAACACAGTTATCAAAATTTGAACTCAGGGAGTTCAAAGTGAGTGTCAGTGTATATTTACTCTGAGATTGGTTCAATGCGCTATATATTATGTTTTCAATATAAATTATAATAAAATACTTTATGTATTAAAGAATCCAAATTTTGTGATTGTGAAAAACGTAAATAGTGTTTACTTTTAATTTTCAATATCTGTTTTTTTACTTTTAATTTTCAATATCTGTTTTTTTACTTTTAATTTTCAATATCTGTTTTTTTACTTTTAATTTTCAATATCTGTTTCTGTTCTTTGATAGGGATTCTTGTTGCTATACTTTTCCCTGAAACCCATCATACAAAACCATTAATATCAAGTAGTTTTGATGGAAACAAAGAATGGACTCGTGAAGAAGCTGATGAATATCAGAAGTGAATTTTTTTAAATATTTTATATTTCTCAGACGTTTTGAATTTTCACCATTTTGAGTAATCAATACACAAAAGTATTACCATGTTTTTTTTCCCTGTAAAAGTTGTAATAAAGGTTTAAATCATCTTAAAGTATAGTGAGAGAAAGATATGCATAAGGTTACTTTAATCCAGTCTTCGCTTCTTGTACAGTATTTACGTTGTATAGTTTTATTGTATTTTTTCATCTGTCAATATTCTGATAAAGACTTTTATCAACAATCTAATAAGTCAAATTATTCAGTACAATGTTATTTGGTAAATATGCTTTAGTATTTGATAAGCGTTCTAACACTTTCGTGTAATATTGTAGTGTAATGTTCTAGAATGCAAGTATATAACTTCTTTAAGACTGGACTTACAATGTCTACATTTTGATTAAAACTTAAAGTAAATTTTTGAACACAAAATATTTTTACTTTACTCTCTTTTTATTTTCATTAAGCACCTTCATATAGTATAATTCCATATCTTATACATGGGTGTATACCTTTTTGTCTATTAGGTACATACTTTATTTCCGAAGATTGTATGTATTATGTTTAAGTAAAGTCACTATTTAGAACATTATTTTACGAAATTTGCTGTAAATGTTTAAACAATGTCATCTATTAGTTTTATTTTTGAAACGAAATATTAAAATTACTAAGTTATATACTTACAGTGTACGGACGCGGTAACCGTCAGCAATTTGTAAAACGTAAAACATCAATGGCCTATATTTCCATTTGTTTTAGCAGCTAGTACAAATATTGTTAAAATTAACTTAAAGTAAATGTTTGTAACGTGTATAACTCATTGTACTAACAATTTATTTTGCTAAAACAATTGCAGCTAATAATTTTTTGATCAGAACTTTTGAACCCAAAGATCCCATACATTATAAGCTTTGTGATAACCAATCCTTTGTTCTTTGTAATTTTCATCTAATACGAAATTAGTAGCATTATTTCTTAGAAGTTGTTTGATTATTCAGACCCTTTAATTTCAATAATATAATACAAATATTGTTGGTGTCTAACAGTTTTCAGTAACTTATTCTCTGACAGCTAATTTAGTTTCTCTTTCTTTACGATAATATATTTATAGTTTTATTTATTGGATTATTGATTTTCTAGTTGTCACATTTCTTAGTTTTCGGAGTCGAAATTCCTTATGCCAGATTACATCTTCGATTCGGATCCTGTAGATGAGAAACAGTATAAATATGTCAAGATTCACAACCTGATTATCTTGAAACGTGCGTCTGTGGATTCAGTTTTACAAATTACACACTTTCTATTATTAAGGTTCTACGTATATATTTTATAATATCTGAGATTTAGTTTCTCCAGGTGCTAAACTCTAAGATTTGAATGTTCCAGGTGATCGGGTAGGAGAGTGTGTCATATTTATAGTTTTTAAAATTTAAATATATATACCTCGAAAAACTTATATTGTGCCATTAAATTTCTTATTAATTCGTCATTGTCTCATTACTCGGTTTGGTTTATTTTGAATTTCACACAAAGTTACACGAGGGCTATCTGCGCTGGCCGTCTCTAATTTAACGGTGTAAGACTACAGGGAAGGCAGCTAGTCATCACTACCCACCGCCAACTTTTGGGCTACTCTTTTATCAACGAATAATGGGATTGAAACTCACATTATAGCGTCCCCACAGCTGAAAGGGTGAGCATGTTTGGTGCGACAGGGATTCGAACTCGCAACCCATGGATTACGATTTGAATGTACTAACAACCGGGCCAAGTCGGCCTCAAAGCTATTGAAATGAAATTTTAAAACGTTAAGATAAAATTGTTTCAGTTACGATGCAAAACCTGCTAGACTAAATAATTAAATTCAAAATACAATAACAACAACTTCTACACTAGGTAACTCCTGACTTTAATAACTACATCATATCGACCTTTAATACGACATCATCATCATCAGCTCAAAACTGTTGTTGTTGTAATTTTAAATTAACCATCAAGTTATTTTCTGCCGGATTATACCATGATAATTTTGTTTTCCCTATAATTAATTAATTTAAAAATAATAAATTGAGCACATCATCCTATCATCTTTCTTTAGATTTGCACTCGGCCCGGCATGGCTAAGCGTGTTAAGGCGTACGACTGAGGGTCGCGGGTTCGCATCCCCGTCGCGCTAAACATGCTCGCCCTTTCAGCCGTGAGGGCGTTATAATGTGACGGTCAATCCCACTTTTCGTTGGTAAAAGAGTAGCCCAAGAGTTGGCGGTGGATGGTGATGACCAGCTGTCCTCTAGTCTTTCACTGCTAAATTAGGGACAGCTAGCACAGATAGCCCTCGAGTAGCTTTGTGCGAAATTTAACAGCAAACAAACAAACTAGATTTGCACTCACGACATATATTAATCATCTTGATGTTCGGTGAAGGGACCTCTGACGTGTATTGTATCAAGAGCAGATAAAATCAATATGAATAGTAACGAATATTTTAATTTCTTGCTTCTAAAGTTCTTACTTCATGCTCTGTTGTATTTTACAGATTGTATTATTATTCTCGTAATTTGTGGCATGAGCATGATTCACTAACGTCACGGCAGTACAAATTGCAATGTTAAGCGTTTCTTAAGTGACAACATTTTAGTGTCTAGTAACTAAGTTATAGACAGACAACACACTACTATAAAGTGGTGTAAAATATTAAAATGGGTGATCTATCCTGGTCATCTGTTACTGTAATAATAATAATAAAAGAAACGCTATTCTGATACAAACAAGAGACTGCTTACCATTACTGCTCTTTAACTTTGAATTTAATTACACGATCAATCTCGGTGTAATCCCAAATCGGTGTACTGTCAAGTTGAGTATCTTCATCGTCATTTCCATTAGAGTGTGTTTTGGAGAGAAAAAAAATGTTGTTAAAGCACAGATTGTTGTTTCCCTTTTATACAAGCATCGATTAAAAATGTGAGACATCCAATTACTGTCATGCCACGCGGATGATTGTAAGAAACAAACAAAAGAAAAACTACGACATGGTTGTTCAAAGAAGTCCAACGAAGCTGTATGATATACAAAGTCAATATAAGTAAAAGTTTGATATAAAACGTATTTTAAATTAGAAATCGTCGATTACCATTAGGACATGTTAAAATCTGTTACATTTTTCACATCACCCTTCCTTCAAACAGATCCTTTCGGAGATTAAAAGATAACATTAATTTATACTTATTATATTCTACTTGGACGGGCCAGCAGTAGCTGATATTCGGAATGCAGGTTGCATTTTTTAGTGTCTAATATTCGAGCCACAATGCAGCTAAATACAGACCGTAATTTCGGTTGTGCTCGGGTTATAGTAATGGTGGCAGTCAGTCCCATTCTTCGGGTTTAACAGACGACTAAAGTTTCTTATGGTAATGAGTTGTTGTCCAGTTGTTTAGAATTAGGTATGTTAAGTGATTCTGACTTGCCATTTAGCCCTTGTGAGCAGAGAATACCCATCAATTGAAAATATCGATATCAAGCTACTGAGAGACTTTCCAGGAGAGTTGGAAAATTAAGAACTCTCAGTTTTCAACCAGAGAATATTCGTGTTGAAATGAACGAGAGTCTCATACAGAAAGAAAAAGAAAACTCCTACTAAATGTCAAATGGATGTTCAAGTTATTCACCCTCTAGACATTTAGTCTCAGGTAAAATAGAATTAAATAGACAGTATAGCTTTCACTCGTATGAGAAAAAAAACACAAAAGGCACACAACGTTGTCCACAAAGCCACTTATCGCAAAAGCTTTAGTGTTTAGCCTTCGGCTAAATTGTACACTGCGAAAAACGATTACATGGATATGTTTAGTAAGAAATGTATGTTTCTGAGAAGGCGTAAGAAGCTATAAGTTCAGTCACACTTTTTTCATAAAGCTATACATTACGTTGAGTATATGTAGTATGAAAATACGGTATCCTAGTTAATTCATAAAAACCTAGAACTTACGAGTCGTAACACCAGGTCTGGTCTAGAGGATAAGTTGTTCCAATTGTTTCAACTGGTTTATAGGTCTTGAATTCATTGTTACACCGAAACACACTTTTTAACCAGTTCTCAAGTCTTTTTTGTAACGACGATTTATTATGGCCAAATTCACTGGAATAGAAGCAATACTTACAAATAATTAATTTGTCATAGTATATTTACACAAAATTGAACTGAATGAGAGAAGATCAATATTTATTTAAATGAAATGTTTTATATTGATAAATCAGTACCTTAATGTTAATGGTTAACAACTGAGATAAAATTAGTAAATATCACGGTCCACACTAAAACAATTATTGTTCAGACAGTACTACAGTATGAACAGCATTTCAATAACTACTAGATCTGTCGTGTATCAGTCAAACTGTGGAGTCCTGGTATTATACAGTGGTCCTCGATAATAGTGGATATAGCAGATGCTATGAAGTTGACATATTCTTCTCTACTCTCATTCAAAAGTTACTGTAATACCAACACTAAAGTTACTGAGAATGAAAAATGTTTGCAATTGTGTATAGAGAAAAACAGCAGTTGAGGTTCGTCAAATGATTATTAAACGTACTTGAATATTTATATGGTGGAATAGATAAAGAATTGTGGTTATTTCAGGGTCACATAAAACGTGTGTTACCAAAGTTGTCTGCTTGAATCAAAGATACAAGAATTAAGGTCCCAAAACAAAATATAAGTGAAAACGACTCTACAAGATGTTGACGGCAAAGATGATATGACAGGTGGCGTTTAACTAGTTTCAGCCAAGCAGCAAAGGTGCAATGTACTTGAAGAAATAAATAGATTATGTAAGTAACTATGAAACGTAATTATATCATTGGATTACATACTTTTCATTGAATTTCTAAGTTGACAGTTTTTCTGCTTGATAACAGATTATAATCATCAATAGTACACATTCTTATCAAAACGTAAGTTCACTATGGTGAGATAAAAACAGCTAAGAACAACAATATATAATATACATGAACTGTTACATATTTGCTGAGAAACTATTTTAAAATATTTTTTATATTTTTTATTATTTTTTTAGATACTTAGTCCATTTGATTTGGTTTCATTTAAATTTTGCGCGAAACAACACGTATATAACAACAAAATACACCAATCATCTTTTCAGCAATTGTAGTCTAAAGGAAAGACAACTAGTCAACACCAAACACTGTCAACTACTGGGTTACTCTTAGATCGACGAATAATGAAATTGACTGTCATATTTTAATTTTCCCTTAGGGCTAAATCGGTTGAATGTGTTTGGTGTGACAGGAGCTCAAAACAGCTTTCCGGGTATTGTGAGCAGAGCGTCCTGGCAACCACTTAGCTAAAAGTCAGGATTTACTTGAGAATACATACCTTTTGGTTATAAACATCTCTGACGAAATTGGTTTTTCTGGGTCATTCCATATCCAATCGTCGATTGGCTAAGATTCACCTAAGTTAAGATAAAAAATGCTGATTTCTACAAAATTAAAAAAAACATCTAGACTAGTTTTGCTTTGATATCTAGTAAGGAATCTGCTAGATTAAATAATTAAATTCAAAACATAATAACAGCAGTTTCTACAGGAGATAAACTATGACTTTAATAATTACATCGTGTCGTTCTTTTTCTTAAGTTCGTGCAAAGATACACAAGGGCTGTCTTTGCAAGCCGTCCCTAATTTAGCAGTGTAAGACTAGAGGGAAGGCAGCTAGTCATCACCACCCACCGCCAACTTTTGGGCTACTCTTTTATCAATGAATAATGGGATTGAAACTCACATTATAGTGTCCCCAGAGCTGAAAGAGCGAGCATGTTTGGTGCGATAGTGATTCGAACATGTAACACACAGATTACGAGTCGAATGCCTTAACCCACCTGGCCATGGCGAACCTCGTTCTTTGATATGGCATCTTTATCAGTTGAAACTGTTTGTTATTGTAATTTTAATTTAACGGTTAAATTATTTTCTGAGGGATCATCTCATTAAATTTGTCTCAATAATTTTCCCCTTTAATGAGTCAAACTGAAATTAATGAACTGAACATGTCATCCCTTCATATTTAGTTAGATTTGCACTCACTAAATATATTAATAAATTCGATGTTTGATGAAGAGTCTTCTAACGTGTTTTGTTTCAAGAGCATATAAGAATAAAATGAAGGTAAAAAATGCTTTTATTTCTTGTTTTCTAGTTGGTATCTCATTCTGTTTTGCATCCTACAGATTGTATAATTATTCTCGTGATTCATGGCATGTACACGTTTTACTAATATCACGGTATTACAAAATGTAATGTTAAGCATCCCTTTTGTCACAACCTCAGGAGGAACTGATTTTTCTTGGATCTCACAAAGGGTGTCACTGATTGCCCTTGGAAAAAATGTGGTTTCCTGACAAAGGCAATTATTTTTTCAGTAACATTGTGATTGGTTTTTGTCTGATTTTAAACCTGAAGAGGAAATAATATAAAGCTGTTTTTATTAACAATTTGACTTCTAAGAATTTTTTAACTAGTATCTTTAGGAATTATTCCATGTTATACGCACACAGATATTTAAATACATGTATGTAAGTTATGAATAGAACGATTATTTTTTAGTTTTAGGAAGATAATTCTACAATCACTGAACTCACAAAGAAGATTTAGAACTGAATTGCACTACTTGGAAAATGTAGTGCGACCTGAAGGTTTAGGCCAAAGTTATATAATAGGGCTTGTATTGACGTTCAAAACCACACAATATTTTATAACAACCAAATCCATTCTACCGGCATACCATTTCATTCTCTCTTCTAGTCTTACACTACTAAATTAGGGATGGCAACGCAGATAGCTCTTGTGTAGTTTTGCGCAAAATTAAAAACAGAAACAAACAAACCATTTCATACCAGAAATTTCTTATGAAATTACCAGCCTCTTTAATAAATGGGAAAATATATTAAAACTTGAAATAATATAAACGTCTTATTCTCTAACCCTAAATAACTACTAACGAAGGAACATAATAGACAAATATCACATTTCTTGTAACTAAACATAAAAAGAATATAAAGGTCATATGAGTAGTGATGAATTCCAGATATCGTTTTTAACATGCCAGCCATTTGAGCCTGGTCACAACATACCTTGCAACTGTACACTCTACTCGTACGCTATCCTGCAACTGAAAACAAAAATATTCTGTTTAGAAAGTTCAGAGATCAACAAACCAAACGGCATTTCTTCAAACTGTGATGATGTCTTTAGCAATATCAACCATATTTCGCCTCGTTCATTCACCAACCATAGACTTTACCAACCTTGACATTTATATATAATCTTTTCATATGATGAAAACACTTCTTTTGCTCTTGTATATATTGTACCTCTTGTATATATACCATGTACTGCTTTGCTAAATACCATATCTGAAGAAGACAGACCAACACTCTTTCGAAAAGCGTTATACGTTCTCCCCAAACTAAATCACTTCATTATATATATAGATTGTTGTTTACCAACTCATTGCTTTACTGAGCCTAAAGTACTTCTTCACTGAAGCCTTAAAAGGGATGTTTCTTGTGTCTTATGTTGCAGGTTTAATTATTATTTTGTTTAACGTATTGAAAATCACCAAATATCTTATCCTATATTTTCATCGCTAACAAAGATAAATCAAATTTTAAGTAATAGAAAAAGTAACATTCGGTAAATATAAAATATTTAAATTTATAAATATGACTTTCTACGTGGAAGAAACTGTAATGGAGAAAAAAAAACGAGATCTAAAATATTGTATACACTAGCATGTAGAAGATATAAGAATATTGAAATTTTGGTCATAGCAGAGTATGTACAAGAACAAAATACAGCATAAAATATAGTGTTAAGAATGAAGTATTAGAGTCAATGATATCCGGGAACAATTAGAAATAGAAAAAGTGAACAGATTTAATGAATCATGAAATAGAGACACATTTCTTTGTAAGAATATGTCGAGACTTGTGATATATATTTTTTTTAAATCTGAAATACGCTTATGAGACATTGTACGGGAATGTTTCTAAATGTTAAAAGAGTAAGAACTCGAAAGATGTTCACACTTCCAACTTTCGTGTTTAGCCTTGTATAATCAATGACAGCACGTGAGGGTGATGTTTAATTCAAATATTTGTTGAGACGTACATCTATAGGATAAGATTAATATGAATGATTTTCCTTTTTTAATCCTTCATTACCCAATTATGGTGTTAGTTGTAAATTAGCGATTCCACTAAGTTTGCAGATTTGATTGGCTGTGATGTAAGATCGATTTTTGTCCTATTTTGTCTGTGTGTAATCTATTCCAGTTGTCAGGTTATTTTATATTCTATCATGAGGTGACCATAGCTTATTATCATTTAAAACACAGTCCAAAATATGTTGATTTGTTTCCAAGCTTACTAAAGAAACCTAGCTGTTAGATCGCGACAAGATGATGAACAAAATTTTCCTTTGTCTTCAGTGTGTTTGGCTTGTAATAAATATAGTTTTTTTTCTACATTTTGATCCTTTTTAACTAACTTTCGTTTGGTAAGAACATCGTTAGGTATACAGAGTATAAGATATGTGTTAGTTTTCTAATGTCCAGGATTTTTCTCGTGGTTCTCTATGACTACGGCTTTAAATATTAAGCTCATGTAGTCTTTATTTGCTCTGACAAGAAAAGAGTTGAAGATGTTTGTTTACTACTTGTACATGATTAGTCGCTTTTATCAGATGAATATGCCGTGTGTATATTGAGTTTTCAATTAAATTAAATGTGATTTTTTTCTTCTACTTCAATAATTAAGTTTTGAAAATTATTGTTAACTGACGATAATGCTGCTTTGCTCCTAAAACTATTACACAGGATCTTTAAATATTTTAAACGTAATAGCCAAAATGGAAATGTTACTGTAACGATTGTTCTCCGTTAAATCACTTGAGACTACTATTTGAATTGTTACATCCTGGAGGATATGATACTGGAAGTTGTATACAATTTGTACAAAATATATAATTATTGCCACTATTGCGGCATGTAGGTTGACTATTTAAAAGTTTGAAAGGAAACTCAGATTCAGCTTGCTTTCGTAAAGATAAAACAACTGTTTAGTTTTTTTTACTGAGACATTTGACTTTGTTTAGTGCTTGAAAAGGAACAAGAAGTTCAGTTTTAGAAAGTGGAAATTCATGTGTTGAAATAAATATATTGATGTGAAATATTTTCTTTGCAGATTTCTTTTCTCCCATTTTGATTTGAAATTGTTTTCGAAATCTTTTTGTGGTTGTTCTGGCGAAGAGAAGTGACTGAACTCAGGTTTGTTTGTTTTTTAATTCCATACTTTCGATGCTTGTATTGCGGTTTTGCAATTGGTGTAAATTTGATAAGTGGGAAGTAGAGGCGGTTTTGTTCTTGGGTCTAATATATGATAAAATAAATATTTTAAAAAACATTTCACAAATTTTAAAAGATTTTGCTGGTACTTTTAATATTAGACAAACAAAAAATAAAGATATTTTACCTTTTTCTTGGGAGGTTTTTTTAGTATTATTCAAGCTTTTAAGCTTGATCCTGGCCATTCTTTTTTTCTTATCCTAGTGAAACAAATATATATATTTAACCAAATTTCTGTCTCTCCATAGAGTTAACACAAAACTACATAAATAGCTCTCTGCGTTCTGTCTATGACGGGTATCGAAACCAGATTTCTAACGTTGTAAGTCCGTATATTTACCGCTTGCCCCTGGGAGTAATATCCAAAATATCGAAATGATTTTCTTGTGGATATGAATACCAAAATACTGGAATACGTGACTTTTATTTCCCTGTTTTACCAATTTCATAAGTTTCGCCGTTCAAGAAATAGTTACACTGAGAATCTTCGATATCCGTTGTGAGCAAAGCAAAGATAACCAGTTGTGTAAAGTTGTTCTTAATCTCAAAGTATTAATTTTTTAAATAAACATTTGTCTTCTTTTTAAATAGTTAGTAGTGAGGGAGCAGAAGAAACTGGCTGAATACAGCCACCAGGAACTGTGAAAAGTTACTGAGACTTATATGTATGAAAAAGTAAGTTAAAGTTTGAAATTGTATCACAAACAAATTGTATTTTTATTATGACAATAAAAGTATAATTAGAATAACATATTAATGTTAAGAGGAAAGTTATTTTTAATAAATAGTTTATATGTGGACTTTATGATGTGTGTACATTTGGCTAGCATATGCATTTATTTCAGATTGTTTAAATTTAATTCAGAAAACGTTATTTACATGTTTTGTTTTTATCGCAGATTTGTGGTAAAACTGCCCGGTTTGGCCAGGTGGTAAAGTTACCCGCCTTGTAATCTGAAGATCGCTAGTTCGAATCTGCGTTACACCATATATTATCGTCCTTTAAGGCGTGGGGGCGTTATAATGGGACAGTGAATCCCACTATTCGTCAGTGAAATAGTATTTGAAGAGTTATTAATAGTTGTTCATAGCAACATTTAAGGTAAATATTAATCTGTCTTTCTTATAAATCAATAATGATGTGCAAAATATGCAGTCTGTCGCTGGTACAGCGGGAAGCATTCAGACTTACAAGACTATAACGTGGGTTCTCAAATCTCCCCGGTGGACTCAACAGATAACCCAATGTGGTTTTGTTGTGAGGAAAACACATTTTTAAAGTTTAAGGTTGCTTCGGTAAGTTTGAAAAAATGGAACCACAGTTATTAAAATGTTAATATTATTTTTAGCGAAAATGAAATTTATTAATATAATTCACGTTCAATTAAAATTTACATCTGATTTTATTTTGTAATAATTGGAAAGAAAATGCGTTAAAAACTTGGTCCAACAAAACTTGTAATGTAGAAACGGCCAGGTGATGAGGTTTTTCGACCCTCTATACATTGGTAAAATAGTAAACAAGAGTTTGACATATGGTATTTCCCATAATGCACTTATTAATGTTTCGTTTGCGTTTATGGCATAAAATTCGTAAATTTATTCTGAAACTCGATGCAACGAAACGCTGAATACAATAGCAAAAGGAGGCTGAAAAAAACATGGTGATAAAATATAATAGCATAAACAGCCTTAACTTCTGTTATAAGTGAAGAGAGAACAAGCATGGAAGTGTTCGAAATGGTGTCCTCCAGATACTGGTGATGGTTGTGAGAATAATAATAATAATAACGTTTCTTAACAGAAAGCTGTTAAAACATCCGAAATAATGTCTCCAAAACAACAGCTGAAGAAATGGCACATTATACGACAGAAAGTCCTTCCTAAGTTTCAGGCAGAGCCGTTCTTTATTTACAACTTTCAAATAGATGCAGACAACTATAAGCAGTAGTTACCACTCTTACGTTACTATTTTTGATAACTACTTAGATTAAAGTAGTTAAAAAAATGGAACGTATCCAGCGATACATTGTTCTCGAACATGGGGCCATCAATTAGTGAACACCAACAGTAGACATTAAACAACAACTAACATTTCTACCGAATAAATTTTACGTAACTTGCGGTCTTTTATATCGGGCCTGGCATGGCCTAGCGCGTTCAGGCGTGCGCTTCGTAATCTGAGGGTCGCGGTTTCGCGCCCGAGTCGCGCCAAACATGCTCGCCCTCCCAGCCGTGGGGTGTTATAATGTGACGGTCAATTTCACTATTCGTTGGTTAAAGAGTAGCCCAAGAGTTGGCGGTGGGTGGTGATGACTAGTTGCCTTCCCTCTAGTCTTACACTGTTAAATTGGCTCGGCTAGCACAGAAAGTCCTCGAGTAGCTTTGTGCGAAATTCCAAAAATAAACAAAGAAACAAGTCTTTTATATCATGATGTAATTAGTACGGGTGTTTTCTTGTTGTAATATTTTCGTTCTTACTGAAATTCACAAGAATCTTATTGCATATACTGCTTACTTCGTATATTTTAATAAAACATATTCTTTAGATCTATTCCAAGTTGCATTGTGTCTCTGTGTAAAAGAAATTCATATTCCTAGTCGGGTTTTAATTCCCGCCTCGTGTAAAATATACTAAAAAATAAACTAGCAAAAACACTTCGTTTCAGTCAGAGCTTTAAAGTTGGGAAGATACCAAATGTATTTTTAGTTTATTTAGAGTTTTCTCATTAAATTATTACAGACATATTTCAACAAAATAGATTATGTCTCTCAAATTTTTATATGAAAAGATGAAATGAATACAAACAAAGTATATCCATATTCACAACTTACAGGCATGATTTCTCTGAACGTGTATCCACAAGGGCAGTTGATGTTATCTTGCGGTGCCAAATAAACTAAATAAAAAATTAAATAAAATTGTAAAGTATCAACATAACCATCCTCATGAAAATGAGGATATTTAATGAAAATATTTAAGAAGGTGTTTTATTAGTGTTTGCACAGGAAGTTTTTATGACGACAGTTAAAATTCTCCCCTTTTTTTCTGTTTAAGCATAAATTTACTTTTAAATCACAAGTAATGTTTGCAATTCTAAATGATCAATTGGTTAAATGTATTGAGTTGGAATGTTTAAATCACACCACCACTAAATAACATTTATCAGTCTCATGTCTCCTTTCTATCCACGGTCAACTTCTTTGATTAATTTGAATATTTTTACCCAAATTAATACAAAAGACTAGAAACTATGTCTAAGAATTATGAAAAACATGTCAACAGAAGTAAATTCGAACTTCTGTTATAAAATAACTGTGTTTGTTTGTCTTGAAGCGAAAAGATACAACACTTTTATTCATGTTCACATAATTCAGTTACCCATAACATACTTTGGGATGAAGAGGAACTCAAACTGTACTTCATTTCAATTAAAGTGTTAATACCAGTACCAGCCGACTTTAGAATACATTTTTCTCAAGTGGGTTTTTTCTCATCATGAATCAGTACAACGATTTCTTGCTGGTTTCATTTCCACAAATTTTCTTTCTAGTATACAGTATTACATTGGAAATGGCCCCTATCAAGAACTCGTACAACCCAAGTTAAAAGGACATCTGTATTAGTTTTATATTATGATTTTATTTCCTACAAATACAATCGTACCGCTTTCGCCTCTCCAATCGTAATCAACAGAAGCAGTGACTGAGAGTTTTTCGGTTGGAAACAAGTGGCATAAAGGAACTACTGTATTATTTCGTTTAGTGACATAATAGTACATTTTTTTTCACATTTGTAAGCGATAAAATAAATTTTTCATACATTTGGGTTGGGTTTTTACAGCAAATATAATTAAGCAAAAATAATACTTCTTAATGTTAATTCCATTATAATTTCTTACTTCTCTGTTTACAAGATGAAATATCAATATTTTTTAGGCTTCTTCGCTTTCTTCTCTTATTTTCTGAAATTCTTTTCCCGACGTTTAACGTTACTAAGATACTCTATAGTATAATCAATTGTTGTTGTTTTAAATTAAGCACAAAGCTACACAATGGGCTATCTGTGCTCTGCCCACCACGGGTATCGAAACCCGGATTTTAGCGTGTAAGTCCGCAGACATACCGCTGAGCCACTGGGGGGCAGTATAATCAGTATTGACGTCATTACTTGCAAGTCATTGTTGAATTCTATTAAGATGTCCAATCACAGCCGTAGGTAACAATACACGTATGTTATTCATTTTTAATGAGTGTTTTCTCACAAGACATTAAAAGAAAAAATTGTATAAATATTAACAAAGAATTGGGAGTTCGAATCCTACCGTTACATAACATACTCACTCTTTTATCCTTACTGATGTGTATTCTTTCATTCATAAGGACGTTATAAAATTCGGTAAATCCCATTTTAGCCCCTTAAGCACCAAGATATGCCAGGTCGCTACGTACTAAAGAAAATTAGTGACGAAGGTATACGAGTTTTATGTAGAATTTATATAATTGGAGAAGTTAGAGGCACTGAAAATAATTGTAGATTATGGGAAATGGAAGCAGTAGTCAGAAGGTGAATAATTTATTAATATGAAAGGGATATATCAGATGACAGTGACTTTCAGAATGATATAAAGAGTGCTATTAGTATTAGAGTAAAAAATAACGAATTTACTTGTTATAAACCTCTTATGTTGACAAACAAATTTCTAAATTTGGCTTTCGCATGTGAACTGTTGAAGAGAATGAAAATAAAAGGATCAGAGAAGGATGTGGAAGTTGTGGGTGATTTATTGACAAGGTATATGGTTAGAATAATCTCTTCAGTAAATGAGGATAAAATAATCAGATTATGCTATTTGGGAGAACAGGTGGAGAATATAACTTGACATTGACAAAAGAGGAAATATGATAATGGGGCTCATAGAGATGAAGTTTTTGTGTAATGGTGTATGTGAGGGCTAATAACATAGGCAAAGGTAGGTCAGAGGAGATAATTGATAAGTGTATTGGATTATTAAAGGTATTTATACTCAAAGAAAAGATCATTAATTTTTTGTTGAGATATGACAAAGTATTAACTGTGTAGATGAAGTTATAAGTAGGTCACTAGGGTTAAATGATAGATTTATATTTTAATAAGTAAATTGTAAGGATAAGCAGACTGACTGGACATATTTGCATCAGTTCAGAGGAAGAAGGGAGCTTTTGTATTTACATTTAAATAATGTAGCAGCTTGTTTGTTTTCTAAGACTATTAACTCAGCTATAAGGGAGGTTTAACCTGAAACTAAACAGTAGTGAGGACCAGAAAAAGCTAAACACAAAAACAATAAGAGGAAATGAAAGATTTACCATGGTAAGTTAGTACAGAAGTAGTAGAAAAGGATAGAGTTGATTGTTACTGTTGTAATGCTAGGAGTATAAGAGAAAAAGTATAGGATTTTAAAGGACAAGTATGAAAAGATAATTGTGATATAATAGGAATTACAGAAACATATGTGGATGATTTTGATAAAAGAAGCTTCTTTGAAATATAGGGTTACAGAGTGAGGAGAAGCTTCATGTGTTAATTATTAGTTGCATTGTTTAGATGTTGAGGACACAAAGGATAATTGAAAGGAGACAAAATCCATTGGGGTTTCTGTTAGTGGATATGGAGGAGAAAGGCTTTTTATGGGAATTTCTAAAACAAGCATGTTTAATAAAGGATACTTGGCTAGTCTGCGAATTCAACAATATCATATTAGGAAAACATGAAAATTTTACCAAATACCTTTCTGTCACTTATTATACATCATGTCTTCCTTCTCTCAGTTTTTCATTATAGATGTAATTAGGTTAAATAACATTGGATATAAATTTGAAAAAAATTAGATTTTCGATGGAGAAATTTTTAAATGTTGTCCATAAATTTAAAGAAAAAATGTTATTATGAGTTTAGAATAATTCATCTAAATTTTAACATTATCTGGTAAATTAGTAGACACTTTCATTAGTTAGAGTTTATCAGAGATCAATTAGGCATTACTGTTCTCATCTTTGTTCACAGCTAATTATATTGTTTACATCATTTCACTTTTATTAAACTTTTCTGCTACTGTGTTGTCTTAATGGATTACACTGACTATGTTATGAGTTTTCCTTTGTCTGTAAATAAACAATGTGTGGATGATGCTTTCACTAAAGCTGCATTTTTCCAGTGTGTAAAGAGAGAAACATCTTTTTATTTCACAGAGGCTGGTGACCAGAGTCAATTAAAGACATTGTCTTCACATCCATGGTTTCCTGCAAAAGTGGTGTTGTTATTTTGGAAATGATCCTGTCTAAAATAAGGATCTATATATGAACATATTCAAATCTTTTTAACTACTTCAAAAGAATATTGAGACTGTAAGCATTCTGACATGGTATGCTTAAGCAGCATAAACAATTCTTGATCTTTCTTTGCATTCACTTCTGAATACCCTAAAGTAAATGCTACAGAAGGGACATGAAACAGATATGGTTTCGTGTTATCAACTGATAATTAGTACACTCATGTATCAGGGATGTAATGATATGTAGAAATGTGATATATTGTAATATTTAATAAAGTGATATAATACATAATATAACTATGAATATACTAACATATATTTTTAATTTTAATCTGTTACAGCTATTTAATTATAAGTCATAAAATGAAAAAGTTCCAAAATAAGATAGCTATATGTGAATTGAACAGGGTGTATCAATTGGAATAGGTAGTGTAGGGTGTAACATTCATTTGCACTTTGGTTGATAGATTTTCATTTTCTCTTTGATTTTTAAGTGAAGATCATGAGGACCCATTTACTGTGGCCTGTTTGCTGCTTCTTTTTTTAGTAGTTTATCAATCGTGTACAGTGTGACATCTCTCGCCACACTATACATGTAGCACTTCTGTTAAACTGGATCAGATTCTGGACTGTGCTTATTTCCACTCTTTCTAGCACCTCTTTATAAACAGAGATTGTATTTTGATACCAACAAAGTGTGATCTTCCACAAGTATGTCACTATACTATTCCATTGCATACAATGTCTCATACTATTGGTTCATTTTGAGTGCTTCCTGAAGGAGATTTATTTATGTAAGTAAATTTTGCTTTTGTGAACCCTTCACTATTTCACTGCTGGATTCACACTTCCTTTAGTGCATCATTTCTTGCTCTCATAATGATGGTTGAAGACAGAGGGAGTGAGCTGTGCTATTAAAGAGTCACACTTTATATAGTGGAGAATCTTTGTGTACCTATTAGAATGCAGCAGTGTCATGTACAGTGTCATGTCAAGTGGCAAATTTGAGGGTCAGATGAGATCATGAATGAAATGCGTGCTTACTCATTTCTATTTTGATTTCTTTACATCATGAATAAAATGCATGATTTTAATATCATTTTGAGCATCTGAGTGTAATATAACATATCCCTTTAAAAAACTTTGTAAAAGATATTCTTTCTAAATATACATAGCTGTTTGACAAATTTTCCGCTTTTCTAGCGACCACTTTGTATACACGAGCTTAGCTGAAAGTCTTGAAGCTAGTGGGAAGTGAAAACATTTGTAAAGAGGGCAGCACTGAATGTGAAAATTATGTGTGACTAGTCACATATTTGTCACCAATGCAATTTCAATGTATTTGAGCAAATTGGAAAATGCATACGTTAAAATGAAATTTCATTACCTCAAATTTGAAGGCATTTGATGCCCTTTAGTTTAATATTTTGGGTTTCCTGGCAGTGGAGAAATTAGTTGAGCAAACCTTCACAAAAATAAAAAAAATTGTGTAAGCTGATTAAAAAAATATATCATTGACATAGGAGTGGGATGGAATGAACATGTCTTTGTACATATGCTGGCATTATGAGAAGGTAAAAATGCAGAAAGTGCAGAGAAAATCTGTGAAAGGAATTGGAAGTTTTATCTTTAGTGTTGTAAATTTTACATTTTTAATGTTTTTTTTTTGATGGAATGGTTGACCTGTGTTAAATTCAAGTAAATGACTTGTTATTTATCACAAATGTACTTTTGTTAAAATGGTTGTGTATGTTGTTTGAAAAATATTTCTTTTATATCATTCAATTAGAGATGTAGTGCAGATTTTGTGTGTTGCAATGTATTTATCTTACTGTGGCTTGTGTATCATGATGTGATAAATATAAAACTATAATAGATCTACCATCTGACATCAAATGCAGGTTTATGGCAGTTTTTGTCAAACTATCAGACATTGCCTGTTGTTACTCAATAAATCTGATGACCATTGATGCAAACGACCCCCAAGTAAAACATGTTTAGCCAAAATTACTACAAATTTAAATATGCAAGATGATATATACAAATACACTTATGATAGTTATCTGATTATGGTGTTCCATTAATATCATTGTTGAAAGTCAAAAGGCCTCATTTACTTAATCTGATATTAATGCATATACTTGTCTATAACACTGTTCAAATCAGTTTATTTATGATACAAAAGTATATATATAACAAGCTTACACTTAGTTGTAATGTTATTTGTAAAAACTATTTTGCAGTATTTCTTGTACTTGTTTTTTGTAGCTTAATGTAAAGAAACAAAAACATTTAAGCAAATATTAAACATTTCCATAATTACTTGTTTTTGCACTGACATTATTGCAGTTATATTTATTTTAGTACAAAAAAAACAAAATGTTTGATACTCAAAAGAACCTTGTTTTCTACAGTAATAGAGAGTGTGCTAGCCTTGGTTTTATAAGCACTTACAACTGTGTTTTGATGCTAAACTACCAATATTTTTATGTAAACATAGATTTTATAATTAAATATAAACCATAAGGTAAATTTTAAAATTAAAAGCTAATAATTCTGATAAAACGTATTCTTAAGTTTTAAACAAATACATGTTTGCTATTGTTGAATAAAAGACAACTAAAAATGTCATATGTATGATGTATAGTTAAGGATAAAAGTGTTTAGCTTTGTTTCTTTAGTATTTGTACTTGAGCAGCATTACAAGTGAAAGACAAAATTCCATGAAACAGTTATAATTTAATGGTAAGTAGTAAACTGAATGATGCCTCGATTAATATTTATTTTAAGTATTAGAAGTTTGTTTCCCAGAAAGGTAAAGATGTTTTTTCTTTTGTTATATGTATATACAAGGTTGTTAAATTGTGTTATATTAGCTGCTATTACAGTAGTTTTAGTAGTTGTTGATTTTGTTTATGTTTTGAATCAGGTGTTAATATTTCAAAATTATTATGGAAGAGAAATTAAAATATCTAACATCTACTCATAGCCCCATAAAAATTAACAAAAATTGAGTGCTTAAACAACTGTAAAGTGTGTCTTAAGTCCTCTTTGACAGTTTAAAGAACAAAAATATATTTGTGTGTATTAATAAGATCTACGCTAAATATTTTTATAATTTAAAATTAATTTTTAATTTTGTTTTAATTTGACAGTTTCCTCATGTTATGTATATGTGTAAATATTTTGTAAACGACAACATGTCTTGTTATGTTTGAATTTTCATTTGTATTATTCATTTTTCCATATTGATATTATTGTTTCGAAGTTTAAACTAAAATATGTTATTTATTTAGGGTAACATTTTAGAACTTTTTTCGAATTAAGTAGACCAATCACATGTTTGTAAATGAGTGCTGGTGACTTCCTGTCTAGATGTGTTGTCTCGTGCAAGAACGGATATGCGTGGATAGCTCTGGAGTTGTATGGAAATTGCGAGATTGTTCGAGAAATAGGCCTATCGGTATAAAAAAGACGGTGACGTGAGAGATATTCAGTCATCACTTTTTATTCGAAGAAAAGAAGAGAGTCAGTTATTTGAGAAAGATTAAGTGTTTGCTGTGATTATTCAACTTGGATTTGTGTCTGAAGTTAGATCTACGGAAGCTGTGATATTATTTCCTCAATCTCTACGATACATCTGAATTACTGCTTGAGCTGAGAGACGGCGATTTCATTGAACTGTGAACTGTTTCGGAATTACTTCGTGGGACCAAATTCACACCCTAGACTGGAATTTGAGACTTTAATTTTAGATCATTACATTAGATACAGGCCAGTATTTTGAAGTTTGAAACTAATATTATTTTGTTTTGTAATTAATTTCGAATGTTATAACTTAATATCTGTCACTATTATTATATAATTCATGTTATATCTGTTATATTTGTTAATAGGTTAGTGTAATAAATTATACAAGCTGTTATCTGCGTTTTTCTGTTGCGTTTAATCTACGAAGAACTTAAAACATCAAAAAATACGTAACACCTCATCATAGCTGTCAGTTGATCTTATATTGGTGTTTCAAATCAGATACTATAAACTTAGTTTCTTGTTTGTGTTAGGATATGCCTTAATATTTCATATTAAATCTCAAAGTGTTAAATTTGTTTTTACTGAAGTAAATTTAATATTTTTAATGTTTGTTCTTAGAAGGTTGGGAGTAAATAAAGTCAGTGCAGTTGATCTGGTGTTGGAGTTTTAAATAATATAAAGCAAAATGAGTTTTCTCTTTGTGTTATTTTATTATACACAATATGACTGTTATTGTGCATAACGTGGTTGGCTCTGTTCTGCATTTTGTACCTTAGAGCCAGGACTTATGGCCTCTTGCTTTTGTAACTTACTTTTTTCAACTTGTTGTGTGTTTGGAAGATTTTGTTCAGTATTTCCAACAGCTTGCTTTCACTTCTTGTTATTCAGATGAAGATCAGATGGCCTTACCTTCAGACTTCATCACCTTTAACTTACTACATTTGTCTCAAACATTCTGGCATTTTTCTGTTTCCATACATTTTATCCAGATTTATGCAGCTTCTTTTCTGTGGTATTTTAATGTTGAATCTTGTTTTCATCCACAAGCTCTATCACTAAAATGAAATGTTACAAAAATTTGTATTGACTAGATAAGATCTTTGAGGGTTACATCTGTTCTCTATTGTTAAGTCAAATCACAGTACTACTTTGCTGTCACAATTTTGAATTGTGAGCAATTTATTTGAAGATTTCCATTTTATGTACTTCTAATTTGTTCTACCTTGTTAAAAAAAAAATTATCATGTCTGGACTGTGACTCACACTCTGTAAGAAAAACTACTGAATAAATAAGCAAGATGGTCTTGTGTTGAATGTCCAATGAACTTATTTTGTCACGTTCACTTCAAAGCACTTGCTGCAGTGATCCAAAAATTTGTAGATAAGATAACATATACTGAGTTTTACACAGTAACTTTCTTTTGACATTTAATTTTCTCAGTGGAAGTAATTATTTTCATAAATCTCCACATGGGTTATATGTAATTAGAATACATTAAACAGTCTAAATTTATAATTCATTTTCTCTTTTTACTGTACTTAAAGTTTTAATTAAGTTGTATATTCTTCAATGAGTAGATTTTTGGGGAGTATAACAGCTTCACAGAATAGAGCAACTTTCTTAATAAAACCCCCCACTAATCATTTTGTTAGGAATTTTCTGTTAATCTCAAAATATAAGTTCTTGTTTATTAAGAAAGTGGAATCCATTAAGAATACAATTAACCAATTCTTGTTTCCTTTATGGTTTGTCTTTTTTGTATTTGAAGACTCATTATTACACATTTCATTTTTCATCATATACTGGAAGACCATAAAAGGGCAACAACTTCTAACAGAGAACAGCTTTAAAAATGACTGAAAGCAAAGTTTAGATATCATTAGACAGTGCACTTTATCAGCTATTTACATGAGAAATAATTTATGGTTCTGTGAAAATGAGATTAAATGTAACTTCTGTGCATACAAACAACATAATTTGTGTTATGTATAAAAGGCACAGAAACAAGTCACAATCTTAGAAGTTTATTATAGTATTTTTAGATATTGTCTTCATTCTTGTAAAAGTTTTCACATTAGGCCTGTTTGTATGGGTAGATGTCAATGCTCATATTTCTTAACTTTTTAGAGAGTACCATTCAACATGGTATTACGAATTTGGTGTCAGTTATTAAATATTTGTTTATGTTGTCCTTTATTACTGATTTAGAAGCATTTCATGGTAGAGGAAAGTGAGTGACAGATGTAATGTAAGTGGTAGTATTTACAAAAACTTTAGATATGCATTTCAAAGGTTGTGCAAATACAATGATAATGAATAAACCTAATTTTTCACTTGAGCATTTCTATGTGCTTTGATTTGTTAATCTCAGTCAAACAGATATAATTAATTTGCAGACATATCTTTGTAACTAATATAGATCTTGTGCATAACACACTTTTATGTTTTATTAAAAGCTTGCTTTCTTGTACATACATATGATAGATTTTGAATTTTATTTAGTATTCCTCTTTCAATATCAGGTTAGTCGAATGGATGAATAACATGCATGCTGGATTCAGTTGTATTTGGTCAAAAATTATGGGAATTTTTGTGTGTGAGAAAACCTTATACAAGCCTTTTTATGTTTTGAGAGTGTACAGTAATAATACTAAAATATTCCAGTGGGTCAAATGTAACTCAAAACCATAAGTATTGAAAAGTAGTGTTAAATATATCATATTCAAGTACCACAAATAAATAAAAAAAGTTTTAATTTATATAGAAACAAAATATACATAAATTAATTATAACGAAGAAAATTGTTAGCAAAAATTGTATTACAGTGAACTGTTGCTCTAACATAAAAGTCTTATTTTTTTCTATATATTTTGAAGTGAAAACAACAGATATCCTGTATTTATATTTATGATTGGCTTTCCTGCTGCATTTTTTTTTAACTTGCAGTCAGTGTTTTATTATTAAAGCCTGTGCAACAATACTGGAATTGTTTTTATGCAAAAAGAATGAAATAAAACTGTTTCAACTAATGACCTGTTAATGTGTCATTTATATTTCCTGAATAAATCTGAAATAAATACCAGATTTATCTCATTTTTATTCAAAATTAGATTTTCATTTTTTGACAGTCAAGTTTTATCTATCATCAAATTGTGAAGATTGTAGAAGATGAACCTCAGAGTGAATTGGAAAAAGTTGCACTTAGTGTTTAAAAACACTTTTTTAACAGATCATCCACAGGAATAATTAAAAACAATTCAACAAATCCTTAAAGTTAGTTAAGCTTAGTTTTAGAACAAGCATAGAATATCTGGTCTGTATTGTTGTGCTCTAAAACACTCTCATAATTTGTAGAGACTCCAATGTACGAGAAATTTACATCTTACTTGAAGAAGCGATTAAACCCATGATGAAATATTGTCAGGACATCCACCCATGATCCTTCAGTACGTGTCCCACATTTTGCACCTTTAACTTGTGAGAGTCATATAAATCAATGAGGGGACTAGGAACACAAAACCCAATGCCAGACAGTTGGTCATCATCACCCACCGCTAACTCTTGGGCTATTTTTTTGCTAATAAATAATGGGATTGACCGTACATTATAACGCCCCCACGGCTTAAAGGGCGAGCATGTTTTGTTTGACAAGGATTTAAACCCTTGAACCTAATATTACGAGCCCAGTGCCTTAATCATCTGGTCATGCTTGGCTTGTCCCATTACTATGAATTGTATTTGAATCGAGCTCCCGTTTCATAGAAGCCATGATTATGTTCTGAAATCAACAATGAATGTTCAAAATCAAAAAGAAATATCTGCGAAACTAAAGAAAATAAAATTGGTATCAATACGTACGATGAAAATTCCACAACGGTACAATCGTCTCTTGATAAATGAATTTGTAAAACCGTTTAATAATAAAATGTGTAAGATGTAACGTTTCATATTTGATTTCCAAACATCCAATGACTGAAAAATATAATACTCGAAGTTAACGGTATGTTTTTTTTTTTATTATTATTCCGGTCTGTTTTATGAAGACTTATTTCCTTAAATGCAACATTTTTATTAACTTCCTGAATTCTGTTTAGATCATAGAGCAATAAATTGTAAAACTGTTTAAGTGGGAGTTCATAATGGTTATAATTTAATAACTGAAGTTTTAACTTAAAACTTCGTTGAGAACCTCAATAGAAGTTGGACAAGCTGATTCATAAGCCTGAAGAAATTACACAAGTTCCATTAAAACTGTCATTTGTTCACTGACGAGTGATATGGTTGCTGATGTTAATGCACAAATTTAGTGTTTGTAATCGTTTATAAATCAAATAGTGTTTTAATAAATCTACATTCATGATAAACGTTAGCTGCTGCTAATGGAAACTTACACGCATAAAGAAAAAGTATGAAAGAATCAATAGTTTTATTTTTCACTTAACATTAGTCAAGAGTCAGGCACGGCATGGCCAGATGGTTAAGGCACTCAACTCGTAATCCGAGGTCGTGGGTTCCAATCCCCCTCACACCAATTATTCTCGCCCTTTCAGCCCTAAGGGCGTTATAATGTGATGGTCAATTCCACTATTCATCGGTAAAAGAGTAGCCCAAGAGTTGGCGGTGGGTGGTGATGACTAGCTTCCTTTACTATAGTCTAACACTGCTAAATTAGGGACGATTAGCTCAGATAGTCCTCGGGTAACTTTGCGCGAAATTCAAAATAAACTCTTTCGATCGACTTGCTTATATAGTTTATATCCTTTTCGTTTTTATTTATCAGCAGTTACTAGTAAAATAATTATAAAATTATCAACTACCAATAAGGTAAAAATGAACGTTTTAAGGACAATAACTACACCATAAAAATTAACTAAAATCAATTTCTGATGTATGTTAAAAACAAGCCAACCGTGAATAAAGACCAAACTCTCGCTGAAGTTCCCACCTTTTACATATTTTTGCACATCGGCGGTCAAAATTGTTCTTATTCAATGTACTAATGCATTATATTTTATACATACAAAAAAAGGGAGAAACTCACTTGTTAGAGGTAAAATTCTGTATTTCAAACCAACCTGCAGATCAAGAGAAGCAACAGACCCTACTGTTACACAGTGCGAGTTCCCGATTGTTATTCCTGAATAATAATTAAGGTAGATATTGCCTATTATTTAGGCTCATTACCTTTTGTGTGATAACAATAGGTAGGTATACATCTTGGCATTTTTTGGGTTCACAGCAAAAAAGTTAATCCAGATTCACATAACGACTTATGTTATCAATACTCCATAAAACTACGATATATTTTTACTTAGTTCATGTTTACGGCAAGCATTAATGAAGTGAGGTCAAACGGCGCTGTGATAATAAGCGTGTACCGTTTCGAAATAATTTCTTAACATTACACTGGGGAACACTTTTTCAGTAACTTTGAGTTGGATTCCGAGGCCATACGAATTCGGAAAAAATAAATGAAATAAATTGCAAAGTTTAGCAATGGTCACGTTCCAATTGTTGCATTTATGGAACAAAATACATGTATAGTCATTTGTTACAACCGCACCTTAATGCTATAAGAAACATCAAGAGTGTCAATTCATGAGTTAATGCTGCCTATAGTATTTGTCTTCCTGACCACAAAGTAGTCCTTAAGACTAGCATAGCAATGCTGCCATGAAGTAGTCAAGGTGACTGGGAAGTGGTCAAACAAACTGGGAAGTAGTCAAACCGACTAATTGTTTAAATTAACTACGAGTCAGTCAAACTGACTAGTAATAGATCATCGTTGCTACTTAATAGTCGATTTCATATTTACGATTACAAATTGATAGTCATCTTGCTTATTGATACATTTTAGATTGTCAATTTGACAGCGACCATGATATCTCTAAAGCAGAAAATAGACGTGACTCTAACCTGGTATTCAAAATTAACAACTTTTATTTAGAGTGTGAACTTTATAACATGACATGTTCGTAAACTGGAAAAAACATTACAGCGACAGAGTTTTGAACAAATAAAAATGTATTGAACTACAAGAAGAATACAATACTAGGTTCGTTAAAATGATACTAAGCACTCTAGAAGGATGGTATAGCACTAGATTTATGAATTTGCTTCAAGTATAGAAATTTTAAATACATTTTTAAGCAGGATGTGGCTCTAGTTATTTGTAACGTACATTCAGCTGTTATAATTATCAAGTTTATTGTTTCTATTTGCCCTTCTTTGCCTCCATTTGTCTTAACAAATGTATATCAGATAAATTTTTCTAATGCTAACATGATTCAAGTATTCATGGTATTTACATAGTAGACATAAGCCAATATTTATTTCAAAAGTTGTAATTATCGTCTTTTCTAGAACAAAGTTAATTGTTTTCTGAATATCGATAAAATCATTTGAATATTTTTAACTTAGAGAAATAGTAGAGAAAATACAACGCTTGGGGTGCCCGGCATGGCCGAGCGCGTAAGGCGTGCGACTCGTAATCTGAGGGTCGCGGGTTCGCATATGCGTAGTGCTAAACATGCTTGCCCTCCCAGCCGTGGGGGCGCTATAATGTTACGGTCAACCCCACTATTCGTTGGTAAAAGAGTAGCCCAAGAGTTGGCGGTGGGTGGTGATGACTAGCTGCTTTCCCTCTAGTCTTACATTGCTAAATTAGGGACGGCCTGCACAGATAGCCCTCGAGTAGCTTTGTGCGAAATTCAAAAACAAACAAAACATCGCTTTGGTCTTCTACTTTTACTGATAAAGTTGGATACTGTAATTCTAAGTTTTTTAAATTCATGTATATGAAAATAAAGTTAATCACATCCATTTCTTTAATATGATTCAGCATATTAAATATATTTCTCTCGTTGGTAAAACTTCAACATCTTAACCTGACTTACTAATTATGTGCAATAGTAAAAGAAATGATAACACATATCACTGTGTAATATTATATACCCATTCAAAGGTGATATGGAAGACAATTATCAAGTAGGTAATGTCAATAGAGTACAGAAAACAACTAATCTATCCACATACATATATATATATGCTGTGTCAGGAATAAGACCAGGAAACTAGTTTTGACACTTTTCAGGTGATTTGTTTACTACTGTATATTCTTACATTAGCTAATACAAATATAGTTGCACCCCAGTGGATCAGAGGTATGTCTGCAGACTTACAATGCTAAAAATCCAGGTATCGATACCGGTGTTGGGTATAGTAGAGATAGCCCCTTGTGTAGCTTTGTGCTTAGTTGAAAACAACAACAAACATATTTGAAACATTTATATGTTTCGATTTTTCCACTTGATATCATTTCTTAATTATAATAATACGGAAATATTTTAATGAAAACATTTTCTTTGAATTTTTAAGCTTATTTGTTGTATTTCACAACTTATTAGTTTGATAAAAAACCAAAGCGCACTGAGTTTACTATGAACGTATATATATATATAGTTTGCAATCTATTGATTACATTAATTGTTAATAAACGATAAAATATAATTTAAAGTTTAAGATGCTTTTTCAACAATACGAATTTTCTTAATCTCACTCCAGAAAATAAATACCAAGCTTTGCCCAAGACGATGATAGATGAATAGCATATAAAAAAATTTAAGCAACATTCATGATTTTTTGGTTTATTAAATTTTACGCAATGGTATTCGAGAGCCATCCATGAGAGCCTATAATTTTACAGTGGTGAACAACAGGGAAGGCAGCCACCCAATACCATCTATTTCACTTTTCCAGTTGAATAGTTGAATTTTACCGTCACTCTTTAGATGCACCCACGAACTTTTTTTTGGCACAAATAACGCAAATCACTCATTCTCGGATCTATCCTCTGGCACGTTAACCACTGGCCACGCTGTGTTCGATATGTTTAAACAAATTATGTATCTAGTTTGAAAGAAAAATAAACGATTTAATGATTAAAAAACTCAACCCAAATGCTGTTAACTTTCTCAATACAATGGTAGATGCTAAAATAATAATGCCCTGCATATCACATCGCTCTTAGTGTAAATTCCTACCACCGAGGGAGAACTATTTTACTTTTATAGTACTGGGATTAAGTTATTTGTTTACCATTGATCTGCTCCTTTTTTCAAGAGAAATATTTGTATAACCATGAAAGGGATAGGAGAAATCCGTAAGCGCGGATAAACGGTGGAAGTCAGTATAAAAAAATAACCACTACTTTCATCATTTCTTTACTGACTCTGTGAAGTGCAGAGCGGACAGCAGGGTTCACGTTTCTAGTTGAGCCTTGACACCGAGCTAGTCAGACGTGTTTTTCTCCTCTTTCTATACCAGAATGACGTTCTCATTACCTGGTCCAGCTGTGCCGATTTCACCACCTGTCCCACCGGTAATAGTCGACGGCCTACCATCCCACCTCTCGCCTCTTCAATTTGCCACGTTTATCGTTTAGGCTAAGCCTGGCTCCTCCTTAGACCCTTCCAGAACGCGAATTTTCCACCGAGGGGGAATTCTTCTCCAACCGTCAACGCCTGCTGACCTATCGTATTTTTGCGAACCTTGGAATTCCCAATTTAATATTAAATTTTCACCTACCAAAAGCCCAACTAACCTTTTTTACTGTTTTCCTCAAAGGAGTTCACCACTCCATTCAACCAAGTGAAGTCAAACATGTGATTGAGAGCCAAACTAAGTCCGTGAATTTCGCCGTGCACCGGGTATTCTCAAAATCCACCAAGCAAGCTACCAGTTACATGAAAATGATCACGACCACCAAAGTGTATGCTCATATCATTCTACGTGATGGTTGCCATGATCACATCTTCCATTTTAGTGCTAATTAATCCTAGGACACCCAAGAAACTAGATCCTGTTTCGCCACCTCTCATGACACCTTATCTCAACCGCATCCCACAGTCTCCAGATAAATCGTATCCAGTAAAGCCAACACCCAACTCCACACAAACTTCCATCAAGATACATGACAACCATTCTCAGACAAGTGACAATTCGACCTCCAACCATGGACAGAACAAAACCAACTCAACAAATTCACTCAGACATTGTCAACTACACTACGCTCTACGACATCTTCCCAGATTCAAACTACACAAACTACCTATTCGGACAAAACAACTATAAGAGATAAGCACCCGATCATCTCCCGAGTCATCCAAGCTAAAATACCTACAAAACATAAAAAGTCCCAGAGGACCGTGGAATACCCGGTGAATGTACCTATTCAAGATATGCCCCCACATACACTAGAACCAGGTTCATCTCAACCTTATGCAGAGGATCTCGAATACCACACGTTATATGAGTCTGTGCAAATTCCAAAACTTATCACAAGAGTAAAGCGCCCGAGAAGAACCAGACAAAGGTTTCAACGAGAACGACGTCTCTCCAATAGTGATGATGATTTGTGGTTTATTCACCCCCGCTAAGTATTAGTTCTCCCATTTTGACTTTCCCCAGCTATCCAAGGGGCGATCAGGATAGATTATTCGGCCCATGGCCGTGAAAATGGGTTGTCTCGGGGTACTTCCATTTCCCCCCCCACAGCAAAATTTTAGGTATTTCTTTACCTGGGCCCTGAAAAGGTGATTTGTTACCCTGTACCTACGTCAATATGTTTCCCTGCCCTCTTTGCCTCCCCTTTGCCCTTGTCACCTCTTTCCCCATTCTCAACATAGCTCATCCACTTTTTTTCTCCTCTGACTTCATTTATCTCCTCCACGGCTATAACCAACCAACTTCAAGTCATTCTCCAGAAATAGTTCAAGACATAAACTATCCAAAAGTCCACTTTGCTTCACGAGAGGTCTTTAACCCTCAGCCATGTGCGGGGCTGAAGAGAAACAAAAGTTTCTGAGCGCCCCTGATTTGCCTTAGGATTTCCATGAGGTATTTAAAACCAAAATTACTGCCAAGTCTAAAATAAAATAAAACAATGAAAACAGTTTTTTCTTCTTAATTCATTCTTTAGGTTTACTTTGCAAGTCAACAAAATGGTGTGTTAAAATAAAAAAAATATAAAAACGTAATTTTATCTGTATATTTTTAAATATTATCATACATTTTTAGTTTATAAAACTCTGATGTCGATTTGATGAAAAACTGCAAGAAATATGTTTAATTGTTTCATTTTTAACATACTAATTTATTTTTCGTTATCTTTTCTTTATAGATATTCAAAATTTGTACTAAGTTTTCTAAACTGAAATTCTAGTTTAGACTTTTTGCTATTTACAATTTTGTTTCTTTAATGGTGATAAAAGTGTAAATGAATAAAGTATGAGTGTCATTTTGATTACAGAAATGTCAGCCCGACATGTTCAGGTGGCTAGGACATTTGATTTGTCATGTGAGGGAAACGTGTTTGACTCCCCATCATAGCAAGCATGCTCGCCTTTTCAGCCCTTTTATAACCGTATACAACATCTGAAAACTGACAATAAACAATGAAATACAAGCAACAATATAAAAATTACAATATCAAAACAAAAAATCATCTTTGACATAAGGTAACTTAAAAACTATAGTTACAAAGAATAACACACAAAATTAAGAGTGCATGGACAGAAGATTGTGTACAATGAATTCTAGTAATACTGTGTGAAAGACAAACACGTAAACATATCACTAAAGAAAAATAGTTAAAAGATATACATAATTGTGCAAAATGTTAAAGAGAGGAGTTTCGAGTACTCCAGAATTTCACAAAACGCGGCAAAGAGAGATGTAAGAAGTCAGGTAAAATGCGGATGCCAAGACAGTATTGCATCTGGCAAAAGACATTGATAAAAGAATTTAAATTCTCAGCATTTTGAAACGGAAAATTATAATAAATTACAAAAATAATTAAAAATTAATTTCAATCTGACACATAAAATTGCCATAAGTTGTTAAAATAGTGTTAAAATATGCCAAGCCGTGTAATTATACAATAAACAGAAATAATTCTATCTTTCTTAATTTCGATGTTACTTTCCTTTACCATATTTTCTGAACCTTATTTAAAATAGTTAAGCTCAGTTTCCAAGACTGCATGTGTCCTTCTGATTATGATGCCAAAAACTATGACTTAAAAAACTAATGCTTCGAGTCTCTCACAATGAAATGTGATGTGCTGTATTGGTTACAGTGAATTACAAGTGTTTAATAGGACAAAGGCAGCCAAAGAGATGGTAGAAGGCGTTTTATATTAGTCTATCAGTCTAAAACTGTGTGTGTTAATTTATGTGTTTTTCGTATAGCAAAGTCACAAAGGGATATCTGCTCAGCCCACCGAGGGGAATCGAACCCGTGATTTTAGCGTTGTAAATCCGGAGGCATACCGCTGTACTAGATAAGGGCAGTCTAAAACTAAAGACTATGTATTTGAAGGATTTTTCTACCCCCTTGCTAGTACAGCGGTAAGTCTACGGATTTACAACGTTAAAATCAGAGGTTCGATTTCCCTTGGCAGTCTCAGCAGATATCCTCATGTGGCTTTGCTATAAGAAAAAGCACAGAGATCTTTATAATGTAAAACTTGTAGTTTACCCTTCGAACGAGAGCAATCGGGAATTGCTAGGTTCTAAAATACCAGTAGAGTCCTCGCTGGATGGAGGACCAAGAAAATATGAAAGTAATATAACTTGTTGAATGAAACGGGCGTGGGATAATTATATTGAATAGTTTAAAAATATACAAACAAATCAGTTGAATTCAAGAAGTTAGATAGACGTTATTATACATTATTTGGACTAACTTAAGAATTAAGAAAACATAATTAAAAGTGTGTTGGAAATAAAAGAATATAAGTCAAGAATTGAGAAAATGGATGGGTTAATTTACACATTAGCTACTGACTCAAGCAAACAATGGCTCATTTAAAAAGGTGCTAGACTGCAAACTATTTTACAGAACGATCGTTGATTCAAATTATTTGAACCAATTTAACCCATTCTGACTTAAGGAAACCCGTGTTTATGTGTTAGAAATTGTAGCACAAAGTTCACTATCCCTAGATGTGAATTAATATGACATTGTGACAGTTTGTCATTCAAAATCTTTTGACAGTCAAGAAGAATCTTGAAAACTGTTTTTATTAAATAAAACAAGTCTTGAAAGAAAAGTTAAAGTGGTGAGTCTGCTGTCAGATTATTGTCGAATTTATCGCTAACAACTCACAGACATCTATTTTGGAATAATTCAAGATCATTTACATAAAACCCTGACAATTATCAACAGACACACAGACTGTAACCCTAAAATGTTAAGCCTCGTTTTTCTCTCGGAGTTAACTTTAAAGATGCATTAAATAACAGCATTTCCAGGCAAATAACAGTAGCCAATATCAAAAACAATATTGCATAACTTAAAAATTATTTCTCTTGTTCTATCTGAGGACAGTATAAAAACAAAATACCAAAGAACACCTCTGACCTCATGAAACACATATAAATCCTCTACAAAATTAAATATTGTTGAAATATTATTTCGCTGTAAGAAAAAACCCGATTCTTAAAGTTATCGCAAAAAATGGGGGTGAACCTAGTGATTCAAGTAATTATTGGCCAATAAGCATTTTAAACTGTATATCAAAGCAACTTTAGATATCATTACAGCCAAGTTACTTATATATTTAGAGAAAATAACTTATTAACCAATATTCAATGATAGAGGGCAACCTGTGTGTGTGTTTTTCGTATAGCAAAGCCACAAATGGTTATCTGCTCAGCCCACCGAAGGGAATTGAGCCCCAGATTTTAGCGTTGTAAATCCGGAGACATACCGTTGTTCTAGCGGGGGGCAGAGGGCAAAAATCAAACCACCACGAATCATTTAGTAAGACTTACTGTGTCAAACCTTTAGAATTCATTTGTAACAATGCAACAGCGTTTGTCACAACATATTGCGTTACAAATTATGAGAGCACAACATTCTTGAAGCTATAACTAGATAAATCTTAAGCTTCTTAACAACAGATCCGTCAGAGTCAGAACAAACAGCAACATTTCTACAGTCTTCACCTAACAAGCAGGAGTCCCTCAGTGTTCTGTACTAAGTTTGTAAATGACGTTAAGTTCCCCGAATCATATTAAACGTATGAATTTCAATCGTTAAACGATGTCGTGCTCTGAATCACGTTACCAGAACCAATTGTAGTGACTAACCAAGTTAACACACAATAGATAACAAAATCACGTAGTGCAACATCCAGCAGGTTATTCTCAACGTGAGTCTCCAACTATATAATGCCCAGATCAAGTTTAGCAAAACAGTTAAATTTCTTTGGTATCGATACATCTGGCAGGAAATTTACGTGGAATACTTATTTCCACGAAATATATACAGAAACCAAACTCCTTTCGCAAAAATTGCAGTTACGAGATGCAACGCTTACTAAGTTATGTTAACTTAAAAAATGTATATTTGATTATTACTTGAATATGGTAACTTGCAATGTGTCAAACTGTCTGTTGGAAATATTCAAAACACTACAGTAGAAAACAACCATAATAGCATTACGCATCCCCATTTACACACCTGGGTTATACTTACATAAAGTAAACTGACTGAAAAACATCAGAAATAGAATAATTAAACAAATACTTTTAGTAACCGAAACACCGTAGCTCATTCCTATAAAAAATCATCAAAATTACAGAAAAACCTGAAACATGGAATAAATACACACAATCTTTCAACACTATACAAACACTCACAACTATCAACCATCAACTCCCTTGAGCACTTAACTTTACAGAAATCCCTACTTTACAGGTAAAAGATCAGGATCTTCAAGACGTCAGTTTGAATTAAAATTGTTTAAATTATTATAAATGTTGCAGTACTTAGAGTAGGAATAGGGTGGATGTGCATTATAGATTAAAGTCTTAAACGTACTGCAAACTATATGTAAACAAAGCTTTCACAAAATTACAAAGTAGTTTTCTGACTAACTAAAAACTCTTTTATCTTCACCTTTTACAAACTCAAATACACATGACTCTACCTTGGCTAAAAGTGTTTTTTCTTAGTTTTAATTATAACCTTGAAAGTAACAATAAGCATTTTGTAATACTCCTAACGAGCTAACAACACATTAATAGCTATATTCTATGGCACGCTTTATAATTTGCCAAGCATCAACTTGCCTTTATATCACTTGCTGATGCATATGTGAGCATACAATTAAGTTAAGTGATGAACTTGAAAATGAATCAAACCAGATTAAAAAAAAAACAACATAAAAGTGAACTATGTAGATTCTCTCTATATAGATCCTAACTGCAATATAATCATCTACATATCTGACTCGAGGAGTTTGTGTTAAATAAAACAGTTCTTAATCAGAAGTAGTGACATAAAATGTGAGTCTGCTATGTAAGGACAAACTCTGTTGCTGTCAAAGTCTTACACATTTCGTGTGCTCTGAGATGAAAAAAAAAATTTCCAGTTCTTTTAAAAACTTAGTGTGGAGACTTAAAATTGTACTCACTGTGGTTTTAGAAAATGCTTTTCCAGGTACAAAACTGGAGGAAAGGAGAAAATCTTATAGTGATAACCTTTAAAAGTTTTTGTCCCACGAAAGAGAGCATTACTGCAAGAACCCAGATAAGATTAGAAAGAGAAACGAGCCACATACATTAATCCAACAAAAAAGGCTGCTACCATGGCGAGATGAAAGAAAAACTAATGCAAAAATATCAGTAAAAATTCAATAGGTCGCAATAAGAAAATCTTGCACAAGGAAGGATTCTAAGTCTCTCCCGAGACTTAGTACCAAAAAAAACCTAACACAAAAATAGGTTTAAATGAGCTCAATCATTTTTGAAACTTACTACCAAAATATTCAGTACGGACCTTTTCAACGCTCTCTTCGTGGCGATATCACAGTCATTGCTGTTTTTAAAAATCTTCAAGTGACCCATACAAAGGAGGACGTTATTTTACACCTTAAAGTCTTTCTTGCTTTACATTTTCGAAAAAAAACGAAGAGATGCTCCGTTATTTGACAACTCAGGTGAGAAACACTTCTTATTTTCTAAATTTCCTAAATACCTACCAGTGAAGAGGAGAACAGATTAACATAAAAAATAAGCATGTAAGAGTTTCAGCTGTTTCTGTTATTAATGAAAGGCTGTAGAAAATAATAGTTGCTCTGATACGATAGCTATAAGATGATTAATTTTGTTTCTGATGGTTGTGTTTATTACTTTTCTACATATACAATTCACAGTCGTGAGAATAATCTTTTTAAGCGAGTCAGTTAGCCGCCAAAGTACGTAATTTCAAGGCGTTTGTTTTAGACTGAAAGCTATATAAGATGACATTTGGCATGTAATTTTTATAACTGTAGTTTGTTGAGCTTAAATGTTCTTAATCCTTAGGATCTTGTTTGGGTTTTAGCGTACAGGAAGTATGTTCGTCAAAACTGTGTTTCGATAGTACCTCCTATGTGTATAGACTTTTGGTAAAACGATCGGTCTTATACCAGAATTATCTGATTCGCTTATAGCGACTTAATTTCCTTGAGATAATCGGGTTCTTTGGAATTGTTTTATTCTGAGGTTGCCTTTGTTGTTGTTTTTTTCATAATAGGTGATTTTTACACATTGGAGAATGGTTGTAGAAGGGTTTTGGTGTCCATGCTGGGAATGATTTTGGTCTTAATTTAAGACTTTGCAACAGTCACATACGTATGTGTATATTTTTGTGTAAAATGAATTTAGTATTTGTAAATTAGCATACTTGTTACTTGTTAACCCTAGTAATTACACCTCTATGAACTTTATACCAAATTTATCAAAATAAATTTATATTTTAGTCATTTTTGTTTGATTTTTTTTAGAATACAACATTAGCCGCATGCAAGTAATTCTGATTTTTTCACATCCTTCTACTTGTTGTTAATTTGTACTTCAGTTATTGTTGTTGTTGTTTTGAATTAAGCACAAAACTGTACAATGGGCTATCTGTGCTCTGCCAACCACGGGTATCGAAACCCGGTTTTTAGCGTTGTAAATCCGCAGACACTGGGGGGCTACTACGACAGTGTGTTTTGATTCATTCGCCGACGGGTCTTGTTTTTGATTGTTTGCAAAATCACTCTATAAAAATGGAGGTTATGCTTTAGAGTGTAATAAAGCTGGAACAACATCCAGAATATATTCAAGATAAAATCAATTTTATTCTCAAACAACATTTATATAATAAAATATATTTTAATTCTATATTTATTCAAATAGAATATATAAAATGTATTGTACTTTCATTGGTTTCAGTTTTCCGGTAATATATCGTAATTCAACTTCTAGAGTATCTTTGTTGTAAAACTTTATCATTTTGCTACTGAGACATATAAATAATATTTTGTATTGTTTACGTTAGGTTTCGTTATAGTCCGGTATTTTCTAATTCTATGATTTCTTTTGTTTTAATAGCTCGAAGAGATAAAGGCTTCAACCATTATTATACTTTTGACACTTACGACACTTTTGAAAGCAACTCAGGATGAGATTCCAAATTCATCAAGGCTGAATTCCCACATGTCGTTCAAATGCTATTCTAGAAATAATAAGTTATGTTTGAAACAATTTCTAGAATCTATTGTGACAGGTTTGTAATGTTTACTTTTGGCTTATTGTCAGTTAAAGTGTGCAACAGAATATTAAAAAAATATACATATTTGCAAAAAGTATGTAACCAGAAGTTTGAAAACCTTTAGACTTGCAAATGAAACAATGAAGAAAATAATACTTTTTGTTAATGATTATATTTTTGCAGCAAAAAAATGAGATTTTAAATTATTTCAAATGAATGTAAGATGGTAAAAAAATCAGGTGAAGCCATGTTTTTCTATTTTAAAATAAACTTGGTTTGCTGCTAAAGCCTCTACAACTGAATATAAGCCGAAAAGTAAGTACTATTAACGGTAAGAAATAAACATAACAGTTTCAGGTGCTTTTGTGTGGTTGTGTTTATTGTTGTTCTAGTGTATATAATATACTGTAATGAGGATATTATTTTAGAATATTAATCAGCCATCAGACGATTTATTTAGTGTATTTGTAATAGAATTTTTATGTACCACCAGTGATAAAATGGAAAGTCGTTTTTTTTCATGTAATTATAGTGAACAAAATGACAAGAATATCGGGGGAAACAAATCAGTGAAATTTTACATAAATTTTCTTCCTAAAACAAGAAATAGAGATTTTCAAATTAAAATATAGGACCGTTTCTTTAGAAGTTAAAGCAGTTGATGAAAGAGTTTTATTAAAAACTAAGAACCAAATAAAATCTGTATGATGTTTTCTTTTCACAGGTAGAGATTTATTTGTTCAGTTGAAGGCATTAAACGAATCTTAGTGTTTAGTTATTTGTTTAACGTAACCGTATGTAACAGCAGATCTGAAGTCAAAATGTACTCTACAGTCGGCTGGTAAGGGTATCAAAACTTTATTTTAAGTCAACTTTTAATACCATACCCAAGGTCTTTAGAATACATTTTTATTTTGTCATCATAAATGTGTTTTCAAGTCAACAACCAAATCGCTGGAATAAAAGAAATACAAGTCACTTTAAGTAGCTAGGTGTTATTTTAGAGCACATACACGTGGTTCTATTAAACGCATGGAGAAAGAACAGCAGTAATATTTTTACAATCTTTATTTTAGAATAAACAGAAATATTCTGGACGTAATTAAAAGTAAAAGTTTTCTAAATATTTCTTGCTTTTCTGTTCGTGACGTTACTCAGCGAAACTGTTAGATTTTCAAAAATAAATATAAGACTAATTTATGAACTTTTAAGACACATAACCATTACTGTGGTAAAAATGTAGGAATTACTACAATGGATGACAATATGGTTTTATCACGCATCGTAAGATAAACGTTAAGCTAGAATTTAGATTATCAAATAATAATGATCTTTTTGACATTACAAAGACTGTTGGAAAAGTGGAATAAAATAATTTAGCTAATGAGTTTTGTTTAATGGAAATATTATGATGAAATGAACAATTAAAACACTGATCTTCTAGAGAATTGATACCATTTGACCATACTATCCCTAAATTCTTATAAGACAAGTTGTATTCAAGAAGAACTTCCGAGTTAATTATTTTGATACAAAAAACACGATATTGTGTGTCTTACTTGCTGAAATTTGTAATACAATCTCACACATAAACTTTTACTTTTACATATAGCGTACATCACTGATTAAGCTAGGTACTGACGTAATGTTAATAGTTTCTAAACGTAGTGTTTATTCGCTAGACCTTATAACTAGCAAGCAATAGAAATCACTATAATATATTCCCAGATTTGTGTTTTCTAACAATATCATTTTATGTACAAACTAGATATGATTACTTGCCAGATGACATCAGATGTAACAGATAATTTGTCTGCTGTGAAGTTCCTTTTACCTATTGTTATCTGGGTGTTTTTGCTGGAGGATTTAAAAAAAGGGCAGTAGACGACCGGTCATTCTGTGAAGAATTCACCGTCCGTTATTTTCCCAGTTAATGTTTCCCATATTTAATTTTTGTAATCCTAATCTACACGGGTTCAATCTATACAGGATTTATTTAGTTAATATCTTGACATTCAAATACAGTCATAACTAAACAGCGAGTTTTGGTTTTGTGGTTTAGGAATTTTTAGTGAAGAACCTCATAAAATCAGCCATTGATTCATATATGTAGGTGAAAACTCGTATTAAACTCAAATCCTTTTTTATTAGTTGTTTTTTTGTCGTTAAATTATTTTGTAAATAGGTATGTAGGTACTAAACATGTTATCCCTTTTACTTCTGAGGTGACTGTTGAATCTATCAACACGTGCAAATACTTCTTACGAGTATAAATATAGTTAATGATTCAGTTTAAGGGTTTTATTATTGAAGAATTATATGCTTAATAACATTTAAGCACCTAAAATTTGATAACTTTGTGAAACTTTTAGAAGTCGTTTTAGCATTATACATTGTTCTAGTATAGTAGTAGATGTAATGCTATGAATTGCTTGTGTTTTAACTTGTGTCATAAAAATATTGGCTAGAACTGGTGATACTGGGTTGTCCATGCTTAGGCCATTTCTTTCTGTATAGTTATGGTTGTTGAACATGAAGTTTGTCTTCATTGTGATGAAAACTTTGAGGGTTGCTAATTAGTTGCTGGTTATGTCTATTGATGGGTTAGGGTCTCGGACATAGAGTTCTAAGGCTATTTTGCAGGCTTCAGTGGTTGGAACTTCTATAGAGAGGGATATAACACCGAAACTGGCCATTAAGGCATTAAGATTAAGTTGATTAAGATTAGACTTGAAATTAAAAGAGTCTTTGATGAATGAGCTGGCTGATGTTACATATTTGAAGAATGCCCATGCTATGTATTTACCAAGATTGTAATTAAACGATTCATATGAGGACATTATTGGTCACAATGAAGAATCTAGTTTATGAGATTTGGGGATGCCGTATATTTGTGGTGTGCGTGAGTTGGTATTGCAAAGGTAGGAATAAAGTGTTTGTGAAATTGTGTTGACTTTTTTTCATTTTTATAGTATTTTGTCCAGTTGCGTTTTGTGTGTCTTTGTTGGATTTGTGTGTATTGATTCAAATTTATTTGTGTCTGACAGAATGTTCTTTATTTTTTGGATTATTCATTTGTCTTTATTATGACTATAGAGTTTCATTTATCTGCTTTTGAATTTTTTTATGTTTTTGTCCTGTTTTATGTTTATAATGGAATTAATGTCTCTTTTTGGAAGAATATTTTTAAGTTTCTCTTTTGTAAAATTATGTTGCTGGTTTTGTGAGAAAATTTTTTGAAAAAATCGTTTGAAATGTTGTCTTTAGGTGTTTCTGGAAAATATAAATTTTTAATTTTGGGGCCCCCCAGTGGCTCAGCGGTATGTCTGCGGACTCATGCGCTAAAATCCGGGTTTTGATACCCGTGGTGGGCAGAGCACAGATAGCCCATTGTGTAGCTTTGTGCTTAATTCAAAACAACAACAACAAAACAACATTTTTTTCTGGGAAGTGCGGCTGTTGGATGTCAATAAAATGTAAAATGGTCGAAGTTGTCTTCTTTCTGTTGGTTGTTTTCTTGTTTTTGTTTTCTGTGGAAAGTATCACAAGTCTCCTGGCTAGGTCTTCTGAACATGTTTTTATTTTCTCAACCCAAACCAGCCGTTTTTACATATATATTTCTCTGCAAGTGGGTTTTCTCGTCATCAATCTCTTATCTATTTTAATAAAACCATTTATTTAAAGTTCGCGGGACAACATATAGGGTTTTGGCTATGGCCTTAAACTTCATAAATTGTGGCTAATAATCAGCGTTATGTTTTTAATGACATCATTTTGTTTACCGTACATTGCAGTTCCAAAACATTCTATCTTCATTAACGTTTTTTTTACCTATTTTTATCATGTTGTTATTAGTGGGAAAGCTGACATGGATCAAATTAGAATTGCCTTTGAATTTCAAATATTTGTGGAATCGGATAACACTTTGGATACTTGAGTATTCACATCAAATTATATTATCAATAGAAAATTAAAGAAAACAAAAAATCATATGCTTTAATTGTTGTCAGACAAAGAAGTTACACAATGGTCTAGGGTATCAAACTCAGAATTTTAGCTTCATAAGTTCTCAAGGTCACCAATAATTTAATTGTCTTGTTAAGACAAAGTTCTGAAAGCTAATATAAGTGCAAAAATTCACAATATTTTTATAACTCAAAAAGATGTCTAAAAAGCAAGTTATGGAAACAAAAATTGTCCATAGGTCATGCTGGTGTGCAATAAGAAATAGCAAAGAGTTCAAACAGCATACGAATCGGAATATTTTAACAATAAATATTTGAAAGTTCTAAGAGAGGACGCTATCATTGATTCTTTCTTACTTATTACTGAGTTTTACAAGCCAACATTTTCCATACACGAGTAAATCTTTTGGACTTTAACATGTATTGAACACTTTTCTCACATTTCTGCACGTAAATAATATAGGAAACAATAACAATTGCAGCTGATTAAGCAACACTCGTATATGTGTAACAAAATAATACTTTACACATACCTTTAGTACTTTTAATTTATTGTAATAAGTAAGAAGAAAAAAAATGATATTCAAGGATTATAATGTAAGATTTCATAGTACTGAGATACAAACTATCATGACATTCAATATGTTGATCCTTAGCACCGTGACATTTGTTATAGTTGCACGATATGCGATATCTTTAACATATTCCTACACTTCTTTTCTTTTCTGTAATTACACTGTATCAAAGTCAGTGATTTGGTATCTGCAAGCCAGAAGACGCGCAGTTGCAATTTTACTGGGTAACATTACCAATGAATTGGGAAAAACGATTACGATAAAAACTGTTTCAGTTGAACAAAAGATACTGAAAACTGCATGTTGTATTTTTTGGGGCTATTTAATACAGTTCTCCGCTGATACAGCGTTAAGTCTAAAGATTTACAACGCTAAAATTAGGGGTTCGATTACCCTCAGTGAAGTCAGCAGATAACCCTGTTTCGCTGTGCTCTAAGAAAACACACACGTTATTTAATAATAATATTTTAAAATAATAAAGATAATTGTGAACCATCATGTATGATAAATTATATTCTAAATACACACACAAATTGTTCAATTTTTACTGTGCATAATGAAATACCTGCAGCTTTAACAATTGATTCAATGTATTACGCATTTTCCTTCAGGTCACAATACATATTAAATAATGGTTTGAAACTAATACCAACTAACAATACAAACACATCATCGAACTTACGCTACTATACGATTAACAGAAAAGTACATAATGAAGATTAGACGGAATTGTTTTCTCTTTAAGATTTTTAAAAATATAAATCATGAACTTCTTAATTTTGTATAGAACTTTAAACTAAGAAATTGGCATAACTTATTTATAATATTTTGTTACATATACTTCATTAGTTCAGATTGGTTTGGTTTGTTTTAAATTTCGCGCAAAGCTACTTGAGGGCTATCTGCGCTAGTCGTCTCTAATATAGCAGTGTAAAACTAGAGGGAAGAGCAGCTAGTAATCACCACTCACCTCCAATTCTTGGTTTACTTTTTTACCAATAAATAGTGTGCTTGAGCGTAACATTATAACGCCCCCAGGGTTGAAACGGCAAGCATGTTTGGTGTGACGGGGACTCGAACCCGCGACCCTCTGGTTGCGAGTCGAATGCATTAATCACCTAGCCATACCGGGCCATATCTAATAGAAACTTCAATTCTGACCAGTTCTCTGTAACTAACTATACTCAAAATTGTCTCACTTTTACATAGAGTGTGTGTGGCTCCTTATGTCTAGGATATTTTAACAACATCCTGGTTGAGTATTGGTTTAGTATTTTATGTAGTAGAAACTAATCAAAATGACAATCGTAGGATCACAAACCTGCAATATGTAATAATATGTTAAACAGTTCTTAGTACATTGGTACTCGTTTATGCAGAGTTGGCGCTGGACAGAGGGTGTAGCACGTGCATTTCAACAGAACGGCAAGTTCTTGGAGGCGTAATTGGATAGAACTGACATAATGACAAGAGGAGCGATGACAGGAGGTACAGTCAGCGTTTGTCAACAGCGATTTGTGACAGTCTGTGATACGTAAGTACCACCATTGCAAAAACAACAAATCTTCAATCTCCTGACATCTGTGATATATAGTTTTTACTGCTTCTTTACTAAAGACGTTCACAACTGTGAGATTCTATTGTTTAATGACTTTGGAATTCTGTTCTCTACCATTAATTGAAGTTACTTACATGTTTAAATGATTATTATTTCATTTTTCACATTTTTATCTGTCGCTGTTAGTAACAAGGTATTGGATAATAAAAGTCTAGCCTAGGTATGTAAAGTAAAATATAGATTTACTTCGCTTTATTCCATAAAACCTGGATGAAAAAGCGACAACGTCTACATCTTGCTTCCTTCTATAAAAGTCGAAATCAGGAAATTTTTAATTTTCAAAGAGATATATTAAAGACATTAATGTTACTTTACCTCACCTGTAAACCTAAAGTATAAACATTTATCTTGACCCTTTCCGACCCAAGATCGTGTTTACTTCGCTTGTGTATAAAACAAAGATTACAGTTGATGTTGTACTACTATAATGTGTTGACAAATATTGTTTTTATATGTGCTGTTGCAGAGGATAATAAAACACCGTGTATAATATTGTATATTAATTACTTTAATTCTAGTGGGTATTTAATGCAAAACATACTTATATTTAACTGTGGATATTGTAATTTCATATATTTTTGTTTGTTTGTTTTGAATTTTACGCATAGCTACACCAGGGTTGTCTGCGCTAGCCATCCCTAATTTAGTAGTGTGAAAAGAGAGTGAAGGCAGCTAGTTATCACCACTCACCGCCAGTTATTGGGCTACTCTTTTATCAACGAATAGTGGGATTGGCCGAAACATTGTAACGTTCTCACAGCTAAAAGCGGGAGCACATTAGGAATGATGAGGATTCGAAACCGCGACCCTCAAATCAAGAGTTGAGCGCCCTAACCACCTGAATATGCCGGACCTGCAATTATGTATAAGTATACATTTTTTCAAGCTACGTCTTAGTTTTTGGGCTATTTTCGAAATAATCTAAGAAAAAACTAAGCCAGTTACACTAAATCAATTGAACTAATGTTGTGTAAAGTAAACAGGCACTAAACATATTTCGGAGACTAAACCAAAAGCTAGTACAAGGAGTTCATGTATTCTTCTTTGACAAGAAACTAACTAATTTTACACAAAAAACAGTTAAAATATCTTAAAAGGTTATAAATGAAACAGACTTGCGAACGTCATGATAATTTATCGGTTAATAATATTGATTGTCGAGGGCTACGTTTGGCTGTATAAAATCAAAACTAAATCGGATTTTTATTGAAATTTGACTTAGTATAATGTTTAAAACGCTAGAAGTATAAACATTTTGTTCAAAGGTTCGTATTTAAGATAAACAAACTTTGATTACAATCATGAAGTATGCACTGTTTTCTTAAAATATCGAAAACTGGAAATCTCGTTGTACATTTTGACGTATTTTTTTACGTAATTTATTTTTTAATGAGTTCTTATTCAGTTCCATATGTTAATATATGTAATGTAGCTGCCGTGTTCTTGTCATCACAAAGATTGGCCCAATTCCTCTTTTATACTAATTTCATTGTGTAAAATGTATATAAGCTTTATTGTCTTTATTTTTATTTTTTCATGGTCCAATCCCCAATAGTTCTTTGAATTGTCAATAAAAAAAAGGAAAATCAAAATTGTGAAAACTAACCACAGTTTCCACATTACGTTCACTTCCTCAGTCAGCATTTCATAATAATTCAACATAGTGTCCAAATATTACAAGGTATATCACACATAAAGTTCGTAGAAGATAAGAGATTGAAACAACTGATACGCTGTGATTCTTTCTTCCTGATCTGGGTCGACCTAAAGTATGAAAAAAACTATTTAATTCAGTGAAATTTAATAAAAGTTAAAAAAATCGAACAACTATGAAGTTGGATCTAATGTTGGGAATCTGAATACATTATAAAAACGTTTAGAATGATTAGGTGAAATTGAGACAGAAAAGAATAAACTCAAGATCAAACATTTAGAATTTCAAACTATTTTCTTAGCTTATTATTTTAAAACGCTCTCTACCAAAAAAAGTAAATAAAGCAAGAGATATCCATGCATAAGTCTAAAACCAAAATTGAATAAGAAGTAGAGATGTTTACAGAGACATGTACCTTGTGTACAACTCCGAGAAGAGAGAGTTTAAATGTTATATTTGGCTTTTGAATACATTTTTTAATTTTAATTTTAGATAAATAGATAGCTTAACTCATAACCTTTCTTCTGCTTTGGACTTTAAATTGAAAAATAATATCCTCTTACAAAACGACTCGTTAAATATCCATAGGTTGGTTTAATTAAAGTCAGCGTCAAGGCGCTTACGTTTTACATAATATTAAAGAAAAAGTCCACGTATAAGTTGAAAATTGTATTTATTGAGAAAGTTGCTTGTCTTAAATATCTGCATATTTACAAGAATATAAGTTTTTGCTTTTTATCATAACGTTTTCTTACCTGTAATTGGTCTCCAAGAAGGAGTAGTAAAACTGAAAGGCCTCCCTGGGTACTGGTAGGAGATCTTAGTCCATTGATTATTTGGTGATAGACGATTTGGTGGTTGTTGGTGACCAACTATAGACGGTTTCCAATGTTGCCTTGTTTGCTTTATTGGTTCTTCCTTTCCACATGGTTGTGTAACACGAGCTGGCCTCCACGGCGGTACAGATGGCTGAGGTCTATATGCTTGATCAGCACGAGGTAGAGTATTTAAATAACTTGGTCTCAGTGGTGGTCTAGATGGTTGAAGTCTGTATGCTGGATCGGCATGAATTGGAGTGTTTATATAAGTTGGTCTCCATGGTCGTCTAAATGGTTGAGATCTGTACGCTGGATCGGCATTATGAGGATTGTTTACATAAGTTGGTCTCCATGGCATTCTAGTTAGTTGAGGTTTGTGTGCTGGATCGGCGAGAGGTGGACTGTTTACGGAAGTTGGTCTCCATGGCGGTCTAGTTAGTTGAGGTTTGTGTGCTGGATAGGCAAGTTTGTTTGTTTTTGTTTTTTGAATTAAGCACAAAGCTACACAATGGGCTATCTGTGCTCTGCCCACCTCGGGTATCGAAACCCGGATTTTAGCGTGTAAGTCCACAGACATACCGCTGAGCCACTGGGTTGAATAGGCAAGAGGTGGACTGTTTACGTAAGGTGGTCTCCATGCTGGTTGGAATTTGTGTGGCAGGTCATTGTGGTGTCGCTGAGTTACAAATGATCTGCTTCTTTCATAGGGTGAATCCTGCATATCAGATTGTGTTGGATAATTTAGAGGAGGATTCCATAGCCATGTAGTTGGCATTAAGGATGGAGCAACAGTTAGTAACTGTTTTGATGATGTGTTAGTGTATGGTCTCCCTGATGCAAGGGAGTTTCGTGAGCATGTGGCTGAGAAAAAAGAAAACAGGTATAAAGAAAATTGTAAGCCGATAAAAGCTGAATCACTTGTAAAAATAAAACTTTGTTAAGTTTCATCATAAGACAAGGTTCTAAAGGGTATTCAATCAAGCATATTTATTTCTACTTTAGGTTTTAAAATACCCCGTAAAGATATAAAGTACTTTGTTATTTACACTTCAAAAAGCAAACAGTGTGCATTAAATGCTCAAGATTTTTAGGTATAACATATGAAAACAAGTAATTGAGAAATCATTTTCAAATCTTCAATTAATTATTGTTTTTTGTGTCTATAATTCTTACATTGTTTGTAATGTAACCAGGTTTAGCCATTCCTATATAGAGCTGCTAACCGAAGAGAGGGCACACAGACTAAAGGACACATCGCCAATAACAGAATGCTTAACCCCAGTGGAATGTGTTTAACTATAGATCCTCTGGAACCAAGCCACATCTGGCATTTAAGATGGACAATAATGTCGAACAGTAGACTTCTCGAGAAGTGTAATAAAATATTTTGAAATGGGTTCTAATAAAAACAAAAAGTATCATATACGCTTCTCGATTAGCATCTTTAACTTAAGCATAGAATCTTAACTCACATTTATCAAGCTATTGTTCTTAAACCTTGTTTTAATTATACTTGCTTAATTAAATGGTTGGTTATTCAACATGATTTTGGTTTTAGTAGTTGCTACAAGACTGTAAAACATTTATTAATCTGCATCTTGCTTTCATATTTCAATTTACCATAAAAATTACATTATTGATTTTATTTGAAAACTGCTATCTAATTTTAACATAAAGTCTAAAATTCCATTTAGAGAGTGAAACCCATGCCACACAGTATTTTGGCTCTTGTTGTCCCCATTCTAAAAAGTACACCAAACATCTCCTCGCCTTCAGAAATATAAGGAAGAATATTTTTTTATCTTAATGTAATTTCGTGTTTAAATGGTTTTGACAATCCCAGTTTTCTAACTTATTTTATTATAAAGACGATAATTGACCATCACTATAACCTTGACTTTCAATCTACATTGATCCAAATTTACTTGCTTGGACCTTGAGGGATACCCAAACATTATACCAAGCTCGAACAAGATTAGGCCAAAGTTTTCAAATTACGTTGTTAATATTCAGTGTGACCTTGACCTTTTAGCTACACTCATCAGAACTTTATCACCTGTTTCATGCGAACACTCAACATTTCTACCCAATTTGATCAAAATGAGATTTTGTTAATTTGCTTGTTTTGTTTTTATAATGATGTTAATTTTTTCGAGTTATTATGTGGATACACACACAGGAATGAAAACAATACTCCAGTCGTCGGGTAGGGTTATTAGCAAAAGGCCAAACGTAATTCAACTTTAAATCTGCAGACAAAAAACACAAAACTTCTAACTTCATAGAATATTACATTACCTTCAGTAAAATGTAAAGATTACTGAAATCATTCTTTGCAAGTTGTTTTAGCCGGCCGTGACTTAATAGTAAACGTCTCAAACTGTGGACCCAGTGACTCCAGATTTCGCGCCCAATTGCGCTTCGGAATCGTAGGTGCATAATAAGATTAACCTCTTCCTCTTAAACATGTACTTTGAAACGGGTTAATCGCATTGTGGTGTTATACATTACTTCAGCATATGGTTACATAATTATGGATCACTTAGAACTTTGTTTTCACGATTTAATGTTATAAAAACCTAGAAACTAAAGATGTTGTTAAACTTATTATATCGTGTTCCATTAGTGTAATGTTAGAAAATGTCTAATAAATTCAGCGTGACTTTGGTCCTACCTACATATCTATATCTATATATATATCAAATTTTCATGAATAAATTTCACAGAAATGTAAACAGTGGTAATTAACGATTGTTTGTTTGTTTTGGAATTTCGCACAAAGCAACTCGAGGGCTATCTGTGCTAGCCGTCCCTAATTTAGCAGTGTTAGACAGCTAGTCATCACTACCCACCGCCAACTCTTGGGCTACTCTTTTACCAACGAATAGTGGGATTGACCGCACATTATAACGCCCCCACTGCTACGAGGGCGAGCGTGTTTGGCGTGACTGGGCGCGAACCCGCAACCCTCAGATTACGAAGCGCACGCCTTAACGCGCTAGACCATGCCAGGCCCGGTAATTAACGAAAGTTCAACATTTAGAAATACTCAATTTTCATGACGTAATATTATAGAAACTTAGGTAGTTTGAGTTCAACGTTGATCTGACAAAGGTAGTGAGTTGCATGGAAAATAAGTCTAAGTGTAACGTTGAACCTACAATAAGTTTAGGTTTTTGTGAATTACTGCAAGAAATACGTGGATTTACTATTCCGGGTGACTTTTACATCAGAGGAATAAAGTTTATATCCACGAAGACAATTCTGTCCTGTATCCCTTATTGAGACTTCCGTTTCATTCCTTGTCAATTTACCAGACTAATAAAATATAAATTCGTAGTTTGTTACAATAACGTATGGGTGTTTCTTCACACTTTAGGACTTGTTTTGTTCGCAAATAAAATTTAAATAAAACATTAAGATTTGCAAAAAAATAATTAAGTATTTTTGTTCACATTAAACTGAAATTAATAATTTTAATTTATTATATTGCATACTACTATTTCGAAGAATTTATAACATCCGTACGTGCCCCCCGCTAGTACAGTGCTATAAGAAAAACACACATGAATGTATACGTAAGTAGTTAGAAAATAATATAAAGACCTATAATCATTTTTTTAACATACTACTTACATGTTAAGTTATCTAAGAACGAAAGCACGAATAAAAATATATTAAAGTGCTGCACCAATCCCTTTTTCAAAACACAGATTAACGTAAAACTAAGGAATAATTACTACTAAAATAGCACTTTACAATGTATAACATATTACGTCGACAGGTGGCAGTTTGACTAAACTCTTGTTTCAGTGATGTTGAGAAAACTCACATGTAGAGAAGAATATATATGTAAAAACGACTCGTTTGGGTTAAGAATTTTTTTTTTGCGTAGAGGAGCGAACAACGTTTCGACCGTCACGTTGTAAAAAGACAAAATAATTTTTCAACCCAAACGAGCCGTTTTTACGTATATAAACTCTTGTTTGTTTTTTTAATTTTTCGCAAAGCTGCATGAGCGCTATCTGCGCTAGCAGTCCCCAATTTAGCAGTGTAAGACTAGATAGAAGGAGCTAATCATCACCGTTAACCACCAGCTCTTGCGCTACTCTTTTTTTCATCGAACCGTGGGATTGACCCTCACGTTATATCACCTCCATGGCTGAAAGGGCGAGTAGTTCTGGTGTTACGGGGATTCAAACTCGCGACCCACAGATTACAAGTCGAGTGCTTTAATCACCTGGCCGCTAACCAAAACCATTTGTCAGACCTTTTAGTTTCAACAGCATGTAATGCTTAAAACCTCACATCTAGTAAGATGTTAAACTGCAGGCAGACATTTGATATTTTGTAGAAAGTAAAAATAACAATTATGTTATGACAGTTTGTTTCTCTTATAAAACGTATTGTTAATTTGGAGTAATTTACTGACCTTACTGAATTATTTTAATACCAATACCGTAGGACGTATTGGTATAGAGGGACGTCTTTATAAAAATATGCATACCTCGAAGAACATCCCGCTATGGCCAGGTGAGTTAAGGCGTTTGACTCGTAATCTGAGGATCGCGGGTTCGTATCTCGGTCGCACAAAACGTGCTCACCCTTTCAGCTGCGGGGGTTATAATGTAACGGTTAATCCCACTATTCTCTGGTAAATGAGTAGCCCAGGAGTTGGCGGTGGGCTGTGATGACTAGCTGCCTTTACTCTAACTTTACACTGCTAAATTAGAAACAGTTAGCGCAGATAGTCCTTGAGTAGCTTTGAGCGAAATTCAAAACAAACAAACCTTAAAGACCCAATGTTAACTTACAAGACATTGAAAGCCAGGTATGTCCTGACGCTGAACGTAAGTGTACAAAATTCCATTTTCTTCCCAGTTACCAAGACAACGGTACTCTCGCTCTACAAAATAAAACTTTTGATGAGTTGTTTAATTTTTTTACTTTTAATATGTCAGAAAAAAAACAAATATATATACATATATATAATTACTTAGCATAAGCAACATTGATGATAAATTCTTAGTATAAGCAACATTGATGATAAATTCTTAGTATAAGCAACATTGATGATAAATTATTAGTATAAGCAACGATGATGAAAAAGTTTTAGCATAGTATAAATATCTCATCCTCAGGCTTTGGGACTACTGTTACGACCTTTCAAAAAGTACCTCACTCATCATAAAAACAGATAAACACCTTTTAGTACTTTTTGAAGCACTGTATCTTAATGTAAATTTCGAAGATACTAGTGTCTAAAATATTAGTTTTTAGGAAATAGAAATAAAAAACAAAGTTTGGATTCTGTTAAACACAAAGCTACACAACATGTGCTAATCACGGGTGTCGATACCCGGTTTTAGCAGCGTAAGCTTAACAAAAGATCAATTATTAAAGCATTCGCCCCCAGTAGCTCAATCGTATTTTGGTGGATTTGCAATGCTAGAAACAGGGTTTTGAGACCCATGAAGGGCAGAATACAAATAACCCTTTGTATGGCTTTGTGCTTGACTATAAATAAACAAACACGAAGGAAACGTGTCTATGTGTAAGAAAAGCCACCGAAAGTTCTGTCTGCAATAGCTGTTCTTAGTTTTGAACTGACAGACTAAAGGAATGACAATTAGTGAGCAGTACCTTCTGCCAAAGCATGAACTACACTCGTGTGATTAATTTATAGGCCTGACGCAGATAGCCTAGCTACTTTGCGCTATAAAATACCAAACCAAACAACGTGTTCTAGGAAATTTTGGTTAGGTTTAGTTTGAATTTCGCGCAAAGCAACGCAAGGAACGAAAGCAGTAATTATGAAGTGTGTGAAGAATCAAATGTTTCGGTAATTTTATATTTTACAGTCAACATTAGCCATACAGAACAACCTTTTTCTTTATTTGATGCATTGATACATCTGGAGCCAGTATCTAGGATGTATTTTTGTACAAATGGAAGATTGAACTGGACATTAACTTGTTTTAACACTATTCCAACTGTTAGAACCTTATGGTCCTCTAACATAGTATTAAAATATTCATGGATATGATAAGTAAAGAAACGAGAAAGAGGAAGAATAAGAAGTGGAACAAAACAATTTGTTTAGTATGAACTCAAGAGTATTTTTGTGTATCTTAAGTTTCGTAGTTTAAATCGCATTATTTATTAAGCAGTAAAATTACCTGAGAACCAATATTGCTATTTGCCATTTCAGAGAGCGCTTAAGTTTCATTTGTTACACTCGTGAAAAGTGGCAAAAATGTATACATTATTTCGCAGCCAGGGGTTTGTCAGTATCTTTAAATAACAAGTCGAAGAAGTTAATGAAACTCTTTCACCAATGTCAAAAGATAGGAAAATGAAAGATTACAAATACAATGAAGTGTTTAGTTAATCCATTCCAAGATCAGGAAATGAAAGTTTTTATGTCCATTTACTACTTTACTTGAAACGTTTTTAATTGCATCGGTACAAACTACAAAATGAATACAAAATAAGAAACATTTTCCTTACTCTTCAACTCCTTATCTAGATTAAGAAATTCTTGATGAGTTTTGCGAAAAAGTATATTTCTAGCGTGAGTGTGTTATCAGACAAAATGACACAACTTATCAAATTCAAGTCCAACAAAATTGGAAGTTTGTGTAATAAGAGACATTTCCATTACGAATATCAAGATGTTGAAGAAACACATGACCAATACCACGTCGAGTGTTTTCTTTTTATAGTTGAGATTGCCCGAGGTTTTTGTTGGGTAAATCTGGGCAGAGAATGTAGTACAAGTAGCAGATTTTCGAGATAATTTTCCAATACCAAAGAAATTCTAGAAAAAACATCACAAACCAAGCACTGTAAGAATTTGAATTTGTTGGTGATAAAGATCACGAGTCAAATATCAGCAGATGTGAACTGGGATTGGATAAAAGAATCATTATGTCTTAACACTACATCTCCTCAGCAATATTACACGATGTTTGACAAGACGTGAGAATTGCATAATCAATCTTTTTAACTGCAACTATGTCTGTTGCTAAGGGAACGAGCATTTCCAATCTATAAATTGTTAAAATATACATGTAACCCAGAGTCGTCAGGAGAAGCTGAATAGTATTATTAAGTTAAAAACGATGGAACCCTCACATTCATTCACAGTAATCTGATAGAGATGTTTCTGAAACGAAGTGTCACGACGTACTGCTATTTTCTCTTAGAGTAAAGCTACTCAAATGACTATCTTTGCTGTGTACCTGGAGAATTGAGCCTCAAATTTTAGTTTTGCAAGTCCATAAACTTACAGATGACCCATTATTAAACCTGTAGTTTTCAAATCACTTAAGAGTTGTAACAGAAGGATGATTTTGTTTCTTAGAACAAAATCAATCTGGGATATTTGCTGTGTTCATCAAGGGAATCAAACCCAGGATTTTAGACTTGTAATTCAGTAAACATACCGTTGTCCCACCAAGGGATTAAGTCGTTTCTATTAATCGCCTATGCTGCTAAAACACATATAGCGAGGCATAGATTTGAAACAATCGTTAATAGAGGCTGCAATTTCTGACTAGGAAAAAGAATATTTTTAGATATTTTTAATACTTAGCTAGATGTTGGCTATCTGCGCTTACCTTGCATTATTTAGTTGTGAAAAACCAGAGGGAAGTCAGTTAGTCATCACTACCAACCGCCAACTCTTAGGCTACTCTTTCACTAACAATCAGTGGTATTGCTTGTATGGCTTTAACGTTCCACGGCTGAAAAGAAGGAAAAGTTTGGTGAGACGGGCATTTGAACTTCCGATCTTTAGAGCGCTATTCGAGGGGTCTATTCACCTGATCACATTGAACTCGGAAGGCAATACGTCTTCAAATGTTTGAATTTACAATTAAACTCAATTTTTGAAGTACGAGTTTTAAAAATAATCAAGCTGTGTCGATGTAGCTATCGCATCAGTATTTCACACCCTTGAAAAAACAAAAACGTTATCTGATGAAGAGTGTGAATTTACATGGAAGTGTGAAATCACTCCTTAAGAAAGTGAATAATCATGGAAAAAGAAGTTAACATGGTGCATATTAGTAAAATAATGTGTTAAATGTATTAACGTTAAATACTGTTTATATTATAGTAAACACAAAAAGTATATTTCAATCGATTTATAACTTGCTTAAAAACCTAAAATCAGCCTATTAACCTTTAACTATATTTATCAAGTAGTTACACTTTAAAGCTTTGCTGCTTCTTGTTTCAGCTCAGAGATACATTGCGGACAATCTATTATTTGTCCATTGAGTGAATCGAGGCTTGGATAATAATATTGTTACATTTTGGATCTTTAAAACTTGTCTATGACTATGACTATTTATTTCAAATGCTTTTAAAATATTTGCCCCAATACCTGGTGTCACAGCGCTATGTCATCGGACTTTTACCGCTAGAAAAATGTTTTCGATACTCCTGGAGCGCACAACACCGATAGCCCATTGTGTAGTTTCGACCCCGAAAACCAGGTTTGATAATCATTATAGGTTAAACACAGAAAGCCCATTGTGTAGCTTTGCACTTCTCAACCAACAATTATAATCAATAAGTCAACTAACTTCAATAATTTCTCGTAAATACTATTTCAAGCATTTTAGTTTGTCTTTGAGCTAAAATGTTTTACCCCACTAAGTTTTATCTTTCTACAAAGAGCGTTATAGTAAAACGATTCTGTGTTCCATCGCGTCATTATAGTCAATGTCGCAAATGTTTACAACCAAATGAAGTAACTATTAAAAAGTGGTAAAAGTGTAGCCCAAGAGTTGGTGGTGGTTGGTGATGACTAGCTGTCTCCCTCTAGTCTTACACTGCTAAATTGGGGGCGGCTAACGGAAATAGCTTTTGAGTACCTTTGCGCGATATTCATAACAAACAAAGAAATATCTTCTCTAAATGTTAGTAGTTATTACAATCCAAGTTGAATAGCACACTAACCTCTGTACAAATACAGATTGTCTTTACAATCTCTAATTGAATAAAATAAGATATCTGGGTTCTCACAGTCTGCATCTAGTTTAGCACAGAATCTTTCTCCACCAGATACCGCTCCAGTGTAGGTTCCTGAAATCCGACAGGACTCAGTCTCGGTAACATCTATTCCTGAAGGGAAAAAAGTCATTACTCTCTAATGAATTGACAAATAAATCTTTCACTTTTTATTTCTAATCTACTATGACTTTTATAGAGTTTGTAAACTTTAACAAAATTATGATATCTTTGTTTTATATTACTTTATTGCTGCAAAAACGTTAGTCTTAGTATCAGATTGATGTGTTCGTTATTCGCAGTCCCTTTCTGGAGAAATAGGGTAAGTACTTTGGGGATATATATAAATCATAAGATGATGGTCACACCTCACTATTCGCTCAGACAAGAGAAACATAAAATTTGGTAGGAGGCGGCACTGACTAGCTGCTCTCGCTCTCTTTCTACTTTTCAAATTCAAAACTTTTAATTAAGTAGTATTAATTAACTGCCCTCTTCCCATCGTTTCTACTCCTTCAGTTCAAAACTTAGTATTGATTAGTGTTAGCTAACTGCTCTCTACCCTTTGTTTCTACTTTTTCAGTTCAGAACTTGATAGTGAAAGGAGGTGACTAGTTTCCCCACCCTCTCTTCTACTCTTTCAGTTCAAAGCTTGGTAGAAAATGTTGTTGACTAGTTGTGCCTCTCGCTTTCTTCTCTTATAGTAAAAAACTATGGATAGCATTATTTCTGCATAAACTTTTGACGATATTAAAAAATAAAAAGGAAATAAGAACCCGCGGTAAGTAATTCCCCAGAAAAATATAAAATTAGATTTCGTTTTTTAGAAAACCGTCAGAGTACATCAACAAACAAGCAATTTATTCATTAAAATTTTCAACTTTTTTTATGCTTAGTTAAGATCTGTGGATTTTGGAAAGTTTCACACACACAAACACACTGAAAAGAAAAGACATACCACGCTTTTTTATTAACTTGTAATGTGGCATTTAAAGAATGTTAATTTATTGGCTAAAATATCAAAAATGAAGGTCAATAACTTTAGGTTCGAACCTCGAATTGCCACTTAAAAAGCTTAAAGCTACGATGACTTTATTACTGTACCGGTAAACCATGCTATTTGGCTAGGTGACACTTTGTATACTGGTGGCGCTACTCTATGATTGCCCTATTTTTCTGATCACAAGTTATAAATAATGGATATGGCTATATCCAAATACTATAGGTCTTTGACCTGTTTGTTTGGTTTGTGTGTCAAATAAAGTCAATTCAGATACTGTTAGATTCTTTACTTGTTCATTGGATAAAGATGTTAAAACATAAAACTCATTCAAACCGATACAATGATAAGGCAAATGTAAGCGAAATACAACTAAAACATGATAGAGTGTCAATAATAAACAGAAAACCAGTATCAAATTTAAAAGCAACGTCATAACGTTTGGAGAGAAAGATCTTTGATCTGTCTGTTTGATCTATTTATCGCGTAAGTAATATGGGGCGTTGTAGTGTAAAGGTCAACGCCACTTTTCGTTGGTAAAAGTAGCTCAAGAATTGACTGTGAGTGATGTTGGATAGTGGTATTCACTGCAGTCTATCATAGTTAAATTAGGGGCTACTATCGCAGATAGCTGTCGTGTAGCTTTACGTGAAATTCAAAATAAACCAAATGATTTGCCAAAAAATAACCGCAATCTTTATTTAAAAAACGTAAAATACGAAAACTATAACTGAAACAATTTATAAGTTATTTTTTTTAATATATACAACCAAAGAAAAGTAACCTAAAAAAAATTGACCAACTGTGTACGGTTAAGAAATATACGTACTTCCTAGGATGATCCAAGTGTGAGGATCAAACTGGTGACTCTGACAGAATGATGGTATATATTCACTGCTTGGATCTCCAAATTGAAGCTTCATGACGTTTCTAGCTTTTTGCTGAAGCCAGACACAGTTGTAAGCCTCATCACCACTAAAAGAATCAGATAAATTATAAAACAAATCGTTACGTTAAGACTTTCAGATCTAAATACACGTATACACACTGATTGACTGAAGCTTAATAACATATAAATCACTAAAAATAAAGCTGCAATTTTCAACTGAATAAAATTTTAAATTATTTTAAATACACTGATTCAGTATGTTGACACCTGTAGATCTTCATTCACAACCAACTACAAGTAATAAATCATTATAAGGTTTTACCCGTGTACTTTGGACAAATATGTCTCCGTTTTTGATTATTTTAAGTATTCTGTCAAAAATAATCCCATAATTATCGTTACTGTTACAGATCAACCAAATACATCCTCACTGATCTTTCTCTCCAAATCCTATTGTTACTCTATATTGTATTTAACTTAGTGCTATCTGCTTGGACCCACTCACTATGCAACCATGTTTAAAGGTAAATATTGCATCCGCATTTTTTTTACCTCACTAAACCACAATATGTATGACATCAGGCTCTATAATACCATTTCTTCTAGCCTTTCTCTTAACTGGTAACATCGCAGTCAGAATATGGCTGTGTTTGCTTTGAGTAGCACTTGCCTGGCTTTAAATATTTTGTCTTTTTGTATCAATACTCAGACCTACCTAAAGTGCATGACTGTCATAGTCTACTGGTTTGAGTACTTATATTGTTTTTCTCATAGTTTAAAGTTTTACTAGAGTTGGTCTGTCCTGTCGTTGCCACTGATGCACAAATGTTGATTACGTATTTAGCTGTGTTCCTGACAGTTGCATTCATCAAGTTGTTGAAACTCCTTTGTTGCAGCATATTCGCTCTTATTTCTCATTCAGTCAATAGGTACAGATATTATCAAGTTGTGTTCATCAAAATATTCATAAACGTGGCACAGTTCGTATACGGAATTCTTCTCTCTGCATATGTTAATATTAAGAGACAGTTGTTCTTGTCACCCCTGATAGCCAATATTCAAAAAGCTGGTTAAATAGAATATCATTGTCTACAATCTACAGGGAGAGGTTTATGCTGGTTTCTTAAAGATCATTACTCACTTCTACTGGTGCATGTGAGATGTTTTCAACGATTATATCATCAACGGGTGTGTACATGATGCCAATTTGGGAAATTCTAGTTCATTAAAAGATCAATAATTAGTACATAGACGAGGACAAGACTCAGTGTGAGTTCTGTGGCAAGCCAAAGCTAGTTAAAATATATGTCATCTCCATTTCCTAAATTTCAGCTGGCAACACTTGGTATCTAGCGTAACCAATATATGTTATAGTGAAACAGCAAACACCTCTATAGCCTTTATTTTTATAAGAAAATGTCAATGTTTATTATATGAGAATGGTCAAGATTCCCATACTCTGTAAACCAATACCCACCTAATTGTCAGCATCTTCAAAGCCAAAGAGGGCTGTGCCACGATGTCCATTTGCATTACTGGAATGTAATGTGTGACTGGTTCTATACTGAATTTTTGGCTGTGAATCTTTAGCCATTACACCTTGATAGACAACAATTTCTCTTCTCCAGGTCTTAAATAAGTCTATTTTCCTACTATTTTTATGAGCTTTAACAATACATTTGGCATGACCCTTAATATCTATGTTATAAATTTGTGGTAGTCATTAAGGGGTTTAGCAACACTTTCAATGATCACTTCCTGAATTCCATCACTACTTCCTACTCAACCATTGACAAATTTATTATTTTAATTAGCTCTGCCTTCTCCTCCATAGGGATAATTTTTATTTTGAAGTAGCTCACACCATTTGGTCACATGGCAGAATTGCAGTATTCCACTTTACTGTTTGAAGAATTCTTTCCAACTATGCAGTGTCGCTAGCATTTCAGGCCATGGGTCAGCTGATTTTGTTGAATACTGTGATTCATTAACTGCCGTGCTGACCTCAAAACCAGTATGTCTACTTTCTTGTAGCTGGATCGTCGGCTTCTTCTAGGAGGTGTCATTGGTGTTGTGATCTTCCAGTGACCAAGTCACCAATTCACTTTATACTATTTTCATGAAGTTAAAATTTCCAAAATGGGTTTGGTATATTAGGTTCTGCTAAATTGTACTGCTGACAGACGTTGTCGATATTGCTGTAAACAGTGACGAAGTATAGAGGACTGATTATATGCAATATTTTCTGCATTATTTTTAAATCTTCGGCTCAGACAATATATTGTAAAACTTAAATAGTTAAGGGTACGTGAAAACGATGCGTTATTGTAATCCAATATTCACATTTATAATAACTTCAATAAAACAATACTTTTAAAATGGTTATGAACTTAATATTGGAGGATGCGAATAGCAAAGAAAAGCTTGTGGATTCACAAGATTCGTCCTGAATTAATCATTATGTATATAATTTCATTATTTATTTCATTCAATATTAATCACTTAATATTGGTCTGTTTTTCGTTTATATTTTTTATTACTTCTTCTCCAATTTTTTGAACTTCTCAATGTAAGCTAGAGGATATCAATTAATACAAATCCTATGACCCGAGTGCTTTTGAAACTTGATATTTCTTTTACGTGGATCAACTGAACTACATTGCGAAAGTGCTGGGGTTATAAGATATTTTATATTAAGGCTTATTGAACCTATCTGTTTTTCTGACATCATGGAGGTATCTAATTAATTATATTGATAATAAAAAAGGACAAACAAAGATAAGTCTTGTAAATTGAGTAAATTAGTTTAATATAGTTCAACAGGAGTTTCCTTCAACACTAACGGGCATCATACTATCCTTCTATCATTTAGTAATACTAATAGTAATAACTTTTTATAAATACTTTGATATAGTTTAATTTAACATAATTTAATATTTTACTTATTTTCTCTATGATTACACTGAAGTTAAAATTTGCTTTGTAATAATAGGTGTGTGTGTATTTTTTGCAACAAAGCCGCGTCGAACCATCTCCTCAATTCAACGTGAGGGATCAAACCGCTGATTTTAACTGTACTTCTATTGTAATGTTGAATAATAATGAGAACATCTTTTTTGTACTTCTCATTTAGACACGACATGGCCAGGTGGATTAAAAAGTTCGACTCATAATCTGATGGTCGCGGGTTTGAATCCCCGTCACACCAAACATACTCGTCCTTTCAGCCGTGGGGGCGTTATAATTTCAATCCCACTATTTGTTGATAAAAGAGTAGCCAAAGAGTTGGTTGCCGGTGATGATGACTAGCTACCTTCCCTCTAGTCTTACACTGCTAAATTACGGACGGCTAGTGCAGATAGCCCTCGAGTAGCTTTGCACGACATTTAAAAAACAAACTAACAAACTTCTCATTTACTCGACATCAGCTCGACAGTCCAGCAGCAGCCCAAGTAAACGTAAGCCTAGTTTATTCTTAACGGTTATTTAATATAAAAGTGCACACTACAAGTACATTGACTATAATTGAATACTGTATTATTTAAATAACCCAAAATTAATTAAATTATTAATAAGAGATGACGGAGAGATTTACTGACTACAATTAAACAAAACTGTAAAAAGTAACATTCCCTCATTTTCTCTCTCTTTTTTTACAGCGCCCCCTTCAGATTAAAAATACCAATATCTATATTCAAGTAACTCACCACTGGGTGATGGTATAAATATGGAAATGTTCGAATGGGTTGTTGGTTTCCATGGTAACTTCGCGAACGTCCTCCACCGTTGTCATCAAATATTAAAAGTTCTGTTCCAGTTGTTATACATATATATATGGTTTTAATCTAGTTTGCGTATTTAATAAAAAGTAGTTTTGGTAGTAATGTTGAACGAATATTTACAAACATTCATATTAACGGGTGAAATATTCCTTATCTGTTCTGGTTCACAGGATATATTTCATCACTTCCCTTTGACACTTGTTTTCTTAACTTCAGCAGTATGAGATTGATATATAGACTGTAGTTATTTATTTTAATGAACTGATTACATAAAAGGTAAATGTGAATGAGGATCTTTAAAACGTTCCTATAGAGACAGCTGGTGAGTTCCTAGCATCTCTGTTAAACACTTGATTTGAAATTGTTTGACTAGTGTACTAGTGAGACCTGATGTCGTAAAAACATCTTTTCGGAGCAGTTACTGTCCTTGGTAAATCAACTGGTTAGTTAACTTACAAGTGTCTGGAAAGGTACATTGATGAAAACGGAACACCAAAGTGTTGCCATAGAGACAGTTGCTAAGCTCGGGGTAAGGATCATCACAACGGTAATTTCCATTGTTGCCATGAGAAGTGAAACGAAACCTCCCATTTATTGGACAAAATACATTTTGGACACTAAATCTATCCCATGAATTATTTTTCCCTGAAACAAATATAATTAAGAAATTATATATTCTAGTTTATTTTGTAATTACTGTAATTACATACAATAATTTTCTCAATTTTATAAATTATTTAAAATATATTAAGAAACAAAACAATCACATCTGATACGCAAAATACTAGTCCTTCATCTTTTTAACATAGTATCTCACAAAAGGCTCAACTGCACAAAAGCATAGGAGAAAAACAGCTGGTCCAATGAGACCTATACTGTTCATCAACCTCTGAACCGAGAGAACTGTCCACTTTCTGGTGATTAGAGAATCGGCAAAATATCCTGCCACTACATAATAAGAGAAGATTTTAGTCTATGTACCTACTCAGGAAAACTTTGATAGTATGATATGCTTAGAAACCACTGCAAATGCATAGTGTTGTAAATGTGTTTTTACTTGATATACAAATAATAACGACTTGTTTTGTATATAGTGTAGTAAACACTGATTCTGGTAATTTGATATATGTACAGTAACCACTGTGTGTGTGTGTGTGTGTAGTTCGATAATCACTGATTATCTCATACACAAGGTAACTACTGTGTAATTATTTGTTACATAAAGTAAGCACTGTGTATGTGTGTACTGTGACAAACACTGATTACACTAAGGAACAAAGAATTTTTACTTTCTCTTGTTCCTAAGCAGGAAGTGTTATTTTCCAATTGCTTATGCTTAAAGTAAATTGGAAAGATCTATTTTTCTTTTTAAACTTTGCTTTTGTGACCTGGGTAATGAAATTTTCAAATTTACCAATTCCAGGTAGATTCAGTACCGAGTAGCTGAAAGAGAATTTTCTCAAACTTACAAAATATTTCAAGAACTTTCTAGAATGTTCTAGACCAAGGTGTACTGGACTTTGAACACTGCTACCAAGGAGCATATAACATAAACATCATAGGAGTCTATATTTAGGGGCTGATATGTGAAAGTGGTTTATATTATAGTCCCAAGAACTCAACAACTACCAACTTCTAAAACTTTTGTTCATTTTTGTATAACTTTAGTACAAATAAATGCAAATCTTGATTCATATGTTGTTTAATTCAGACCTTATTGTGAATAAAAATATGCAAATTTACCCGATTTTACACAGAAAATCGGTTAATTTCTAAATTTGCTTGTTCAGGACATAAAAGCAAAGATTGAAGTGAATAATGGCTATTTTTTGTACTTTAACAATATACGCAATTAAGAAATAACACAGATTATCCAGGAACAAATCCTATTTTTATGAAGTATTTTTAATAAACTAAATACAGATTTGTACATGAATTAAGTAAGTGAGTATTTGTTTTGAATAATCCATGTACAATGAAAGTTTCATGTCGTGAATAAAAATACATTTCTTTGCCACATAAATCTCAAATTTCCTTTTTGTAATCCATAAAACTTTATAAATGCATGTCAAACATATTTTGGAAGTAAAAACTTATATTTCATCTGTTATTTTTTCTACCCCATCCATACAGGATCGGTCAATTTGATCAACACTTTAAAAAAATCAATCTAAATTTCCCTTTATTCTTTCTAAAATGAATTCAAATATAGCATGGAAAGACATTTTTTTATCCTACACATCTTTAAATTTGAAATAATATACATCTATTTCCAGAAATTTGTTAGTTTTGTTGCTTTTTTGTACAATACAACTATTGATTCATCCAAGTACTAAGTTGTTCATTAACTTCTAGAAATTCCTTCCGTACTGTCAATTGATAAATTTATTTCTGTGTTTTTATTATGAACAAATTGTGTTTTTGTTGTTCAATACTCTTAGTAGAGGCGAGTTCAATTTAGACTGTTACAAACATGATTAAAAAACGTTTATTGAAGATGATAGTTTTTATTATTATATATATTTAAATTGGCTTTATCTTATCAAATAATACAAAATATCCCACATAATGAAATAGTAACAATAAGTTTCGTGCTAAGTCTATCTGGTAAATTGCAACATGCAGATTTAAATTAATAATACCTCCCTATTTTAACGTAAGCCAAAAAAATAAAATATCTCATTTGACTGATAATGGAATTCTGACTTCAACATTCAAAAGTGGCAGAATTCTTCAAGAAACAAGAAACGGTAAAGCTGAGTACAAGTCCCTGGTAATCAGTCAAGATTTTCCATAAAGACAAGAAAGAGAATGAAACCAAGAGGAAGAATGTCTATCTTTTGTTTAGAATTTATTATATTTTGAATGTTCTACCTGTATGAAAATGTTTTTCAACATAAGAATGGATATTGGCAAATGCAGCCTAATGAAGCAATTAGTGAGACGATAGAGTTTACTGTAACATAATAGATTATGGAAATTTGTTGTGTTACCATTTAGAATGAGCAATTCCTCTGATACATCGTGTGTATTAACCAAATTTATAAATTTACATTATACCGTCTGAATAAGTCGGAATTATTTACTTGTGACAACTTTCACTATAACGAGTTGGGACTATTTCATTCTGTATGTTAAAGATTTTATTAAAATATACTGGATTTCAAGCATATTATACAAATAATTCAGATGCAACCATACAGACTGAACTACTGGAGATATGATTTTTTAACAATAGCATGATTTAGAAAAAGCAAAAATAATTAAATTGCATTATTACAAAACTAGATCTTTAAACTGGGAAATATGTTGTTTGGATAATGAGCATAAACCTCAATGATAGATAAAGATATAGACTTGATTGAGGCTTCCCTGTATTAAAAGCTGGAAGTAATTTTTTGTTTATATTACATTGTTTAAAACACTTTATTACTACTACTACTAATAGTTTTTCAATAAACGCAAAAGTTTTCTAAAATACTGTTAAGTCACACTTCTGTTTATGTTTTAGACATATTTTCTAAATTATATTTATGTATTTTTTCTCCAGTATTCGGCTGCTTTATCAACAAGATACATAGTTAAAAGATGTGAATCCACAGCTGTGAAGAGAAATGTTTATACTTCTAACATAAAAACATTGGGGAAATTACAACGTTTTCGTCCAAGGAGGCCAAGCCAAGATTGAATATTCTGAATAGTGAGGTTTGTGTGTGTGGACTTATGCGAAATTTCAAATAAATTATACAAAAAAATCATCTGTTAGCACACCACTCGAAATATTTCTTTTTAATAAATAGTTGCCATCCGACTAACTATCTCACATTGAAACTGGGAGGCATGTCACTTATTAATGAACAGAAAGCTATATGAATAATATACATATAAACATGAATAGTCTTTAAGATATTAATTCGGTTATATACCAAGAGATAGCAGTTAAAGTATTTTTGTTGTTTCTCTCCCATTGTCGAAAACACTTCACTACTGTCATTAACACTTTCTGGAATGAGAATAACAGTTTTGTAAAATAGTGGTAAGTTAGAAGACAGTGCTGCTCATTAAGTATCATATGATAAATAAACTGATATTGTAAAGTGACACTCAGCAAAAATTCACTGAATATCTGAAACATACTCTGACGACTTCATGTTATATGGATAGCGTAAAGCAAACTGGAATGTAAATGTGTTTGTTTTGTAGTGACGGCGTGTTTTCGGTGAGATGTATACCACAAGATGAAACGATAAGATGAAACCTTGAAAAATGAAATAATTTTCACCAGGTAGCGGCTGTTGACCTTCATTAAATATCTTCAGCAATTATCGTTACATGTGATATAAAAACATTGCTGTGAAAAAAATGAAAGTAAATGTTTCACTTGTAGTAATAACACGTTTTTAAGAGAACGTCATAGAAATTTCTAGTTTTAGAGAACTTTATGTATTTTAAGACAAAAGATGCTATAGATTATAAACTAAGTGCCGATGAAACTTTTCTGTAGCTTTTTTGTAATTTTTATTTCAATTGAAATTAATGTTCTACGTTGTCATGAAAAACAAAAAATCATGTTATCATGTGACCTGAAATATTTATTTACATAAATTTCTATTATGTAAAACAAATATGCCGTATATACTGTTACATAAATTATTACTTCTTAAGTACCAGTAATATACTATTTGTAAACCATACCATTCTATATACCACTTTGAGTTTTACAAATAACTCAAGAAATTTTTCAATAATATCTATTTTTAATGTTTTATTTCAGATATTTGTTTGTCAGAAGCTGTTACGTATATTTTAATGTTTCAAGTTCTTCGTAGATTAAACGCAACAGAAAAACACAGATAACAGCTTCTATAATTTATTACACTAAACTATTAACAAATATAACAGATATAACATGAATTATATAATAATAGTGACAGATATTAAGTTACAACATTCGAAATTAATTACAAAACAAAATTATATTAGTTTCAAACTTCAAAATAAATCACAATACAAAACGGTACTGGCCTGTATCTAATGCAATGATCTAAAATTAAAGTCTCAAATTCCAGTCTAGTGTGAATTTGGTCCCACGAAGAGATTCCGAAACAGTTCACAGTTCAATAAATTCGCCGACTCTCAGCACAAGCAGTATTTCAGAAGTATCGTAGAGATTGACGAGATAAAATCACGTCTTCCGTAGATCTAATTTCAATCACAAATCCAAGTTGAATATTCACAGCAAACACCTAATCTTTCTCAAATAACTAACTCTCTTCTTTTGAAATGAAACTGGTGTCTGAATCTCACTCTTTGTCTTCGAATAAAACTAATGACTGCATCTCTCTCCCTCGAATAAAACTGATGACTGATGACTGAATATCTCTCACGTCACCGTCTTTTTTATACCGATAGGCCTATTTCTCGAACAACCCCGCAATTTCCATACAACTCCAGAGCTATCCACGCATATCCGTTCTTGCACGAGACTACACGTCGAGACACGAAGTCACCAGCACTCATTTACAAACATGTGATTGGTCTACTTAATTCGAGAATGTTCTAAAATGTTACCCTAAATAAATAACATATTTTAGTTTAAACTTCGAAACAATAATATCAATATGGAAAAATGAATAATACAAATGAAAATTCAAACACAACACGACATGTTGTCGTTTACAAAATATTTACACATATACATAACACTCTCCCCTTAAAAGTAAAAAAAAAAGTTTGAACCTGTGAAAACTTTTTTTTGTTTTGTTTATTTGTCTTCTTAAACCAACTTAAAAGGGTTAAATCCAGTAGATTCTGAAATAACCTCGCGAACTTCAGACAGTAACAAGGGAACACCCTCAACCCAGTTCTTTGAGTGTTTGTGGCAGTAATTTGGTGGAAACGATCAAGAACACCTTGTGACTCAGGATGGTAGGTACTGGATGAAATTTGATGGACGCTTAATTCATGTATGGCTTGTTTAAATAGCTTGGACATAAAATTTGTGTCTTGATCTGATTGCACAACTTTTGGAATCCTGAACATGGTAAAGAATTTAACAAGAGCCTCAACAATGTTGGGAGCAGTGATTTTTCTCAAAGGGATTGCCTCAGGGAAACGTGTAGAAGCACACATAATCGTCAAGAGGTATTCATTTCCTGCTTTGCTTTTTGGCATTGGGCCAACACAGTCGATAATGACCCTTGAGAACGGTTCTTCAAAGGCATGAATAGGCTGCAGGGGTGCTTTTGGAATCCCCTGATTTGGTTTTCCTGTCATTTGGCAAGAATGGCATGTCTTACAAAAGTCAACAACATCTTGGCGCATCTTAGGCCAATAGAAATGTCGTCGGATACGATCCAGAGTCTTTCTTACACCTAAGTGTCCCGACAATACATGGTCATGAGCAAGACTAAGAATATCATTCCGATAGCATTTTGGAATGACGATTTGGTGAATAACATTCCACTCTTCATCAGCAGCAACGTCAGGAGGTCTGTATTTTCTCATCAGCACACATGACTTCTGGTAGTAACAAATGGGGACAGTTCCTATTTCATTTTCATTAACAGCCAGTTGTAGAAGAGAACGAGTTTCAGGATCATTGTCCTGTTCCTCAATAAATTTGTTTCGATGAAGAGAGTCGAAAAATGTCTTAGAGTCATCAGTAGAATTTAAACTTCAGTCAGAAATCTCATCGATGTGAGACATGAATGTATCAGATAAAGAGAAATCCTCTTTGGACTCCTGAGAACGTGTCTGAGATCGAGTAACAGCACAGGCGGGAAAAACATCAGGAAACTCTTTAACGAGTTGCTCTGTACTGGGGCTAATAACAGGTGCTTCAACAACACGAACCTCTGGTACCACCTTACTACCAGCCAAATCATTCCCTAAAAGCATAGACACACCTTCAACAGGCAATGAAGCTTTAATACCCACAGTCACTGGGCCTGAAACTAAGTCCGAATGTAAATCTAATCTATGAAGAGGAATAGAAACGACGCCACCTTCTACACCAGAAATGAGCACATTGGCCCCAACGGATGACTTTTCAGAAAACGGAAGTACACTTTCCAAAATCAAACTCTGAAAAGCTCCAGTATCCCGCAGGATTTTAATTGGTTGTAGACGTGAATCGCCATCAAAAGAAACAAAACCTTCAGTGATGAAAAGCTTAAATTTGTCCTCAACAATATCTTCAGGTACATCAATAATATTGGACTTGGAATCCACAGTGGACTGAACAGGGTCAAAATCATTGGGAACCAATGATGTATCAAACAAGGGCGAAATGAAACTATTGGGTGATGGCTTGTTTTTGAACTTATAGCACTCAGAAATCAGATGGCCAGGTTTCTTACAATAAGCACATGTTTTGGATGAGAATGACACGTTTTTAGTAGATGATGAGCTTATAGAATGAGATGGAATCTTCGTTTGAGAATTAGAAGTTTGCTCTTTTTTGTCTCTGTCGACATTTGCATAATATTTGAACAAGTCATTGGGTTTCTTTGCTGTGTGATTTGTTTTGTTTTTATATGAGAAATCTTTATGAATTAAAGCATACTCGTCTGCCAAGACAGCAGCATCATGAATTTTGGAAGCTTTTTGTTCATCAATATAAGTTTTTAGCTCTACGGGAATACATCTTTTAAATTCTTCAACTAACATGAGTTCTCTGAGTTTCGCATAATCATCTTTAATTTCTCTGGAATCACACCACCTGTCGAACAGAGTTTCTTTTTCACGAGCAAATTCGACATAAGTTTGGCTGTCAAACTTTTTGTAACCACGAAATTTTTGTCTATATGCTTCTGGCACCAATTCATAAGCATTCAAAATGCATTTTTTGACTTGCTCGTAATCATAACTTTGCTCGGCTGTGAGCTTGGAAAATACTTCCTGAGCTTTACCCTTGAGAATACTCTGAAGTAATACTGTCCAATATTCGGTAGGCCATTTTAGCCTAAGGGCCAATTTTTCAAATTCCTCAAAATATGTATCTACAGCTTTTTCATTGAATGGAGGTACTAAACGAATTTGTCTGGAAGCATCAAAATTATCCAACCGCATTTGGATAACCTTTTCTTCTGACTGTGCATTTCTCATACTGATTTCTTTATCGGCTTTAATGCGTTCTATTTTAATGTTTCAAGAAAAACACAGATAACAGCTTGTATAATTTCTTACACTAAACTATTAACAAACAGATATAACATGAATTATATAATAATAGTGACAGATATTAAGTTGCAACATTCGAAATTAATTACAAAACAAAATAATATTAGTTTCAAACTTCAAAATAAATCACAATACAAAACGGTACTGGCCTGTATCTAATGTAATGATCTAAAATTAAAGTCTCAAATTCCAGTCTAGGGTGTGATTTCGTCCCACGAAGAGATTCCGAAACAGTTCACAGTTCAATAAATTCGCCGACTCTCAGCACAAGCAGTACTTCAGAAGTATCGTCGAGATTGACGAGATAAAATCACGTCTTCCGTAGATCTAATTTCAATCACAAATCCAAGTTGAATATTCACAGCAAACACTTAATCTTTCTCAAAAAACTACTCTCTTCTTTTGAAATGAAACTGGTGTCTGAATCTCATTCTTTGTCTTCGAATAAAACTAATGACTGCATCTCTCTCCCTCGAATAAAACTGATGACTGATGACTCAATATCTCTCACGTCACCGTCTTTTTTATACCGATAGGCCTATTTCTCGAACAATCTTGCAATTTCCATACAACTCCAGAGCTATCCACGCATATCCGTTCTTGCACGAGACTACACGTCGAGACACGAAGTCACCAGCACTCATTTACAAACATGTGATTGGTCTACTTAATTCGAGAAAGTTCTAAAATGTTACCCTAAATAAATAACACATTTTAGTTTAAACTTCGAAACAATAATATCAATATGGAAAAATGAATAATACAAATGAAAATTCGAACACAACACGACATGTTGTCGTTTACAAAATATTTACACATATACATAACAGAAGCACATGGCACAATATCTGGAAATTTCATGTTTCTTTGTATTTCAGCACAAAGCTACATAACGAGCTATCTGTGGTTTGTCCACTACATATTTCGAAGCCCAGTTTCTGATGTTCTTTGTATCTAAGCATACTTTTATGCCAGTAAGGGGCAACATTTCATAAAAGTTAAGTACCTAGATGTTTAAAGTGGTATTTATAGATAATAATACAATATAGAAACGCAGTGAAGCACCTAATCTAGGAATAATGAATGAGTAACAAGTGTTGGATAGAAGTGACAAAGTGATAGACCACTTATGTATTTAAAATAATGAGAAAATCCACCAGTATGATCATTAAAAGCCCCCCAGTAGCTTAGCGGGATGTCTGCGGACTTGCACGCTTAAATCCGGGTTTCGATACCTGTGGTGGGCAGAGCTCAGATAGCCCATTGTGCAGCTTTGTGCTTAATTATAAACAACAAAAAAGGATTATTAAAATATAATTTTATATAATTATATAAAACATACTTATATATTATAATAAGTGTTATTGAAATAAAAAACTTATTTATAAGTTCGCCTTTGTGCAAATTAATTGAAACAAATGGTCATGCTACAATATTTTCAGTATGGCGGCCAGTGTAGGCTCGCTGGACCCGCTGATTTCCTTTAATAGTTATTTTTTTACCTCGACGGCGTCATGATCTGTGTTTTATAGTACGTTTGATCTATTTTTGAGATATATGACGAAATTGTGAGGAAATTATGTCATTCGAAATTGAGGCCATAATTGAGGTGTGGTATTGCGGTCTAAAAATTAGTAATGATCGCAGTAAACTTGTGGACTCGATGCAAAAGCTGATTAATAATCTCACGAAAAATAAAAGCGAGTATATCATGTATTAATTTCTGAATAAATTTTGGATTATCAGAAATAAAGCGCAAAAAATTTAAAAAAATCGTAATTTTCTGACTTGTTTCAATTTATTCGCACAAGTGTGTATTATTTGTCTGAAATTGAGATTAATTTCACAAAAGAACTCACAAAATCTGCCCAACGAGAAAATACGTTACAACAGTAGTGACGATTAGAAATAGTAATATAAAATAATTTCAGCAAATACTAACTCAATTAAAAGATTCGTAAATAATAATGTTTGTTAGAAATATTAAATAATTAATATTTAAAAGGTAGTTTTGTTATATGTTCTGGATTTGAAAAATCGACGTCGACACAATGGTACACGTATGATGATTTTAAATGAAATTTACCCACAAAGTATTCCTAAGTCGATGTAGGGATTTCATGACTATGTAACACTGCTGATATTTACATACTCCTGTTTATTAATTTATTATACTATAAAAACTGTTTGAATCATTAAATACGAACCCAGTTTATAATCAGTTTTACACATTTTATTGGTTAAAGGAAGCTACATGTTATATTAGTAAAGCTGGACAATAAAAAAGTAAGCTACATATAGCGGTAGAATGTAGACGATGTGTACAGAGATTTGGAAGGTATTTTATTCACACTGTTGTTATGTATATGTGTAAATATTTTGTAAACGACAACATGTCGTGTTGTGATTGAATTTTCATTTGTATTATTCATTTTTCCATATTGATATTATTGTTTCGAAGTTTAAACTAATATTTTGTTATTCATTTAGGGTAACATTTTAGAATTTTCTTGAATTAAGTAGACCAATCATATGTTTGTAAATGAGTGCTGGTGACTTCGTGTCTAGACGGGTAGTCTCGTGCAAGAACGGACACGCGCGGATTGCTCTAGAGTTGAATGGAAATTGCAAGATTGTTCGAGAAATAGGCCTACCGGTATAAAAGACGGTGACGAGAGATAGATTCAGTCATCAGTTTTTATTCGAAAAAAGAAGATAGATTCAGTCGTTAGTTTTATTCGAAGAATAAGAGTGAGATTCAGACACCAGTTTCATTTCAAAAGAAGAGAGTTAGTTATTTGAGAAAGATTAAGTGTTTGCTGTGATTATTCAACTTGGATTTGTGACAAAAGTTAGATCTACGGAAGCTGTGATTTTATTTCGTCAATCTCTACGATACATCTGAATTACTGCTTGTGCTGAGAGTCGGCGAATTTATTGAACTGTGAACTGTTTCGGAATTTCTTCGTGGGACCAAATTCACACCCTTGACTGGATTTTGAGACTTTCATTTTAGATCATTGTATTAGATACAGGCCAGTACCGTTTTGTGTTGTGATTTATTTTGAAATTTGAAACTAATATTATTTTGATTTGTAATTAATTTCGAATGTTGTAACTTAATATCTGTCACTGTTATTATATAATTTATGTTATATCTGTTATATTCGTTAATAGGTTAGTGTAATAAATTATACAAGCTGTTATCTGTGTTTTTCTGTTGCGTTTAATCTACGAAGAACTTAAAACATTAAAAAATACGTAACACTGTACAGTTTCTCTTTAAATAATTTGTAGAATATGGATGATTGATATGAATAACTTATTAATGTAGATTTTTTAAGCACACAACCTTTTTAAAATATCAAGGAAATATTATGAATCACAGAACATAAAAGAATAATTCTATGAAACTACATCAAATTACAATACATTTTAATATCTCATTTTGATTTTTTGTTGAAGTAATGAGGTTTACAAAATTTTAATTTTATTTTTCGGACTATCCAATATTCTGTCAAAGGTAAAGTTAAACAAATGGAACTGGCGGAAATGTTAATGTTGAAATGTGTAAAGGTTAAAATTCTGTGAAATCAAAGTCTTTTCCGAGAAACCTTATGTGAAACGTCATCTCTCTCTTTATATATGTATGTATGTATTTTGGATAGTTAAACATTAAAAAAACTCGTTAATATAGTCCTAACAATTTTCTTTATAAGATCTGTTGGTATAGGTCTCTTAATACAGATAAAATTTCATCATAGAAATAAAGGATTATCCAGAGAATTATTCTGTCCAATTTTCTAATCATTTGATTTGATAAATACTGAATGTTGTCATTGAAATAAAATGATACCCAAAACGGATAACAAGAATAGTGACTATAATATGTACGTACACTTAAAATCTGTATTTTAATAAATATTAAAAAATATTTTATACTTTACTTACCTGTTGTTTAAGGATTCTTGTAGTTTTAAATCTTTTTTAGATTTAATCTCATTTAATTATAATTTATATAAATATTCATCTTTGGCCAGAGATTCTTCTTTTGCTGAGAATGAATTCAGTATTGCTGTTCGCTCAAGTAACGACATCTTATGGAGGACGAGTGATGTATATGATCCTGGTCTATGGGCTCTTTGCTACATTTTCTCTTATTTCTGATTGTATTCCAGCTGTTGTTGCTGAAGTTTTTGGACGAAATACACTGCAAAATTTATAGAAATAGTATGTTTTACATCCGTAATAGCAGAGCAAACACTCTAATATCAGTCTTTTTATTACCTCTAAATGTAAATGCTTTGCCGATGAAATGATTCATTAATATGGATTTATTTTTTTACAGACCGACCCTCGTTGAAGTTTTATTTAAAATAAATAATTTCAGATTTCTAGGATTGAAAATATTGGAAATAAAGTTGATGTATTGCTACAAAACCTAAACAAACTGCTCGAAAGATAAGTGTAAAATCCTGAATTTTTATTCCAGGTAGCTTCTTTCTTTCTTTGGCCTTTAGTTATCGACCGTATTACTTTTACTTTGGAATGATTTGTTTCGTGTAGCAGCAACTATAGCATTTGCAGACAAAGTAATTCAGAATCAACTATTCTTATTCCTGGAATATATTTTTTAACATATTATATTTTGTAGTTTCAATGAAGTTTGTTATCTTGAAGAGAAATGGAACTAAATAAATCTGTGACTAACGACTGAAATGAACTAGTTTATTTTTTTAATGTTTAAAACTGGCAAAATGTGAAAAAAAAATCAATAACAAAAAAGACCTTTATGTCATTTGTATCCCAGTTGAACTAATGACCACTGATATTGAGTGAAAGACGTTGTTCGTAAAGAATACGAAGGCCTAAGTTCGTTAAAGTACACCTTTCTTTATGGAAAAATACTAAGGGAACATAGAATAAGACGTATTATCAAAACATGCCCTCAGTTTAACACTGTTGCCTTGTAACAAATATATTTATCAAAATTACTTACGCTAATAACACGTGTCAGTAGTCAAAGGAAATGTCGTAGCGTTTGTCGACCTACAATTAAATTTTATTCAAGTATTATTTTTTTAATTTATATCTATAAAGTTGGCATTAAACTGTAGATCATAATTTATATTTTAATATTATGCATTAGTTAATTTTTAATTTAAAAGTAAATATTTAAAAATAAATTTCAATTTTTGTGTGTCACATGATATGTTGAATGTGGCACTTGTTTAAATTTGATATTTATGTCAAAATCTGAAGTTTTTTGCTTCGTACGAATTATGATCCAAAACTGCCAAAATCAACGAGCTATATTATTTAATATAAACATTCTATCCTTTCTATTTGCTGAGATATCACTACTTTTATCGAATCAAACACAGCGGCCCGGACCTTCACTTTCTATTTTTGGAAACACTTTCTTATGTACACCTATAATATGTGAATAACAAATAAAAACTCAAAATGTTCCGTAGTGTCTTTTTCAGAGTTATTGAAGTGTTATGGCGTCAAACTCTTCTTGTTATAGTTAACTTGAAGCTATTCAAGTAAGTCTTTTACAAAACTGATATTTCATTTTGTAAATGCAGCTTCATCACTAAGTTTGATAAATTACAGTAGAATTCTACAGTACTGATAGACTAAAATTTCATTTTTGATTATTTTAACGTAAATATATATATATAAACAGAAAAACATTCATTTTACATCCTTCACGAACGAAATGTTGTAAAGTTTAGCAACCTACAACAAATAACAATTGAGAACACAGCACGTACCTAGAGGAGATGCAAATACATATATAATTTAATGTAATTGAAATGCGAGTGTACCTTATGAAATACCAATCCAGTGAAACGTTGTCAAGACAGGTTATTTTTTAACGGCCAGTTTTATATTTCTGGATATGGTAAATGAGTGAATTGCTGAAATGTTAATAAAATAAGAATAATAAATTGATGCACAAATGTATAATATTATGAGATTTAATCTTTTGAGTCTAAACATTGTATTTTCATGTTATAATATTTAGTCATTTTCAAAGGAATAATTTATATTTAATACCTAATTTTTACGGGTGGCTACGAGATAGATCAATTTTAACAAATTTGCACAGAGATTCCTTATGAAAATAACAAATAAAATATAATTTCTTTTTGCTGAGAATAATTTACACTTAAACGAATGAAATAAAGATTTCACGTTTGAAATTTGAAAATATTCTGATGCATAAAATTATTTTAAACTTACATATAAAAAAGAAAAAGAAAACATTTATTTAAGTATCTGACATTTTGCATGATAAAGCTTTTTAGTGTTTCCTGATAATTTGCATAATTTTGTGAAGATACGATTACTAACTTAAAAATTTTAGCATGAAAGCTGTGACAAGAATAAAATCGATACTAGATCGTTCGCAATGACTGATCCTTTGATGAGAGAATATATATTTATCTATAATATAACAATGATTTTAAGCAAAACACATTAAAATTCAACAAAATACGCTGCATTTTTAAAAAAAAGATTCAAGACTACAAGCTACAGCATGACATTATAAAATGCATCCTAGGTTTTGAGGTAACTACGGAAGTAGGACCCACTGTTATGTAAATGTGTAAATATTTTGTAAGCGACAACATATCGTGTTGTGTTTAAATTTTCATTTCTATTATTTATTTTTTTATATTGATATTATTGTTTCGAAGTTTAAACTAATATTTTGTTATTCATTTAGGGTAACATTTAGAATTTTCTTGAATTAAGAAGACCAATCATATGTTTGTAAATGAAGTGCTGGTGACTACGTGTCTAGTCGTGTAGTTTCGTGCAAGAACGGACATGCGTGGATTGCTCTGGAGACCTGTAGAATTTTCGCGGTCTTTCGGGGAGTTTAGGCCTACAATATATAAACAGACGAAGATGCGATAGACTGGATAGAGATTCAGACATCAGTTTTATTTCAAAAGAAGGGAGTCAGTTATTTGAGAAAGATCAAGTGTTTGGTGTGATTATTCAACTTGGATTTGTGACTGAAGTTAGATCAACGGAAGCTGTGATTTTATTTCGTCAATCTCTACGATTCATCTGAATTACTGCTTGTGCTGAGAGTCGGCGAATTTATTGAACTGTGAACTGTTTCTGAACTTCTTCATTTAAGCTTCGGAATTTCTTCGTGGGACCAAATTCACACCCTAGACTGGAATTTGAGACTTTCATTTTAGATCATTATATTAGATACAGGCCAGTACCATTTTGTATTGTGATTTATTTTGAAGTTTGAAACTAGTATTATTTTGTTTTGTAACTAATTAAATTATCAGTCTTAACCTCCAATTTGCTAATTTTACATAAGAAATAGACACAACTAGATTGTATGAGAGTGAAATGTGGGTACTCAAGCCCTCAACGTCCCATATCTATTTCACCCTTCACTACTTCGTTTGAAATTATTAAATTGATTCTATAATATACATATATATATTATCGATTGTTTCAGTTTGATAGACATTAGTTCTGTATAAAACTGTAATAAATATGTATTTTTCTGATGTATTGCTATCCTATAACTGTTGTTTTGTTTTTAGTCTTTTGATAGGGTTGATCGTAGCTTACTTTTTCTTGAAATACCTTGAAAACAATCGTTAATAACAGATAGTTTTAATAAAGACAAATAATTTTCCATCTCGTAACAGAGATGTTGAACATTTCAAGTTACTTTCATAACATTTCTCATTTCTCGGATGGTTTTAAACTGCAACCTCAACAAAGCCTTCATTTCTTTTATAATATTGATGTAATAAAGTATTATAATGATTGTTCATGCATTGCTTCACTGATAAAAAATTTTGAATCATCTCGAAGTATAGTAAGACTGTTATTCGTTAGGTTTCTCGTGTAAAGCAAACTGATATAATAAAATGTTATTTGATGATGTTTGACTCAGAAATTGTAATATTATTTCAAACCATCAAGAAATATCATGGCTTATTCAAACTTTAGTCTTGGTGTGCATGTTTTGTTCAGATGACTTGTGTTGAGTGAGGTGTTTAAAATTATGAGGCCATATGAGTGAAAAGTTGAAACACAATATAGTTTTTACTTGATACTGTCTGTTTATCATTATATAAAATCTTCTTGTATTATCATCACATATCATATGTAAACATTGCTATCAATGAATTTATAGTTAAGATTTCGAAAACTTATTAACAACTCAACTAACAAAAATTGTTATAAATTCTAAGTCAAAAGATTTCCTACATTATTAAGCTAGTGATGGTCACACATTTTCTGTATTACTTGATTCATATCTCAAATGAAATCGTTGCTGTTGCACGATATTATGGAAAATAAAAACAATAACATCAATTCCATGATTTAAAAATGTTTATTTATACAAGGGTCATCTATTTTCTGAACAAATAGGTCGAAAATATTTAATAAAAATAGAAAATCGTTGCGTAAATAAACACTTTTAACTCGCGGAATTCCTGTTGTTTTCTTTTCTCTGGACAAATATTTCAAAAATATGTAAATAAAATTTTTATATCCAACATAATAATTTATATACGAAGTATTTTGAAAAATTTGTAAACAATAACTTTGTAGCATTTTGAATTTTACAAATTAAATTTAATTTGTTCAGGTAGATATCTCATGTTCTATTGTATATTGTATATGAAGTACATCATTTTTTATTGATGTAGGCTGTATTTTTAATGTTTTATTTTACCTGTTTATTTGATAAAGAATACGAGTTATTGTATCTGAAAATTTTCGGAAAGTAAAGAATCTAGATTTTTCGAGTAGTATGTATTGAAAAGAGCATGATGAAAATAAAAAAACACAGAGAAGCATGTCATTTATGAGTAATCAACAAAAATATTATATTCAATGTCAATTAAGAATGAGAGTCCACCTATGCGATTCAATTAGTCAACTCCTGTGTTGGTTATTCAATAAAAATTCTACAGATAAGTTTATTTATGAGGGCGTAGGTACCGTTATTGCTTTATTTTTTAAATATTATTTGTGAAGTATATTGTAATAAGTTTTATTGAAAAAACGTTCGTTCATAATTGTTAAAGTTCAAAAAAACACGACACTACAGACAGAAAAAGCATCGCTAAAGTTATTGTTATACATTTCTACATTAAACACAAAAATCTTCAACAATAACAAAGTATTACAGATTCTTTTCTAACTAAATTTGAATAAAACATGTAAATTTGGATATTGTTGTTTTTGTGTAAACTAAACCAAACATAAACTATCTCCATTTTGTACACCTAAAGGAATCGAACCCATTGTTTAAACGTTTAATGCCCAAAAATTTAACACCCATCCACTGGAAGGCGTTATCTTAAAAAGATGGAAACGTTTAATAAACTTAATAAAAGTTAATTTTTGTATTTTTTTGGTAAATAATGAGATGTACTTCTTAATGAGTGAAGTGATCGATTAGAATTGATCTGTTTAACCAAAACACCAAAACAAAACAGGAACCAAAATGTACTATCACACAGTGTATTTACTTTATACTTTTACAGAAATAAGTAACTTTCTCATCAGAATCTGGTTGGATATAACTAAGATTCTCAAAAAAAATATATGCACTGTTCATAAAGATTGGGTCCGGCATGGCCAGGTGGGTTAAGGTGTTCGACTCGTAATCTTCGGGTGGCGGGTTCGAATCCCCGTTGCACCAGACATGATCGCCCTATCAGCCTGGGGATGTTATAATATGACGGTCAATTCCACTATTCGTTGGTGAAAGAGTAGTCCAAGAATTGGTTGTGGGTGGTGATGACTAGATGTTTTACAATCTTACCTTTTCCTGTAGTCATGCACTGCTGAATTAGAGACGGCTAGAGCAAATAGCCCTCGTGTAGCTTTGTGTAAAATTCGAAAGAAACAAACAAACAAAACAACCTTAAATATTAGAGTCAAAGCTAACTCTTAAGCCACTATTCCTGCTACGAGGCCTTTGTTTTTCGGAAATCACTGTAAAAAATTCGATAATATATTTCATGACGTCCTTTTTTAAATATACAAGTTAAAAGTAATATCAATGTATTTGCTTGGAAGCATATTGTATGAACGCATGTCGTCATTAGTGGCAATGCTCGGTATTTGTGTCTGCAAACATATTTTATATATCATCGATGTACACTAAATATACAGAAGTTGGGAAGAAGTGAGAAATAACTTCTCACAGTAATAACAGTAATAACTAGACCAATCTGATATACTTTCGAAGAAGCTTAGTTGAATTCAAGACTTGAGATATTTTACACGAATCGAAGCCTTAATTATATATCAAGTGGTAGTTTGGGGTATGGGCGTTAATATGCAGATATAAATATATATGGTTTCAAGATTAATTCTCTTAAGACGCGTATTCTCAAAGCAAAAACTTTTTTTTATAATTTCTATGTATATTTTACATATGTAATGTTGTATTTTTAGCTTATGAAATAAAATGGGTAAATTATACTTTTCAAATGATTGGAAAGTGAAATTCAACATTTAAAACCGAATTACTTTAATTTTTGAGAGCATGATTATATAATGATGTTATATAATTAATGAACTGTTCTCACCTCATTAGCAGTGACTACAGGGTGATCAATGTAGCTGACAAACCCTAAAGTATTAACCGTACCAAAAATCATTACAGTAGTTACCATGCTATTTTGCATACTTCAGTAAGCCATTGCTATGCCAAAACAAATAGACAGAATTTTTTAATAACATAAATGAATTACACACATTCTACTGAGCGAATGCTATGAAATTTACAAATACATCACACTCATATGAAGGCAAAATATATTATATGTATAGCTGTCGATGAGACTTCGAAAAAAGACAACTGATCAGGTAAAGTTACCATTTCTACTATCTCATTATATCATTAAACCCATCTATATAATCACCATCAATTGCACCTAGAGCTTTTCAGACAGTATTAATACACATCTTGATCCTGCGACATACTAAAAGATATATATTTTATAATAAATATAAGTACAGCAGAACGATTCTGTCAACAACTGCTTCTTTAGCTGATTGTTGCACAGCGGCATGTCTACTGACTTAAACGTTAGAAACTGGATTAAATAGCCGTGATGGGTGGACAACACATTGACCGTTGTGTAGCGATGTGCTTAACTTTAAACAAACACACAATTCTGTAGCTAGAGTTGTTCGTGCCCTCAACAGCATTATTGGAGATTTAATTCATTACAAAATATTTTATAAGGTAAGAATGTGAAAAATGAAGCAATTGAACTTGTTATTATTGATTATTAAAATACTAACTCGTGTGAAAAGTGTTTTTATTCTTTTTGGCTCTCCAGTAAACTAAATATTGCATAACGATAAAATTATATTTTCGATGCTTGTCGTAGAAACAACATGGCCCCTGTTTGCTATATCTGTGTAAATGTACTCAGTGGTAAGGAAACAGTAAAAACAGGTTTCACAATAAAATTTATAAAACTGACATTTTGAAAGACTGTCTAAAATAATTCGCACTCTCGTATCTGCTAAAGGTATTAAGATATAGTGTGTGGTATATCTGAAAATACATTTCAGTAATAAACTTAAAACATGAAAGAGCTCTCATATACATGAAATTTCATTAGACTGATAATCTCACAAAACGTACCAAGTTAAGTAAATAAAAATAACAGAACATTAATTACACCAAATATTTGATTTGTTTACATGAAATTCAATTAAAATATCGGATTTTAGTTTGATTCAGTGGTTTTCATGTTCATGGTTTAATTGACAACTCTCTATAGATTATTTAATGGAGGAGTTAGGTGTTAAATAGATTGCCAGTATTTCCATATCATTTTTGATTATACAGTTGTTTATTTTTAAATGATTTATTTCATATTGATTATATCACTTTCACTCCATGTAGAAAGGGTTTATCACACAACAATTATGTAACTAAACAAAGAGATTATAAATCCAATCATAACAAATGCAGAGATGCTAAAGATTACGATTGGAGCGTAATCATTACGATTTTGGTGTATACATTACGACTTTTCGCTCATGCAGACAAATATTATGACTTGTTGCAACTCTCAAATTGTTTCATATTATATAGGTCTATACAATAAAGTGCTAAATTGTTCCTCCGGGGCTAGAAAGGGATGAAAAGAAATTTTTAGTCAGATACAAATAAATTTTGATAATAATTAAAAGACATAGACCAAATGGCGACTTACGATAATCGTGTTTGTACTTGAAATAATAAAAGAATATTTTAAATTTTGACATCTACCAATAGTTCGAATGCGGTGCTTCACCATACTGGGTACGTGTGGGAAGCTACAGTTAAGTCATCATTGCTTATCAGCCAATCAGCGCTCGCGTAGATGGTTATTTCTCGTTTTCTAAGCGGCATAGAAGCACCCATGCGATCGTTCACAAGTTGAAAAAAAAGACGCCTCGTTCACCAGATTGTCCTGTTTCTGGCAAATCTCAAACAACTAAAACTGTGAATCAAAAATTTAGGAAAGAGTATAGAGCAAAATTTCCCGTCATTACATAATAGTCAGTGATAGTCATACGTTTTGTACACTTTGTCACATCGATTTTTTGTGGCGCATGGTGAGATAAACGATTGTTCCAGACATACAAAACCGGCATCTCACAAACAAAAGGCTGAGGCAAAGACAAAAACGATGCAGATAACGACATTTATGAGTAAGAATTCACAATATGAAAAAGAATTTCAAAATATTTTTTTTTAAATTTCTTTATTAAATACACAAAACAAAGTCATAAATGAGCAATTTATACCAAAAATAAATGAAAATAGTTTTAATAATAATATAATAGTAAACAGCTTATAGACATTGATCAGGCATAGTAGCCACAAATTATAAAAGACTGTCAACTGTCATTTCGCTCAGTCATTTGAAATAGTTGACATTTCTGCAAATGTATATCTAAACTTAAACTCATTTGTAAAATATATTTTGAAAGTGAAATAAATAACTCTATCCTGAATAATACATGAAATGATTCATTATTGTAAGCTGTATTAATATATACAATTTTATTTTTTAATATGCACATATGTATATAATTAAATGTAAATTTATATGAAGAAAATCACCGTCACACCAAACTTCGGGTAACAAATCACAAAGTAGGACAATATATAGTATGCCCTGATTTAAAAAAGTACTGGGGTAGATAATACCCAAACTGTTTTGGGGTAAACTGTCTTTCAACTTTAACTTCTAACTCCGCCAGCCTCACAGGTTTAAGAAAAATATAAGATAGAAGAAACTGAAAAGGAGTGGATCTTTTAACCCTCTTGTCTACATCTTTACCAGCTATTGCCGTCTACACACAGATACGTGAAGGTGATTACTCACAAGAAAAAATAAAACAAAAGAAAATAATATAATCAAAAAAGTAAGAATTATAGAACGTAGTACACCGATAGATGAAAAAGTACATCTGACCTTAAAGTTAATATTCCGTTTCCAATATGTTGTTTTGTCATAAATACCTGTATGTTAGAGTAATACTATATTGAACCTAATAAATATTATAAGTATCGCTCCATAGTCCACCATTCCATGATTTTATTCTAGATCTTTAATGGCTGTATAAATAGTCTCATTAAAAGGTTTTATAAAGGAAAAGTGTAACAATTAAGGTTATATTAATCTACTAATTGTCTTTTTTAATTTTTAACTATACAAAACATAAATATATAGAGTAAGAGAGGAAGAGAGACATGTTTTATATAATGTTCCAAGAAAAATACACTGATTTCACACAATTTTAACCTTTCACATATTTCAATATCAGCATTTCCGCCATTCAATTTCCTTAGCTTAACCTTACCTTTGAAAGAACACAGGATAATTTGTAATATAAAATTAAAATATTTTGAGTCTCATTACTTCAACAAAAACACTAAATGAGAGATAAATATTTTCAATAGACGTAGTTTTCTAAAATGATTGAAGTTGTGTGATTCATACCAGTGTGTTGGTATTTTAAAAAGATTGTTTAGCTAAATAATCCACATTAATAAGTTATTTATATCATAATCCACATTTCACCAGTACAGTGCGAATAAAAATCTTTCAAATCACTATATAGATTCTACCACTATATGTAGCGGATTTTAATATTTTTGTCCAGCTTTACTGATTAAGGATGTAGCTCCCTTTAACCAGTTAACGCTGTAGAATTGATTATAAAGTGGATTCACAGTTAATAATTTAAACAGCTTTTTATAACATAATAAACAAGAGTGATCAAAAAGCTTCAAAGTTACATAATACAAAAATCCGAAAAAAATTTGGAACACTGTGTGAGTAAATTACATTTTTAAACATTATGCACACACCACTGTGTCTATGTTTAAACTCTAGATAGTGAAAACTATGTTTTAAATTTGAATTATTTATTATATTTCAGAAACATCGTTATCTATGTACGTTTTGATTAAGTTAATATTTGTTGAAGTTAGTTTATACGATAATATTCTAATCGCTCTATAAAGTACTGTGTTGAGGTATTTTCTTGTTGGACAGGTTTTCTTGGTTATTTAGTAAAATTAATTTTAATTACAGACCAAATAACAATGAAAGGCTGACTTTTAATTCAATAACACTTATTATGACAGACTTCATAAATACAGTTTAAAAACATTCAAAAAATTGTGCTATCTACGTTTTTATAATCTCACTGACAGAATGTGTCATTAGATATTTTTTACACATGTGTAACATAATTTTTATACTGAATAGCATGTTTTATTTCTTAATAGGTTTTGTTGTAAAAGTACAAAAATGTAAAATCAAGCAAATTTGCACATTTTAATTTGCATAAGGTTTCAATTGAACAACATATGAATCAAGAACGAAAGTTATAAACAAATTTCAGAAATTTGTAGTTTTCGAGATTTTCAACTGCAATGTAAATTACTTTCACGTATCAGACCCCAAATATAGTCACCCATCATTTTTTCATTATACGTTCCTTTGTAGCGGTGTTTAAAGTCCACTTTTTATTGGTGAAAGATTCGCCTTGCTGCTCTGAGTATGTTCCCATGTTTTCCCTGAATTTATCAAGATGAGTGTCAAAGGTATGGACTTTCAGGGACATTCTGCAGTCTATTTTGACGTAGTTCTTCACCAGAGCCTCAATCAGTTGCATATAATTTTCGGCCTTGTGATTGCCCCAAAAGCCTAAACCACTGCGACAAAGCTGACCCAAGTTTTTGTCTCCTTCCTACTGAGCTTCTTGGGGAATTTTGTGCACTCCAAGATCGTCTTTATTTGTAGTCCAATGAAGACACCAGCTTTAACCTTTGCTTCAAACAGCTTAGGGAAAAGTCTCGAAAGTACTTGAAGGGTGCAAACTCCTTATAAAGAGCTGTGGCAAATTGTTTCATAAAAACCAAATTTCTGTGCAGTGGTAGGAACAATATATTCTGGAGATCCAATTGTAGCTCACACTTGACTTTGTGCCTCCATAAAGAGAATTCGGTCTGTCGTGTCCAGTGCTTCCAGATAGGTCTATGTGTTCACTTAGGCAGTTAGAAATAAACTGAAGTGGTGTGTGATGAGCCCCTGTATTCATATTTACTATGGAAAGTTCAAGAAAATTTTAAAAGTTTCTTCAAAATTCTTGTCAGTTCTACAACATTCCAGAAACTTCTTCTAAGTTCGATAAAATTTTCTATTAGCTACTCAGCTCTGAATACATTTGGAATGTTCTGGAAAATGGGTAAATTTAAAAATTTCGTTACCCAGGTCACAAAAGAAAAAACAGGTCTTTTCCATTTGCTTTAGGCAAAAGTAACTGGGAAATAATACTTTCTGCTGAGGAACAAGAAAAAGTTAAATTTTTGTTACATTGTGTTATTTGAAATACAGGATTGGTCTATCACTTTGTCACTTCTATCTAACAATGAGTACTCATTCATTACTTCTGGATCAGCTGAGTCAATTCCTTTATGCTTTGTATTCTTTATAAATAGCCCTAGAAACATTATGATACTTAACTTTCATCAAAGTTTTGTTCTACACTGTCATAGGAGAATGTCTAGAGACAAACAACACAAGAAACCGGGTCTTGATGTTATGTAGCTTAGTGCTTAAGTACAAACAAACATGAAATTTGTTGATATTGTGTCTTGTGTTGTCTAACAAACATACATCTAAAATATAGCACTAAAGTAGAAATTAATTATAAATTATTTGACTTGTTCATACACACAGTGACAGAAACATGTCTGATCAATATATAAAGAGGAGCGTAGAGAACTATATTTATATACCGTATTTTCCGGTAAATTAGCCGAGGCCAATTTTCAGCTCTGAAAATGAAGTGTTTTGCTTATTACCGCCCAATAAGCCGAAGTCATTTTTAAGAAGTGACAAGTTTCTTCAAAATGATTTCTTAGTCTCGTTTCAACGTCAGCATGCATGTTGTGTGTGATCATTGACATTCTGTAGTAAAGCAGAACGTGTCGTATTGAGACAGAAATGGAATCAATATGTCATTCGTTATTGGCTTTACTCACTGTAATTAGGTAACCAATGAAATTCCAGAAACAACGTTTCACTGTAGTCTTAACGTGCTTTGCTGATGGGACGAAATTACCGCTTATGGTAATTTTCAAAAGAAAAACATTTCCTAAGAAGAAGAAATTTCCGAAAGGAGTGATCGGCCAATAAGACGACCCCCAAAAATCAGGTCAAAAATTCAGGGCCAGAAATTCTGAAAATACGGTACTTAGATACTAAGAAATATAAAATAATTAAGCAATGACATATTTTTCAATTGTAATTAAGTCAAAACCCAGTAGCTTGTAGCCAACTCTTGATCTCACTGAAAATGTATCCTCTTCATCCAATTAAATCTCAGGTAAAGTTTCCATGGTAATATGAACATTACTTTCATTTTGTTTAAAGATGTGTTGCTATTGTATATTATAATTGTTCACATTTATAAATTTACTTGTGTTTTTCAAATTATTTTATTGGTTTTTGTATATAAATGTACATTTACTAGAAAATAGTCATACTGCAACTACGTTCAATGAGAAAACCTAATTTGCTTCCGAAGTAAAGCATTGAAAATACAGGGATAAAAATATAGAATATCTATCAGTCTCTTTACATGTTGTGTCCTATTTTTACTCTTGCTCTCAGATAAGAAGTTAAGTAAGTGATGAGGTTTCCAAACGTTAGCAGTGTATCGATTGTCAGATACATCACGAAACATCCAACAATTGATATCAAGGGCTGAACTTCCATTCTGCCGACTTTTATATACAATTAATGTTTGTAGTTTGCAATTTTAAAATGCGAAGACAAACAGTAATAAATATAGTAATCTACATTACAGACAAGTTATTACATTTTTATAGATTGTGCGGACTGAAACGTTTTTATTCCTATCTAGGGAGCCTCGGATCGAAAACTTTCGGGAAGCACTTGTTTAAAAGTTTCGATTTGAAAAACTACAAAATATAAAAGTAAGAGAAGCGTGAACCTAAAACTGACTCAGAAACTGAAACTTTATACAATATACCAAAAAATAACATGATACCAAAATAACAACCCTGTATTCATGTAAAGAAATATTATTCAACTTATAAACATGACCTTGAAAGAGTATAATGGTACCTAGGAGCACTGCAACTTGAAAAGGTATATATTCAGCCGTTTATTACCTTTGTGTAATTAATAAAAATGTTCAACAAACGAGTTTAAAAGATAAAATTTATAAGGTTTGAATTTTTACGATTCTTATTTACTTCAACCATTGTCACAAATATGGGAAAAATGTCTACTTATAAAGTCCAGTCTTTCTTCTTTCTTTATTTTGCATAAAAACAAGAGACCAGGAAAAAGTAAAAGCTAATTTATGAAGTAAACTTTTATTATCACACAACGTGTAAGAAATCAGACTTAAGAAACACAGGCAATTCTCTGATAGTGAAATAAAATTATTTCAAATTATATTTGTTCTTACACAGCAATTGTTTTGTTTGTGTGCGTTCTCACTATTTTAAGCCTTTAAATGTACAAGTAGAACAAAGTAAAACTTAGGTTTTAAAACAGATGGCTTCTATTAATGTGTTACTCATCTGGAACTTTTACGGTTACAGAACTCCTATACATATTAGTAGACAAAGAAAGCAGAATGAAGTAACATTGATTATGAAAAATAGTGGTTCATAATTGTAGTACAGACAGAGAAGTGTAACAATATAGCTGTTACTTACTGACTTATTTCTTTATACATGTTGAGCAAATACGAAAACATGTACAATATATAGAGCAATAATACACATGACCTATATTTTAATGTTCACTGGTGTCTCAGTACACATATCTCAAATACAATGTTCGAATTACAAAATAATGTATTTCAATCATATTTCAATACAGCCTCTTCAAAGTTAAACTTTGTAACTGCAGTATTTATATTGCTGATGTTAATTATTTTTGAGATGAGATGTATACAAATATACTCCTAAAATTAAAGGAATAGCTACATATTTTAGCATATTTTGTCACAACAAATTTATGTATGCAAAACATATCCGTTCGTCTACAAGTGTATTTTTAAGCTTGCGATTGACGTTTAAAACAATGCAAGCGAAACTCATCTCACTCAAGAAAAATACAACTGAAGGTACCCTCTCTGAGGCTGTTACGTAAAATTGTGCATTTCTCGTTAATTCTCGAAACAAATATCAAAATGGATACTTTTTTGCTCGTTTTGTTAGTGTGCACCTTCATCTTGTGTAACCAATCAATAAAGCGCCTTCTGACAGAGAACGAGATGGCCAGGGCGGTCCAGATACGTGAGGATGGTTAGACCCAAAGAAGGGTGGAACAGCGCGTCGATATGTCACCAAACGTCATCAATCGACTTTGGCAACGCTACCAGAAGAAGAAATCTCATGGCATGAAATCATGTCAAGGCTGTCATCGCTGCATAAGAGCCAAAGACGACCGCTACATTGGGACTACCCCTCTGCGGGAAAGGTAAGCTACGGCTCGGTCACTGCGAAATGATCTTCATCATTCCACTGGAACTCGTGTGTGAACCCAAACTATTCGCAATTATCTACACGATGGACACCTCAGGGCCAGCCGGCCTGCAAGAGGCGTTATTATGAGAGCGCTACAAGGTGCAGCCAGGTTGGGGTTTGCTAATCAGCACATGAACTGGAATCTTCGTCAAAAGAAGAGAACAGGTTCAGTGCGTTTGGTGACAATGGACGTGCGAGGTTTGGAGACGTGGAGAAGAGCATCTGTAATGGTCTGGGCAGGATTATGCTTGGGTGACCGCACGGACTTACTCATATTTTTTTAGTGGTGCTCTTAACGCACGACGATATAAAGAAGAAATACTGTAATCCATTGTGAGGCCTTTTGGCGGTGCTATCGGCCATGGGTTCATTCTCATGCAGGTTAAACCGCGAGCTCACGTCGTAAGAATGTTCATGGACTTCCTTGACGAGAAGAAATAGAGGCTTTTGAGTGGTCTGCCAGATATGTTTTCGAGGGTTGTTAGCGAACGCTATCACTCTCGTTAGAATGTACGGGAACTCCAACAAGCCCTGGCAGACGAGTGGGCCGCCATACCCTAAGATAACATCGATAGACTGATTCAAAGTGTGCCAAATCGGTGTCATGAGTTTGTCGCAGCCCGTGGAGGTCACACAAGATATTTGGTGTTTCAAACATTTCTTGAATAAACGCATGTAAATCGTTTCAGGTATTGTTTCATGTGGGATATCAGTTTTGGTAATATTGGTCATTTTTAAAAATTTTATTTTTCCATCTTAAACCCTTCATAACACATTAAAAGATGGATACAGATGGAACTGAAATGAGGCAAATTACCTAAAAATAAAATACATTGCGCAATACACTGTAAATAATAAAAGTTACATACATTTCTAAATATATATTTTAAATTGCACCAGACATAGCTGTTAAAATAATACACTGTTTGTCACAATCTTACCGCCAATGAACATGAAGAAAAAATATGCATTTTGCGTTGTTAGACTCATCCACACATTTGAAAATAGGTTTGAAAAACGAAAATAAGAAAAGGGAAAATAGAAATAGAAAAAAATTAGCATTTAAAAGGGAAAATGTGAACACTATGAAATTAGCATAAATTCTAGCTGGTCAAAAGTTTAATACCATACTGAAACGAAGCGAGAATCGGAAAAGACTTAATGAAATTTAGTGTTCAGGCATTAGCGTTGTCTACATCGCCTGTGTTACATTGGATAAAAACATGGCAAAGGCTGAAATTGACAGAATTTGAACGTGTCGGAATTATCGAACAGCAAACACAATTTCTCTCTTAACTTGCCATCGCTGGAGAGATTGGGGGTTGTAAACCAGAATACAGCTCAAGAACAATAAGATGGCATCTGCGAAAGAAAGGCTTTAAAAACAGTAAGCGTTTTCAAAGGCCACGTTTCCTTCCAAGGCACGAAACAGGTCAGTTAAACTTTGCTGAAAAGAACCAATCATGGGACGTATAAAAGTGGGAGAAGGTTTTATTCAGTGAATAGAAACAATTTAATCTGGATGTTCCAGATGGCTTCCAACGTTACTGGCACGATAAGAATATATCACCAGAGACATTTTCCAAACTAAACAGTGGAGGAGATTCCATCATGATCTGGGATGCTTTCTACTTCCATTGAAAAATGGAGCTTCAGGTTATACAAGGACGTCAAATATCAGCTTGCTACATTGTAATGTTGCAGAGAGCAACCTTATTGACTGAAGGCTCTTGCTTATGTGAAATTGACTGGATTTTGCAGCAGAACAGCCTTCAGAACAAAGAACTTTTTATGGCGAATAACGTAATTCTTCTGGACAATACAGTGTGTTCTTCCGAAATGAACTTCATTGAAAATCTTTAGGGGTTGATGGCAAGGAAAGGCTAAGTAAATGGACACCAATTCCAAACATTGCAGAATCATTGTGAAACCTTCTTCACCACTCAGAATAACATTTCTCCCAGCCTTCTTCAAACGCTAATATCGACCATGCCAAAGCGAATGTTTCCAGTTATTCGCAATGACGACTGTGCAACTCCCTACTATGAACTCTTGTTGGGTATTTCCTACCCTGTATCGGACTTCTTTTTGGTATTGTCTTAAACTTTTGACAAGCTGCTATTTAGCCAAAATGCATATTTTTTTCTTCATGCTCATTGGTCTTAAGATTTAGGCCAGCAGTGTATTAAATCCGTTACAAGTAATAGGCTCAGATTTGACAATTTTATGTTGTTTCAAAGGCTTAGCACTGACATTTTATAGGCTCGGTATGGCCAGGTTATTAAGGCTCACGACTCGTGAGCCGTGGGGACATTATAATGTGACGAACAAACACATTATTTATTAGTAAAAGAGAAGCATAAAAGTTGACGAAAGGTGGTAATGATTAGCTGCTTTTCCTGTAGTATTTCTCTGCCAAATTGGAGATGGCTAGTGCAGATATCCCTTGTTTAGCTTTCAGCGAAATTCGAAAGAAACCAAACCAAACTATCTCATTCATACACCTCAGTAATTATGTCAGCTCTTGAACATTTATGTCAAAATGTAGGAAAATCTTTTGACTGGAGTGAAATAACCTCATAAAATATTAACAAGCTTATTATCTTTACTTTTTCCTGCACACATAAACCACGAATTCAGTTATACAGGGTAGAAGAAAAGAGTTGGTTGTCAGGATGGCAAATAAAATCCTATTTATCAAGGTATTATTTTATACCTTTTTCTTATTTTTCTCATAACACTCCTGCCACGGTTTAGCTACGTTTTCCAGGTAATTATTTTTTTTATTTCTTTGATTTCTTTTCTTAGTAAAATACTCAGCAGACATTTTAAAATAATTTCGGTCGAACCAAATACATACGATTTACAAAATTATTTATTCAGTTAATTCTCTGTGATACGAATATGTGAAGGAATGATGAATAAGTTAAAACTACATTCAAATCACTCATCTCCTAAAACAGACGCTTTATGATATTAATGTAAATGTTACCTATATTGAACGTTTATAGTAATATAACTTTCTCAAAATACTTGTCAAATAAAACAAAGGGAAGTAACTATTTCTCGATAAGTAAGTGATATGAGGTAATTCGTAAGCAATTGGCTATGAAATGTAGTAGGTCATAACAGTACTATAAACAATGAAGTGTGATAAGGAAGCTGTCAACTGCAAACTTCATTCTTTATGTACTGGGTTGAGGAATAATTCGTGAGCGTTTCTCAAGTTAAAAAAATATGTTCATTAATTAAACGCTTTCGCAAAATATTTCATGTCATTTGGTAGATAATTTTTTGCTCTTATAGATGGTGTGTTTGATTTTCATATTTCTTTAATTTTTGCTTTCATTTTCAGCTCATTAAATGAAATGTCAAGTGGAAAAAATCGAGCATTTTCGACATCATCTGCTTTTCGCATTTAATCGAGGTGTTAACGCCGCCGAAGCTGCTCGTGAGATCTGTTCTGTGTATGTCAAAGGAGCAATGCCTGAAAGTATCGCCCGCCGTTGGTTTTTGCGCTTTAAAAATGAGAATTTTGATCTAAAGGACGGGTCACGCCCTGGTTGACCAACTGTGTTTAATGAAGAGCGATTGAACCAGCTTCTTCACAAAAATCCACGTCAAACGACTAGAGAATTAGCGGAGCAGATGGATTGTGATCAAAAACTGTGGTGAACCACCTTCATTCAATGGGCAAGGTTCAGAAACTCGGCGCTTGGGTGTCACACTGTTTAAGCGAAAAAAATAGAAATCAGCGCATCACAATTGCCGCCAGTTTGCTTGCTCGAAATAAATTATCATAATAAATTGTGTACTATTCTTTTATATTGTATTCATGTACAATGTTTTGGGTGTAATGTGTTCATGCATTGAAGTATTTTATAGTCTTGCATGTAATGCTTGAATGAAATTATTTGAAAACGCTCACGAATTATTCCTCAACCTAATATGTTTTGAACCAATACAAATATTATGTATCGTGTATAGGACAATAACTCATATCACTATATAGTAGGTTATACTGACGTCTAAGAATAGATATCCCAGACGCAATATTGGATTTACACAACAATGTATTTTAATCATATTTTAGTAAAGCCTTTTCAAGCTTAAACTGTAAAATTATTCTATTTTTATCGCTTATGTTGTTTATTTTTCAGATGTATATTAACATAAAACGTATTTGCAACTGCTTTTGCTACTGTTAAAGAAATGAGCGTTCAAACAAAACATTCTCACGCGATTAATAACAAATTTTTAATAAGAGAACCCAAAATTCTTACCATCTTTGATTGTAACATGTTTAGAAAAGTTCATAGAAATAAGGAAATGTAAAAGGTTTATAGAAAAGTGTATCTACTTATTTATACAAAAATAATGATGATGTATATAATCATCTGGTATTTTAACCTGTTCAGTGCCGTAGACGAGATAATTCGTCCAAGCCGATCGGTAACAAAGTGCCACAGACGAGTTAATTCGTTCTCAATTTTACATAGCTTCAACGCCAGATGTCAACCTCACACACATGCATTTGATCTACTTACAAATTGTTTCACTTTCGATTTAAAATAGCGTCATGAAAAAAGTTACAAAATGAAGAAGCATTAGAGTTGTATTTTGAACTTGTTTTGAAGTTACAGTAGCAGCTGAAATTTCTTCGCACTCAACAGGTTAAGAGATGACTTGTTTTTTCTTCATTATATACTCATTTATAACTTATTCACTAATTCTTATGGCACATGCAATTTTGAATTAATGATTGAGTATAGGATAAAAAGTAAACATGTTACGCTGGTCTATCAGAGGCAAAGCATTAGTCAAAAGGGTCTCGTGCAACCACACTTTCAGTCATAACAAAGTCGTATTTCAGCAAGTGTGAAACAACATAGAAAAGGGTAATCTTATCATACATTACGTTAAAAATTGCACGCAAGCTAGTTACTCTGAAAATAAAATGTTCAGGACTGGAAAATTGTACACGATTACTTTAATGTCTCTCAACATAACCAATTTGATATAAGAAGTAGAAAAAATGCTCTTTTTTTAAAAAAATAGCTTCAACGTTCTAAAAGAACAAACAGTAGTGATCATCTGTGACTTCAACAGCTGTCGAAGAAGTTTGAAGTATGTTGACTGGTATAGAAGGAAAAGGAAAGAAAAATTAATATAATAATAGACCTGGAATAAAATAGCGGAAATAAAATACATTGGCTAAAAATGAGTGAAACATATACACAGGATAGAAGGGGAAGGGTATTTTCTCTTTTGTCAACTGTTAGACTAATGTAATTACATTGTTATATGCATCACCATGACACCAAAAGTTGGGGAAAAAAACAACAAAGAAGGATGTAAGGGTTATGTTGTATACAGAAGAGATCCAAAAAGTATCAATGCTGAAAGTAGGCTTAACACCAGTTCTCTTGACTTCAACAGCATGTTACTTATTGTAGTTTATCCTGGAAGAGTCTTCGATTTATTTTGTTATGATTTCTTATAATTGGAAATTTAATAAATATTAATATAGACATGGATTGTTTTTCGATATACATCAAATAATGATTTTATGTTGATACATAGGTACACTTCACTTGACGGGAATTCAAGCTCGCTCTATTCTTGTCTGGTCTCAAATAAGCTTCTCACTGCTGAAGTTCTATAATGTCTTCCTTGAATTGCTATCGTCTGAAGTTAATTCTCTGAAGCTTAGCGGTTCGTAATGGTTAAAAACCATAATCGTTCCTGGTCAAATATCTGTAGTTTTCTGATAAATAAGCGTTTATTACAATTATAGCTTCCGATATTTATTGCACAATGCAAACAATTCCAACAAGTTTACTAAATTAATAGATGTAAACAATTATAATGCTCAAAGACACATCACTTTTGACTACCAAAGTCAGAGTAATTTTTTATATGAAAATTAAAATACCTTTTGAAATTTAACTGGAAGAGCAAAAACACTTTCATGGAAGTCTGTGAGCGGCTTCAACGTATTAGGGTTTTCTGATATGAAAATTAAACAAAAATATTTTGCAGTTCAACTGATAATAATTCTTACGAAAAATAAATTTAAATCTAGTGCCTGGCCTACAGAAGAACCAAACCTCGCAATTCATTTTCAGGTGATATTGGTTTAATGAGTTCTCGTAGACTCAAAAAATAGAAACCTCATTTTAGCCACGATCGCATCATGTTGTATTTTATTAATTGATGCATTGTAATGATCTACTCCTTTGATGTTCCATCAAATTTGGAGATAGCTTTAGTTTATTTTCGTAATATAAACAATAACACGTCTTTTAAGGTAAAGCAAAATATGTTTTTAGTAAAATAAGTTATAGTTTTTATCAAAATGTTTACTCTCATAACAATAATTGTTCCAGCTGATAAAACACTTGAAAGCATATACTATTCATATTTACATGTCCCCCGAGAGTGATGCAGATATTTACTTAATCATGTACATATATATACAATAATAAACACTCAAACAATCTGCAGAAATGAAGTACATTCGCCACAGATAAAGATGTACATATCTGTGTATCAGATATGGAATTCTAATGCATGACTTCCTTAATAACTAAAATCAACTTATATCTCCCGTGAAACTTACCTTTTTCCTTAACATTTCACTTTAATGTTTCATGAAAAGGAAGACTCTATAAACTCAGTACTTAACAGAAACATATCAACCTCCATTGCTCTACATTACCATATTACGTAAAGAAATCAAAGAACGTTGGAATGACTCAGTCAAATGTTGCCAATTATCTCTGTGCTAGATTAATTTGGTTTTCATGAGATATGTTTAAAACTATCTTTTAAGATGGTTTATAGGAGTCTTTATCAAAGCTTGAAAGAGAGAAAAACGCTGTAATACTTTATTTCCTACATATTGCATGGGAAGTGTAAGCAGTGTAGCAGTTTTGTAACTCGTACGCTCTTTGTCTCCATCAAAACTACTTGGTTTTAATAGTTGTGTACAATGGGTTTCGGGGAAACATATAATCACAAGTATCCGTAAGAAAGGATATAGATATTTTTTTACCTTTATACAATCAAAAAATTTGTTTATTAATACATAAAGTGTTGCATTGTAATTTATATTACAGAAATAATTATGAGTCCCTCAAGGACCTGAAATTAATTTTAATAATTTCATTCGTCACAAGACAACAATGTTTAACTTAAATGTTTCAACAGTTTTAAACGTTATAAAACGAGTGAATTCAATCATTTCCTGAGTTAGAGTTTTTATCGTATTACCTTTTGCAACAAAATTCATTGACACTTGAAATAAAAACTGGAAAGATATAGGTTGTTTTTGTCTTTTCTAATAAAATAATGTACGAATTTTTTACCACTAAATATCAAACCAAAATTTATATTATCGTTTCTTTATCACCAAAGTTTAAAAATAAGATGTTTTTATTTCTTTAAAATTGCATACAAAACTAGACAATGGGTTATCTGTGCTCTGCTAACTACGGGTGTCAAAACCCGACATCTAGCGTCTTGTGTCAACAGACACAACGATGTGTCACTAGGGGGCGATATGTTTATTCTTTTATTATGACAATTATAAAATTTGATATCATAAACGTGAGAAATGTATTACTGACAGAAATAAAAAATACCGACACTATTTTTAAAAACAGAAATAATAAGACACTTGAATAACAAGACCCAACTTACGTATGAATAAAACATAAAACGTAGCAAACCATCACAAAGAAGTAATACGATGGAGGATTAGAAATGAGAGAAAGAAACAAACTATCTGGAATAAAAGGTCACGATTCAGTAATTAAAATACCAAAGGTTTATTAAAGGTACAGTAGTAAGATAACGTTTCTTTAGTATAAGTTATTCTTAATTATAAGAATTGGACTTAAGAAAACTTATCTATACTGATGAAACATATCTTTCTCTAATTCTGTTTGATTCTCGTGGGAATTATTGATATTTTATCAACCCAGTCAGTATAATTACACCATTAACACTTTCCGCTAGGAGAAAAAAAAAGCAGCAACACTTTTTGTAATTTCAAAATTATGAAAAAAACTTGAAAAATATTCATAATTTTTTCGTTAATGGAAAGGTAAATCGATTTAACAAATAATAAGATAATGACATTTAGAACCATAGTGGCATAGCAGTGAGTTTGTGGACTAATATCTCTAGAAACTAGATTTCGATGTTTTTTTGAAACAAAGAAACAAATAAAACTAAAATAATACGTTAAACAATGGCGTAAATAATAGCTTCATTTCTTTATGTGATGATAGTTTTATTAGTATAATATTTTCTGTAGTTTGGTAGCTAAACTAACACTCAGATTCTGTCCATAATAAATATTTTTTTCAATTACGTTATTGAATAAAATTGCTATATATGATATATAAAAGCTTTTTTATACACTTGAAAGTGTTCTCTTTAGGTCAGGAATTTTTTTCGTGAAAGAAAATTAAAATCTATAAATATTATTTATTCATAACCTTAAGTTGGGATTTTCATGGTAATTTTTAAGAATTATAACACAGTTAATGTAAATATTTTATTAATTTCAACTTGCAAGAAAGTATAGAAGAAAAGATAAAAATATCACATCTACGCATTAGTTATAACTGTGTCTGCAAAAGTTATTCAATATAAAGTGTGTATTTTATAATACCAAAGCTACATCGAGTTACCTGCTGAGGGAAATCGAACCTTTGAATTTAGCATTGCAAATCTGTAGACATACCGCTGTTTTAGGGGGACATCTAATATAGCATATGGATAATTATATGTTAAACAATAGCTTAAACTATGAATTTTATGTAGAGATACATTATACTTTATAAATCTAATCTCACAAGTACGTATCCACGGCAACGTCAGTTTTTATTTTTTTTCGACACTTCGAATGTATTTTTCATTGTTTCCATAAAATAGTTAAATAACACTTTAAAAAGCTGAAACTAATATTTAATATATACTCTGTTTAATATTTTGTTTTTATAACATCAGTAAATACGTCACAATATTGTAAATAACTGCAAAAGTTAAAACACATCACGTTCACATAAAAACAAAATATATCAGTAATGTTGTTGAAATCTCGAAACGATAACAATGAAAAGTGCAACATTGCCACTCCTGCTGTTCCATTATATTACTTTGATAATTGTTTTACCAACATAGTACTGTTATTTAAGATTTACTTCTAAAATATGATCATTATCGTTAGTCCTTTATCTATACAGTACAGTAATCTCTGTTCCCCACTTATACCATCGACATCTATAAAATTTCTGAACACTACCAACATATTTCATATTCCCATATCAAAAAATAATTTTTATTTGGCTTGAGTTAAGGTGTTCTAAGTTCTTCAGTCATAGTGAATGTTGTTTGGATTTTTATGTAAAATATAATTCCAAGTCAATTCCAAGTAATGATGACGTTGATTTGTTTTTATTATCTTTATGCTTCTCTCCCTGTCCATAAAACTATTGAATGAATCAATTTATATCTTATAAAACAATTATTAATATTTTACAGTACATACAACACATCTTTACTGAAGCATTCATTCCCGTACTATTGTATACATTCAGGTATTATTTCTGATGTTGCACTTACCGAAAACTCTTATCAGTTCTTTTCCAAGTTTTTTTTTCCTTGTTCATAATCAACATTTAACAAAATTTCAAACTAATTTCTGTAAATGGTGAATTATGTTTCAGAATGATTTTAGATAATAAATATAGTAATAGCATAGTCCAAGAAATACTCTTAACTCACCCAAGTTATTGGGTATTAACCAATGATGAGTTTATTCCAGCTAAATTAACTTATATTTTACACCTATAGATGTAAGTTTTTCACAAGCTTTTATATGGCACTTTATTAAATGTTTTCTGAAAATCCAGAAAAACCATAGTTACGTCCTTACCCTCATCTACATATGCATTATCATTGTTTTCAAATAGCTTGCAAACTATCTTTAATAAAATTTTCGAAACATTTACTTCAGCTGATGTCAGGCGTAGAGGCCCATAATTACTATAACAACTTCTATTATCGTCCTTAAAGATAAGAGTGATTTAGCTAATTTCGAATCTGTTGCTACTTTTCCACAATTAAAAGCCTGACAAAACTTTGGGGTAAGTGATTTAGATATAGAAACAAACAATAAAATATATTGAAAAATTTTCTAACTTTTCATATTTCCACAATTAGATAACTAAAAAAGTCATATAGAGTAACACAATTTTCTCTAGATTGTGTATACATTTGCACGATTAAGTAAACGTTAAAGGTCTCAATGGACGTAAAACAACACTGATATATATTTTGGCAAATCTTTTATCAGCGGGTACAAACATTACTACAAAATAACAGAAAGAAAACGTTTCGAAAGTGTATAGCTTACTCTACCAAAAACATGTTTTGCAAATGAAAAAATCTTTGAAAATTCTAGTTTCTCAAGCTTGCGGCAAGCCATACGTAAATCAAATGTCAGTTTCCTTCAAAATAAGACGCAAATAAAACAAATATCAAGTATTTATTGGTGACTTTCAGATATCTCCTATAACATGTTTAGCAAGTTGTTTCAAGTCTCAACATAATTTGGGACGAATTTTCTCTCGAACACAAAGACTATACCCAAAAAGAAAGAGATTATTTAGAAATATTTCAAATCATCATACCAGTTGACATTTAAAAAAAACAAACCGCAATCCTCCTAACAATACCAGCAGGATTTGGTCTAGGTTATTCACCTTGATTTTGCTCACACACTTAACTTTTCTTGACCTTGTTTATAACTATAATATTGTCGCTAGAGGAAAATATTCCTTACTATTTAACCTTTGCTTCATTTGTCTTCGTACTTGCATGTAAATCCTATATGATAAGCCATAAATTAAGCCGGTTTCTTTGTTTTGAATTGCAAAGCTTCGTGAGGGCTATCTGCGCTAGCCGTCCCTAATTTAGCAGTGTAAGACGTGAGAGAAAGCAGGTTGCCATCACCATTCACCGCCAAATTTTGGTCCTCTCTTTTACCAACAAAAAGTGGGATTGACCGTCACATTATAACGTTCCCATTGCTAAAAGGGTGAGCATGTTTGGTGTAACAGAAATTCGAACCAACGACTCTCATATTACGAGTGGAGCGTCCTAATCACCTGGCCATGACGGGTAAAATCAAGCCTCCTATAAATCGTTGTTAATGACCTTAATATCATATTAATATGATTGGCTTCGATATACAGTTAGTACATTAGATCTAACTTAACATGAATGTAGTTGTGATATCTATACAAAATGTTACATACGAAGTGTTATAATAAACACTTATATAAAATATATCGTTATAAATCAGTGTTTAAGTTTGTAATTTTAACAATCAAAACACATTTGGAATTGTGTTAGTAACATGAACGACATTATTTGTGAAACTTTATTACAATTAGCATAGTATTCTTCTTTCAATGAATTCCAAATTTAAACATAACGAATTCGAATAATTTAAAAAAGAAACTTTCGTTATAAAATTGAATTTGATTTTTTTCGCTTTTAAATTCTATTTCTCTCTGAAAATTTTGTTTTGTGTTCAACAAATAATTAGAAGAATCAAAATTATAATTTCGAGTCCATACCTTATGGGTAAGATCAGACTGGTTAAGTTTAGAGAAATTAAAGTTTTTGTTGTTTTTTTATTTTCTTCCAGTCTTCAGCATTTTATTTTTAGTGACATCAGTTAGTGTGCATCTTATTAACGTAATGTGTGATCAGATGGTGTTTAGATTCTTTCACTTTCTGAAATAGAACTATGTTATGACCTAAAGGTTTAGCTGCACAAAACTAATCCCACTGATTCTTCACTTCAGTTAAAACCATTGCAACATGTTTTAAACACAATAGGAAGAATCTTCAGTAATTCTGGAGAACGAATTCTAGAGGTACGCAAACAGTCGGGTGGAAACCGTATATGATGCATACAGTTTGTTTTATGAAGTCTTATTTCACCATATTATACTTTATTTTCACACCATTCATGTCATGGTTTCCCTAATTTGTTTTGTAAGTTATTTTTTATTGATGTTATTAATTTTATTTCCTTAGTAAGATATATGACGGAAATGTTGAGTTACATTTTATAATATAACGGAAATATAACTGTATACATATCATCAACTAAACTATTTTGTCAAATTTTTATGTATGATAGGAACCTGTGACTTAATTGCGACGAACTTAAAAGTAGAATCAAAACAAGTCCTCTCCTACATTATCCGAGCCCCCCAGTGACTCAGCGGTATGTCTGCGGACTTACACGCTAAAATCCGGGTTTCGATACCCGTGGTGGGCAGAGCACAGATAGCCCATTGTGTAGCTTTGTGCTTAATTCAAAACAAATAAATACATTATCTGATGTTCAGATATGATAAATATTTGTGCAAAAACAATATTTCGTTTTTTTATTTAACTTTATTCTTGCCATCGCGTTTCTACGTTTGTCTATCTATGTGATATGTTGTACACCATGTACTGCATTTTGAACTTTTCTATCCCTAATTGAGTTGAGTTACACATCACTAACAAGCAACAAGTCAATTGGAAAAGGATATCTTATCTGCTTTGGTATGTTTTTAATATAATTTTATACCCCTGCCTTATCGAAAAAAATGTTACGTCTGTCAGTTTGGTTAACTCATGTAGTAGGGCTGATATAACTGAGAAGTACAAAACAAGCAACACAGACATTAATGCTGGAAGCCACTTGCGTTTCAGAACGTCTAAAGTTGGTATCAGCTGGTGGATAATTCATGACTTATATCGCAATCGGTACACTATTAATGTTTAAAAACCTCACTCCTTACTTAACATCTTAACTTAGAATTTCTTTCCATCGCAGTGAAATAACTGTACTTTTTATTTAAATAACTTTAATTTTACACTAGAATCTGTATTTTCACCAAAAATATATGTATATATATATACATGAGAACGAACACAGTATGTAGATATTTTAGACATGCTTATATTATTGATGAAAGAAACTACTTTAATATTTTACGTTCATAATATATTTGTTGAATAATCTTTCTCCATATGATAAGCAGATTGTTGTTTAGACATCTTGTACCTTTTCTTAGGTTGTCAATAATTACAGCTTTCAAGTTATTATTAGATTCATAAATATTAATTACTACAACTAAACATAGAGCTCGTTTCATTAAACGGATCAGTGAAATACTGAGTTGTGTGTTTATTGTCATTGTACTATTTTTTTACGAATGTTTAAAAACTAAACCAATAATATTTTTCGTATATAAAAGTTAGTAGAATGGAAGTTCAACCCTTAGTCTTTGTTGGTGGATGTTTCCTGATTTATCTGGCAATCAGTACACTAATAACGTTTAAAAAATATCAATCCGTACCTAACTTCTAACCTGAAACAAAGAATCAAAAACGACACAACGTATCATGAAACAAATTGGATTTATTATGCATTGTATCTACATCTTCGCTGCTTTACTTTGGAGGCAAACTTAGTTGCTTCATTGGACGTCGTTGAAGCATAATTGTTGGTTCTTGCAGTTTTAAGTAAGGTTTATGATTGAAGTTTACCACAAAGCTACAGAAAGGTATCTGGTGTTTACTCGCCACAGGTATCGAAACCCGGTTTCTAGTGTTATGAGTCGCCAGACATACCGCTGTGCCAGTGGAAGGCTTTTTTAGGTAAGGTGTAACATTTAAATATCCATTTAATAATGAACGCTAAAAATAATTCCACCAGGAATATTAAATTTATGGATGTGGATAATGATAATATACAACAACAATACACCTATAAATAACAAAAGTCACAATAATGTTTAAAGTAATGTAAAGAGACCATTTGAGATTTATTTGGATCATAAAGGCATGTGTTACGGATGCTCAGTAGAATCAAAATCAAGAGAAAAGTTTCTGCATGGACTACCAGCAGGTAAATGAAGTCAGAAAGAATTGTCTTCCATCTATCAAGGAGTTATTTTATTGTGATTGCTCTACACGGATAAAATGGTTTTTCAGCATTGTATCTTAGAAAAAGGAAAAAGGCAAGTGTAAATAAATGAAACAAATTTAAAGGAGATAGTGTATACAAACAGAAAGGGCTGCAGAAAGTTGTGTTAAATGTTTGGTTAATAAATGCGTCCAGTGCTTCGGGTGTTCACTCATAACTACTATGAAACATCGTACTCACCTACTTGGATAACAAACTCATATATGGATTTGTTTGTTTGTTTTGGAATTTCGCACAAAGCTACTCGAGGGCTACTTGTGCTAGCCGTCCCTAATTTAGCAGTGTAAGACTAGATGGAAGGCAACTAGTCATCACCACCCACCGCCAACTCTTGGGCTACTCTTTTACCAACGAATAGTGGGATTGACAGAAACATTATAACGTCCCCACGGCTGGGAGGGCGAGCATGTTTGGCGCGACTCGGGCGCTAACCCGCGAACCTCAGTTTACGAGTCGCACGCCTTATCACGCTTGGCCATGCCGGGCCATGATTAAAGGAATGGAAACACTTTGAAAAGATAGAAGCACAAAATTAAATACAACCAACTTCATATTATACAAAATATTGTAAAACTTCAAACCTAACAGTTGAATGCATTACAAAATAAAAATTTACAAATGTATTACATGAGTATAAATTACTTGTTTCTTGTCTTATATAGATCCAAAAGCTAACGTTTAAGCTCGTTTTGAGCTAAATTCTTTTAATGATCTGGAAAGAGTATAAAAATAGTTTTTCTTCTCCTGATGTTATAATAAAGAATTGTCAAAGTTGTACTAAATAACATAATTAAAGATGTAAGTACTATAAGTGGATGACAAAGATGATGTATCTGTATAGATAAAAAACTATGATAGGTATGATGTTTTATAGGCCTCCAAGTAGCTCAGCGGTATGTCTGGGGACTTACAACGTTAAAAACCGGAGTGCAGATAGCCTAGTGTGTAGCTTTCTGCTTAATTCAAAGCAACAACAACATGTTTTATAAGTAAATGTAAAAATAATGATACTTTGCTGATAGAAAAAAGATCGTTGTGATAGAATGAAACAGTGAATATGGTAATCTTGCCTTTTGAGATTTATTTTCTTTCGAGATTTCAACGTATAATAACTTTATTGTTAGTGTGAGTGATATATTTTTATAACTGTAATAGTACTTGTTCAGAGGATTATGGCGCATTTATTGATACTATAAAACTCAAATTTTTAATAATTTAGCTTTGGCACAACACTTACGTAATGTAATATACAACAAGCTGTTAGCTACAAAATCGCATATGGAGTGGTTGATATTTTGGGCCTTTTATGTCCGTTTGGACTCTAACACAGGCCGGCCGGATGGCTTAGCTTAGCTATTGCAGCTTTGACTGACACTGCCAGTTACACTGATATTTGCTCTCAGCGACACAACAGTATGTCTGTTAAATCCACTGGTAGAAACTGAATTTCGATTCCCGTAGTGGGCAGAGCACAGAGAGCCCATCATGTAGCTTTGTGCTTAATTCAGAACAACAACAACAATTATTTATTTTAACTGCAGAATGTATTGAGCAAGTGAGGCACACAGGCAATGACACGAGGGGTTACAGATAAAGTGAGAATCCAGATCTGTGAGTAAGATTCCAAAAATAAGAACTTCTAACATGCTTTTTTAATATCATGGAATAAAATGAAAACTATTTATTCATTGCTTCTAGATGAAGTTGGTGAATTGTCCGTCTCTGTTCTTGTATCTTTACACACACATTCTTGTTACTGATACTTCAAAGTGCCTACTCTCTTCCCTGTTAGGGAATTTTGTGAAGGAAAAGCATAAATCTTTCGTCGCTTGCCTATACTGTGGTCTCTTCAAGTTGTCAGGAACCCCTTCAGTACCGTCTTTAACGAGCTCTTTTTAACTCTCTCTTGACCTCAATAGCTTCATTTTGTAGTTAGTACAAACATACAAGCGGAAAGATTCTCAACACGTTCTACTTCGCAGTCAACAGTCATTATATAATCATTTTTTTATACTTTTGTTAATAAGCATCACATTTTTTTCTTCATACACATATTTTATTCAATATTTGAAGGATTTGAAATGCCCAAAAATGCTTCATTCCTCTTCCCTTTGGACATTTTTATCAAGAATAAAAGTTTCATCACCAAACCTCTCTGTTTCCACTCTTCCTTTTGTGAATCTATTATCATTTACAATACTTCTATCAATATTTTGCTCTTTCATCAATTCTTTAACTTAGTAACAAGTTAGAACTTTTACTCTTTTTCCATCCTTAAAGTGATAATTAGAGTACATGTATATATTGTTGTTTATTTTGCTCATAGTTATGAAACAGCAATTAACAATGTGAGTGAAATATATTTATAACTTTAAAAGTTTTTGTTGAGAGGAATATGGGGAGTTTATTCATGCCATAAAAATAATAATTTTAATATCTTAGCTTGACATAGCAGTGAGGTAATGGAGTATACAACATAGTAGGGTAGCTACCATAATCACTTATAGACTGGTTGATACTTTGTGCAGCCCCTCGTTACTGTTATAGAGGCGAGTAAAGTTGGTTTGAAAACATCTAATGATGTAAATATACTTACAAAAGACAAAAAGTGTTTCTCTTAGATATATAATTTTTAAATTCTAATAGTTTAAAAGAGTCATACAATTATATATTTCTACAACTAAAAAATCATTGTGTATTTTAGAATAACAATAAATCAGGTTTAGTACACAGATAAATATAAAAACTGTCTTTGTTGTAACGTTACGCTGAATCAGATATTAACCTTGTAAATATAAATATGAACGTTCCAAGTCTAAACTACATTCTAATATTAAAATCTTTATTTCATGTTGCCTTCACTTAGTTTATGAATTCAACTGTCTTTCTACTAACTTGAGAGCAGTCAAGTTATTTTTTTGTGATCTTGTTAAGTGTATTATTAATGGGAAGATGTGATTTCTTTTTCATTTTCTCTGAAGCGTCAGTATAATTTGTGCTCATATATTTAAGTAACATTATCAGTACAATAAGTTTTAGTTCTGCTTAGTCGACGGCCTGGCATGGCCAGGTGGTTAAGATACTTAACTCGTAATCTGAGGGTCGCGGGTTCTAAAGTCTGTCACTCTATGCTTGTCCTTTCAGCGATAGGTGCGTTATAATGAAACGGTCAGTCACCACTATTCGGTGATAAAAGAGTTGCCGAATAGTTGGTGATGACTAGTGTCCTTTCCTCTAATTTTACATTACTAAATTAGGGACGTCTTGCACAGATAGTCTTCGTGTAGCTTTGCGCGAAATTCAAACAAATCTAAATTGCTCAGCATATACCAGGAAATAATTACTTTTAACATACAGACATTTTAAAGATGTTTTTAAATCGGTGATTTTTATGGTCACCATTTTGTTTCATCATGAATCCCTACTATTAAACACTTCCGTGCTTAATGATAAGCTTTTTGTAGTATATACTTGTTTTTTGAAGTTTTGTGAATAAATATTTTAATGTGTGACAACAGTTTATTTAGACTGTGATTTTACATATATACACCGATGATGGCATACCTATATGAATTCTTGTATTAGTTGGTTAAATACATTTGTTAGAAACGTGAATAATCAGTCCATGGAGTCTCATTGTATAGAAACAATACAAAGATTTTCCGCTAACTAAAATGAACATGTCCTGTTAAATATAAAGAAGTAAAATATCGTGAATACACATTTAGTGTTTTGTATAATTATATAAGGTGAAATAACTACATTTACTGTTTTTTAAATTCAATGATACAGAAAAGCTTACTATTACTAATTAAGTTAAAAAAAAGATGAATATTAAATTTAGAATCTACTGTTTTGGAATTTGTATAAAAAATATACATCTATATGGATTTTGAGCAATTTAAGTTCAATATTAAATGTAATCTAAATACATGTATGAGATTCATATCTTTTTAATACATAAAATACATAATTATAAATAGCAACGTATATAATGTATTGTAATTGTCTTTTCGACCTTTTGTTTTCATAAAATATTTTCTGTTATATTGAACTCTTGGGTACTTATAACTTAGTCGAACACCAAAGTTAGGCTTTGTACCAACGTGTACGATTTTCATAACGGGACAATAATACATGGTGGTCGGAAAGCCACTATGTAGTTTTGTAATCATATTTTATTATTTTTCAGATTTCAATCCCAATATGGTTTTAACAACTGAAGAACGTGTATGGCTCGTCGATCACGTATTCCGAGAAGGCGGAAGATACACAGATGTGGTGCGACAGCGATTTGCTGAAAAATTCCCAGATAAACCTGTTCCACATTGCAATGTAGCTCGTAACCTTGATGATAAGTTTCGGGAAACAGGATCAATGGAAGATGCCAAACGCTGTGGAAGGCCAACAAAGCTATTGAAGGAGAAACTGTTGGATATTTCTGACAATGTGATGCAGAGTCCATCAAAATCATTATGAAAGTTAGCTCAACAGCATGATATTGGTCTTTGAACTGCTCATAAGGCCGTCAGAAATAAATTAAAGCTCTTCCCATACAAAATAATGACGGTACAAGAACTTGAAGAAACGGTCAGATGACAAGTGATGAAATCAATTACTCATGGTTTCAACAGGATAGTGCTACTGCCCACACATCTCAAAAAGCTACATGGTTATTAAATGAATGTTTTGGCGACCGCATTATTTCTAAAGACCTGTGGCCTCACGCTCACCAGATCTTAATCCACCAGATGGATGACTTGAAAACAACGATAACAACATTCATTTAGTTTTTTGAAGCCAGAAACTGACAGCGGTGTTTAGAAACAACATAAGAAAGATCCGAGTCTGTATATATGCTAACGAGGGTCACTTTCAACATTGCTTTTCCGAACATCCTGTAAAATAAGTTATTTCCAGGTCCAGGTTGTTGGATTCTTATCAACTTTGCTCTTATATAATGATTTTTATCGATTTTGCCTATCATAACTCATTGCTATTTTTGTTTAGTTTGAATTCAGTTTATAAATGTATCCTGAGCATTTAAAAATAAATTATTGCATCAAAACCAGAAACACTGCTATTTCTCTTGTCTTTATTGTATGTTCTCTCCGCATATCATAACTGATATCAATTGTAAAACTAAATATGTATCCCTCAGGACAGTTTTATTAAAAATATTTAAAAAAATCATAATAAACTACGAGGAGAATATCGAAGTAGAATCAGTTTATAGGAAGTTTACATATTGGGTGTATTTACAGAGTAGAATCACTTAAAGGAAGTTTTTATCTTGTTTATATTGCCGGAGTAGAATGGATGTTGTAATTTTTCAAGTTTTGGTACATGGAGCAAACGAAAGGGAATGAAATATAATCAAAGGCTGACAGAAAGGTCTGTACCTCTTCACTCCGCTGCTTGGCTGAGTGTTAAAGAGCGCCGGAATTCAAATAACCTTGAGTTACTATGATCAAAACAAGAAATTGCATTAGTTAATTATTGCAGGAAATCAGGAAAAACCGAAAGGGAAAAGGAGACAGAAGCGAAGAAAGGAGAGCTACGTAAGACGATTTCTTGACTGCCGGGAAGATGAGTTGTGGGCTGTCAGAGAGAAATAAGCAGGGAAATGCAGGCCACGTACATCAGTTGCTCTTAGAAAATCGTGAGACGTAATCGTGAATGAGACGTAAATATTTTTCCATAACATTTGTTATTTTTAGGTTTATGTTGTTCATTTTGTTTGTATGTAATTAAGCACAAAGCTACACAATGCACTATCTGTGCTTTGTCCACCGCCAGTATTAACACTTGGATTCTAGCAGTATGAGTCCGCAGAAATACTGCTGTGCCACTGGGGGCAGGTTTATAATGAACAACTTAAACAAGTTGTGCGAATGATCTGATGAAACGTAAGACAGATATTTACAGGGCTCGGATCAATAAATTCAAATATGAATGGAAATTTTCCTGTAGAATATAACAGGAGAACCTCGATAAAACCCACTTTCACTGGTAGGACTCTACTAGTGCCTGTAAATGAAAGAAAATCATGGTATAAATGATTATACATTTTTATTCGGGGTGTAAATCATGTTTTATGTGGAAAGGTATCTTGCCATGTGTGTGGGGTGGCGGCCAGTGGTGGGAATTAACGTGTTAGTTGCGTGCTTTATTACACACATACACGTCACTTTGATGGGACAACTAGCTAGTTCTATTCTTGTTTGTCTCACACCCTTAGAAGCTGACTTTTCCCAGCGAATATATTTAATGTTCTCATAGGAGTAATAATGTCCAAAATTATTCACTGAAGTTTAACGGCTGGTAATATTTGAAATATATAATGTTATGGTCAAATTCTGTAATTTTCTAACGAATAGGTGTTAATCACACCTATGTTATACCTTCCTAGACACATAGCACATTACCTGTAGCTTTTCAGTAAACCTCCATCATCCTATCTTGACGCGTTAGTTTTGTACAACTCACGAGAATTTGTAGAATGTTCGACAAAATTCTCATGTTATTTCGTCAGAGAAGCATTATTGATGTTTACACTCACGAATATTATACATATTTCTAGACCATGAGAAAACACTATACAGAAAGAAGCGTAAGCATTATAATAAACGTAATACGATAAATCCATTACAGAATGTACTATTATAACCAACCATGTAAAAATTGCTGTTATTGTTAAGCATTGTTTCATTTATGACAAAACACGTATAAAGTTTTTTAATATAACATTTTATATTTTTTATGGTTTAGATCACCTTGAATGTCAATGGAAAGCATATTTATAAACATACCTGATAATTCTTTAGGTTGATCCGAGCAAAGCCGTATTCTCTAAGTGCTTCAGCTTTACTCATTACGAAGCCTAAAAAGTACGGAGTAGACTTGACAATGTCTAGAGTAATTTTATTTTTGTTGAATATATTACTGGATTTTGCCCAAATGACTACGTCTGTAGTAAAAGATACGACACTTTGTATCAATTTCCGGTGAGATTGTGAAAGTTGTTCCATTTCTCATGGGATGACAGTGACGTCAGTATAAGGTCTATTCTAACTGGGTACATCTGGTCGACTAGTCATGGTGGTTGGTAAAACAATGAAATGAGTCGATTGGTTAGTCTGCTGGATTAGAATGATGTTGCATAGTTTTCGTTGGGGAAGATTCACATGCGACGTAAATGTTAAGCTAGGCTTCTCTAAAGAATTTGGCTGGACAGGGTTTGAGAAGTTTGACGTAGACCTTGGGTGCTGGTTTTGATAACAATGACTCTGTAGACATAGAACCTCAGTGAAAGAAACCTTTGAAAGCAGAGATTTAAGTTGACGGGCTATCTAGGACTCGCAAAAATTATATGGGTATTTCTTCAACGACTATGACAAGCAAGAAAACGTTCAAAAAGCAAGTATTTTCGCAAATATTCTAGTTGCTTTGCACCAATAACCGCCACCAAACCAGCGGTTGAACATACAACATCACTATTTGAATCTTCCAATCACTCAATACTGTGTATTATTACAACGCGATTTGACTTTTCCAACTACTCAGTCTTTAATGTGTTTTTGGATAGTTTTGATTTGTTTTGTTTTGTTTTGAAGTTCGCGCAAAGCTACACGAGAGCTATCTGCACTCGTCATTCCTAATTAAACAGTGTAAGACCATCCACCGCTAACTCTTGGGGTACTCTTTTTACCAACGAATAGCGGAATTAACCGCACATTATAACCACCACCACGGCTGAAAGGGTGAGCATGTTTGGTGCAACGTGGATTCGAGCTCGTGACCCTCGGATTCCGAGTCGAACGTCTTGACCCTCCTGGTCATGCCGGGCTAACCCTACTTGTTTCTTCCAACTTTTTACAAGTGTATATACTTTCAAAAACATGACTCTTCCAACTACTCACTGTGAATATTCTTACAACTAGATAAATTTACTCGTCAGACTACTTACTTACTGTTCTATAGATTTACGACAGCTTGACTTTATAGACGAAAACACGTACAATGAGCATTCCTTTTATAAACAACACATTTACAACCAAGAATCGGAAGGCCATTAAACGAACTCAAAAGACCATAAAGGTGACACAAAAACTGAGTAAAACACTGAAAGAGTTATGTGTTTACACTTCTTTCTTACAAACAAAATATGAAATAAACAATCATGGTACGCTATAGAAAACTGAGCAAGACTAATGTGCCACTTGAAATGTGTAGTGTAACAAATCGTTGCGTTATACACATATAATCGTCCCCCGCTACTACAGCGGTAGTACGGATTTACAATATTAAAATCACCGGTTCGATTTTCTTCGGTAGACTTTGCAAATAGCCAACTGTGTTCTGCTATAAGAAAAACCACACACGCACATGAACTTATGATCAACCCTAAAACGCTCCAGTACAAAACTTGCTACACTTAAAAAAATATACATAAAAAATTAAGGTTTCTGTCTTTCAAACAACCAAAGATGTTAAAGAAAAAAATATATAAACATTATACTCATTAATGAAGTAAAAGAAAACGTACACAAAATTGAATAGAGACAATTGGTGGAACATATGAGTAAAGTACAATACATAAATTAACACATCATACCAATACACTCGACACTATTTAGCACTTGCATATTCTGCAGTACCACACAGTCTCACAATTTATTTTGTACGCTTCTCTGTGTCATTTCCACTTACTATTGTTTCATAACAGCTTCTATTTCCCGTGTATGTATTGTTTAAGCTAATCATAAAATATGTTGTCGTTCTCTATTTTTATATATCATAAGATAGTTATATCTCTAACATGTTAGTATAGCTCTATAGTTAGTATTATAACTGTCCTTTAATATTAGAAACTATAAACAATCTATTGTAAGAAGCACGCTAGGGCAGAATGGAGAAACAGAACAGTGCATGCATTTTCGTAACTGAACGACTATTATAGTATCTGAAGACAGAAAAACGATACGTTACTTAAAGTAATAATAATATATGTGTATGTGAAGTATAAAGGTCGTTTTTTCTAAAGTTTTTATTAAAATGTGTAAATCTCTCTGACGTGAAAGATTTGGTTTGGTTTTGAATTTCACGCAAAGCTACATGAGGGCTGTCTGCGCTAGCCGGCAGGTAAGAAAAGTATCGACTATAAATACATTGTTAGATTAATAGTTTCGTTTTGTATTCACTTACTGATAAAGTTCCTCTTACTGCAATCTACAGCCTTCACACTAAGTAAGATTAGCTTTTAGAACAGGCGCGACGTGTTGAATGCTGGAGCGCACAAAAACATTTTACAGCAAAAAAACGTTTTAGTATTTGAATCAACATTCAACATGTAACAATTTATTATAATGTGACAGTCAATCCCACTATTCATTGGTAAAAAGTAGCCCAAGAGTTGGTGGTGGGCGATGATGACTAGCTGCCTTCCTTCTATTCTGACACTGCTAAATTAGGGATGGCTAGCACAGATAGCCCTGGAGTAGCTTTGCTTAAAATGCAAAACACAAACAATAACAAAATAAATGTATAGTGCAAGATTGAAAATCAAAATAACAAAAGTAAAATGATAAACTTTAAAACAATAAGTATCACAGCACTAAAAGACTGTATTTCTATCAAATCCATAACCGGTATTTAACTTGAAACTGTTTACATTAGGTAATCTAGCTTACCCTGTTAACACAATTATAGTTTTACATTTTTTCCAAGAACAGAACTGTAACTGATAGTTTAAAAAATGTATAATTTTACTAATTTGTTTTGTTTAACATAAAGAAAGAGACACGATTTCTTTCAGTTGAAAAAATTTTGAAAGGATGAATATTTTATGTGGTAGTTTATTGTAGACATCTTCAGAAAATCTTGTTAAGTTATTTAGTTTCTGCATGGAGACAGACAGTTATCTGGATATATGTACACTGTAGAGCAAAACGCTTGCTTTGAATTATCATACGGAGCTACTGCTATAAAAGTTGCATTGGCTGTTCAGTTTAGTTCTCAAACTAAATGGTGGCCATCCTCATGTTTATTTTCTCTCAGACTAGAATGCCAGAATTAATATGACAAACATGATAATGGCATTTGAATTTTTTTCTAATAAAAAAAAATTTGGTCGCTCTTTTATTTGTTTTATCATTTTCCACTCATATGGAAAGGGAGTTAAAATATCACATTATGATTTTTTTATGTTACACAAGTCAACTGTGCTGATACTGAGCTTCAAGACTTAAGCATGAAAACCTTTGTTTTAGAGAATGTTTACACTTTTGATTCTTTGGAAACAAAATTCATTATTTCATTTTTTTACAAGTATAATTTGAAAAAAACACAAATATTTTCAGTGGAATAGCTTGCATTATGAAACCTGTTTATAAAATTTTTTATGAATTTACTTTTCTGGAAAATGAATTTTAAAATAGGTGCACTTAAGCAGTTTCAATTATTAAAATAGTATTTTCATTAGACCTAATATTTAACACATAATTATGACAAAATTATCGGTCAGAAATATGGAGTATTTATGGCTATAGAGCCATATTTCTTACCTATTGATTTTTGGCATCAGACTAAATCCTTTGAAAGTCCATAAGAGCCAACAGAACACCACAGTTCATCACAGAAAAGCAAGTAGACTAATTTTTCACAGTTGTAAAATTTCTGTTTTGGACATTTTCTTATTAGAATAGAATATTTTATTCTGATAATGAAAGCATTTGAACAGTATCAAAGTGTATTGTAAACTCTAGTCACAAATGTAGAATTAAAAGGTAAGTAGGTCCCAGGATTTTATCTTTCTTTGTTTTTGTTATTCTGTAGGTTATCTACTTAAAAATTTCTTCTTCTTTCTCCGATAGTGATGCGCTATCTGAAATTATCAATGGTCTAATATTATGTGAATCAGGCTTTAGAACACTACAAACAATCGTAAAATAGATTCATTTCAGGTTTCATTTTACCTGCATCTATTTGATCTCAATAAATTTAGACAAAAGTAGAAATCTATAGTATTTACATATTACACTTGAAGAATATAGTGCATTTATTGATTACCATCAAAATCATGTAAAAACTAGTAAATTGTAAATAAAAAATTTAAGAACAAACCATTTTAAAATTTAAATCCAAATATACATTAGCAGGAAAAGTGAAAAAAACAACTTATCCATGAAGTAAAACATGATTTTCCAAACTTAGATGATAATTTACCTTTACCCAAAAAATTGTGGCCACTCTTCCAGTTTCTTTGTGTGAAGGGATTCATGTGATTAAACCATGGAAAAAGGATCTACAACTGAGAAAGCAAAAATGGAAGAATCAGTGTGAAACATGATTAAAAATTGTATAAATTTGTGAAAATTTTCTGTGCGTCCATACAAACTGTAAAAATATGCAAAATATATTTAGAGAAAAAGGTACTTGTATATCTTAAACACAATCTTATCCTTTAGTCCACCATGAGAAATTCAAAGTTTCCATTTCATAGAAAAGTTGTCAGTCAGTACTATCTACTTAAACTGTGTGAATTAAACTGAACTTTAAATGTCAACATTAAATTATGTTTCAATCTAACTTCTCGTAGTTAACAAATATCTGTGGAACCTTTTTTGTTTATCAAGTATTTTATTTTATCCTACTTCCTATGACAATTTGAGAGTTTGACAATACCGTTCTTGGTACTCAAGAAGTAAGTGCATAAATTATCTTGACAAAATATAATTCTTGAAAGATCTAGTATTATAAAGATCATAAATCCATTTTCACTTGTTTAAATGCTATGAAAAGTCTCCAAGATGATAAGAAAAACAAGTTCACACTGGAATAATATTGGTATGATAAGTGTAATAATTTATTCTGAATTTTGTACACAATTTTGCAAAAAATGTAGACTTCTGATAATATTAATTTCTGTAGTTGTAAGTATTATCTTTATTAACATTACAGAATAAAAAGTAATTTGTTAAATGATGTCAACATAAATAATTATTTTTAACTGGTATTGAAATATTCCAACATCTCTATACTATATTTGGATCTGTAGGACTATCAAATTATAACTTTTTGTGAACAGTATAGCCAGCTGATATTTCCACTCATTACTAATAAAGTTTTTTTTAATTATGAATAAAATTGAGGAACAAGACTAATAACTAGAATCAGTCTACCATTTTATGTTTAACAAATACTTTATATTTGTGAGAATTGTACTCAGAGATATCCAAATGAGTAGGATTTATTCCATTGTTACTGTAAAGGTATCAAATAAAGCCAATTTTATATATTCTTATTTATCAAAGACTTAAGATCAGAAAAGATATGAAAAAAAAAACCTCATTAAATTCATTCAACAATACATTTTAGATTTCTCTATTCAGCACACTTCTTACTCATTTTCAGCTCATACTGATTATATAGTTTTGTGTACAGGAAAAGGAAAAAAAATGATACTATAGTTAATTAGAGTGAAACAGAACATACGATTATCATAAATTTGCAAGACTGCCTCAGAAACAAATGTTTCACAGCCAAACTGTTTTCTCAGGTTCACATATTAGTAGCTTGATTCCTTATCTTAATGAGAACTTATACAGCATTTTTAAATATAATGTAAAACAATGTTAATCATATGAAACACAACATTGTAATTTATTAACAGAAGGCATAAAATAGAGTATTGAATAACATAATACTTTTGTTTTTTCCAAGTGTTATGAAAAGTTAGTAATAATACCTCTTTAAGGTTTTCTGATTCTTTTATCTAGTTATGTTAATTCTTTGTTCTTGTGATAAACTCACAATTCATTAAGGAAACACAACAGAATTTTACAATTCTACATGCTAATATTGCCATTTATTTGTTGAACATAGATGTGGTAATTCTTTGTTCAGATGATATGCAAACAATTCATTTAAGAGAAGCATCAGATACAGTTTTACATATGAATATGGGTTTAAAAGAAATGAGAATAGACTGTAACAATTTTAATAAAATAGTGAAGAACAATTAAAAGAATTATTATAAAAGTTGAGTTAGAAAAACACGGGCTCAAGAAGTCTTGATAGAAAATTATACTAATCTTGGTTCTCAGTTTGTTTTTGACGAAGAAAGGTCCACCTTTCAAAATGCTTGAGTTATCAGGTTTTTATCATTCTTTCGAGCTTTGAGTTCATTATCTAACTTACTGTTTTGCGTATTGAGAATCATCATTTAAGTATGTCACAATTATAAACCTTTATTATAAATTTTTTAACTTGTCTTAGACTTAAAAACCTTTTCACCAGTGAAAGCTCTTAACAATAAAATCTAAGTTTCATTACTCTTCGTGGCTACAGCACTGACGGGCTATGTTACAGTTATATGTTTTATTTAGCAAAAAGTATTGAAAACGGTAGTATTTACAATGTAATAGATTTATTACAGAATATATTATAATATCATCCTGCAAATTCACATATGGGCAGTAAAAAGTGGTACTACTGAAATACCGTCAGTCACATGGTAATCTAATATTTTATCTGTTATCCTTTAATAATCTTTTATTTAATTATTTATTTTACTTTCTGATTAAGTACTGTTTTTTCTTTAAAGTTATGGCTTTTCAATAAAGAGGATTGGTTTTTAGAAGAGATGCATTCCATCTCAAGTACACAAGTTTCAACGGTAAAGACGATTTTTAGTATTTAAATCAACATTCAACAATCTAAGTGCATTTAAGTTTCGGAATTGAAAGTTGTTATTCATGCATGTGCACATGATTCAGCATCAATTGACAGATACATTTGTCTTAAGAGAGAAACAAATAAAACTCAAAGAAATATGAAAAACTATGGAATATGTTATGTGACATATTTGCAAAGATCAGGAATGTCTGTTGAAATCACAATTAAAGATATATACTGAGATGTGCTTAGTTAAATGTTAGTTGCGGGATTGTTTGATTTTATAAAACTTTCATAATGAGCTCGCTATAAAATACATGATGTTTATAAACAATACCTTAAATACAGCTTCAACTTTTTACATAATGTATACGTAATAAAGTATTATAATGTTCGTTTCTCTGTCGCAGCTCTGATAAAGATTTCTTTTAACTATCTTAAATGATAGTGAGACAAAGTTCTGTTTAAAACATATATCATGAAAACCAAATTATTATTTTACAGTGCTATTTGGTAATGTTTCATTAAATAATTAACATGCTGTGACGTTCTCATGTAATATGGTCGTGTAAAAGTACATCAGTGTAAACATCTTGTTTTATCAAAACTAGGCTCAACGTGTCTGACTTTTAATGAAACTTTGAAATTGTTTTTCTTAATAAAGTAAGTAAATGCATTATAATCCCACACACTGATGTATACTTCTTTATCTGTGATAAAATACTTCATTTCTCTAGATTGTTTTTTCTACATGATTAAGTCAACGTCAGTAAAACATCCTCATCCAAAACAAACATTACTATTGTTACGTATTTTTTAAATGTTTTATGTTCTTGGTAGACTAAACGCAACAGAAAAACACAGATAACAGCTTGTATAATTTATTACACTAAACTATTAACAAATATAACAGATATAACATAAATTATATAATAACAGTGACAGATTTTAAGTTATAACATTCGAAATTAATTGCAAAACAAAATAATACTAGTTTCAAACTTCAAAATTAATCACAATACAAAATGGTACTGGCCTGTATCTAATATAATGATCTAAAATGAAAGTCTCAACTTCCAGTCTAGGGTGTGAATTTGGTCCCACGAAGAAATTCCGAAAGTTCACAGTTCAATAAATTCGCCGTCTCTCAGCACAAGCAGTAATTCAGATGTATCGTAGAGATTGACGAAATAATATCACAGCTTCCGTAGATCTAACTTTACTCACGAATCCAAGTTGAATATTCGCAGCAAACACTTAATCTTTCTCAAATAACTAACTCTCTTCTTTTGAAATAAAACTGATGTCTGAATCTCACTCTTTTTCTTCGAATAAAATTAATGACTGAATCTATCTTCCTTTTTCGAATAAAAACTGATGACTGAAACTCTCACTTTTTTCTTCGAATAAAACTAATGACTCAATCTCTCTTAATCAATCCTGTCTCTCGCATCTTCGTCTGTTTATATATTGTAGGCCTAAACTCCCCGAAAGACCGCGAAAGTTCTACAGGTCTCCAGAACAATTCGCACATGTCCATTCTTGTTCGAGACTATACGTCTAGAAACGAAGTCACCAGCACTCATTTACAAACATATGATTGGTCTACTTAATTCAAGAAAATTCTAAAATGTTACCCTAAATGAATAACAAAATATTAGTTTAAACTTCGAAACAATAATATCAATATGGAAAAATGAATAATAGAAATGAAAATTTAAACACAACACGACATGTTGTCGCTTACAAAATATTTACACGACATTTACATAACACTATTAAATAATTTATGAGAAAGTTTAGAAAACTAGTAATAGCAAATTTTACAATGAGAAATCGTAGTTTACGAAGTTTATGATAATTAAGATAAAGAAGAATCATCAAGAACTTTGGAAATAAGACGTACTTGTCACCATAGTTACATACGCAGCGGTGAGTTTCACATATTTACTTTAACCTTTTTTTTATCAGGTCTTAAGATACCTTGGGACGAACTATTTCTCCTGAGTGAACCCAAAATCGACATTGAAAGAAATAACAAAAATTAGCAAACCAAAAGGTTTTTCATTAAGCTATAACAATTCCCGTAACACATGTACCAAATTCAGCCGCGTTCAGCTCACACACTTGACCAACATTGACTTTGTCTTTAGTGAAAATCCTGTCGCTAGGTGGCAATAATGATTAAAAATAAACATTTCTTTTTTTTCTTCTGTTCTTGAACGTAAACCCAATATGCTAAGCTGAAAATCCTATCTAATAGAAATTGTTCTGTCAAAACATGCTGTATGTTCCCCAAAAACACACCATTCATTTATGCTAATGGATCTGATAATTTAATACCACATTAACATAATTTGGAGTTATAATCAATGATTGTGATATAAACATTCAACATAAATCTAAATAAGTAAATAATACAAATAGAAATTATAAGGCCGATATTTTAAAGTCACATTTGTCACGCTTTTGTTGATAGTAATTATTTGATAATAAAATGGTGAAATTACCCTTTAAGACAAGGTTTTTACAAATAACACTTTTCAGTCTCCAAACTCGCTTTTGAGATATTTATATAATTGTTTGTTTTTCAGTATGTGTATGTTTGAACTGCTATCAAAGTAAATAAGATTCGCCAAAAAACCTTGTTGAAATGGAAATCGTTGTACTCTTAAAATTCTGCATTCATTAAAACCGAGTATGCTTTTTTTCATTCATTACACAATCACTCTTCAGCAAAGACGATTGCATCATTGAACTGGAAACCTTTTAAACCATTCACGAAAACAGTGAATTTACACTGTGAGTTGAACGATATAAAATATATTTGTGAATAAAACTTAAGAAATATGTCACGTTTTGCACATGACACTGTTAAATAAAATATTTTACTTTTCCACACACATGCATGTCATGAAACATAAGGTCACTGCATCACGTCAAAAAATGTACGCAAATGACACGACAACATAAGTGATACATGTGAACGACTGTAGACTCTCTCAAGTTAACATATACTAACTTATATACAATAATAAGAAAGAAAACCATTTTAGATCTTCAACGAAAGTTTACTATCTGCTAAATAAGTCATTATTAAAACGATAACACTATCTTACTGAATACTACAATATAATTTGTACGTGGCGTATTATCACAAACATATATTTATCTAAACAAATATGCTGTTACGTGCATATACCACTTTAACCCTTTGAGTGCATAATGTATTTCCTCTGATTCCAGCAGGAAATCCTTTAGTAACTTTCGAACTACCTACTAAAGTTAAAACTCAGTCCTGATGATAGCATTATCTATAACATATCAAGTTACGCTTAGTTATATTATAGGTAACACAAAACAAATAGTAACTGACAATAATTCGACATTTTAAATCTTTCTTACCAAATGAATAAACAGTGAGGCCTATAATTCGTTCTCTTACAACTTTACCTCAATATACACTCAGAGTCATCATAGCTACCACGTTACTTCTGGATCTGTCATTATTATCCAGGTATACAGATAAATACAGGGCAGTGAGGTCCATTGAGTTCTCACCCCCAAGGATAAAAAAAGATATTGATAATCTAGAGAAAAAAATGCATTCGTTGTTCAAAATGAAAAGAACTCATTGTCTAAACATCACCGATCTTTCAATGGTATGACTGTCCTAACTTGTGTCATAATCACATCAGTGAACATAAAAATGTAGAGCTTAGATCATACCGTGGAATACCACTTGACAGAGGAAAAAGACTCATTTTAAACTGATTTTTTATTTCATCGCTACAATCTTTAGTCGAACGTTTCAATCGTTGTCTTTTCAATCACATGACTGTCTGTAATGTTGCCACATACATTTTCGAGAATCTCTTCTATTGAGTATTAAAAGTAATCATTACAACACGAGGGGTGACAGTGTAATGTTGTTGGATCGCTATAGCCAGTATGCAATAAATTTCGGAAATTATAATTATGATAAACCCTTATTAATCGAAAAATTACAGATATTTGACAAAGAACGTTTATAGATTTCGGACCATACGAACCGTTCAACTTCAGAGAACTAACATCAGACGCTGTTATTTCAACGAAGACATAATGTAACTTTAAAAGAGAGAAACTTAGAATAGAACTAGTCTGCGTTCCGGTCAGGTGAAATGTATCGATGTATCAACAAAGAATCATAATTTGATATACATCGACAGTCAATTAACGTCTAAATTAAAATTAAAATTTTCAGCTGTATGAAATCTTAACAAAATTAATCGGAGACTCGTCAGGGATAAATTACAATACGTAACATGCTGTTAAGATCAAGAGAATAAGTGCTAATATTTCTGTCAACATTGATACTTTCTGGATCTCTACTGCTCACGACATAACCTTCATATCCTTTTTCATTGAATGCATTTAAATTGCTTATGTTTTGTCACCCAGTTCTTGGTATTTTGGTGATGGACATAACAATCTAATTATATTAGAGTAACAGTTGTCAATTGAGAAAATTCCCTTACCCTTCAATCCTGTGTATATGCTACACTTATTATTAACTAATGCGTTTCATTTCTGCTATTGTGTTCCAGGTATATTATGATAACCATTCTTCTTTCCTTTTCCTCTTAAGGCCTGGCATGGTCAAGCGCGTAAGGCGTACGACTCGTGATCCGAGGGTTGCAAATCCGCGCCCGCGGAGCGCTAAATATGCTCACCATCCCAGCCGTAGAGGCGTATAATGTGACCGTTAATCCCACTATTCGTTGGTAAAAGAGTAGCCCAAGAGCTGGCGGGGAGTGGTAATGACTAGCTGCCTTCCCTCGAGTCTTACACTGCAAAATTAGGACGGCTAGCACAGATAGCCCTCGAGTAGCTTTGTGCGAAATTCCAAAACAAACAAACAAACCTTTTCCTCTTATACCAGACAAGATATTTCCAAATTCTCCTCAGTTTTCTTGAAGTCATAAATCGTCATTACTCTTTGTTCTTGTATAATGCTGAGGCTGTTATTTAAATAAAATCATTTTTCCTAATATTAGGTTTGTTAAGTTTGAAGACATTAAGTGATCTTCTGTTATCACATAATCTTGAACATTTTACTTTATTGTCACAAGCCAGCGCGCATCCTATTAACGTGATGTAGGATTAGTTTACCCTTTTGTTTCTTGTTCTACACTTGCTGAAATACGACTGTTATAACCTAAAAAATTTGGCTTTACAAGACCCTTCTGACTGATATACTGATTTATCAGCGTAACATGTTTTAAACATGTTTATTTTTACCCTGTACTAAACCGTTTATTTAGAGTTTAATGTATCATGCGAATTAGTGATACAATTATGACTGGTTGGCTGGTTGTTTAGAATTAAGCACAAAGCTACACAATGCAATTATGACTGACTTGAAACTACAGCAAATACCAAATAATTTAGATACAAGTATTTTTTTTTGACAAATAAAGTTGATATTTTGAAATAAATATCTTTGATTTCATTATTTCTATAAACTATTCTAAACATTTTATTATTAGAAACGATATTAACATTTGGTTATTTTTTTCAACGTTTGTTATTGCTCGCGTGAAAATATTTTCATTTTGTTGTTTGAATGTTCATTTCTTTCACAGTAGAAGATACTGTTGCAAATACGTTTTATATTGATATACATCTCAAAAATAAACAAGATAAGCAATATAAATACTGCAATTATAAAGTTTAACTTTGAAAACACTGCACTGAAGTGTGATTAATATACATTGTTGTGTAAGTCCAGTATTGCATTCCGGATATCCAACAAACAAAAACATACAGCAAGCTTATGGGAATTATTGTACTATAAACAATATGTAATTTCATAAGTTTTTAACATATGTATAAATGTAAAGAATCAAGTGGGTAATTGACATGTACATTGTTACTCTTCTCTATCTGTACCAATCAATAAAAAACCGTCTCATATAACTGGTTTGTCAAAAAAAGTTACTTTTCTCTGTTTTGTTAGTCTACTGATATGAAGAAAGAGCTACTTAACTATAAAAGTTCAGGATAGCCAATACTCACTTTAATACTAAAAACCATCTGTGTTAAAACACAAGTTTTTCTTCAATTTTACCCGTACATTTCAACGTATTAAACAGTGAGCATGCGCACAAACAAAACATTTGCAAAGTAAGAACAAATATAATTTCAAAAAATATATATTTCCCCCTTTGAGAAGTAACTGTGTTTCCTAGGTTTCATTCCTTATGAGTTGTGTGACGATTAAAGTTAATTCATAAAATAACTATTTTTTGTTACGGACTCTTGTTTTTATGCAAAATAAAGAAAGAAATAAGACTGGATTCTGTAAGTAGAAATTTTTGTCGCATTTATAGCAGTGGTGAAGAGTAATTTAGAATAATAAAAGTTCAAACTTTATAATTTTTACCTTTTAATCTAGATTCACGAACATTTGTACTTTACTAATTGCACAAAGTTAATGAATAACTCCGCATATAACTTTCCATGTTTCAGTGTTCTTAGGTACCATTTTACCATTTAAGGTTCATTATTTATCATTTGAATAATCTTTCTTTGCATGATAACCGGGTAGTAATTCTAGTATCATGTTAATTTTGGTAGGTTGTATAAAGTTTTAGCTTTTAAGTCATTTTTAAATTCACGCTTCCCTTAATCTTATATCTTTTAGTTTATTCGAATCGACCCTATTATACATTATATTCCCAAACGTTTTAGTCAGATGCTCCCTAAATATGAAAACAAAGTTTAAGTTCCCATGATATGTTAAAATATCATAACTTATTTACTGTCTAGATTATCATATGTATCACTGTTCGTTTTTTCTGTGGATGTTAAAACTATTAATTACAAGTGATATTCGTATATAAAAGTCATTAGAATGGAAGCTCGACCCTTGGTATCAATTACTGGCTGTATCCTGATTTATCTGGCACTCGGGTCAACACTAACGTTTGGAAACCTCACTCCTTATTCAACTTCTTTCCTAAGAAAAAGAGTGAAGAAGAAGGACATAACATATGAAGAATCCAGTTGGATTTTCTATTCGTATATCACAACAATCTCACTGCTTTACTTTGGAGGCAAACTAGGTTTTTTCATTGGACGTCGTTTGAGCATGATTATTGGTTCTTGTATTTTCTGGTAAGATATACATATATATATAGATATAGATATTAACAATTACCAATAAAAACAAGTTCAATAACACTGTTAAAATTTTATATATAAGCAAAGAAAATATAGAATGAATACACGTTTTCAAATGAAAGTAATCTTCATATTACCACTTTATCTAATATTTAACTGGATGAAGAGGGTACGTTTATTGGGTTTGCTACAAGCTATTAGGTTTTTTTACGAAGTTAATATTGTAACATTTTTTATTGATTATTTAGTTTATATTTCTTCTTATATTTGAGATATGTCACTCTCCTTGTGTGTATGAAAATGTGCAACGTATACAAATGTTGTAATATAGCAATATCTACTTTTTGTGTTATGAGTTTGTTTCATGGTCATTTAATAAATTTTCTATCATTAAGGTTAACAATGAAATTTTAGTTATATAAAAGCGCTAATGTTTACCTTTTACTTATAACGTGTGGAATTTTAGTGTATATGTATTATAAAACTGCCACAAGATTTCTCTAGCAATGACATATGTATACAATTGTTGTGAAAAGTTATGTAAATTATGTGGCCACATGAGATGGAACCTCATGACCTAACGACTAAATACGTACCCTGCCTTAAGTTCAAAAGATTTAAGTTACTGAATATAGTTAAAGTATATTTTTTTCTGCTCGTTATTTAATGTTGTTTTGATTACGATGTTTTTAAACTCACAGAATTCTTATGTTTTTAATTAGGTCTTTTCTTTTATATCTTCTTTCTGGTTTCATTATTTGTTAAAATTATTGTTAATCTTGTTAAATTTATGCTCTGTTCTTCGTTACAGTTAACATGAAGTTCTGGCCTGACACGTTTGTTCCAGTCGATTACAACATCAGTGTAAATGTATATAAATAGAATCCTATACGCCCCTTTTCATTTAGTTTTGGTAGGATAGTATCAGTGTGCAAATTAAAAAAAAAAAGTGTTGTATGAATAATATGACGTTAGCATTTGTTTTGCAGATGCAATCCTACTAAATAACTTGATCTCAAACTTATAATTTAAAATAGCTGTTTCATTGATCAGTATAATATACAACACAATTATTGATACATCCTAGTAATAAATGGCTCATTAAGTTTTAGAAATCTCATCCGCACTGTCCATTGCTCAATATATTTCTGTGTTTTTATTGTGAACAAATTGTGCTTTTGTTGTTCAATGCTGTTAGTAGAGACGTGTTCAATTTAGACTGTTACAAACATAATTGAGAAAATCGTATTATAAAGATGATATTTTTATCATTAAATAGATTTAAACTGCTTTTATCTCATCAAATAATACAAAATAACCCACCTAATAAAATAACATGTCACAACAGTGGTAGAGGTTATGTGTATATTTTTATGCAAATGTTATAGACTTTCGAGAAAATTCAACACTGAAGACGATACCACGACGCAAGAGAGGAAATTTATTGAAATTAGTAACGTACTGTGTGTAATGATCAGGTCAGATGACTTTTTTATTAAGAAAGAAGACTTGCTAAGATTCCTGAAAGTAAAATGGCTGACAAAGTTCTGGAAATAGTCATGGTAGGCACAGCACATAGACTTAAACTATGCAATAGATCCTGAAGAGTTAAAAGTTGAATGAGTTCTCGTGAGTCCAAAAAAATTAAATGTCATTAATGGGACCACGGACACGAGTAACATTAAGTTTCGTGCTAAGTCTATATGGTAAATTGCAACATGCAAATTTAAATTAATAATACTTCCCTATTCTAACGTAAGCCAAACAAATAAAATATCTCATAAGACTGATAATGAAAATCTGACCTCAACATTTAGAATTGGCTGAGTTATTCAAGAAACAAGAAGTAATAAAACTGAGTACAAGCTACTGGTCATCAGTCAAGATTTTGCATAAAGACAAAAAATAGAATGAAAATCAAGAAGAAGGATGTCTACGTTTTGTTAAGGATTTATTATATTTCGAATGTTTTACTTGTATGAAAATGTTTTTCGACATAATAAAAGATATTGAAAAAATGTAACCTAACGAAGCAATTAGTGAAAAGGTAGAGTTTACTGTAACATAATAGATTATGGAAATTTGTTGTGTTATCATTTAGAATGAACAATTCCTCTGATACATCGTGTGTATTAACTAAATGTATTATCTCCAATACATTCGGGAATATCATACTTGTCTACTTGTATGATATGATTACAAATATTTTAATATTTTAGTTTTGGAATAGCAGTAACGTATTGGAGTGTTCAACACAGCCTCGTAGCAACTGTCATCACATACGGAGTGATTGATACTTTTGGATATATCTGTTGCTTTGGTCACCCTGTAGTTACGGCTATAGAGGTGAGTACAACTGTTTTTAAAACATACTGTTATAGAAATGTGTTTACGAAAAATATAAATTATGTTAAATGTTTAATTAAATTTTCTATTCATTTGAAAGGTATTATTTAACTATTTCATTTCAATAACTAAAAATCTTAAAACGTACATAATGATACAAGTTACAGCATATGAAAAATGTGAAAAAATGTTGTCGCTTGACTCTTAATTTCTGTGTCAGATTTAATCATGAAAGTATATATGTATACATACGAAGTTGAACGTCGAAAATTTTGTTTAATGCCAAAGATTTAAATTTTCCAATTTGACAAAAAAATTAGCACTTCGATTCAATTGTGCAAATGTTTATCGGAGGTCAAGTTATTATTTTGTTGTAAATCTAGAAACAGGTAACACAAGTGCTTAGACGATGTTTACTTCTCTTTATCGCTAAACTTTCTACAATTTGTGTTCATCTTTAGTGTACTGGTTGTGTTTAATTATATAAATACCGACCTTTGCATTTAATGACTACATCATGTCCTATTCATTTAATATAGTCTCAAGCTTATAAATGCTGTAAAGTTTTGTGTGTATATATAAAAGGCAAGTCGCACAATAAATGACCAAATCCTTTCACAGTGGTTTCCCTCCAAGAAAGGCTTCATCACAGGAATAGTGTCTTCAGGGATAGCTTTATCTCCCCTCTTTATGAATTTTGTACAGACATTGTTTGTGAATCCTAGTAATCTCCAACCTGCTCCTGATGAGTAAATTAAAAGTTTCAGTAAATATACCTGATATTTATTGAATTAAATCAATTACATCTAGTTTCTAATCATGTTTCTAATGTTTTATTTTACTTTTATTTTATTTTTTTATTTCAGGATTTATTCATTCTTTTTTTACTGGTTACAGCTGTTTTGAATATCTCAAAACAAGATAATCTAGATCTTATTATCGAATGCAACTCATTAAATCCTTTACATCATTGTTTAAATTTATTATTATTTACGTTAGAGCTTAAATGAAAGAACATTTTTTTTCAATTACTTGAGTTAACATCCCCAGAAAGCACAATTAAATTCCCTATTATTTGTCAATAGTGAGAAATAAATAAAGTTCTTAGGTTTTTAGATTTCTTCACTGAAATAATTCCTGACCTCAAGATAATTCTTTTAATTTTCCAATAGTTTTATAATTTTTTACAATAATTTATTTTCAACTTTTATTCAACTTAAAGAAGTTGAAATTTTAAATGCTGAAATTTGGTTAAATAATACCAAATAATAATTTGGTTTAAAAAATTAAACATGAGTTTAATCCACTACTATCTTCTGGTTTTATCATTATTTTGAATCTTGATTTCCAGCGTAGAGAGTCCGCAGAGTCACGGCTGTACCGTTGTGGGGGAGAACTCCCAGTGTCTTCCCTCTAATGTCTAGAAACATGAAACGCAAGAAGCCAGGTTTTCATAACCGTAGAGGGCAGAACACATATACCCCATTTTGTAGCAAACAAACTCGCTACAAGAAGAAGAGTTTAAATTTTATCATCGTACATAACCAATAAAGTATTTACTTTTCTGAAGTTAAAGTGTTCAGCAAGAAGCACAAAAGACTCAAAAATAATGTGTATGAATAAATAATGTCTTTTTGGTTTTCTAATTTAAAATAAAAGCTTAAATCATTTGATTTAAAATAGGGGATCTAACTAGTGACGTTCGAAATCTTTGATGTGGTGTCGAATTCATTGACAAACTGATTTATTTTTCACCAACGAGTAAACTTTCCATACTTTCTCAGGTTCTTTGTCAGTGATGAAATTTTAGAAAGAGTTCCTGCTTTGTTTCTGATAATGGCAAGTGTTAATGGTATAATTCTACTGATTGGGCTGCTTATGTACCAAGAATTACCCCCATAGTCAAATGAGGTTAGAATATTTTTCTTATAATAAGTTTACAAAAATAACTACAAAGTAGATTTACATTATACCGTCTGAATAAGTCGGAATTATTTACTAGTGACAACTTTTACTCTAACGAGTTGGGACTTTTTTTAGTCTGAATGTTAAAGTTTTTATTGAACTACTGGAGATATAATTTCTTAATAACAGCATGAATTAAAAGGAGCAAAAAAAAATAAACAGCATTATTTCAAAACTAGACCTTTAGACTCGGAAATGTGTTGTTTAGATAATGAACATAAAACTGGATGATATGTAAAGATATAAACATGATTAAGGCTTCAGTATACTAAAACTGGAAGTAAATTTTTGTTAATTTTACAATGTTTAAAACACTTTACTACCACTACTAATAGTTTTTAAATAAACGCAAAAGTTTTCTAAAATACTTTTAAGTAACACTCTGTTTGTGTTCTCGATACATTTTCTAAATTATATTTATATATTTTTTTTCTCCAATATTCGGGTGCTTTATCAACAAGATACATGGTTAAAAGATGTGAATCCACAGCTGTGAAGAAAAATGTTTATACTTCTAACATAAAAACATTGAGGTTATTGCAACGTTTTTGTACAAAAAGGCCAAGCGAAGATTGAATAGTCTGAATAGTGAGGTTTGTGTGTGTAGACTTATGCGAAATTTCAACTACATTATACAAAAAAAACAACTGCTACTACAAAACTCGAAATATTTTTTAATAAAGGGTTGCCATCTGACTAACTACGTTACATTGAAACTGGGAGACATGTCACTTATTGATGAACAGAAAGCTATATAAATAATAAACATTAATAACCTTCAAGATATTAGTTTCGCTACATACCAAGAGATGGTAGTAAAAGTATTTTTGTTATTTCTGTCCCATTGTGGAAAACACTTCACTACTCTCATTAATAATTTCTGGAATGAGAATAAGAGTTTTGTAAAATAGTGGTAAGTACCACTATAATGTGTTTTCGAAATATGTTTTATTAATAAAACTTTTTATTTTCTTCTTCAGCATTTTGACTGATTTTATTAACAAGTGTATTGTTACTTTGATGTTCGGTAGAAATCTCGACATTTTAAGAGCTGTGAATACAAATGTTTATGCAACCAAATTAGTGGAATAACAACAATTTTATCTAGAGAGGTAAAGCCAGAATTTAATATAAATGAAATGAAGTGTTTTTAACGAAAATAGTATAATTTAAAATGATCACTGTTATGCGGTAAAAGGAACCTGAAAAGATATCTCACTTAGCTGGTACGTCTACTTTCCATTATTTTGTATTGTGTGTTATTATACATAAACATGTGTATTCGCATTTTCAACACAGAAAGAAACAATATCCAGTGAATTAACTACTGTATACGCAACCTCAAGAAAACTGCGTTGTAAAGAACATAATGAATCAATTACGAAGACTGTAGAACAACAATAAGAAACGAAGAATTACTCGCATCATTAGAAGAAGATTCAATCAACTTGAATGTTGATGATAAAAACCGTAAAGTAATGGTGAAGTTGAACTTCATGTGTCACCGAAAAAAGCTCTGAAAATGAAAGAATTTTATCTTTTACCAGTCGTTTTCATTTGTTCATTTTACCCATTCATATTTGTGAATGTTTTTTATAAGGCAAGTAGATGCAATTAGTTGTAACTTATTTTTCCTATGACCCTGAAATTTTCTAATTGCCGAAAGGGCGGCTTACGTAAATATTAATGTTATTCTTACCATAAATAATATTGAAAGAACGAATGGAACGAAACACTAAAGTATGAAATTATTGATTTGATCGTAGTGTTCAAACCTAATATAAGGTAAGAAAAACTTGTATCTACAAACAAAGTACCAACAACAACAAGAATGTGTTGAGGCACTCTTTACGGAGTAGGAAAAAAAAATTATTCTACAGTTCAAAAATACTTTTTTACTTTTCCTCAGACATATGGACAAACGTTTATATCAGATGACACGCTTCTGTCTACCATTGGTTCGGTAGCTGGAGCTGTTCATGCCTTTAGCCGAGTTGTTGTGGGTTTAATTCAGGATAAACTATCTTACAAGGTAAGAATGATTAAAATTAAGTGAAATGTGTTGTCATTAATTCTTGTTGGAAAAGTATTTGTTGTATAAAATGCATGGATTATCTGTAAAGTTCAGAACTTATAACGATAAAATTCTGGTTTTGATCCTTAACCCAGTAACAACACGACTTTTGTTTTGCTTTGCACTTAAAAAAATAGTAGAACCCTATAACAACACAGAAAGGAATTATTCGACAATTTCTGCTCACATATCTTATTGGTAGATTTGATAAGTCCGCGATGTAGTTTCTCTCTCAAATGAAAGGATACAGCAAAGAATAATAAAATTTCATTCAAAAATTGGACAGAATAATAGGTACATATACCAACAATCCTTTTTAGGATATAGCTTATAAAATACTTTAATGTTTATTTTCTTGTTGTCTCAGTTTTATTTTATTTTAATTCTTTTTTAAGTTTAGTTAACTTGGGTTGTATTACATATACCGTATTTTCCTGTTAATAAGCCGAGTCGCCGAATAACCCGAGGCCAATTTTCAGCTCTGAAAATTAGGGTTTTTGCTTATTACCGCCCAATAAGCCGAAGCCATTTTTAAGAAGTGACAAGTTTCTTCAAAATGATTTTTTAGTCTCGTTTCAGCGTCAGCATGCATGTTGTATGTGATCATTGGCGTTCTGTAGTAAAGCAGAACGTGGCGTATTGAGACAGAGATGGAATCAACATGTCATTCGTTATTGGGTCCACTCACTGTAATTAGGTAACCAATGAAATTCCAGAATTTTACTTTGAAATTAAAATCAATAACCCAGGGTATAAATACCAGGGGTATGTAGTGGGAGTTTATCATTGTACCGTCAAAAGCCAAAGATGTCTACACCTGCAAAAGAAGAATGCGTTATGATGCTGCTTTTAAACTGAAAGTAGTAGAGCTAGCCTTAAAAACCTCAGACAACGAGCCACGAGAAACAACGTTTCACTGTAGTCTTAACGTGCTTTGCTGATGAGACAAAATTACTGCCTATGGTAATTTTCAAAAGAAAAACATTTCCTAAGAAGAAGAAATTTCCGAAAGGAGTGATCGTCTATGTACAAGAAAACGGTTGGATAGATGACGAAGGATGCATCAAGTGGATTTTTGGTCCAAAGCTGGTGATCGGCCAATAAGTCGACCCCCAAAAATCAGGTCCCAAATTTAGGTCCAGAAATTCGGCTTATTAGGCGGAAAATACGGTATGTCTGTATGTGTATCGAATTGTGTGAATCTTTAGTTAACGAGTCTACTCTTGCTGGGAATAAAGACAGTATTGTTTTTTACTTTGGTGGCGACACCTTATGGAGGGGAAGTGATGTACATGATCTGGATTTGTGGGCTTTTTACAACATTTTCTCTTCCATTTGTCTGTATTCCTGCTGTTGTTGTAGAAATTTTCGGAACGAAATACACTACTGAAATATTTGGAATTATACTATTCACATCAGTAATTGTACGATTGGGATTACCAACAGTTTGTGAAAAACAACATAATATCAATCTTTTATTACGGAATTGTAATTTAGCAAAGATATAAATAAACGATACGTTAGAGAAATGACTTATTTATGTAAGTCAAATTCTTTAAACTCTATTCCTTCTTGTAAAGTTTTACTAATATAAGGAAAATCGTATCTTCCAGATTTTAGAAGAGCAGATATAGATTTTATACCTTGCTAAAATACACATGGTAATCCATTCCAGGTGTAACTACTATTTCATAATTTAATTTTGTTTTCCAGTCAATTTGTTCCTTCCTTTGGCCATTAGTTCTCCATCGCATTACTTCTTCTTTAGGCTGGCTTGCTACATTTTGTTTGACAGGGACTGTTTCATTCATAGGTAAGAAAATTTATATTACACCTTCTTGTTAAAGGAGAAATAGTGGTTTCTCATTTACTTAATTCTAAGGTGTTTTATTTTATTTTTCATGATTATTTTCTTGTCTAACACATTTATCTCATGTATGACATCAAGTTATAAAACAGTGACAATAAATTATTTTTTTCTTCAAACTCCATTCATAAACCAGCGAAATAAAACTCGTGGTTTGATATTTATGAATTGAAATTTCATACATATTTCTATTGGACAAACAGACAACATTTTAGTAGATTTTATTTTGAATCTTCAACCAACGCTGTTCATGAACACAAATAAAACTGGAAAAAATGTTTGACTCAAAAATAAACAGATCTAGCTTGTTTTCATATGTTTAAAAGTGTCGAAATCTTAAATATTGAACAGTAAGAAAAGCCTTTAAAATAATTGTATTTCATCTCGATTAATGACATCTGATATTCAATGAAAGGCGTCGTAAGGAATGGATATGTTGAACACGAAGCAGTAAAAATATTATTATAAACATTTCATTTTCAAAATATCTAAAATAATAAAGAAATCAATGTAGTATTAAAAGTAACAAATAGACTAATACTAATGTCTTGTAATAAATATAATTATCCAAATTAGTATCAGTTTCGAAATGAATTCGTTAATGATACTAGCACAAATTAACTATGAGAGTGATGCAGTTTGTTATTTATAAAATATAAATTATAGCAAAATGTTTTTCGCATTAATAAATATACATTATGCGATCGTTTAATGATTTCGGATTTTTTTAAATTTTCTATCTATATATCTGTTTGTTATGCGATTTTTTTTCTCTTCATAGGGATAATTGTGACTATGTTTTTCCCTGAAACCCCACGTAAACAATTAACAATATCAAATAGTTTTGACAAAGGACAGACTGGTTATGGAGCTGTTGAAAATCAGAAGTAAATTTCTTAATATTTGCTACTTCCGAGATGTTTTGAAACTATACCTTCAATGAAATCTCCATATCTTGTATAACATGTATCTAATAAAGTGTCATAATTTTTTTTCATTCGTCGCTGCTTTCATAATTTATTTAAATCATCTCAAAGTTTAGAAGACTGTGCTGCTCATTACGTATCTCATGAAAAATAAACTGATATTGTAAAATGACACTCAGCAATAATTCACTGAATTACTGAAACATACTCTTACGACTTCACTTTATTTTGGTAGTATAAAGCAAACTGGGGTGTAAATGTGTTTGTTTTGTTGTGACGGCGTGGTTTTGGTGAGATGTATACCCCTAGATGAAACGATAAGGTGAAACGATGAAAAATGAAATAATTTTCACCAGGTAGCGGCTGTTGACCTTCATTAAACATCTTCAACAATTATCGTTACACGTGATATAAAAACAATGCTGTGAAAGAAATGAAAGTAAATGTTTCACTTGTACTAATAACACGTTTTTAAGAGAAAGTCATAGAAATTCCTAGTTTTAGAGAACTTTATGGATTCTGAGCCGAAAGATGCTATACATTATAAACTTAGTACTAATGACACGTTTTTAAGAAAAAAAATTTGGAAATTTCTAGTTTTAGAGAACTTTATGGATTTTAAGACAAAAGATGTTGTACGTTATTATCTTAGTGCCGATAAAACTTTTCTTTAGCTTTTTTGTCATTTTTATTTTAATTGAAATTATTAATGTTCTACGTTGTCATGAAAAACAAAAAAATCGTTTTATTATGTGACCTGAAATATTTATTTACATAAATTTCTATTATGTAAAACAAATATGCCGTATATACTGTTTACATAAATTATTACTTCTTAAGTACCAGTAATATACCATTTTGAGTTTTACAAATAACTCAAGAAATTTTTCAATAATATCTATTTTTAATGTTTTATTTGAGATATTTGTTTGTCAGAAGCACATGGCACAATATCTGGAAATTTCATGTTTCTTTGTATTTCAGCACAAAGCTACATAACGAGCTATTTGTGCTTTGTCCACAACATATAATAGCCATATTACAATATTTTCAGCATGGCGGCCAGTGACGGCTCGCGCTAGACCCGCTGATTTCCTTTAATAGTCATTTTTCACCCAGATGGCGACATGAGTCGTGTTTTAAAGTACGTTCGATCTATTTTTGAGATATATGACGAAATTTTGAGGAAATTATGTCATTCGAAATTGAGGCCATAATTGAGGTGTGGTACCGCGGTCTAAATATTAGATATGATTGTTGTCAACTCGTGGACTCGATGCGAAAGCGGATTAATAATCTCATGAAAAATAAAGGCGGGTATATCATGTATTAATTTCTCAGTAAATTTTGGATTCTCAGAAATAAAACGCAAAAAAATTGGAAAAAATCGTAATTTTCTGTCTTGTTTCAATTTATTCGCACAAGGGTGTATTATTTGGGTGAAATTAAGATTAATTTCACAAAATAACCCACAGAACGTGCCCAACGAGAAAATACGTTACAACAGTACTGTATAAAACGATTAAAATAACTTCAGCAAATATAAAGTCAATTAAAAGGTTCGTATATGATAATGTTTGTAAGGGATATTAGATAATTAATATTTAAAAGGTAGTTTTTGTCATGTGATCTGGATTTCAAAAATCGACATCGCACAGTGGTGTACGTATAATGATTTTTAAAATGAAATTTACTCACATAGTATTCCTAATTCGATGTAGGGATTTCATGATTATGTAACACTAATGATATTTATATACTCTTGTTTATTAGTTTATTATGCTATAAAAACTGTTTAAATGATTCTCTGTGAACCCAGTCTATAATTAGTTCTCTACCTCTTATTGGTTAAAGGGAGCTACATGTTATATTAGTAAAGCTGGACAATAAAAAAAAGGTAAGCTACATATGGCGGTAGAATGTACACCACGTGTATATAGATTTGGAAGGTATTTTTATTCACACTGTACAGTTTCTCAATACACAATTTATAGAATATGGATGATTAATATAAATAACTTATTGATGTAGATTATTTAACCACACAACCTTTTTTAAAATGCCAAGAAAGTATTGTGAATCATAAAACATAAAAAAATCATTCCTTGAAACTACGTCAAATCACAATAGATTTTAATACCTCATTTCGATTTTTTGTTGAAGTAATGAGATTCACAACATTTTAATTTTATTTTACAGACTATCCAATATTCTGTCAAAGGTAAAGTTGAGTTAAACAAATGGAATGGCGAAAATGTTAATGTTGAAATGTGTGAAGGTTAAAATTGCGTGAAATCAAAGTCTTTTCCGAGAAACCTTATGTAAAACATCGTCAGTCTCTTTATTTATGTATGTATGTATTTTGGATAGTTAAACGTTAAAAAAAAAACTCGTTAATATAGTCCTAACACTTTTCTTTCATAAGATCTGTTGGTATGGGTCTCTCTGAAACCGTTGAACATTCAGAAAAAATCATATAACGGCGAAGGATGGAGCTATACTTATGATATTTGTTAGGCTCATTATTGTATTATTTTAACATACTAGTATTTATATCGAATCAGCATACTGGAAACTGGTATGTTAACTTTACGGTCAGATTTGCTGTCTCATCTATTGGTATATTATATTCTATAATTCCTACTTTCTTTTAATTATTATTATTTTTTCTTGTGAGTAACCACCTTCTCATATCCGTCTGCAGACAAGGATAGTTGGTAAAGATCTTGGACAATGTGGACAGAAAATCCATAACTTCTCACTTTTAATTTTCTTAATCTGTTAAAACTAGAGAATTGAAGTTAAACTTTATAAATGGCGTGCTCCAAAAACAATCTGGGTCTTACTTCCGTTAGTATTATTAAAAATAAGTGCACATTATATAATGTCCCATTTTAAGATTTTTGACCCGATGTTGGACGTCTGTGTGTGACGGTGTATATGTATTTTTTCTTATAGTTAAGCCATATTCGGCTATCTACTGAGTCCACCGAGGGGATTCGAACCCCTGGTTTTAGCGTTGTAAATCACTAGACTTAGGATGTGACGTTGATTTTCTTATTATTATTTACATTTAATTATGTACATTTGGTCATTTTTTTATGAAATAAGATTATATAGTTAAACATTAAAAAAACTCGTTAATATAGTCCTAACACTTTTCTTTTATAAGATCTTTTGGTATGGGTCTGTCTGAAACCGTTGAACATTCAGAAAAAATCATATAACGGTGAAGGATGGAGCTATACTTATGATATTTGTTAGGCTCATTATTGTATTATTTTAACATACTAGTATTTATATCGAAACAGCATACTGAAAACTGGTATGTTAACTTTAAGGTTAATACAGCTTACAATAATGATGTATTTCACGTATTAATTAACTTAGATTTATTTATTTATCTTTCAAAATGTATTTTACAAATAAGGATAGATATTCATTTATTATTATAGATTCAGTCAGAATCTTTGTGTTTAATAAAATAATTGTTATATGATAAACACTTTAGACATGGAGTAAAAGTGATATAATAGATATAAAATAAACCATTTAAAAATAAATGACTTTATAATCAAATATTGTATTGAACTATTGATAATCTATTTAACATCTAACTCCTTCAATGAGTGATATATAGATTGTAATTATTGAAACCATAAACATGAAAACCAATTAATTAAACTAAAATCCAATATTTTTAATTGAATTTCATGTAAAAAATCGAATATTTGTTGCAATTAACTTTGTGCTATTCTTATTCACTTAACTTGATAAGTTTTGTGAGATTATCAGGCTAATGAAATTTTATGTATCGTATTTAACAGCTCTTTCAAGTTTTTGTTTATTACTGAAATGTATCTTCAGAGACATCACACGCTATATCTCAATACCCTTAACATACGCGAGTTCTGTCGATCTCTAAACGTCACTAGTCTTGTCAAGGCCGGGCAAGGCCAGGTGGTTAATGCACTCAGCTCGTAATCCGAAGGTAGCAGGTTCGAAACCCTGTCACACAAAACATGTTCGCCATTTCAGTCGTGGGGGCGTTATATTGTTCGGGCACTCCAACAAGCCATTAGTAAAAGAGTAGCTCAAGAGGTGGCAGTAGGTGAAGAAGACTAGCTGCCTTCCCTCTTGTCTTACACTGATAACATAGGGACGGCTACCGCAAAGAGTTCACGTATAACTTTCCGCAGGAATTAAAAAAGAAAACACTCCAGCGATAAAAACCTCAAGTGTGATCAGTGAAAAGTTAGCTTGTTCCCAATAACAGATTTGTACGTATATGACTTTAGAATTAACTTTCCCGTCGTCAATCATCGATAAGATAACGATAAAGTTCTAAATCAGAAAGAAGACTCAACATTTGTTGTGAAACATTTCTACATAGGTAATTGTTTGTAATAATCATTTGTGTAAAACGTTTTGTTATTTGTTAAATTTTTTTTGGTTTAAGAAGAAGAAAGTATGTATCAATTTTAATGACAAATATTGTAAATTTAATACATAACAAGATGTTTTTAAATTTCTGTCGTTATTTAACTCTATTTCAAATTGTAATGCGTAACATAATATTAAGTCTGCCTTAAGTAATGTCGGATTTTAGATTCAGAAAAAGAGTATTTTTTTTAATTAAGCACAAAGCTACACACTGGGCTATCTGTGCTCTGCCCACCACGGGTATCGAAACCCGGATTTGTAGCGTGTAAGTCCACAGACATACTGCTGAACCACTGGGGGGCCAGAAAAAGAGTAAGGATTTCAAACGTTTTTAATGTTATTTAATCTATAATGTATGTTCCATTATTATGAGCTACTTCCTGCCAATGATTCACAAGCTACTGAATGCAACTTCTATAAAATTCTTGGAATTCAAAGGAAGAGAAGGTGGAGAGGGTTGTTTTTACATCTTCATATGTTACAATATCTTTTCCATCAAGACAGATCTTCAAACATCGGAATATATGATAATTAGGTGATTCAAGGTATGGAGAATAAGGAGGATGTGAAAGTTTCCCCAGTCTAGTTCCTCTATCTTTGCAGATGTTATCCTCTTTGTAAGAGGCCGTGCATCATCCTGGTGTAACACGATACCTTTACGATTGATCAAAGCAGGCTTCTTTTTTTTCACTCAAGCGCTCTAACTGTTGACAATAGAAATTGTTATTTAATTGTTACATTGAGTTGCAGCAACTAAAAGTGGTTCACACCAACATGTACGATCCATCAAACGTTTAACAAAACTTTCCTCTGGTGGAAACCATTTTGGGCAGTACTTTAGCCAGGTTACCTGCACTAAGCTTAATATTTTTTAAAATAACCAATTTTCATCTCCAGTTGCTAACTTGCTCAAAGAAAAGTGAGTTACGTTCACGAGAGTACAGAGAAGAGTAAATGTTTACTCTTGCTATTAGGTTGGCTTTCGTCAATTCATGGGAGATCCATTTCCAAATTTTGACACCTTTACAAGCTGTTGCAGGTGACAGTGAACTGTTGAATTGGTTGAATTAACCTTCGCTGCTCGTTCTTCAACTGTTACAACACAATCTTCATGATGTGCAGCCAGCAAGCAAAGCATCACTAAACTCAACAAAACAACCTGAACGCGGTCCATCACTTAAGCTGTAATCACATGATCTGAACTTCTGAAACCATCTTCAACATATTATTTCATTGAAAAACTACGCAAAATAAAAACCTTGAGTTTTTCTGTAGCTTCTACTGCACTATTTCTTTTCTGTAAACTCATAAAGATTATATTCCTAACGTGATCCTCAGACACATCCATCTTCATCAGTGTTTATCTCGTTAATGATCTGAAGAATTAGACTTGAGTTAGTTTCTTTTATTTGTCTGAAGATGTTATGCATGTTCTATTACATATTTTAATCAATAAGGTCTTGTACAAAGACGAAAATGTATTAAATTTCTATTAAAATAGACTTTTTAAAGTCTATTTCTCCCGATTAAAATTGTACTGTTAGTGTAAAAATAATTAAAAATACCACATAAAAAACAAATCAGTTCGTGTTTAACGCAATAATAAGTAAATACAATATCAAATATCATCATAGAGCTGAATAAAAAGTACTTGATTTTAGTTCAAACAGAAGTTGTAAATGCGCACACATTTTGTTATGCCATTGGTAGACCCTGTAACAAAGCAAAGAACAGATAGCCTATTGTGAACAATTGTGGTTAACTTTAAACAAAGAAACAGACATACCACGCATAAGGAAACAAGGTTTCAAGCTATGAAGTTCTAAAACACACAGCTGTGTCATTGAGAATCGAGCAGTGCATACAATTTAAATAATATTTGTGGTTAACTAGCTTCGTAAAAAGTGTTTATCTTCTAGAAGTTTTAAGTTTTTTAATCTTACATGATAATATATCTAGTCAGTTTCCTCTATATATTGTTTACTCACTTTACCAGTTGTTGGAAGTATTCAATTTACATCGCGTGGTAAATTAAATATATAGAAATAGCAATGTCTATGTGATACTTTGTGGATGATCCTACTAAAAAATCAAATATTTTCTTTCCCATTCACATCCATATGCATGAAAACGTAAGATCACTTCATCACATCAAAAAATGTACACAAATTATACGACAACATAATTGATGCATGCAAATGTCAGCTGATCCTCTCCAGTTAACATGTACGAATATATACAATAAACAAGAAAGAAAAACATTTTACTTCTTCAATAAATTTTTACTACCTGCCAAATAATTCATCACCTCACATTGAAACATCCTCTTGTGAAACACACCAATGTGACACCTGTATTGCGTTGCATCACACCCATATGTGGTGTGTGACGAGCATGGAACTTGTTTACATGTGTACAAATATGTTTCTCTGCTTGTATACTACCTTTATACTTAGGGCCTGGCATGGCCTAGCGCGAAAAGGCGTGCGCTTCGTAATCTGAGGGTCGCGGGTTCGCGCCCTAGTCGTGCCAAATATGCTCGCCCTCCCAACCGTGGGGGCGTTATAATTTGACAATCAATTTGTTGGTAAGAGAGTAGCCCAAGATTTGACGGTGGGTGGTGAGGACCAGCTGCCTTCCCTCTGGTCTACACTGCTAAATGAGGGACGGCTAGCAGAGATAGCCCTCGAGTAGCTTTGTGCGAAATTCCAAAACAAAATCAATTATACTTACAATGTATAACATATTTCCTTTGATTCCAGCATGAGTTACTTTAGTAACATTTAAGTTTTCTGTTAGAACTATGTCTTGGTACTGAACACATCAAGTTATATATATTTACATTTTAGTTCACACAGAATAAATAATAACTAACAATAATTCGTCGATTTAAGTCTTTCTGTGTAAATGTCAAAATATCGAAGATTAAAATTTGTTCTCTTACCACTTAATTTCAATATACAATCATCGGAACACAGTCCTCACATTACATCAAGAATTGTCATTAATAAACAAGTATGTAGATGAAAATCTAGTGCATACATGACAGCAAGTTTCATGGGGTTCTCATAATTCAGGTGAATTAAAATAATGATTATCTCAAAACATAAAAAAAATCATTCATTGTTTCTAAAAATAAAGGCACATTGCCGTTTCTAACAGTTTTTAGTAATGACGTTTCAATATATGCAAAAATCACAGTAATGAAAAGATAACGTCACGCTGTGAAATACGCCTGATAGATGAAAAAGTACTTACAAGCCCTTTAAACCTAATTTTTTTTTCTCCTAGCTACCATCTTTAGCTGAGCACTTTACTAGTAGAGGCTTATGAAGTGGGTATATAAAGCTCTTTCAGTCATTGTAGTTTAAATTTCATGATTGCCTGAATTCTTGAAGATTGACAGATAACAGTGTGTAACACAAATTTTGTTCTTGGATAGCATGTTTTTTTTTTAAATTGCTATGTTTTAAAATATGGAAAATGGCCATTATTCTCTTCAAGCTTTGCTTTTGTGTCATGGATAATGAAATTTAGAAATTAACCTATTTTCTGTGTAAAAATGGTTAAATTTGCACATTTTCATTTACACACGGTCTGAATAAAACAACATACAAATCAAGATTTACATGTATTTATACAAAAGTTAAACAAAAATAAAAAATGTTTATAAGAAAGTAGTTTTCGAGTTGTGTGACTGTAATATAAATCTCTTTCACCTATGAGCCCCCAAATATTGTCGCCCCTTATATTTTCGTAATATTCTCCTTGGTATCGGCGTTCAAAGTCCACTATATCTTAGTGGAAGCGCTCGCCTTGCTCCTCTGAGTATGCTCCTATGTGCTCCTTCAATATATCAAAATAAGCATTAAGGATATGGACTTTCAGGGACATCATGCAGACCATTTTGCCGTAATTCTTCACCAGAATAGTGGGAACAACGCCTTCTGGAGGCACACTAGTGGCTCACACTTCACATTGTGCCTTTTCACAGAGAACTCAGGCTGTTATTGCCAGTGCTTCCTGTTGTAGTTCGCTGCGGTGTCCCAAAGGTAAAGATAACAGAAAATCTTGGTGAAGCTTCTTCTCATCGGGAATGCCACCATTTTGAAGTCTCTGCTTACCTTCCAGCCATACTCATCATACCTCAAGGCTTCAACAATGGTCTTGAGGTGTACCGAAAGATATTTAGATTTTAAAGGTATAAAATTAGTAAAATATAAAATCTTACTATTGAAGCAAGCAAAAATTATCTGTCTTACCTTCTAGAGATTTTGGCAGTGCTCACAGGTAAAATAATGGTCCCATGGTGTATCTTGATCTCCGATAGTCATGCCAAAATATTTTTTGGAGGTTTCACACATTTTAGCAGATACTGTCACAAATCCCCCGCTACTACATAGGTATGACTCCGGATTTACAACGCTAAAATAAGGGGTTCGATTCCTATCGTTGGGCTGAGCAGATAGCCCTTTGTGGCTTTGCTATTCGAAAAACACACATCTTATTTTTTCGCCCGGCTTGGTCAAAAGCGCTTCGTAATCTCAGGGTCGCGAGTCGCGCAAAATATGCTCGCTCTCCCAGCGGTGGGGGCGTTATAGTTTTACGATCAATCCCACTATTCGTTGGTACAAAAGTAGCCCGAGAGTTGGCGGTGGGTGGTGATGATTACGTGTCTTCTCTCTGGTCTTACATTGGTAAATTAGGGACGGCTAGCACAGATAGCCCTTGAGTAGCTTTGTGCGAAATTTCGAAAAACAAAACAAAATACTCTCACAGAGTACCTTTCGCTTTTGTCTTGATACACTGACCACAAAAATAGAAAAATGCGTCTGGATAATGCTTGTGGCTTCTGGATGCCATCTCTTATAAAATAAATCAGGTCTATGTGTTCACTTATGGAGCTAGGACTAAACAGAAATAGTGAGTGGCGAGCCACTATATATATATATATTACTATCGAAATTTCAAGAAAATTTTAAAATGTTCTTGAAAATTATCGTAAGTTCTACAACAGTCTAAACAGTTCTTGAAATTTATTATAAGTTAAAAACGATTCTCTATCAGCTATTCATCACTGAATTTACCTGGAAAGTTCAAGAAAATGGGTAAATGTGAAAATTTCATTTCACAGGTCAAATGAGCAAAGTTTGAAGAAGAAAACAGGTCTTTTTCATTTATTTTAGGCATAAGCAACTTGGAAATAACACTTTCCGCAAAGGACAAGAAAAAGTAAAAAAGTAATACATGGTGTAATCATGCAATGCAAAAACTACCTCATCTCTTAATACAAATAGATACACTGAATCATCAAGTGTTCGACCTACTTATCATCCCAGACTTGGGTAGGTCAAAATCGGTTGTTAGAGAGCCCTGTGTTTTGAAATGACTCTGATTTCACTTTGACATAAAAAATATCAGATAATTATTATTTTCTCTGTCTTGTTAATTGAGTAATTATGACAACAAGTGGTTTCCTCCTGAACCCTTAAGGGTTAATATTTCTCATCCTCCAACTTCAGGATATTAAAGGTTTGTCTGCACCCTTGTTTGCCTCATATCTGCTCTAACTCGCGTGTTATAAAAACAACTTATTGCAGTGTCAGGTATGGACCATGTCACTAATATTTATGTTGTTTCCATGCTGCTAATAAAAATCATAATTACTTCATTTTATAAACTGTATTATCTATAAATTTAACTTCTCATATTAAAAAAGTATTAAAAGATGAAGTAGTAACTACACATTATGATTATTTGTCAATCTTCAACAGTTCAGACAGTCTTGTGATTAAAACACAATGACTGAAATGATTTTGTAAGCCCGAGGCAGTAAAGTTCTTGAATGAAGATGGTAACTAGGAGATCAACAATTCACTTTCAACTCAAACTCTTTGACCTATCAGGTTGTACTCCACTGGCAGGTAGCGAAGTTTTATTGTTGAGTTTTTTTCTCAATTATCTGTATATATGATTTCTTTCTTGTTGTTATATACACTTTCATGTATACTCTCGTAATTGAGAGGGTCTGCTCTAATCTGGATGCATCGTTTATGTTGTCACATAATTTGTGGAAATTTATGTTGTGATGAACTTACTTTCAGTTTTATCGAAAAGAAAGTTTGCTGTTATTGTTATTTTCATGTGTAAAGGATGAATTAAGTATTCATTATTTTTTATACATAAATATATTTATATATCGTTCAATACTCAGTGTAAATTGACTCGTTCCAACAACTTATATTTTCAAGCAGGTTTTAAAAAGGTTTCAAGTTCAATTATGTAATCGTTTCTGTTAAAGAGTGATTGTGTTATGAATGTAAAAAGTTTTGCCTGTTATAATGGATGCAGAATTTTATGAGTACAACTTCTATTTCAACAAGGTTTCTCGGCGAATCTTTTTAAATTTAATAGCGGTTTTAACAAACGTAACTTAAAAATACCCAAATATGTGGTTATCTCAAGAGAGAATTTGTAAATCAAAAAGTGAATTTTGTGAATTGGTATCTTCAGGCGTAAATGCAAAATTATGTAATTATGAAATTGCTACCAATAAAATTGTAACAAGTGTGACTTTTAAGTATTGGTAGCTAAAAGCAAGAAAGTGAGAAATATAAAATGAAAGTTTCTTTGAAAAGTTAATTCAGAAATGATGTATTTGATTAATTAATGTACTGGAATTATTTAATCCTTAGATGTTCGATGATACTCTTATACAGCTTTATTTTCTTATTAAAATATAAACAATAATACGTGTTTAAGTTACAAAACGTTTACTTTCATAACAATGATTGTCCAAGCTGCTACAAAAATTTATTCTATTCAATAGTATTCATACTTACAAGTCCTACGAGAGTGGTGCTGATAGCTGGCGTTTACTTATGTACATATATTAATAACAACAAACACTCAAACATTCTACAGAAATGAAATACATTCGGCACAGATAAAGAGGTGTATATCTGTGTATCAGATATGGAATTTGAATGTATTAATTGCTTAAGAGACTAGAGAGAAGGCAGCTAGTCATAACTACCCCTCGCCGACTCTTAGGCTACTCTTTTACCAATGAATAGTGAGATTGATCGTCACATTATAACTGCCCCACGGCTGAAAAGGCTAGCATGATTGGTGCCACCGGGATTAGAACCCGCGACCCTCGGATTACGAGGCGAACACCTTAACACACTTGGCCATGCCGAGCCCTCATCAAAAGGAAGACTCCATAAACTCAGTGTTTAAAAAACAGCATATCAAAATTCCAGTGTACTGCAGTATAATATTCCGTAAAGACGTCAAAGAAAGTTTGAATGACTGAGTCAAAAATTGCCACTGATCTATGTACTATAATAATTTGTTTTTCGTGAGATGTATATAAAACAGAACTTCGTTTTACTACCCTTTAAGATAGTTTATAGGAATCTTTATTAAAGCAGCGAAAGAGACACAAACATTGCGATACTTTATTACGTACTAATTATGTAGGAAGTGTAAGTTGTTTAGCAGTCTTGTAATGAGTCTGCTCTTTGTTTCCATGAAAATTACTTGGTATTAATATTTGTGTACGATGGGTTTCAGGGAAAAGTATTGTCACAAATATCCGTAAGAAAAGACAAAGATATTCTTTACCTTTATGCAATCAAAAATTTTATGTTCATAAATACATAAAGTATTGAATTGTAACTTATATTATAGAAATAATGTATATAAAACTAAATGAATCTCGTCGTGAATAGCCTTCACACTCATTATGAATCCCTCAAGGACCTGATATTCATTTTAATAATTATATTCGTCACAAGACAACGATGTCTGACTTAAATATTTTCACAGTTTGAAACATTACGAAACGAGTGAGTTCAATCACTTGCTGAGTCAGATTTTTTATCGTTTTACTTTTGTTTATTGTAAAAAAAATCATTGGAACTTCAAATAAAAACTGCAAAGATATAGGTTGTTTTGTCTTTTTCAGTAGAATAATGTATGATTTTTTTACTACTAAATATTAAACCAAGATTTATATTATGGCTGCTTTATCACAAAAGTTTGAAAATAAAAGGTTGTTGTAATATCTTTAGAATTGAGTAGAAAGCCACACAATTGGCTATCTGTGCTCTACTAACCACGGGTATTGAAACCTGATGTTTAGCGTCGTGAGTCCACAGACACAATGATGTGTCACAAGTCGAGATGTCTTTTTTATTGTTTATAAAATTTGATATCATAAACGTAAGAAGTACCACTGGAATAAATCATAAAAACAAAGATATTGAAATTCTGAAATGATAAGATACTTACCTTTCTTATGAAAAAACAGTCACTGTCAGGTAAAACGTAGTAAACCATCCCTTAGAAGTAATACAATGAAGAAGTGAAATCGAGAGATAGAAACAAACTATCTCGAATAAGAAATAGCGAATTATTAACTAAAATACCAACGGTTTATTTTATATACAGTAGCAAAATAATATTTCTTCAATATAAGTTATTCTAGACTCTAAGAATTGGACTTCAAATTAATTTATTTTTCATACTGATAAAACATATCTTTCGCCAAACATTCACTTGAATATTTTCCTCTAGCCTGGTTTGATTCTCTTAGTAATTATTGTTAATTATCAGCCCACCCAGTTAGTGTAATTACACCATTTATGCTTTCCGTTATAAGAAGCAAAATATGAACACTTTTTATAATTTCATAGTTATGAAAAACTTGAAAAATTATGCAGTTTTTCGTTAATGGAAAAGTAAATTGTTTTATCAATAAATTTAATAATAAGATAATGGCATTTAAAACATTAGGCTTCATAGTGGCACAGCAGTAATTATGTGGATTAATATCTCCAAAAACTAGATTTTAATGTGTGACTGAAAAAAATGAAACAAAATTAAAATAATACATAAAACTCTTGAGTAAATTATAGCTTCATTTCATTGTGTGATATAGTAGTTTTGTTTTATAATATCTTCTGATATTTAGTAGCTAAAATATCACTCAGCTTCTTTCAATGACAAATATTCAATATTGTTCCAATTCCATTATTTAATAAAATCACAATATATGATATACAACCTTAAAAAGCTTTTATACACAGTTAAAAGTGTTTTATTTAGATGGGCCTGGCAAGGCCTAGCGCTTTAAGGCGTGCGCTTCGTAATCTGAGTGTCGCGGTTCGCGCTCGAGTCGCACCAAACATACTCGCCCTCCCAGCCGTGGGGCCGTTATAATGTGACGGTCAATCCCACTATTCGGTGGTAAAAGAGTAGCCCAAGAGTTGGCAGTGAGTGGTGATGACTAGCTCCTTTCCCTCTAGTCTGACACTGCTAAATTAGGGACGGCTAGCATAGATAGCCCTCGAGTTTCTTTGTGCGAAATTCCAAAAAAACAAACAAAACAAACAGTTTTCTTAGGTTAGGAAATGCATCATGAAATAAAAACTAAAACCTGGGAATTTTATTTATTCATAACCTTAAATTTGACTTTTTATGATAATGTCTAAAGATAGTAACATAATCAATATAAATATTTTATTCAGTTTAACTTCTAGGGAAGGAAAGAAGAGAAGAAAATGAAATATCATCTAGGCATTAATTATAACTGTATTGCGTCCAGAGGGAAGTGATAACGAGATCATTCTAATAATAATTTGACATGTTTATAGGAAAATACACTTAAACCCTGTTTACCTGTTTGTGATAGTTATATCTAGATTCTCACTGGAGTAACAAGCAGATCATTTTTGTAACGTTTTTTCGTGTATACTTGAATTCACGAAATGCAAAAGTTTTCTGATATAATACTTAAAATAACTTTATATTAAACAATAGTTTAAAATATAAATATAAAATTAAATACATATATACTTCACAAATCAAATCTCACAAAGAGCGTACTGACAGTAATGTCAGTTTTTATTTTTTCTTGACACATTTTTTCTCATAAGAATTTTAATTGTACACATAAAATAGTTAAACAAAATTTCACAAAGCCAAATTAACAATTGAAAAAACCTTTTCATTTATTGTTTTTATAACATGAACAAATACGCAACAGTATTTTAAGAGATAATTACAAAAGTTACAAACACATTACATTCATATTAAAACAAAATATATCAGTAATGTTGTTGAGATCTCGAAACGATAACGACGAAAAATGCAACATTACCGTACCTACTGTTCCATTACGTCACTTCTATCATCATTGTAGCAACACAGTATTGTTATTTAAGATTTACTTCTAAAATATGATCATTTTCTTTGTTCCTTTATCTATACAGTACAGTAATCTATGTTCTCCACTCGTACCATCGACATCTATAAAAGGTCTGTACACTATTAACATATTTGATATTCCCATATCGCAAATAATTTTTGTTTGGTTTGCGTTAAGGTGTTCTAAGATAATCAGTCATGTGCATGTTGTTTTCGATTGTTATGTAAACTATAATTCCAAATCCATTCCAGGTAATGATAAGGTTGATTGTTTTTATAATCTTGTGCTTCTCTTTTTGTTCATACAACAATTAAAGGAACCAACTTCTACCTTATAAAACAACTTTTAGAATTTTATAAGATACACAACACATCTTTTCTGCAGCATCCATTCCCATACTATAGTATACATTCATGTATTATTGCTAATGTTGCACATTCAGTAAAACTGTTATCAATCCTTTTCCAAATTTATTAATTCTTGTTCACAAACAACATTCTGCAAAATTTATTTTGTTTTTCAAGTAATTTCTGTAGATGATGACAACAACTATAGTAATAGTATAGTCCAAAAAATGTTTTAACTCACCAAAAATTGTTGGGTATCGACCAGTAATGAATACGTTCAATCAAAGATGGATCTTTGAGCATTCTTTCTGAGTTAACAATGTGACCCAGAAAACTCATATATTAACCTAAAAGTTTACACTTTCAGGATTGAGTTTAATATTCTCTTTCCTTGACAAATCAAGAATTTTAATAATCGTTATAAAATAAATTCTCACATACAATTATATTATCCAAGTAGATGAGTATGATTTACTGTGGTAAATGACACAGACAACATTCAATTGGACAACAACATGTACCAGATCTATTTCCTAATTCAATGGACACTAATTAAATTACCACAATCTGTTACTATACAATAAGATCTATTTTCTCCTTATTTGCTTCATTGAATTTGTAAACATCTATAAGTAAGTTACAATGTTAAAAAAACATTTTTTTTCCAGATAGATCTTTCACAATTGAATAAACTCCTAACTGATGGTAGGCATCCTTTTTTCTGAATGTATTCATATTCTGGCAGTTCATGAAAAATAAAGGATCAATCTTTTTTCTTGTGAATAAACACGTACAATAAGTTATAACTAGGAATACTACTTGGTTCTTTTAAAAACTTGGTATGTGTTAAATGTTGAGGATACATTTCTGATATCAATCTTACGGGTTATTTCCTTTTTTTATGTTACAAGGTCTGTTAAAAATATATATCTTGATACAGCTGTGTTTATACAACTCCTTTAAGTAAGTTGCCTTTATATGAGAATTTAACAAATCTTCATTAGAGAAAGAGTGTTTTGAAGCATGTTACGATGGTTCTAAGAGAAGTAAACCATGAATCTGAAAGGTCTCGTACACGTAAACTTTAATAAGTGAGAGACTACCTTTAGCAGGAAAATCTGATCGCATAGTATGGTAATTTGGTGTACGCTAGCTAGTGACTATTAAAAATAAAATAACCAAGACGTTGATAAAATAAAAGACACTTTAATATCTTAAAACTTAACCAACCTGATATTTGGGAAACGTTTTCATTTTACTCAACGAACAGTCTCAATGTTTTGTAGTGTGACACAGATATGAACATCTACAACTTCAGCAGCTCTGTGAAAAGAGACAGAAAATACATTTTATGGTACAGGATGAAAACAAAAGAAGCATAACAGACGTGGAATATAACAGTGGAAATAAAATACCAAAAGAGATACCTTCGGGACAGCAAATGATCACAACATAAAAAAAACAGGCAAGAATACAAAGAAAAAGATAAAGAAATTAAAAGCAGTATAGGCAAGACACAATAAACTAATCGAAAGAATTGCGTTTGAAGCAAACAAAAGATGTATTATCACTAAGAAAGTGATGGAAGACAATGAAACCGTTTAGGGCACATCTCTGGGAACAACATGTGAGAGATTTATATATATTTAGTTGGAGAAGATAAGAAGATTTAAAGAACATTTTCAGTCAATCTTTAACATATCTGGCCAATCTATGATGCTAGAAATATCTGAAACCAAACTTTTTTGACAAACTTATAAAGGATGAAGTTGGAGGAGTTAAAAACTACAGAAGCCTGGAGATGTTGAAGTCTCGTTACAGATTCTGAAAACTGATGATTAGAAGATTAAAAAAGCTTATGTAAGACTTGTCAGAAAATATCGTTTAATGAATCGTCACCAATATATTGAAAAACAAAACTCATTATTAAATTACTAAAAAAAGTTAACCCCAGGAAATTACACCTACTGGCTAAATACAACACTCTTGTCACTCATTAACAAAGTTTTCAATCACATAACTCTTAGCAATATCAGCAGAAATAACAAAAATCATCGTTCAAAAAAAAATTTGTATTAAAAAGGAAAGTGATGCATACATATAATTTTTATATTATGAGAGATTTTGGAGTAAAGTACGAAATGTAACAGCATTTCATATGTGGTTTTCATAGATTTCGAAAAGTATTTCGATAACCTCCATAGAGAATATTTATAAAAATTATTACGAATTTATAGGATCCAACAAACGATAGGAATTTTTTAAAAAATAACGTACTTAATATATTTCTAATGTGGTTCAAAATGCTGGAATATGATTTCATCAATCACCAATGAACTGGAGGCTTTCCAGATGCAGTGCTTCTAACTTCTTAGAATAATTTTCTTATCAACACTTGTTCAAGTGTTTAAAATTCATATTGACCTCCATTCAATGATACTGATCAACGCGAAAGGTATTACAAGTAAAGCTATCATAAACAAGAGTAAATCAATTTTATTGAGAAAAGAAATTTAGCTGCGGTTCGTTTTATGTACAAGTTCAGCCTGTTAGTGCACTGTGTAAAAAGATTTACCTGCTGTATGATTTTTGCCCCTCCTGAGGTTAAACTATATTATAACACAAATGTTTAGCAACAAGAGACCTCGCTGAATGATGCTTATAATTTGGTAGAACCAACAGATGAAACAATATTAAAGAAACTTACTAATAAAGATGAGCGTTTTTAATTTAACCGAAATCGATAATACCTTGTCCCTTGTAATCTTTAATTTCAGCAACAACCTTTTAATAACACGAAGTGCTTTTACAAACACACTAACCAAAAGGCCACGCCCAGACACAACATTTTCTAAACGACAGCAGTGTATCAATGCTGAACATCTCTTTATTTATCTCACCATTGATGCTTTGCGTACATAATAGAAACAGTCATGACTAATTTCGAAGAACAGGCTGCTTGCACTTGGATTTTTATTTGTCATACGGTTCTCTTGAAACAGACAACAGTTAATACACGAATTTCGTTTTAGGCCGAAATGTACTATGTTCGTTCAAACACATCTTTCAGTAGGGCAAGAGTAGCTGCAGACAGGCTTATGTTAGAAGCATATATATATTAAAGTTTAAAGTCTAACTTAAAAAAAATCTTTGCGGAAATATTATGAATATACATTATAATCTTCAGCATAAAGTTGCATATTGGCTATTTATACTGTGACCACCATGGTTATTAAGTTTCGAAATTTATATTTTATGTTACTGCATTATTGAAAAATGGTTACTTGATTTTATTTTGTACAAATTTAGTAGCTTGTCATTTATCGACGTTTTTATTAATTTCAGTTTGTTTTGTTTATATCCTTGTTTGAAACATCGAAATGATGTAACATATACATAGAAGGAGTGTTTTTTTACGTGTATCTGTTACCACGTCTATCTCTTTCTTACATTATTTCGTATGTTTTCTTTCATTGTCTCATCTAACAATGGTTACGTCACTCAGTTTTTATTTCTGTCCTAACATCTAGCGGTACTGTGTAACTGTAAAATTATACAACGGGTAACATACACACTTATTCTTGAAGCCATTTCTTTTGAAACATGAAGGTTAGGTTTACATGCCTGTAGATCTGAACTTCTTAAATAATCAGCATGCACACATTTAGATTAGTTGTGTTATACCTTGTGTGACTGTTAAATCTTATTTATTAAAATAAATTTTGCTTTTTTTCCATAATATTCATGTATATATAAACAAAAAAAAAGATTGGAACACGTACGTAGCTATCATTGTTATCTCAGGTTAAATATCTACTGTAATGTAGTATATACTTATTCAACATTTACGTTTGTTTGGTACTGCATCACTATTGGACGTTCATTAGTTGTCAATTGAATAATATTTTTTATATGATAGCCAGCTTGTTGTTCTGAAATGTTTTTTATATTTTTTATGTTGGATAAAATTTCAGCTCCTAAGTTATTTTTAGATTCCAATGTGCTTTTTTCTTATATCTTGTAATTTATTCAAGTCCAGGCCATTTTACCAAGCCTAAAAAAAACCCTAATTCAATCCAACGCTGCCGTGTTTAATCTTTTACTGTAATAACTACTAAATTCCATCTTTGATTATCCATATAAAATATGTCAAAATATTTGTTTGTTTTGGAATTTCGCACAAAGCTACTCGAGGGCTATCTGTGCCTGCCGTCCCTAATTTAGCAGTGTAAGACTAGAGGGAAGGTAGCTAGCCATTACGACCCACCGCCAACTCTTGGGCTACTCTTTTACCAAGGAATAGTGGGATTGACCGTCACATTATACACCCCCACGGCTGGGAGGGCAAGCATGTTTAGCGCGACGCGGGCATGAACCCATGACCCTCGGATTACGAGCCTTACACGCTTGGCCATATATCAAAACATCAATTTTCCATATAAACACTACATTGGTGAAACTATAAGCATATTTGATGAAAGACTCCATGAACATCTCTACTTTGTAGATAGAAGCACCTCCAACTTCACAATCCCAAAACATTTCAATTCATCGATATTATTTTATGACACGCCTTTCACATCAAGTGTAAATACGATAGCATAGGCCATAAACGTACATGTAACCTAAAATTTATTAAATCACACAGAATTAATTGTTTTTTTAATGTGATAACTGGATGTCGTCTTTTTCCCTTTGTACGATTGTTTGTTTTGAATTTCGCTCAAAGCTACTCGAGGGCTATCTGCGCTAGCCGTCCCTAATTTAGCAGTGTAAGACTAGATAGAAGGCAGCTAGTCATCACCACCCATCGCCAACTCTTGGGCTGCTCTTTTACCAACGAATAGTGGGATTGACCGTCACATTATAATGCCCCCACAGCTGAAAGGGTGAGCATGTTTGGTGCGACCGATATTCAAACCCGTGACCCTCGGATTACGGGTCAAACGCCTTATCACACTTGGTCATGCCGGACCCTATCCCTTTATCATCCCTGAAACTTGACATCATCTACAAATATTTCCATAATTGTTATTATTAGATTACTATTTTATTATTTTCTGAATTTACCCTTGCAGCTTCTATGTTTTATTTTTAATTTCCAAAACCATTTTTTTTATTATTTGAATACTTGTTTTCTGTTTTTAATTGTTTACAGAAATAATTAAACAATGTTTCTTATAACAAGATACTTTTATTAAGGTGCTCTATACGAATTTGTCTTAGCCTTTTTTTTGATGTGGTTTAAAACTACTTATATTTCAATTCATATAATCCTATACGCCCCTGTTTATAATCCTTGGCCCGGCATGGCCAAGCGTGTTAAGGCGTTCGACTCGCATCCTCGTCGCGCCAAACATGTGGGAGGGTTATTATCTGATGTTCAATCCCACTATTCGTTGGTAAAAGAGTAGCCCAAAAGTTGGTGGTGGGTGGTGATGACTTGGTGCCTTTACGCTAGTCTTAGACTGCTAAATTAGGGACAGCTATCACAGATAGCCCTCAATTAGCTTTGTGCGAAATTAAAAAAAACAAACATATAATTCTTATGTATTATGTGATATAATAAATTCCACTTTTATTTTGTTATGATTTTGTTAACCGTTCGTTTATTATTCTGCCTGTCATTTACTTCAGATAAAACGATTTAATAAGATTAGAGTACAAATTCATTTTCTTGCTAGAGAGCGTTGAATTTCGGGAAGAGTATATTATGAAACTGATACCATTCTCTCCTAGGAGTGGCGTACAAGTTTTAGAATTGTGAAGGATTATGTGATCTATCCATTGAAATATTTTGTTTTCAGCTTAAACAAGTTAGTTCACGAGATATAATTAAAACAAGTAATTGTGGATTCTTAGGTCAATATGGTTTTTTTCTTGAAGTTATTTAAATTACAAGTATTGCGTTATGTTTATTAATCTTTTTCCTTCCACTGGTTCTTTTACTTTATTCTTTAATTCATTGAAATAATTAATAACATCGATAATTATATCGTATTGTTCATTAAGATTACCAGCAAGTCCTGGGTAGTCAGTGATGACGAGAAAACCCACTTGTAGAGAAAAATGTAAATGTAAAAACGGCTGGTTTGGATTAAGAAAATTTTTATGTAGAAGAGCGAACAACGTTTCGACTTTTGTCGGTCATCGTCAGATTCACAAAAATTTTCTCAACCCAAACCAACCGTTTTTACATATATAAGTTCTGGATAGGCTTATATTTGTTAAATGTGTTCTTTGTAAGTGTTATGTTTTATATTGGAACTGTGAAATACTTATTTTGTATTATGTAGTTTACAAAACTTAATAAATTCGTTTTATTTGTTAGTTTTCTTTTACCTTTTTTGTAACGTTTGTTTATTTCAGTGAGTTACAACATCAGTGAGTATTTTTATAAATAGAATCAAATGAAATTAAATTGGTGGCAGATATTTAGGATTGTAAAATCTTTGGGAGCCTGAAAAACAACCCTAGATAATCAGAAACTTTAGCTTCTATTCGAACCGCCCGTTGAAAAGGTTAAATGTCAAACTAATTTTGATATAACCGCTGGGCTTAGTTCTAATTGTAACACGAACAGTAGATTGTCGATTGACTAGGAAGACGCTGACACAAACGCGCAAGGAGAGCCGTGTGAAGACCGAAGTTTTGAAGTCAGAGGTAAAAACGTGTATTTTTTGTTCATAAGACGGTGATGTTAGTTGAGGGAGTAGTCAGTGAGAAATGGAGCAGAGAGATGCAAACTGATTGTTCACGACAGACAGAACTGAAATTGAAGAAATTGAAACTTTCTGGGGTCGAAGATATGTTAGGTTTAAATGGCTAGAGTTTGATGGATTAAAGTCCCAATAAGGATTTAATTCAAGGTGATACATTTCCACAAAAGTCCAGAAACTGCTACAGATGATTGTAGTTTTCCGTTTAACTTGTTTCATGACTTATGAGGAATAAACTTTCCTCTCGTGACTGGGCCATGGTTGAACCAAACTCTACAGTACATTCTAAGGTGTTAGTGGTTGAATGAGTTTCCGTGGGCTCAGAAAATAAAAACGTCATCACTGGGACTACGAAAACATAGAAGGTAAAAATTCCATTAAAATTGAGTCATGTCAGGATAGGTTATTATAGCAGGTGAAACTGTACAAGTAGTTCTTTGATATTAAAGAACCTTGGATGTAATCATGATTGATTGAATAAATAGAAAGCCTGTTATGAAGTCTTCACATAACTGAGCAAAAAGATCCCTCGGACTTGCACTTTCTGTCATAAAGTTTCTTTAACATGCTTAATTACAGGATGAAATAGGAATTACTAATCAATAATACATAAATAATAAATATTACAGTTGAAACCTCATTGTATTTAGAACTTGGCTGTCTAAAATCATTCAGCAGAGATGGAGTGCCCAAACATCCATTTTGGATAGAATATCTTCATTATTGATCAACATCAAAAATTAAGTAAGAAAAGAAAATTTCTACAATATGTTGCTACTATCGTCCTTGTCTAAAATCATTCTCAACATAATTCATAAATTATTTGAAAAACCAATAAGTGTCTTTGAGTGTTGATTGTGTACAATAATTAATAAACTGGAGAAATAACTAACTCCACTTCTGTATTAAATTGTACAACTCTTAAAGATCCAAAATATTAGAAGCAAATAAATGTTATTGGAAGTAATAACAAAGTTTTACGACAAGAAAAATAAACATATCCCTGCTTACTATATTAATGTTAATAAAGGCAGCAGAAAGAAGTAGTTGTATATCTTTGAAAAAACTTGCTAAATGTAACGAGACATTTCTATTATTAACTTTAAGTAAAAAGTTCACACTTCAGCCGATAATTTTCAGATATAAGATTATCAAATATGTTAATACTGCATAGCAAAATAGTAGATGGCTGTGGTATAAAAGGAGAACAAATATGGCTGTTCTGTATGTATAAAGAATCTCTAGAATAATGTTTCTGTAAGTGTAGCATCTTTGTAACTTTCACATTTCCCGCTCAGAATATTGTATCGTATTTATTCATGTAAAAGAAAACATTAATCCGAGGCTTTGGCATAAAATTGGCCTAATTCAGTATACAACACAGCCTGATGGCTAATATAATCACTTGTGAAGTTATTAATACTTTGGATTTTGTCTGTGATTGGGCTACGCTGAGTCATTGCTATAAAAATGCGTTAAGTTTTACACTTTTTAAATTTCGCGCAGAGCACCACGAGAGCTATCTTCGCTAGTCGTTCCTAATTGAGCACTGTAGGACTACAATAATATTTCATCCACTATATGTTCAACATGTCCTTTACTGACGACATGTTTTAATCATAGGTCATTAATTCAGTTGTGGTATAGATAATATAAAGGATTTTGTTTCTCTAAATTTGTAAGATTTCGATGGTGTTAAACATGTTAGAAAGAAGTTAGATCAGTGGATTCGTAACTTAAAAATTTATTCAATTTTTTTTTCTTCATTATACCATTCTTGTTTGAAACTTACTGATGTGAAAAGTACCATTCGGATAAATTCAGCAGGAGTATTCGCAATACAGACACAACCAAGAGGAAATGCAAGAAAAAGCCCAATAGTCCAAATTTTGTAATTCGCGTTTTCTCCGTAAGATATCGCCACTAAAGTGAACAACAATATTGTCTTTGATGAAACTTTGTATAATGGACGGCAACTGCCTATCGCGGAGACAAAAGTGTAGAGAAGGATGTCTCGAAAGACGAAACGCAGAAGACTTTCAAAACCTTGTCCTCTACACTTGTATCTCCACAACAGGCACTTACCGTCTATTCTATATAGTTTCATCATGAATACTCTGCCTAAACAATTTATCAAAGAATACTTTCTTTATTTCCAGCAAGAGAAGAATCGCTAGCTAAGCATGGTTTTTCAAACTATGCTCTTCATAGTTATCTGGGACTCCATGAAGAAATTTAAAATGTTAATGATTTTTTCCTAACACATTACAATTGAGTCAGAATACGCTGTACAAAAAAGTAGAATATATCTTTAATATAACAAGTTTATCGTGTACTGGGCATTTTAATATTTTATTCTGCCTAACGCCAGACGATTTGATTTATTTTGGGAGAAATTCTCGCGGTAAAAGTATAAATACAATCTCAATTACTTCAACAGTGACAGCACTGGTTGCTAGTCGATATAGCACCATCTCAAGATCGCAAGCGTCATTAGATATGCAAGATAGTCTAGAAATTTTCGTATGAAACGTCGGTCAGAACAAATAAAGATACCACCTGTCTTTTAAAAGCGAGATCTGTATTAGTGGCTAAATCTCAAACAAAATGAAGCATGACGCCATAGTTGAAACTTGCCCAAATTTGAAACATTGTGATGCAATTAAATGCAGTATCAATTGTTTCAATTTTAAAGAATATTTGTATGAAGTATAATTATATTTATGTCAATTATAGCTGGTAATCGTTAGGTTAGGTTAGATTCGTTGTAGTTTAATTAGACGAACTTGGTACCAATGTGCTCTATCACGTCATGTTTAATTTCGTTCGAGATTTAGACGCACGTCAGAACTGGCTTAATATTTTCTAATTTGGCTTGAAATTTTCTGGTAAAACAAAAAATTAAAAGTAACAAGTTACTCTATTAATAAAAAATATATATTATTCTATCATCATACAATGACATGCTATCCTGAGATAAGTGTTTCCATTACGAAACTATTTTATGTCCGTGAAAATACTTTTTAAGTGCCAAAGATATAAAAATACGTTTATAGACAAATTAATAATTTGGTGTTTTCCTTACAATGGATAAATGGCTGAATACCAGTGATAAATCTGATACGAGCAATAATCTTCCTAGACCTAATACGAATTTATCAGCGTTATCGTCGTGTACAAGCACTTCAACTCTGGATGATGCAAAAGTATCGAAACAAGAAAGAAATGAAACTATGGTAAATGTTTTATTGAATATGGTTTTACATGGACAGGTAATGAAAATGGGCTTTGTGGGTTGTGTGTTGAATATGGAACAGTGTTTAGTATCAGTAGTTTGCATCCAGAAAATTTAAAATGGCATCTAGAAACTAAACACTCCCAATTAAAAAATCCAACTTCCGAGTATTTCAAAAGACAATGTTGGGAATTAAGTGCAATGAAAGCTACATTTTGTTTAATTTTCCATAAGGACAACGAAGGTGCTCTTATTGCTTCATATCGTGTTAGTTACCGTAATGCAAAATAGTGAAGCTCATACAATTGCAAAAGATTTGATAAAACTATGCGCAAAAGATTTGGTATGGTGCATGATTGAAAAAAACTTTCTTAAAACATTAACTCTGTGCCCCTTTCTGACAACCCGGTTTCTTGAAAAATCAAGAATATGTCATCAAGTTGCTTAATGGAGTTAATAAGGCGAATAAAAGCGATTCCGACTTTTTCGATTCAGATGGATAAATCAATAGATGTCACAGGTCATGTGATATTGCTGGTGTTTTGTTCGCTATATTCAAAAAGCTTGTTTTAAAGAAGACATGCTAATTTGCAAATTTTTGTATTCTCAAACAACAGGCAAAAAATATTTAAACTGATCGATTTATTTATGGAAGAATATGAGATCCAATGGCAGCTTTGCTCAAGTATTTACAGTGATGGGGCTACAACTATTATTGGAAAATTTTCATGTTCAGTGGCACGCCTAAAACAAAACACACGAATGTCGAGAGTATCCACTGCTGTCTTTATCATCATGCACTTTCAGTGAAACAAATGCCAGAAGACTAAAAAGAGGTATTGGGTAATGTCATAAAAATAGTTAATTTTATAAAATCAAGAACACTCCACACGAGAATCTTCAGTTTACTTTGTGAGGAAATGGGAAGTTTGCATAAAAAATTCCTGCTTCATACTGAAGTCCAATAGCTTTCATGGGGAAACTGCTTTCTCGGTTTTATGAACTGCATGAGGAGATAGGTTTCTTTATATCTGAATGCCATTTTGAACTTATATACAAATTAAAGGACAAGTGCTGAATACAGAAAGAAGCTTGCCTTTTGGACGTAGTTGCCTATCTAAATGAAGTAAATACCACAATGCAGGGTACCAGGGTATGTACTTCTGTGCTCAAAGTAAGATGAAAGTGTTTCAACGTAAGTTAAAACTTTGGTGTGAATGTATACTTAAGCAAGAACTTGATTGCTTTGAAAATCTCAGCGGGTTTTTTACTTATGAATAAAATTTCCGTCAGTGAAGATGCAAAAGTTTCAGTCTTGCAGCAAATATTTGATTTGTGCAAAACCATTGGAGAGTACTTCCTTTCTCATTTAGAAATTTTACTGTAGATTCAAAATCCCTTTTTTGACACTGCAAATACCAATGTTTTGCCTTTGAAAAAGAAAGAAAAGCTTATAGAAATTTCAACAAATTAAAAAACATTGTTTAAGCATTTCTATAAACAATTAAAAACGGAAAACAAGTATTCAAACAATAAAAATTTGCTTTTAGAAATTAAAAATGAAACATAGAAGCTGTAAGGATAAATTCAGAAAATGTTAAATTGGTAATCTAATAATAATTAATAAAATATGTGTAGATTTTGTCACATTACAGGAATGACAAAGAGATATAGACATCTAGTAATCACATCTTAAAAAATCATTAATTCTGTGTGATTTAATAAATTTTACGTTACACCTATGTTTATGATCTAGGCTATTGTATTCATACTTGATGTGAAAGGCGTGTAATAAAATAATGTCGATGAACTAAATTGTTTTTGTATTGTGTAGTTGAGGGTGCCCTTGTCTACAAAGTACAGATGTTCACGTAGTCTTTCACCTAATCTGCTTATAGTTTCACCAATGTAAAGTTGTTTATATGGAAACTTGATATTTTGAAATGTTTTACATGGATAATCAAAGATGGAATTTGGTAGTTATTACAGTAAAAGATGAAATGTGGCAGCGTTAGATTGAATTAGGGACTTTCTTAGGCTTAGTAAAATGGGTTCGACTTAAATAAATTACAAGATATAAGAAAATGGCACATTTGAATCTAAAAGTAACTTAATAGCTGAAATTTTATACAACATAAAAACAATAACAAGATTTTAAAACAACAGGCTAGTTATCATATAAAGAAATATTATTCAACTGACAACTAATGAACGTCTGATAATAATGTGGTACCAAACAAATGTAAAAGCTAAATAAGTATTTACTATATTACTGTTCAAAGTAAATATTTACCAAGTGATAGAAATAATATCTAATTATATATATTCCAATTATCTGTATTTCTGTATAAAATTAAAAAGATTATGGCGAAAAGGTAAAAAAAAATATTTCAGTGATGACGAAAAAACCCAATAGTAGAGAAAAATATACATGTGCAAACGGTTGTTTCAGGTTGGGAAAATTTTTATGTAGAGGAGCAAACAAAGTTTCGTCCTTCTGTGGTCATCGTCAGGTTCACGAAGAAAGAAAAATGTAATTGGCCGATAGCTTATCGCATGTTTGAAGGGGGTTGTGTAACTGAGTGTAGGAATCTAGAAACAATGACCGAAGAAGGTCGAAAAAAATTTCGCTCCACTACATAAATATTTCTCAGCCCAAACCAGCCGTTTTTACATATATAAAAAGTTATTTCAATAAATAAGTTTTAACCGTCGTACCAAGTTTAGCACACCTAATCTAACTGTACGCATGCTTAATATTTAATAAGTTTAGATGTACAGGTATTCAAAGCCAAAACTCATGTTTCAAAACAGATGGCTTTAGGCATTAATGTATGTGTCACCTGTCGTCATCTTTTGCAGTTATACAGTTCCACCAGAAATAAAAACTGAGTACGTAACCATTTTTCCAAAAGATAGTGACAGAAAACGTGTTAAACAACATACGAAATGGACAAAGGTAGTAACTTGTAAACTTAATTATAAATGCTCTCCCTGTAAATGCCATACAAGTATGGAAGATAACGTAAAATGTTTGAGAATTTATGTTTTTTTTTGTTATCCATTTCTCTCAACTAAATTAGGGATAGCACAGTTCGAAATAGTATGTTGTAATACAGAACACTAGGACAGACTTTAGATTGTGAAAACATAGCCATCGATTACACATTTGCTTCATATTATATGATTTATACGAATAACAAATTACTTCTCTATCATGTATAGAACTATAATGTGTATTAGATGTATGTTGATGTACACTGGTATCTTAGCGCAGATTTTAATGCTTACACTGATAAATTTTGGAACTCGATAACCATGCTGCTCCCTGTGCAAATAGCCTATATGCAATTTTGTGCTCAAACAAATAGTGTATATTTATCATAGTTCTGCAAAGATTGTTTTAAAACTTCAATATTCTATTACACGTGTTTTTTCTTTCTTTTTAAGGTGTTTATAACATAAGCCTATCGGCAGCTACACAGGCCTTTCTGAAAGATGCTTTTAACAAGGAACATAACATATTTCGGCCTAAACAGAATACGTATATTAGCTGTTGTCTGTTTCAAAACACCAAAATGATTAATAAAATCCCAAGTGTAAACAGCCTATTCATCAAACTTCAGTTAAGGTATCAATGTGATGAAAAATAAATAATTGCTCAGCAAATATACACTGTTGTCGTTTAGAAAATGTTGTGTCAGGTGTTGAACTAGTTGTTGGTGTGCTTGCAAAAGCAGTTCATATAATTAAAAGGTTATTGCTAAAATTAACGATTACAAATGACAACGTTAAAATAAAATAAAAACTCATCTTTATAAGCAGGTTTCTCTGATGTTGTTTCATCTGTTGTACAACTAACGAAATTTGTTTGTTTTTGAATTTCGCACAAAGCTACTCGAGGGCTATCTGTGCTAGCCGTCCCTAATTTAGTAGTGTAAGACTAGAGAGTAGGCAGCTAGTCATCACCACCCACCGCCAACTCTTGGGCTACTCTTTTACTAACGAACAGTGGGATTGACCGTAGCATTATAATGATCATATGACTAAAAAGTTTGGTTTAGTTGCACGAAACCCTTTACTTCTGTTAGAACCACCATAACATTTCTAAAAAAGTAACAGTGTTTCTCTTCTGAACAGTTGTTTAATTCTCCACCTTTTACACATAATAGAAATGGCATTCCCTACGTTTGGAGCACGAACTATAAAAATAGACGAGTAGTTGTTGGCTAAAAGTGGCTATTTTTAACCTATTATTAGGACTGATTGTCTTATAAGGCACACCCACTTACAATTGGAAAAGTATTTGGTTGTTTCACGTCTTGAACCCGAGATCTTTCTTCGTCACACGTGATACTCGCTGAATAACTCCAGTTAATTATTTATTTAGTTTGTTTTATTTCTCGCGCAAAATGTGTTGTTTTCGTTGTGGAAACGATTATTTCGTTTACTAAAGAAAATGTAGTTGCAAATAGTTATTTATATCCATCTGAAACAATATATTTAATTTAAATACCTATCCTGAAACAGTTGCATATGGACTCGCACAATAGTGACTGTGCTGTGATCATCACGGTTATCAAATACTAAAATTTATTGTTACAAACACAGAAACTTGTCAATGAGAACCAACCTACATTAACATGTAAATAATAACAAATATTATGTTATACGTGATAGAAAAAAATAATTACAGATTTTCAACACGTATGTAAACTTCGCAATTGACGGTTACATGTTTAAACTTCTCTGGCTATCCTATATATTATTTCAAATTATAATTAATTCAGTTGAGTAACAGATAAGTTTTACAGCTACTTGTTTAATATGTTGTCAAGTCACCCTTTTCTCGAGAAATGGTTATGCCGTTCTATTTCATACTAAAGTTGGGTAAAGTTTGGTAAAATGTTATTCATTGACGTCAGGTTTATTTCGGCCCGGCATGGCCAGGTGATTAAGGCACTCGACTCGTACTACGAAGGTCACAGGTTCGAATCCCCGTCACACCAAACATGCTCGTTCTCTCAATTATGGGGGCGTTATAATGTGGCAATCAAATACCCTATTCGTTAGTAAAAGTGTAGCCCAAAGAGTTGGCAATGGGTGGTGATTACTAGCTCCCTTTTCTCTCATCTTACACTGCAAAATTGGGTAAGCTAGCGCAAATAGTCTTTATTTTACTTTGTACGAAATTCAAAACAAACTGAACCGTTTCATTTCAGTTTGGTTCGTTACTTTCCTAATATGTAGGCCTGGCCAAGCGCGTTAAGGCGTACAACTCGTAATCTGAAGGTCGTGGGTTCGCATCCGCGTCGCGCTAAACATGCTCGCTCTTTCAGCCATGGAAGCGTTATAATGTGACGGTCAATCCCACTATTCGTTGATAAAAGAGTAGCCCAAGAGTTAGCGGTGGGTGGTGATGACTAACTGCCTTTCCTCTACTCTTATACTGCTAAATTAGGGACTGCAAGCACAGATAGCCCTCGAGTAACTTTGTGCGAAATTCCAAAACAAATAAACAGACAATCTTAATATGTAACAAGTAAATTACGATGTAAATGTAACATTCAATTATTTGTTTTGAATTTCGCTCAAAGCTACTTGAGTAACACGTAAATTCCGTCACATTTATAGTGAATGACTTTTATAACCACATTTATATGTTATCACCACCACCTCTTTAGTACGTTGTTTAAAACATTTTCATGTCACTGTCCATTTGACAAGTGTTCACGTCACTCAATTTTGTTTGGGTTCTATCATGTAGCGAGACTTTTATAAATATCAAATTACAAAAGATGTAATACTTGATTTATACTTGAAGCCATCTTTTCTAAAATATAAGTACTAGATTATTATACCTGTACATCTTAAGTTGTTTAAGAGTGTACACGTACATAATAAAAGCTGTTGTTGTATAAGAATAAATACAATTTGCTAAGAAGTTTCTCTTCCTAAAGAAGCTATGTTACGTTTTTTGACTATTAAAGATTACTTAATGAAATAGTTTCTAATTTTTCCCCGAAGTGGTAGAAATAATACCAAACTCTGTATGTGTTTTCTTATAACGAAGCCACACTGGGCTGTTTGCTGAACCTGCCGTGGGGAATCGAATCTCTGATTTCAGCGTTGTAAATTCCAAGACATACCGCTGAACTAACGGAGGTCCAAATTCTGTAACTAGCTACTTTTGTCATATTTATTGCAATGGTGTAAAATATTTTAGACCAGTAAGTCTTCAGACCTTACACATTTTACTTGTTAACCTCGTTTTAACAGCATTTGTAATTTACTATATTTTACGATATTAGTAGATATGTATTCTTTGCAATAATTTAATATATATATTAATGTAATCGAACGTTTCGTTCTACCAAGCTTTTAAGAAAGCCTCAAATCTAATCTAATGCTTTCTGTGATATATTTTATTGTAAGAAATATATGTGTGTGTGTGCGTGCGACTCATTTTCCCTATAAAGTTTGCATTTCACTTTTACACAAACTTAATAGAGGGATATAATTTTGATGCTATAACCAGATTCTTCATAAGAACACATGGTTTTTATGTCTGGAGCAGATTCGCAGTTCATACTAAATTTTTCATTAACTAAATATCTGCATGTACTAAAATAGCCAGATATATGATGTATTGCTTCGCTTCCTATGATAAAATGTTATGCTACGACAATATGAATTTAGTTCTTCATACATCTTTATAAAACTATTCTCAGACCCTTCACAGACGTGTTTTAGGAGTTTATTCTGGATCATTTGAGATTCTAAATGCTCTGCTATATGACATTAATGTTCATATAACTTGACATAGCGTCATGTTACTTTATAGTCTGTATCGATCATGGTAAATATATAATTAATTAGTCCAATTCGCTTATATATGGTGTAACTCTACGATAAATCATAAGCAACTCTTTGTTAGAAGGTTTTGTAAGCCCTTAGTAACAACGTATCAAGGCCTAAATATGATAATATAAACAGCTAACTCCCATGTTATTCAAAACAAATAAACATTCACTTCAAACTAAGTGATATCGGAAAAAAAAATTGGAGTAATATTTAAATAATATTTACCATTTATATTATTTCCTTTGGCGTTAAAATGTATATTTTGAGGTAATCTTTATTATTACTTTCCTACCTATAGTTCTATTTCATCAAAGAACTGTTGCACAATAATGGCAGAACAGTTGACACCGAAAACGAGGTTTATATTTCACCGAAACAGTTTTATAGCTCATTAGATAAAGTTTTCATTATGTAGATTACAATATGTATGTTAAAACTATAAAATACTAACACTATTTGTTTATAAATGTTAATAGAATGGAAGTTCAACCCACGGTATTAGTCGGTGGATGTTTCCTTATTCATTTGAAAATCGGTAACATATTAATGTTTAAAAACCTCACTCCTTACTTAAATTCCAACCTGAAAAAAGGCGTCAAGAATGATATAAAGTATCAAGAAACTAACTGGATTTTCTATGTATTTATATTTAGATGTACACTGCTTTACGTCGTAGGCAAACTAGGTGGTCTAAATGGATGTCGTTGAACCATGATTACTGGTTCTTGCACATTTTGGTAAGATGTACAGTTATATATGTATATATTTAATAACAACCACTGACAAAATGAATTTCAAAAAGCTATTAAATTTGTGAAAATAAATAATTAAAATATACAAGTACAAAAAATCTGAAAATAAAGAAGCTGCATTAATGTTTAATCAACACTCAGACGATGTTTTAGATTTAACGACAAAAGATTAATAATTTTTCCCAAACCCCAGGTGTCACTACAGATTATTAAGATTTTGTGATGGTTAGATTAAACAGTGTGTCGTCACTTTTTATCAACCTTATGTATTTTGTCCTTGTATATAAATATAATTCTAAAAACGCCTTTAATTATATAGTTTATGTATGATGTTAGATTGGAAATTCTATCTTTCTTTCGTTATGGTTACTCCTTCTATCGTTTATTTCAACCGTGAAGTTTCAATTCCATTATAAAATGTTTGTTCATCTTCTAGCCAGAACACGATGAATTAATTATGTATGTAGCGTGTAGCTGTCACGAGAGTTCCCTAATGATGACATAGGCATAGTAACGTTGTAAGAGATTATGTAAAATAGGTAGCCGCATAGAAATCGTGACAAAGCTACTCGAGGGCTATCTGTGCTAGCCGTCCCTAATTTATCAGTGTAAGACAAGAGGGAAGGCAGCTAGTCATCACCACCCACCGCCAACTCTTGGGCTACTCTTTTACCAACGATTCGTTGGATTGACTGTCACATTATACGCCCCCACGGCTGAAAGGACGAGCATGTTTAGCAAGACGCGGACGCAAACACGCGACCCTTGGATTACGAGTCGCACGCCGTGTGCGCTTGGCCATGCCTGATATTAGCGTTGTAAATCCGTAGACATAGCAATGTACAAGCGGGGAGCATATGTTAAAGGTAGCTTCAAGCAGATGTAGTTAGCGCTGTTCCCTCATTGAAGCGCCCAGTAGCACAGCGGTATGTTTGTGGACTTACAACGCAATAATTCGTGTTTCGATACCCATGATGGGCAAAACACAGCTAACCCATTGTATAGCTTTGTGCGTAATTTCAAAGAACAATTTTGTTTTTGTTTGTTTGTTTTGGAATTTCGCACAAAGCTACTCGAGGGCTCTCTGTGCTAGCCGTCCCTAATTTAGCAGTGTAAGACTAGAGGGAAGGCAGCTAGTCATCACCACCCACCGCCAACTCTTGGGCTTCTCTTTTACCAACGAAAAATGGGATTGACCGTCACATTATACACCCCACGGCTGGGAGGGCGAGCATGTTTTGCGCGACTCGGGCGCGAACCCGCGACCCTCGGATTACGAAGCGCACTCCTTAACGTTCTAGGCCATGCCAGGCCCAACAACCCTCACTGAATGTTTCGTTGTAATACAAGCATGAGTAGTTGGGTGATTAATATTTGATACAGATCCAGCACAATACTGTGACGATTACTGAACAAAATGATCTTTTTATAAGATCAGACATAACCGATATATTTTCTTCTAACAACTAGTTAAAGCTGTTATTTCCTATTTAGCAATCAGTATAGTTGTTCTTGCCAAAAGGAAAATAACTTTCACACCAGGAGACACTCTATAGTCATCTTGCTTAAAGACCATCAATGAATTTATCCACAAAGTGTCTCTCTGATATGATGTTCCCATTGGAAAGAATTCTTTCTCAACATGCAGGTGTCACATATTGTTCATTTTCATCTTTCTTGCAAATGTTTACATGATCTGATGAATCATTCAATTCTCCATGGCGGAATTTAAACTGAAATATGGAGATAAATGTATTATTGTTCTCTTGTTACTCCTCAAGTGCACCTTTCAAACACTGGGACATTCAGCTTCTGTGTTAAACTGTATTCTCCCAAGCTCATCCATTTCAGGCAATCACTTTCCTGAAACTCTGCACATAGGGTCCAGGTCTTCCATTACCGCACCTTTGTGTAACAGTTTAATATGTTTTGCTTCAATCGCAAAATTTTAATCGTGTGCCAAATATCGCCCTTGTGGAATTTACTCAAATGTTTGGTGAAGAAAACTTCCATTGTTCTTAGTGTTGGGTTATGTGTTTTGGGTAGTAGTTTTCACGGGAATTCCATACCCTGCTTGAAGGTAGTAGAGCGAGAGGCTGTTCACAGCAACTCTTTGTACAATCCTCAACGACCATCTATATTAGATAAGTGTTTGTATTGGTAAATTTGTTTTGTTCTGGAGCAGAATTCGATTGAATTAAAAATTTTGGAAATATGATATAAATGAGAATAGTATTATACCCTTGTACTACCAATTGCTAAGAACACTACCAATCGACTGGCCAACTCTCTTGCTCTTCCAGATGAAGCTACAGTAACATATGAACGGATTTTCCAGTTTTTAGCTGCTAAAAAGACGCAAAGGCAATAAAAAAAGACAATTTAAACAGTTTCTCTCGATCGTGAGTTTAATCCAAATTTGCTTAGAAACAAACTAAATGTTTGTTTGTTTTGGAATTTCGCACAAAGCTACTCGAGGGCTATCTGTGCTAGCCGTCCCTAATTTAGCAGTGTAAGACTCGAGGGAAGGCAGCTAGTCATCACCACCAACCGCCAACTCTTGGGCTACTCTTTTACAAAAGAATAGTGGGATTGACCGTCAAATTATACACCCCCACGGCTGGGAGGGCGAGCATGTTTAACGCGACGCGGGCGCGAACCCGCGACCCTCTGATTACGAGTCGCACGCCTTACACGCTTGGCCATGCCAGGCCCAAACTAAAAGAGAAATAAAAACCATATTCCAACAAAGATTGTGTGAAACGTGTCATATGCCCATATTTTACAATTTTAAAGCTTGCATCATAGCCTGACTTTCAAAACTCTTGGAGACAGTGCTAAGTAAAATTGAATATTCAATTTAATCCTTTAAATATGTAACCATATATAATCCACTGGAAAGTGGCCACTGTCAAATGATACACCATGAAGGAAATATTCAAAATGTGCCTAATGATATTTAATTATTTATGGAATGCCTTCCTGTTAAATAAATATCATCATAAATTTTTATCGTAATTCTATTGAATCAAGAAAAGGGATAAACCCTTCCTGCGTCATTTTTAGTAAGGAATAACCAGGGTAGAAACATTTTTATTTCTGGAACATACCTTTCTAGACAGGATGTTCTTTTTTGTTTGTATATTAAAACTTTTACTAAAGAAGCTGAAAACAACATTTAGACTTTCCTAGGTGATCTTCAGATTAACAAATAGAGCGTTCGTTAACCTGAAGATGACCTAGGAAGGTCTAAACGTTAAACTCTGCTTCATCAGAAAAAAATGTTCATATCAGTCGTTCTGAGTGTTACGTATTTTTTAATGTTTTATGTTCTTTGTAGAATAAACGCAACAGAAAAACGCAGATAACAGCTTGTATAATTTATTACACTAAACTATTAACAAATAGAACAGATATAACATATATTATATAATAACAGTGACAGATATTAAGTTACAACATTCGAAATTAATTACAAAACAAAATAATACTAGTTTCAAACTTCAAAATTAATCACAATACAAAATGGTACTGGTCTGTATCTAATGTAATGATCTAAAATGAAAGTCTCAAATTCCAGTCTAGGGTGTGAATTTCGTCCCACGAAGAGATTCCGAACCTTAAATGAAGAAGTTCAGAAACAGAGTTCACAGTTCAATAAATTCGCCGACTCTCAGCACAAGCAGTAATTCAGATGAATCGTAGAGATTGACGAAGTAAAATCACAGCTTCCGTAGATCTAACTTCAGTCACAAATCCAAGTTGAATAATCACAGCAAACAGTTAATCTTTCTCAAATAACTGACTCTCTTCTTTCTCTTCGAATAAAAACTGATGTCTGAATCTTTCTCCTTCTTCGAATAAAACTAATGTCTGAATCTATATCTTTTTTTGAATAAAAACTGATGACTGAAACTCTCTCGCGTCACCGTCTTTTATACCGGTAGGCCTATTTCTCGAGCAATCTTGCAATTTCCAAACAACTCTAGAGCAATCCGCGCGTGTCCGTTCTTGCACGAGACTACACGTCTAGACACGAAGTCACCAGCACTCATTTACAAACATATGATTGGTCTACTTAATTCAAGAAAATTATAAATGTTACCCTAAATGAATAACAAAATATTAGTTTAAACTTCGAAACAATAATATAAATATGGAAAAATGAATAATACAAATGAAAATTCAAACACAACACGACATGTTGTCGTTTACAAAATATTTACACGACATTTACATAACACTGAGAGACAATTTTATTTTAAGTGGGTTTCTTGCCATCAAGGATGTTCATTTATATTTCGCATGCTAATCATTGAAATGATGGTGTCTAGCAAATTGGAGCTGCAACATCGTTTCCGTGAAAGCAGGTTCAATTATGAAATTAACATGTTGATAGACTGTGAAAAACTTCAATAGTAATTTTTGGTTATAAATTTTGAAACAGATGATTAGGCAAATAAATATTACAATACTGATGACGGAACAAATTCGAACTTTTTATAATCTGTATTCTTTCATGACAAACGTTTCAGATGATAATCTACGATATTATTTTATACTAGTGCTTTACCTATTTCATATGACTGGAAATTATGACGATTATAGATACTAACTTATAACTATATCATAACAAAGCTTTACATGTCTTCATTGTCTCTTTTTGTTCCACTGTTACAGGATCCACCTATACAAAGAATATTTTTAGTTGGTAAATATTTTTATTATTTAGCTATTGTTTAATGTTTTAAATATAAACTTTTTTTGCAACAAAGCTGCAACGCTATGTCCAGTTTCCTTTGTTTTTGGAATTTCGCTCAAAGCTACTTGAGGGCTATCTGTGCTAGCCGTCCCTAATTTAGCAGTGTAAGACCAGAGGGAAGGCAGCTAGTCATCACCACCCACCGCAAACTCTTGGGCTACTCTTTTATCAACGAATAGTGGGATTGATCGTAACATTATACCGCCCCCCAAGGCTGGAAAGGCGAGCATATTTGGCGCGACTCGGGCGCGAACCCGCGACCCTCAGATTACGAAGCACACGCCTTAACGCGCTAGGCCATGCCGGGCCGGGTGGAGAAGAGATACGAGTATAATGAGAACTTATGTCAAAAACGTAATGGTGATGTTTAGGAAAGAAATGCCCCCAGTGGCTCAGCGGTATGTCTGCGGAATTACACGCTAAAATCCGGGTTTCGATACTCGTGGGGCAGAGCACAGGTAGCCCATTGTGTAGCTTTGTGCTTAATTCAAAACAACAACAGCGATAGGAAAGAAATATAATACAATGGTACTGTGTTGGTAAAATAAATACTAAAGTAATATAATGAAAAGTAGATACTGTACTTTTGCCTTTAAATTATTATTTTCTCCGGGATATCAACGACAGTTTTATACCTAATATATTTTTGCTGATGTCGGTGTAACGTATTTCTAACTTTCATAGTTCTTGTTCAGAATTGTATGACGTATTTATTAACGCTATTTAAGAGTAAACGTTTTTTTTATCTATTAGTTTTGGTACAACAGTAACGTACTGGAATATAAAACAGAGCATGGAAGCAACCATAATCATTTGTGTTGTGGAGTGATTGTACTTTAGGCTATGTCTGTTGTTTTGGTCATCGCATAGTCACTGCAATATAGGTGAGAACAACAGTTTTTGAATCATCTCACGATAAAAATATAAGAAAGTATGTATCAATGCTTTAATTTCATTTTTTTTTCATTTAAAGAATATTTTTATATATATTTTATTTCAACAACGGATAGAACATCATATACATAATACATAAACTCTCCTTACTTTGCGGGTACGTTCTCTTTTAGATTTTATTAAAAATGTATAAATATTTACACATTTATGGTCCATACCCTAAACTACCATTTAGTATATAACTCTTTAAGTTTTTTGAAGTTTTATTTCTTCAATATATTCGATTCAATTACATTGTGCAAACGTTTAAGAAAGTGATCGAGTTATTGTTCTGCTGAGAATTTGAATACAGGTGTCACTAGTTTTTAAACTAGGTTAATCTTTCTTTTTGTACAAAACTTTGTATTATTCTTGTATCTCTGTAATATACTGAATATATTAGCTGATAAAAATGCTGACCTTTGAAACTACTAATAACACATCTTATTGTTAACATTATGTACTTATCAATATACGAAATTATATAACATTTAATTTATATATTTAAAAGCGTTAACTAATAAACTACAAAATCTTTCCACAGTGGTTTCCCAGTAAGAAAAGCCTCCTGACAGTAATCGTGGTATCAGAGTTAGCTTGAACTTCTCTCCTTATGAATAGTGTACAGACGTTCTTTGTGAATCCTAGGAATATCCAACCTGCTTCTGATAGGTAAATTACAAGTTTCTGTAGACTCACATGATGTTTCCTGAATTAAAACGCCGACTAAGGTTACATTTTCATTGTACCGTATTTTACTTTTTATTAAATATTTTTAGCTTGTTTTTATTTTAGGTATTATTCGTAAATTATGTCAATTACAATTGTTTAGAATGTCTTGAAAGAAAATAATCAAATTTTTATCATTATATATATAATCCACTGCATCCTGTACATTATTGTTTTAAAACAGTGTTAAGTATTAACTATCGTACAAGAAATAAGATTTTTCACATCACTTAAGATAAAATCCTCAGAAAGAACAATTTAAGGGCTAAATTTATGTTTGTTTGTTTTAGTTTTGGAAATATTTTCTAACCAAAAGGAAACAGTTTCAACTGTGTGAAATAGCACTTAACCGTCCTTGTTCTTGTTGGAATTGTAATTTTGTCGCTAGGGGAATAGTCCTTGTCAATAAACTTTTCCTTCTTTTCTCTTTGAATATGCATGTAACCATTACATGCTGAGCTGTAGATCAAACCAGAAGCAAACAACCCAATGTTATCTTTCAGTATTTAATACGTTCTCACATTAATGCTTTTCTCTATGCTTATAAACCATTATTTGTCAACTTAATATCATATTAGTGGAAGTTTATTCGATACATAAATGGTTGATTTCACTTAACTTAACCTGGAAGTAGTTGTGATATCTTTTGAAAAATATAAAGGTTATCGTATGCTTCCAAAACAGTTCAGTGAGTTTTCAGAACCCTATAACAGTATTTTGAACGAAGTATAACGAAAGACAGCAAGGTGAGTGCTAAATGTATATCACATTTTCTTAAGTGGATGATAATAACCAGAAAGAATGTTATAATCAACACTTCTTTGTTGCAAAAGGAGGTATCGTGAAGACTCATGGCTGAAGTTCGTGGTTTTTAATGCGGAAAGTACAATAAGAATTGTTATGGTAAAACGACAAAATTACTTATGAAACTTTAATATTGGTAAGTTCTTTTACTTCAGGGATATACAAATTTAAAACTAACTAAATCAAATAAATTAAAAGAACACATAAACTTTCATTATTACATTGACTTTAATTATTTTCACTCTTAATTTCTCTTTTTTCTTATGAGCCCTGTATCGCCAGGTGGTAAGGACACTCGACTCGTAAGGTGAGATTAGCGGGTTCGAATAATCGTGACACAAAGCACGTTCGCCCTTTCAGCCGTGGGAGCGTTATAAATGACTATCAATCCCACTAGTTCTTGGTTAAAGAGTATCCCAAGAGTTGGCGAGGTGGTACTGACTAGTTGTCTTCCCTCTCGTTTTACATTGCTCAGTTAGGGACGCAAATAGCAGAATATAAAATTCAAAAACAAAACATAAACTTTTCCACATGAAAATTCTGCTCTCATAGCAAAACATGATAATAAAAATTACCACATAAATAATTAAGATTAATTGTTAATCAGCTTGGTATAAACGTGTTTAACTTTTAGGTATTTTAAGTTTCCTTTTTCCTGTACTGTAATGTATTAAATCAAATTTGTTAAGCTTTTCATTATCTTATTGTTACTCTAAAGAAATGACGTTCCTTTTTTGTTATTAGTAATTACATAATACCTAATATTTGTTTAAATTGTTGCAATTACGCTGAAAAAAACGAAATACATTTAAAGGTTTCAAAATTATTGTATGAGTAATCACATATTTAGTCGTTTCTCAGGGCATATTCAAAACACTATAATATATAAAAAAAATTGCCAATAAATATTGGTGAAATGAAAGTTCAACCTTTGGAGTTTACAAAGTATGTTTCTTTGCATTATAAAGTTATCTATTTATAATGACCATAAATTCACTGTTGAATCGGAAATCATTTTAATTACACATGATGTGGGAAATAGTCAAATGTTACAACACATTTTATATTATACATAAAGTTAAGTTTAAAGAGCAACAAAAATGAATCCATTTTCTCATGAAATTGCAAATGAACAATAATTACTTTTAAAAGGTGCTGAAACATTGACTGCGCAAGTCAAGTAAAACGTGTATCAAAAATTAAATACCCCTCAAAAAAAAACCTAATATAACCCTCAATTTTATTACCAAAACACAATAAATGCAAAAAAGATAATAAATTAATAGATTGTGCAAATAGTAGATAGCATTCTAAATTTTAGCAACATAAACAAAAGTACGTACAATAAAGAAAACATATACACTGCAAATCAAGTTTGTTTTGTTTTTTGAATTTCGCTTGCAGTCACACTAGGGCTATTTGCGCTAGTCGTCCCAAATTTAGTAGTGTAAGACTAGAGGGAAGGCAGCTAGTTATCACCACCTACCGCCAACTCTTGGGCTATTATTATACCAACGAATAATGTGATTGACCGTCACATTACAACGCTTTCACGGCTGAAAGAGTTGGCATGTTTCGTGTGACGGGATTCGAAACCGGGACCCTCAGACTACGAGTTGAACGCCTTAATCCACCTGGCCGTGCCGGGCGCTACAAATCAAACAAAGAAAACATTTTATCTCTTTCTTAAAAATTCACTATCTGGCAAATAATTCAACATAAAAACTGGAACATTCTCCTATCAAAGATTCATGAAAAACTTGTGTAATGTGTATGATCATGAAGTATACTTGTTTATATAGAACCATATGAATGGTTGTTTGAAACAGATTTCATCTAACTCCATCATCAATTATTTTACGACTGTAGTGTCATCTAGGAGCCATCAAGCTTTTCTTATTTACATTTCTGGTAACATGAAATAAACAAAAACTGACAATAGTTCTAGAAAAAAGTTACAATGTGTTAACTACCTCTTAAATTATCTTTGAGTATAGTACACCAGTAAATTTCAGAGTTGTTATATTGAGGAAGGTTCCCACAACTTTCTGTTGTAGCTTATTCTGTGTTAGTCAGTTATTTCTCTGGGCACCACATATCACATTGCCAAACATCGCAGCCTCAATGTGTACAGAGAAACCACCATTAACACAGGTCGTGGTAAAACCTTTTGTTCTTCTGTCTCTGTGTAACAATTTCATTCAACTCTGATGACAATTAATTGTAACACAGTTGACAAAATACGGGTTAGTGGGTCAGAGCATCACAACATATCACCTTTCTGTAGACTGTATATGTGTCACAGACTATGTGCTTCCATGCAATGGTCCTCTATTATCTAGAACAAGCTTCACTGCTGCATGTGAAGGAACAACCATGTTAGATTGAGTTCCCTCAGATGTTCAACCTGAATTAGATTCTGTAACATATATACAACACGAGAATCTTCACTACTTTAGCCTGTCGATGCTCTAGTTCCATCTCGCCTTGCAGTGAAAAAGTCTGTCCGCCAATTATGTCTGGGGGATAAGCTATTGCACAGTCATAATTTTGAAGCAGTGTCATCAGTATACTCTCATCCCTTCCAATTTTTTTAAAGCTCATTGTCTCCTTCAACAAAACATAATTTACCCAGAATGTGAATATTCTATCATAACTGCAAAAACCACAACTGAAAGTAGTTGTCACTTTGCACTATATTCTTTGCATTTTAAAGCAGTGATCACAAACAAGCATACATTATTACACTTTATATTCTATCGTTCAACAACAATAACATTTCTACGATTGTGCATTCGCCAATGTCAGTGTCTAACACTAACTTATCGTGTAGACAGACAAGCACTGAAACATTCACCAATGAAATATTTATAGCTTAAACTGCTTGAATGCATTTTTCGATGCAATAAAAGTGAATCTCTGTTTCTGTAAAGTTGACCAATGTCACTGCTTTCTTACTCCTGTTGGTCGTAAAACAATGATAACATGATAAAAATACAAATAAATCTGTGGACGTCTTTTTCATCCTAGAATGAAGCCAATCTCTCAAAATGGATATCTAAAGTAGGTCTATAAAACCTACCAACTTCCCTAAAATGTACTTGAGAAACCCCACTCCTATGTGCATATGCAAACCTCGTGTGGCTTGCAGTTTGAAACGGACTTTACAGTTTCGACAGAAAGTGTTCGTACCCCTGCGTCGTGAGTAGTTTTTTCTTTATAACTTAAAAAGTATTACGATTAGAATAATGATAGTACGGTGTGTTATAAATATTATTCTAACACAGATCTACCTAATTTGTTATGTACATTGAACGACAATTGAACTGTTAATAAACAAATAATCAAACATAGGAGGGGCAGAAAGTTTTCGTGCGTCTACTTTAATGGTAAGTTGTGTAGCCTTTTAGATGAATTACTTGGCGCAATCTCTCCTCATAGCTCTCCAGTGATTGATTGACAGCACTCGACTGGTATTTTCTTCCATTCTTCTTTGCAGAAGGCCTCCAATTCTTGAAAGTTTCACGGATGACGCTGATGCACCATGGTCTTCAACCCATGCTAAAAGTTTTCAAATGGGTTGAGATCGGCTGACTGCGATGGCCACTCCAGAACTATTATATGGTTTCTCTGCAACCAGAATTGCATATATTTTGATGTGTGCTTGGGGTCATCGTCGTGCTATAAAATCCAACGATACCAAATTGCAAGTTTCGAGCATCATTCTTGATATAAGTGCCTAATATATCAACGTATTCTTCTGTTTTCATGATTCCGTTGACGCTGTGAATGCTGCCAACACCAGAAGAACTGAAGGAACCCAATAACATGACCGAACTACCTCCGTGTTTAACTGTAGGGACGGTGTTCTATGGAAGATATTGTTCTCCCTTCTTACGGAAAATATAGCGACTATCATTGCGGCCGAAAAGCTCGATTTTAGTCTCGTCTGACCAAAGAACACTCTTCCAAATACTAAAGAGCTTATATACATGCTTTCTTGCATACCTCAATCGTGCTTCTAAATGAACAGACTTTAAATATGAAGTTCTACCAGAACGGCATGCTTTGAACCCAGAATAGCGTAACATGTTCGTAGCTGTAGATGTGCTTAATTCAACCCATTATTGAATTATACTCGTGATTTATCACATTAAAGGTCATGCTCAATGCTGTGTAGATGAGTGAATATGGTTTGACTTGGTTTAGTTTGAATTTTGCGCAAAGCTACACGAGAGCTGTCTGCGCTAGCCTTCCCTAATTTTGCAGTGTAAGGCTAAAGGGAAAACAGCTAGTCAACACCACCCATCGCCGAAACTTGGGCTATTCTTTTACCAACGAATAGTGAGATGGACCAAAACATATAAACGTCCAAAAGTTTGAAAGGGCAAACATGTTTGTTGTGACGGGGATTCGAACGCGCGATGTTTATCTTGCTAGTCGAGTGCCTTATATTCTGGTCATGCTGGGCCGACTGAATATGAAGAGCTGCTGGAATATAGCTGTGACATACATCACTGATATCTTTTTCCCCTATTAACTGCCTCAGAATTAGCACTTCGTCGTTGGTCACCGTGATAACTGCTTCTGCTAAGGTTGAGAATGCCTACCAAACTCAGGAAGTACCCAACAGTTATGCTGCAAATACCACCAATGAATTTATCACAAGATGAGGCTTATTTCTATTTCGTGATACCGATGAATGCATATTCTATTACGAGTAAACCTATAATAACCAAACCATGGCGAGTAAACCGTTTCTTATCTAAAAATAATGTTTATGAATATAATCTTATGTCAAAATTTATGAGAACTTTGGCTGAGGCTAGAATACCTTTCAGAATCCGCAGTTTTTCAAACCCGTGATATTACAACCAATTAAAGTATTTACAGATAATAAGGTTGGATGTGTTCCATGCTCATATCAATGTCAAATGAATAAGTCGGAAATATACATAAAGACCATCAATTGCCACTGAAGATACAGTCCACAAACTTCACAATATTGCAACGTGTTTAGGTAATGGATGGAAGTACATGCACAATATCAGGATTTTTTTTATAACGTCAGAGTGATCCTTTTTCTTTGCCACCTGCTACTGCAGCATATGCAGAATGTTACCTTGTTGACAAGGTGATATTGATCTTAACAGAAATGGGATTAGTTTTCACTGTCGTTTGAAAGACTTTTTCCTATCTTTTTCATGCAGATCAAAAGTTATGACAACTTTTCAAAATTTATCTCATAATTTTAGAACATTTTTCCATGGTAGAGAAACAACTATATATAACATTTTCAAGCTTGCCAACTTTACTGTTATTTTTCTCACATAAGCTATAAAGTCAATAAATGATGTAGAAGAAAAAGTGAATGGCAGTAAATAAATAAATAAATGCAATAAATTATCTTTATCACAACACACTGCATGTTTTGATTGCGAAGAAATACATCTTTATAAAGGCACAGATGTGTTGCACATAGCTGATATACCAGTAGATTGCTGACGTTTATATATATATATATATAAATTATCTTTAGTTCTGAAATAAGATCCTCGTGTGATGTTAATATAGGGTTTAGCCTCTATAAATATACTTAGTGAACTTATAAAGCCCCCAGTGTCTCAGCGATATGTCTCCGGACTTACACGCTAAAATCCAGGTTTCGATACCCGTGGTGGGCTGAGCAGAGATAACACATTGTGTAACTTCGTGCTTAATTCAGAACAACAACAAGAACTTATAAAATGTTTTATTCAATGACTGAGATTGGTTAGTCAATGACGTTTTCATCATTTGCACACATAGTAATAAATATTTTCAAAATTAGCCCACGTTCAATACAAAATAATGAAAAAATACGGTGTCATTGAAATATCAACATAAACTTAAATAAAAGTGATACAACTAACAATTTGTGCTTTGCACTAATGAATTAAACATGACATTTATAAATGTAAAAGTAAAAATATATTATATGTGATCATTTTACTTTAAATCTCCGAAAACCCAGTCACGCAAATAATTTGAGCTTTAATTAGACGACGTTAATGGAGAAAAGGGCAGCACTGATTAGTATAGAAAATTCTTAACTGACTTTTGACCAGATTTCTTTTCTGCTTGAGGTCCAGAGTTTTTACTTTGTATGAAATATATTTACACAAGAGATTAAAAGGCGATGGTTGTGTTTTAACCATATTATGGCGCCCCAATGCTGAAATATAAATCTAAAACTCTATGTTTCACCTATATTGCCAAAAAATAAATACGTAAAATATAATAATTACACTCAAGACATGTGCTAGTGTACTGAAAACTGGAAAACCCAAGAATGGAAAGAACCACTAACTCGAAGTTAAAAAATTTATTGAAGTGATAAATTGTCATTTCTGGAACTTTGAGGTTGTTCTTAAAAAAACAAAAAACAATTTATTTCTTAATGTCAGACTGGTTTAGTTTGGAGATATTAAAGTGCTGTTTTTATTGTTTTTCTATCTTGTTTATTTCACCTATAATATCATCAGTTAGCGAGTATTCTATTAACGCTGTGTATGATCATATTAGCCTGCTGTTTGGAAAATCGCAAATACAGAGGTAGGACAATGTTATGATCCAAAAGTGTGACTGCACAAGGCCTTTGTAAATGATGCTTTACTTCTATTAGAACTAGCATAAAGTGTTTTAATAGATAACAGTGTATATCTTGTGAACATTTGTCTACTTTTTGTGGATACAAAAGAAATAATTATATCTAATTTTGGAGAATGAACTCTACAGGTACGCAAATACTCAGTTGCATCCACCACTTAAAGTGACAACTGTTAATTGATTGTCTTATAATGCACAATCATAACTCAGTTATTTGGTAATATCATGTCTTAAACCAAATATTTTCAGTATAAACATGTAGTTTGTAAAAAACAGTGTTCTTAAAATTTTATGTATCGTATCAAATAATGAATGAATTGTGACCAATCATGTCCTGAGATTTCAAGTATCATAAATATTTGTGTATAAATACGGTCAATATGCTTTAATTGTATACTGGCTTAAAACTGTTGTAAACATTAAAAACAATATTATTGTTACTTGGTTTTCTTATAAAACATTTTTCTTCATTGAGCATTTTTGTTTTTTTGAATTTTGCAAAAAGATACTCGAGGGCTATCTGCGCTTGCCGTTCCTAATTTTGCAGTGTAAGACTAGAGGGAAGGCAGCTAGTCATCACCACCCACCGCCAACTCTTGGGCTACTCTTTTACCAACGAATAATGGGTTTGACTGTAACATTATAATGCCGGGTTCGTGCGCGTTTTTATATTTGTCTGTCTTTCCTAGATTTGTGTACCACTATAGCTCATTCAAAACTTTTCTATCCCTAATTTAGTTGAGATTTACTTGATTAACAGTTGACAAGCCAGATCAAACCGGTTACGTTATCTTCTGTACATGATGTAATGTTGATAGTTTGGGATTTTTCTAATCATAAGTATCTGTTCCAACCACTGTCATCTTTGACATGATGTTTAATATTGTTTTATGTCATTCTGTTATCGACAAATTATACCTCATTCAGTTTTGTTTATCTACTTTTTATAGCGATCTCTATACAACTGTAAAAGTACTAGATATGTAACACATACAGTAAAGTTGAAGTCATTTCTTTGGAACAACATGATATTTGTTTCAAAATTCAGAAAGAAATAATACCGGGATCTATAAATATGTATTATTTACTTATGTAAATTGTAGAAATTGATTCGATACAATGAGAATATAAACCTTAAAAGTTCACTTTTTAAATCCTCTCAAGATCACTTCTAATTTAATAGTTTCACAAAGTTAAGAAATATCTATTGTTTACGATAATTGTTTAGATGCCACTTCTGACATTACTTTTTAAATTACGTTATTAGTTTTTGTTACTTTTTAATTCATGTAATGTTTCACTTTCAAAGATATTTTTAGAATAACATCTACCGTTTACTTATATCTTGTAGTTTACTGAAATCGAAACTAGTGTTTTATCAAGATTAGCAAAGCATATATAAGTTTTTCTATAAAATCTAAACTTCACTTTTAGTCAAATTGTATGGTGGAAAGGAGGGTTAATTGTATTACCAAAGCTCTTCGTAAGAACAGATCATCACTTTTATATCTTTAGAACATTATTTTCATAGAAAAGATAACAAAATGGACGTTCGACCCTTAATATCTGTTTTTGGATGTTTCCTGATTTATCTGGCCCTTGGTACACTACTAACGTTTGGAAACCTCACTCCTTACGTTACTTCTTACCTGAGAAAAAGAATCAACAAGGACATAACATATGAAGAAACTAGCTGGATTTTCTATGCATTTATCTCAACATGTTCACTGCTTTACTTTGGAGGAAAACTAGGTTGTCTCATAGGACGTCGTTGGAACATAATTATTGGTTCTTTTATTTTCTGGTAAGATGCAAATTTATTTTAGTGTCCGTATATTCATAACGTTTCCGTTGTTAACTTTATGCAGAAAAGTTAACACTTTAGCGATATTACATAGCTTATATTCCTGTATGTTCCTGTTCAATTTGTTTACAAGTAATGTGAGATAGTAAATTCCAATTTAATTTTATTATACCGTTTTTTGTTGTTCATTTATTATTTCTTTTATTGCTTAGTTCAACTATAAAGTTTTAGGTATATTAAAGTGCAAATTTACATTTTAGGTAGAGCACGTTCTAGTTTTATATGGCCATATTATGAAACAGTTACAAACTTCCTCTTGCGGTAACGCACACGTATTAATGTGTGAAGTATTATATAAGTTAGTCTATCACATTAGATGTAATTTCGCGATCTCACCTCAAAATTAAATATCTGCCTTGATCTTAAACTAGTTACTTCACAAGATGTAGTTTAAATGTAACATTTCAGATAAACAATTTTATCTTGATATTGATATTCATCTTGAAATTGTTTAACTTCAGATGTTTATGTATTATCTTGGAATTAGGTAATTTGTTCTTGTTCAGATTATTTTTCTTGATCAGTTTTATATATTGTAATATTCATTAACAGTAATATCAATGTGGTATTCTTCACTAACGTTAATATCGTGACATAGGCTCCTAACGAAGCACAAATTTCTTAATATTGTCATTGAGAAGTGATGTATTTTATATTTAAACTATTTGATTCTTTTATTTTCGATTTTGCAAGTTGTCAAAGTTTAATATTTTTTGTTATCTTTCGACCCTGGATGTACTGTCTCTTTACTTCATTTAGTGACAACGTTAAGTTAGATTAATGTAAATATAATCCTATACGATATTGTTTATACAGATATTTTTATGGTAGCGTCTATGAGCTTGTGTAAAAAATTAGACTTAAAAGGAATGTGTTTTGTAAATAACAAGAAAACAACATGGGTTGTGTCCGAACGGTTCAACAAAGCTTAATTTGATTTCAAACCAATAATTTGAAATATCTGCTTTCGACAGCTCTGAATCAATAACAGAATTTATGAAAAAAAAAAGAACTAACATTTTCATTACCATCCAATAATTTTATCTGTATTTTCTACATATTATAATTCGTTGTTCCAAGAAATAACGAGCTTAAACTCATTTTTTTAAACCTTTCGAGAAAAAACAGAGCACAAAATAAAGTAAGTTTAATGTATTTCTACTTTTTTGGAGAAGACCTACGTTTTTTTGTGTATACAAATGAACAATCATTAAAGAAACTGTCAGTTCTAAGCTACTGAGCAAATGTATTTTTGCAAGCTATGTTTAGGTTTTTTTAAATTAAATACAGATATTTGCAAGGTGGTGCATAACGCTAAGGTCGAGAAAGTTCGTAAAAGCTAAGAAATGAGAAACTTCGTTGAATATCATGACAAAAGATCACAATATAATATTAGTAATCAGTGATGATTGAGATCAGTTAGCTCAGAGCGAGAAAAAATATTTTCTGGGAAAAGTTATTCTGTCTATTTTGTTATTCAGTTATTCGATCAGTTAGCCGTGAAAGTATACAAGTACGTTTGTAAGTAAGTTCGTTAACTTTATATTAGTTTCGGAACTTAAATATAAAGGTTTGTGTAATTGAAACAACGAGTATAAGTTAACATGGGTGATTAAACGTTTATCGAATAATTACATTAATATTACGTTAGCTATGGGAATTATTTTGATGAAAATATAATAGACCATCAATCAACATTTATCTTGGAAGCAAAATGTAAGGAGTGTAATGCAAAATATTTAAATCAGAAAAACTTAACACATCACTTATAAGATACAAGGACAGAAACTATATAGGTATTTCAGTTTGATCAATATCAAATATTTCGTGATTAACTCATAGAAGATCACTATACCTTCTCCACCATATCTTATGTTTGTTTGTAATTAGGCACAAAACTACATAATGGGCTATCTTTGCTTTGCCCACCACGAGTAGTGAAACCTAGATTCTAGTGATGTAAGTACGCAGACATATCGCTCTGACACTGCAAGGCCCAGACTTTACGAATTATACCAAATGAATGTTTTATTAATAATGATACCACAGATTCAGGTTCAACATTTAAAATATACTGAGATTTACAAGGATCTAGAAACCATGAAGAAACAAGGAGTGAAAAAGCCAAGTAATATTTCATGGTTATCGTTTGTTGTACTTGTGAAGAAGAAGATAAATTGATCCTCAAGGTTCTGTATGAACTGCGAGATGGTGAAGTAAGGCCAAATGAAGAATGCTTAACCTTTTGTCAACAATTTATTCCAATCGGAATGGTCTATCTGGATAAAAACGGTTTTCAAAATTGTACATTAAATTGAAATATAGGAAACTGTAAATCAATGAAGCAGATAGAGAGAAGATTGTTGTACAATAATGGGTTGAAGCAATTTGTTAACATTAAACAATGTGTTAGGAACATCTTGTCGACTAATTGAATTGTCCCGTCATGGCCATGTTGGTTAAGGCGTTTGACTCCTCATCTGAGGGTCGCGGGTTAGAATATCCATCGCATCAAACATGTTCACCCTTTCACCCATAGGGGCGTTATATAGTAACGGTCAATTCCACTATTCATTGGTAAAAGAGTAGCCCAAGAGTTGGCGGGGGTGGTGATGACTAGCTGTCTTCCCTCTAGTTTCCACTGTTAAATTAAGGACATATAGAGCTGATAGCCCTCCTGTAGCTTTGCGCAAAATTCAAAAACAAAACAAAGAAACTAACTGAATGTGGTCTGTCCGACTTACCCTGGAACATTCTATGTATCTACCTAGATAACATAATTACTTATATAAGGATCTTTGAAACTGTTTAAGAAAGTCATGATTTAGTTGAGGAAACAGTACATCAGGCTTAATTCGAAGAAGTGTGGATTGTTCTGTTTGTATACGAAGTTTTTCTAGGACATATTTTCAGTAGTGAGGAGGGTGTCCAAAAATGAATATTGGACTCAATCTCTTCATTATTAGCTAATATCGAATTGAGAGAGTTAAGAACATTCATTCGACAATACTGTTTCTAATGTTTTTGTCTAAAATCATTCTTTAGCATAGCTCGTCATCAACGTAAGTTATTTCAAAAAACAAAAAGTTTTGTTGGAGTACTGATTATGAACAAGGATTAATTATCTGGAGAAGTATGAAAATACCAAATTATTAAAGATCAACAAATTTCAAATAAAAACAGTATTTTTATCTCATGTACAACAATAAAAATAGTACGTGATCGTTTACTATAGCACGGCAGAGAAGAATCCAGAAAGCAGTTGACATATAACTTTGAAAATGCTACTAACTATTTTACAAGATGTAACTCGTTTCCGTTATTAACTTTATAGACAAAAGTTAACACATTAGCAATATCACGTAGCCTTGAGTTAGTTTACATTTTTGCATTTCAGAAAGCTTAATGTAAAGAAAGTTCATTATATTTCAATATTTAATTAATATTACATATCGCATTCGACGAAGTTATGAAAATACAGCTGAACAATCTAGTGAGTAGTGTAAAAATAGAGGATGTAATGTGGTGTAACGGATTTACCCTTAAGTATTTATTTTAATTACCCCATTCCTTTCAGCCTTTTGATGCATGTGTGGTGTATCGTTGGATGCGTTTACGCGAGTCTCGCCTGTGCTACATATTTGTACAATGATCTCGAAAGTAATAATCAACAAAATAAGTTTTATGAAAACAACAGCGAATCTTCGAATATTTTGAACGTTCGAGAATCTCGCCTAATAGGTATAAAAGATAGCCGAGAGACAATAATAGAATATTGTTTGGTCGCTACAGCTTATATACTGTAAACCTCAGAAGCTGTAACTGTAATTAATGCTTATTAATAGGACGACTACAGAATTTTATCAGAAACTTTTATAGATTTCGAAAATTACAAACCATTTAACTTCAGTGAATTTACTTCGGACATTGGTATTCCAACGAAGCCATCGTAAAACTGCAGCAGAAAAGAAATAAAGTGTGAAAAAGAGAGGTAGCTAGCTTTCCCCTTCAAATGAAGTGTATTTGTGCATCAACATAAAAATAATTGGCGCCCGTGGACCTGGACCGTCGATAAAAGAACCAGTTTCATACCAGATATAACATATAAGATGTGTATAATCCATCATTTTTAATAACTTTTTGTCATAACCGTTATTATAAATTGTATTGTTATTTGTTTATTAAATTATATTCATGTTATAAAGAAAATATGTATTCCAATCTTCATGGCAAATATCATCAATATAATACATACTGACATTCAATTGACTTCTAAATAAAAATATTCATCTCTTTGAAATTACAGTGCGTAACTTACGTAACATAATAAGTAGGAGCCTCGTCCGAGGTAAATTATAATACGTAACACTTTCATACTTCTTGCTGAGAAAGTTATGACGTATTTATTTATGCCACATAAAAGATTCATTTTGTTTTTTTCAGCACTGGCATAGCAGTGACTTACTGGAGTATACAACACAGCCTGGCAGCTACGATAATCACTTATGGAGTGATTGATTCTTTAGGTTTTACGTTGTGCTTTGGTCATCCCGTAGTAATTGCAATAGAGGTGAGCACAATAGCAATGAAAATATTTCTTTATTAAGTGTTACTTACGAGAGACAAATTTCTTTAACTGTTCAATTTTACCTTCCAATCGTTTAAAACGTAACATTCAATTATATTATTTTCACAGCTGAAAACATATTTCCACATTTTAGAAGAAGAATTACACAAGTTTCAGCCTATAAATACACGTGAAATACTATCCTCTGGTCATGTTGAATTTTGAAAGTATATATACATACATGAATAGCCTAAACTATTATACGTTGGTAACGAAGTCGACAAATCTAATAAAATGTTCTTGTTTTTGATAATACCCATATTTGTACAAACTGTTATAAGAGTCGTCTTGTTTTGTTCCCCTTGAAATTAAGACACAAGTATGATTAAAGTATATACGTGGTTTCTCTTTTCTTCTATGTTTTGTGTAATTCTGAGTGCATGTGTAATATGCAAGATGTGTTTGCAGATACAAATACCTACACTTGCCACAAATAACCCTGTGTTATAGGTTTCACATGACATTTTTTTAAACTTATGACACGTTATCACATTGAGCTTAAGTATTTAAAATATCACAGTACAAAATAAACTACCAATCTTTTAACAGTGGTTTCCTAGAAACAAAGGTCTTGTGACAGGCATAGTAGCATCAGGGTTTTCTTTAACTCCTTTATTGATGAATAGCGTACAGACATTCTTTGTGAACCCCAGCAATCTTCAACCTGCTTCTGATGGGTAAGTTACAAATTTGTGTAATCACTTGCTATGAGTTTACCTTTATTGTTACTTATTGTATATTTTTTTACGAAACTATCAAAATTCGTTTCCTCTAAGGTATTAACTTTTCATTGAATTGGTTACAAATATTTAGAATATTTTAGGAGAAAATAATATAGATTTTATGATCATAGATAAAATAAGATGTTATTTTTTAAACCAGTGTTAATTATTTTATTTTATAATATAACAGATGTAAAATATTTTTATTACTTAAGTTAAAGTTCTACTTTAATGTTGATATTTTAGCTATTGGATTGAAAAAAGTATTCTAAAGTCAAAAATATAATATCGCGTTGGGAACTTCAGCTATCATTTTTACTAGATAATTTTATTTTTCGCTATTCATCTGCTTGTTTCATTGGTTGTAGTTAAACACAAGCATACACAACTGGTTATTTGGAATGTTCATTTTTTAGGTTTCGAATCTCGGTATAGGTCTTTATAAGCCCATAGACTTACTGATGTACCACTGGGGAAAGAAACGCTGTGGAACTCCATCAAAATATAGTTAATTTATAAATGACTTTAGATTCTCATTAACCATTAAATTCTCAATATTTTTCAGATTTTTTTACAACGATGAAATTATTGAAAAAGTTCCTCTTTTGTTTCTCATAATGGCAAGTGTTTCTGGTGTAATTCTACTGATTGGATTACTTATGTACCAAGAAGCACCACGAGAATCATACCAGGTCAGAGAAATTTCATTAAAAACTTAAATAATGGTATTTTATACCACAATTCGAATCCTATTATTTGAATAAGTCTGACTTACTTATTAGTGCCAGTTTTCATTAAAATGAACTGGAATATTCTAAATTGAAAAGTGTGTTTGGACATATGAAGAATCTAAAACAAATTTAATAAATAATTCACTTAAAATCATACGTGATTAAGCTCTGGAGATATTTCTTTCTAGTGGTGGCATGCTTTCAAAAGAGTGCGTTATTTCAGACATTAATATTTTAACTTCTGCACGGATACATATTGCTTAGTCAATGAACACAAACACAGATGACTGATAAACGCAAACGTGAGTAAACTGAAAAACAATTATCTTCTCATCACACAAAAAGATGGTTGTAAAAGATTTCGTTTGTTTAATATCACTTTGTTTTAAAGCTGTTTGATAATTTTTAGAATGAGCTTAGGATTTCTGTGAACTAGTAATAAATAATATAAAACATATTTACCAGAGATACCTTTTTAATAAAAAAATGTATTTTTTCTTCAAAATTTTGGCTACTTTTGTTATTAAGTGTAGTGTTATTTTATTTATATTTATCAGTAGAAATCCTGACCTCTTAGGATATACACTTAAAACGAGAACAAGAGCTGTGAAGACAGATGTTCATACTACCAAATAGAAATACTAATAAATTTACAGTATATGTTTTCCTGATGAAGGTGAGCTGGGATTCAATATAAACAAACTGCTGTGTTTTGTAAGAAAACAGCGTTACTTAAAATGTCTGCTCAATTAGATATTAAAAAAATAAAAGAATGGTACATATATTTTTCTACACATAGGAAACGCCTGTATTCATATTTGAAACAAAGGAAGAAACAATATCCAGTGAACTAACTAATATGAACGAAACGTCAAGTCATTCATGTAGTAAAGAAGTTAATGGACCAATTACAAAAGACTTGGACTGTACAACAACAATAAATAACGAAATTTTATGTGCGTCATTGGAAAAAACTTCAGCCAAAGTGAACGTTGATGACGAACCACACACCAATGAAGTTAAACTTCATATGTCACCAAAGGAAGCTCTGAAAATAAAAGAATTTTATCTTTTATCCATAGTTTGTATTTGTTCATTTTATCCATTCATGGTTTTAAGTGTTTTATATAAGGTAAGTAAAGACATTTGGTATAAGTTTATTTTCTCTAAGTATCTTTGAAATCATTACCACGAAACGCTTAATTCCCGAAGTTACAATTTAAGTTTACAAAAAAAAATAGATGATATTGTTACGGTAAACCATTCTAAGATGGACTCAAAACCTTATGAATAAAAACATTAATTATACTGTTGAAAACTAATAGATAGCAATAACTTGTTGTTATAAACCAGGTACCAACGTCAATATTATGTCGAAATTCACCAGAGAACTTTATTGCTGTTTTTCAGACATATGGACAGACGTTTATTCAAGATGACACATTTCTGTCTACCATTGGTTCTATAGCTGGAGTTGTTCATGCCCTTAGCCGAGTGACTGTTGGCTTAATTCAGGACAAATTATCTTACAAAGTAAGTATGTATAAACTAAAGCGACTGAAGTTATTTTGTTACTATAAATTACTAAAATAATATTTGTGTAAAATGTATACAATCTTTGATGCTCAATGGTAACTAAAAACCTGCTATGTATTACAATATCAAATACCCCAAAAATAAGTTAAGTGAGAATTTGAATTTAGAAGTTAAATAAATGTCTCTATGTATTCAAATAATTATTCTTTCTAAAATGATTGATACACACAGTTTTCTTTTTTAACATAAAAATATTTTAAGGTACAAAAAACACAATTTACACTAACAAATATCACAAATCTTTATAAAAAAAGTCTCACAATTGTACAGCTTTGAGCAATCTTTTTAGTCTAGAACATTCTTGATATCCTGTTGAATGTTCTCGATGAACAAGCTAATTTCGTCTTGATGTGGACAGAATTCACCTAATTCAGAGCAAGCAATCTCTAAATCTTTTATTGAAATTATATAATGTCTTTTTTAAAATGCTAATATCCTGTATCAATAAGCTGAAATTAAATGGTTCGTAATGTTCAAATTTTATAAACGTTCCTTGTCAAATATCTGAAGTTTTCGTGGCAAAAAGGAAACCATCTATAAACAATCAATAACATTCAGTGTCTTTGTGCATCATGTTGGTTACATTTATAGTCGTTAGTGGAGGTTTTAGTACCATATAACATATAACTCTAATATATATATATATATATATATTTATATATCCATATCCATGTATAATTTTTCAGTTAACGATTCTCCTTTTGCTGGGACTAAAGACGGTATTGCTGTTCACTTTGGTGGCGACACCTTATGGGGGAAAGGTGATGTACATGATTTGGATATGTGGGCTCTTCACTACATTTCCTCTTGCTTTTGTCTGTATTCCGGCTGCTGTTGCTGAAATTTTTGGATCGAAATACACTGCTGAAATTTTTGGAATGATACTATTCACATCAGTAAGTGTAGAGCAAGGACTGTAAACGCGTTTAGAAAAACACCACAATATCAATTATGTTATTACCGAATCGAAAGACAGTAGATATTTAATAAATGTTTTGTAAATGATAAATTTGTTTAAAGAGCAACTAAATTACTAAAGGTTTAGTTGTATTAAACAAATTTTATCTTCTAGATTTGAAAATATCAGAAATAAAATTCAATGCTTGCTATAAAACATGATCTGAACCGTTTGAGTTTTAACTAATATTTCATGTCTTTTTATTCCAGACGGCTTCTTTCTTCCTCTGGCCTCTAGTTCTCCATCGTATTACTCTTTCTTTGGGATGGTTTGCTACGTTTTGTGTGATAGCATCTGTCTCATTCACAGGTCAGAATCAGCTTTTCTTTTTCCAAGAATGTGTTTTTGTTTGGTGTATTTTCAAAATACGAATTTATTTTTCTTTCTCATTATCTTATTCAATAATACCTTTCCTTTATGAATATATTAAATTATATAAAGGTGACAACGAAAAAAATTACTTTATTTTTAAAATGTGCTGTCAGAACAGTTTAATCTAAGTTGTTTTACAATGTATATTTAAGTGTAAATATCTCGCTTATACTTCTATAGAAAATGACAAAACTAATTTATTTTTATAGTATTTAAAACTTTAGGAATCCGATGCATCCAAGAACATGAAAAACATCATGTTACATGTATCCAAGCTGGACTAATAACTTTTGGTATTCAGTTATGATTAATTGTAGTACACTATTCTATACGGTATAGCTCTAATTGTAATGGACATGTTGAATATAAAGTGGTTGAAATCCTATTATATGCTTCTTTTGATGGATGAAGTCTAAAGGAACGGAGGCAAACAAATGTTGTGTTAAAAATTGCACCAATACTAATATTGCTATCTTGTCAGAAACATAGTTATCAAAATTAGTTCAGTTACTTAGGGAATTCAAAGTGAGTGTCAGTGTATATTTGCTATGAGATTGGTTCAATGTGCTATATATTATGTTTTCAATATAAATTATAATAAAATACTTTATGTATTAAAGAACCTACATTTTGTGATTATGAAAAACGTAAATAAGGTTTACTTTTAATTTTCAATATCTGTTTCTGTTCTTTGATAGGGATTCTTGTTGCTACACTTTTCCCTGAAACCCATCGTACAAAACCATTAATATCAAGTAGTTTTGATGGAAACAAAGAACGGACTCGTAAAGAAGCTGATGAAAATGAGAAGTGAATTTTTTTTAAATATTTTCTTTTTCTCAGATGTTTTTAATTTTCACCATCCTGAGTAATCAGTACACAATAAATTATTACCATGTTTTTCCCCTGTAAAAGTTCTAATAAAGGTTTTTTTAAATCATTTTAAAGTATAGTGAGAGAAAGATGTGCATTAGGTTTCTTTAATCCAGTCTTCGCTTCTTGTACAGTATTTACGTTGTGTAGTTTTATTATATTTTTTTCATCTGTCAATATTCTGATAAAGACTCTTATCAACAATCTAGTAAGGCAAATTACTTTAGTACAATGTTATCTGACACTATATGCCTTAGTATTTGAAAAGCGTTCTTACGCTTTCGTGAAATATTGTAGTGTAATGTACTAGAATGCAAGTATATAACTTTTTTAAGACTGGACTTACAGTGTCTACATTTTGATGAAAACTTAAAGTAAATTGTTGAACAAAAATATGTTTTTACTTTACCCGCTTTTTTTCTTCATTAAGCACCTTCATATAATATAATTTCATATCTTATACATGGGTGTATACCTTTTTATCTGTTGTGTACACAGTTTATTTCCGCAGATTGTATGTATTATTATTAACATATGTATATGATTAATTAAAGTCACTATTTAGAACATTATTTTACAAAATTTGCTGTCAAACTTTGAACAATGTCATCTACTAGTTTTATTTTTGGAACAAAATATTAAAATTACTACGTTATATACTTACAATGTACGGACAGGGTAACCGTTAGCAATTTGTAAAAGTCTCTACTGACTTAAAACATCAGTGGACTATATAATCCAAATGTTTTAGCAGCTGGTACAAATATTGTTAAAATTAACTTAAAGTAAATGTTTGTAACGTGTATAACACATTGTACTAACAATTTATTTTGCTAAAACAATTGCAGCTAATAATTTTTTGATTGTAACTTTTGAAAACCAAAGATCCCATACGTTATAAGCTTTGTCATTACCAAACCTTTGTTCCTTGTAACTTTCATCTAACACGAAATTATTAAGCATTATTTCTTAGCAGTTGTGTGTAATATAAAAATAATAAATAATACACATTGTTAAAATAGGTATACAATTAAAAACATTTCAATTAAATTAAGATCGATATATCACCACTAAAATTTTATTATTCGAAAGAGATGAAGGTCCGGCGAATATTTAATTAAAATCTGTTGGGTAGCCCTCCCTAAAACGCGGAGCTTAAAACATATAAAGAACTCATAGTCTACTTAACCGAAAAATAGACGAAAATTATAATCAGATACGATTATGTCATACAATTTACTCCCAAAAATGACGTTTCAAAGCCAAAACGTGTAGAGTTAATATTTTAGTAGTCATACGCTGACCATAGTTAAAATTTTTTCATCATGTATCTTATTTAAACGTTGAGTGTTTTTATTAAATTACTGCTATTCATCATCATCGAACACAAAAATTATACGACTAAAAACCTTTTATTCGGATATATATTTTTTATTCTACAGAGAAGTATGTCGAAAATAATTTTACATAAATTATTTTAAATAGATTATTATGCATTTTTATAAATTACTGTTTTAACTTCGTTTCTCAAATTAAATCAAAAATTGCCGTTATTTCAGCGTTTTTTGTGTGAAATTTTCCTACTTTTATTGAATGTTAAAGTAAGTACTACTCTTTTATTGTTGTAAGCCATGTTTTATATTTTGTTTTAGATGTATATTTATAAATACGCGCATAATAAAACATCTAGAAATTTTTACAAAGTTGAGAAACTGGACATTTAGGGTGATATATACAGAGGAGAATATGAAAAAAATAACAAACTTAGAGAAACATTTTATAACTAATAAACTAGCAATCAGTCATACATTAGGTTCTGTGTCAGATAAGAGTTATGACGCTCGACTCAAAACCTGACAGATGCAGGTTCTAATCCCTCTCCCACCAAATATACACGTCCTTTCAACCATGTGTATTATTTTTCTTGATATTCATGTGCACTGAATACACCTCTTAACGTATATACTTCTACAGGGTAGCCCGTAAGTCCTTACCCATCCATATATCTTATGTATCATGTGTATCTGTGTGCTGTTCCTCATTTTCGCTGCATAACATATGCACAATACGATCTTCAAGTGTAAATGGGCTTACATCGGCCATATTTCTCTGAAAAAGAGAAACAAATTTATAATACATGCGTAATTGAATATAACATAATAACATATGGATGGGTAGGGACTTACCGGCCTCCCTGTAGATGGAAGGTTTGATTGAGATTAGCCTTTTAGAGAAAATATTGAAAACGTAAAGCCTCGAGAGAAAATTTGCAAGAGGGTGCCATACAAGTTACTCTTATATTTTAACCACATTATATTCTATCGTTTTAATGTTTCCCTTCGTCTGAAGGGTTTTGTCCTCACAATTACAAATTAGGTTGTTGTACATAATGGCGTTGCACAATAACAATACACTTCAAGTAAAATTTAAAAAAATAGTAGTACTACGTTTAATTCGCAAAATAAATAAATTGTACAATTTATCATTAATTAATTGAATAAAAACATTTTGAAGAACTAACTGAATGGATTTGTTTTTTGGTTAATTCTGGTAAACCATATGTAATCGCCATTCAGAAAAGGTTTATTTTAAATTTGGAGCAAAGCTACACGAGAGCTATTTACGCTAACCTTTCCAAATTTAACTGTGTAAGGCTAGAGGGAAGGCAGGTTTTCATCACCACCCACCGTCAACTGTCTGGCCACTTTTTTACCAACGAATAGTGGGATTGACCATCACATTATTATGCCCCACGACTGAAAAGACGAGCTTGTTTCTTTGTTTTTTGAATTTCGCGTAAAGTTATACGGGGGCTATTTGCGCTAGCCATCCCTAATTTAACAGTGTAAGACCAGAGGGAAAACAGCTAGTTATCACCACTCACTGCCAATTCTTCTGCTACTCTTTTACCAACGAAAAACGGAATTGACCGTAACCAACGGCTGATAGAGCGAACTTGTTTGGTGTGACGGGGATTCGAACCCGCAACCCTCAGATTACTGGTTGAACGTCTTAACCCACCTGGCCATGCTAGGCCAAAAGGCGTGCACTTTTGGATCTTCAAGAGTTGAGTATGTTAAAACAATAATATTGGTCAATTCTTTCTCTGGTTTATTGAATACTTGTAGAAAATCAGAAGTCCAACAAAAATTAGTTGGGTTTTGAAATAATTTATGTATATGATGTGCTATATTAAAAATTATTTTAAACAACAATGACAGAGTAATCCTAAAAGTATTCTTATGTTGCACATATTCTTTGGTATTGGCCAATAATAAACAAATTCACTCTAAGGTGGATCTTTTTTTGTCATTCCTTCTCTGCTATCAGTGTGTCCCAAAAAACTCATATATTATCAGACTGTCCAGAAATAAATGTCGGAATTATCACGATAACATTTAAAAGCTAAATACTCAGTAAATTATCATTGACTGGTCAGTTTAATCCAACGTTTTTTGCTTACAAAGCGTTTTAATTGTCTGCTATTTCAACACTACTCAATGTACGTTTAGCAACCCACAAGGCTGCAGGAGAAAAAGGACTTTTGTCTGATCTTCTTATATGACTTCAAACTTGGACTAAAAGCTACCAATACTACACGGAATATCAACCAAGCATTCAACCATAAATCTGTTATTGAAGTACAGTTCAGCATTGGTTTCAAATATTTTGACATGGTGATGAAAGTCTTAAAGACCACAAATGTCGTGGAAGGAAGCCATCCTTAGATGAAAACACATTAAGAAAAGTAGTTGGGTTAGACCCTCACACAACAGTATATGAGCTTGTGGTAAAACTAAGCACAAGCAAATCAAGCATTGCCAACCACCTGAGTGCAATTGAAAAAACGAAACAGATGGATTAGTTGGTTCTGCACAAGCTGACTGAAGATCAACAAAATTGGCATTATGAGACCTAACAAGAATGATGATTCAAAAATTGAACGAATTTTGAATCGAGATTCTTCCTCATTTACTTTATTTCTCAGACCTTTCCCCTACAGATTTTCATTTTTTCAAAACACTTTGACAACTTTTTGAACAATAAATGCTTCTAAGACCAAGCAGCTGCACAAGAAGCTTTCAGGTACTTCTCTGACCACAGACAATCTCCTTTTTAAAGCAGGGGCATAGATAGCATTGTCACATGTTGCCAAAAGAGTGTTGAAACAAATGATGCTTACTTTATTTAAAGGATGTTTTACAACACTGGTTTATACTTTTCTCAGCTTCACAGTTCAAACACGATATTTATTTCTGGATAACTGCACCAAAAAACTGCACCAATTATACCTTGTTTTCTTTTTTTAGAACAGATAATCGATATATTATATTTATTATTTTATAGTTCCTTGTTAAGCAAATCATGTCTTCCAAAATGTTTTTTACTTGTTTTATCACTCAAGCCAAGTTTAAAAACTTGTCGGTATTCATAGGTGTGATATATACATGAAGGAAAATATAGAAATTATGGAATTTCATCGCATTTAAAGTAAATTAAACAAATAAAAACCAGATAATCTCATTAAAACATTAAAAACGACACCTGAACGTTATAAATTTGTACTAAGGGAATTTATGGAATACAGGGATACTTTATTTTTGATGAAATTATACAACAGAAAAAATAAAATTCAGAAAAATCCATTTTATCTCACCAATTTTGGCTTTTCTTTTGAAAATTCTGGTATACATAAAACTACAAAAGTCTTGTTAAAGTTTTAAAACTATTTTTCACTGTTTGTTTCACAGTGGTTTCAAAGTTTTGTTTGATCATAAGTGCTAAGCTAAATCAATAAAAATAATTTCACAATCCATTATAATGAAATACCCTGAAGTATATTCAGTCATTCTTAACGATTTTATAACGTTGAAAAACTGTATTCCACATCTGCAAAATGCTTACACTTCAAAGTTGTGTGAAAACAATACTGCATTTTATACATAATCTGTGAATCGAGGTCATTTTTGTTGGTCACTGTTCACTCTGAAGTAAATTGTTTAAAATGTTCACTCTAATTCAGAGTGCTTGACTGGCTGATCTTTGACTCAAATAAATCACTGCACCAGCAAAGTTAACACCAGCTACAAGAACAAAAACTGGGAGCCATCGGCCATGAGACTGAGTCACCAATTCTGCTGTCAGTGGTCCACAAAGTATACCAGGTATGGTAGCCTATAACATGAGATACAAGTTAAATGTAACAGAACTGCATACATATTCAGGTTTCATATATCATTAACACTAACTTTGAAATAAGAGCAATATATTTCATATCAATGTGATAATTTTCAAATGTCAACATACATACAATTAATGTTTTTTTCTCGGTACTTTTTAACAATCAATAACCTTCTAAATAATGATTTGTTAATTTAAAATTATAATTTCAAACTTTTTGCTTGACTTACATTTTCATAAGTGAATCTAATCCTAGTTAACTTATTAATATAAATGTTGTTTTTCATAAATATTTAACTCCATTGACTTCCGGTGGCTTCACGAGGATTTGGCATTCAACAATATAATATTAAAATGTTTATAATGTAACCCTATATTTCATATGGTTACTTAGCTATCCTTTTATTGAAGACAAAAGCAGAAGACTTTAAAATGTTATCCTTTACAATGATATAACGTTTTCATACTTAAAATTTCATAAAACAATTTAGTGGCTCAAAATATGAAAAATTTTCTCTGACAATTCAGTTATTATATGATGTTTTAACTATTGTTTGCAGAGTTGAAAACTGTAATTTAGAACTAGATTATCCAACTAATCTTTACATCTAGCATGAAAGTGAAACAACAGAGTAAATTTAAGTAAATAGAAAAGTGTGGATGATCCATATATTGTACATAAAAAGTAAAAAAAAATCTTTTTAAGCAAACAGAAGTTGGTTTAACTCTTATAATTTTACTTTTCCAACACAGCAGCTCCGGTAACTTAAGGCTGAACGTTGGTTAGTTGGTTTGGTGTTTTATGGCATAAAGCAACTAGACTATCTGCACCATACATCTGGCAAATAGTTAAAATTAAAATTCATAAAAGGTAATTGAGGTAAAACAAAACAGTTTAATTTTTGAATTAAAAGCATAAATAGCATTAAATCCAATTTTTACTTTTAGTCTTCAACAATCAAAAAAACTACGATAATACAATTTTAAAACACTTGAAGCAAAAGTTTAATTATTATAAGTCGCCAGGATGACTAATGGGTACTTCAAACAGCAATGGTAGTCACCTGAAGTTGGCCTTTCCAGTCGTGATTTCGAGATACTTGATGCTATGATCATTTTCTAATTTCAAATTGAACAAGAAGTATTTTGATTCTTAAAACGGAATCACATTAGAAAAGATCTAATGCATAAATTAAAATAACTTAAATAGCATTAAAAAGATTAATGGTCTTTAGTAAAGTAAAACAGTTCTAAGGAGAACAGAGTCACCATTGCCAATGACACTGTCTAACATTATGTTTAAAATGGTGGTTTCGTTAAGACTCTTTATGACAGCAAAACAGTAAAATGTGGCTCATTGTGACTTGAGTGTTACACAAACAACACATTGGTGCATCAGTCCCAAATAAAAGAAAACAATGAATTAAAAAAATGAATTGTCTAATTAGAACAACTTCCTCTTTCTGAACCTCATGGAAGCAAGACAACCAAGCCAAAGTCCAAAATAGGTGTGTTTTTTTCGAAAAGCTTGTTTTCATTTTGCTCACTCAAAGCTTTCTGCCAACTGGCATGGTGCATAGCCTTGAATATAGGATCTTAGTCCATGTATGGAACAGGCACAGCAGTGATTGTGCCAGAGAAGAGAAATTTACTGTGGTGACAGCAAGCCCATTCCTGCGAATACCAACATGGCCTGGTATACAGAGAATCTATATGGAAGTAAATGTTAAAGAATAATGGTCCAGTTAGTTTTCAATATCGGTGAGAACTAAAGTGAAGCTATTCCAAGACCTGTAGAGAACTAAGCGAGTTAGAATAAATAGTACACATTGAGAACTGCTTAACTTCTATGTGATCCAAGGCAAGAAAAATGGCATTCAGTTCGCCAGTGAATACAGAAGCTGTATAGGGGTTCTACACACAACAACAGAACAACAACAAACCATGGCAGAGCTCACAGATTTCTAACCATCTGCATAAATAATAAAGAAAGGATGATTCAAAAGATGTTCAGAAAATAGCAGACAGTATTTCCAATTTGGAGTGTCTACTTCTCTCAGATGACTTAAATATAGGTCACTGTTATGTATATGTGTAAATATTTTGTAAACGACAACATGTCGTGTTGTGTTTGAATTTTCATTTGTATTATTCATTTTTCCATATTGATATTATTGTTTCGAAGTTTAAACTAAAATATGTTATTTATTTAGGGTAACATTTTAGAACTTTCTCGAATTAAGTAGACCAATCACATGTTTGTATATGAGTGCTGGTGACTTCCTGTCTAGACGTGTAGTTTCGTACAAGAACGGATATGCGTGGATAGCTCTGGAGTTGTATGGAAATTGCAAGATTCTTCGAGAAGTAGGCCTATCGGTATAAAATACAGTGACGCGAGATAGATTCAGTCATCAGTTTTTATTCGAAAAAAGAAGATAGATTCAGTCATTAATTTTATTCGAAGAATAAGAGTGAGATTCAGGCATCAGTTTTAGTTATTTGAGAAAGATTAAGTGTTTGCTGTGAATATTCAACTTGGATTTGTGACTGTAGTTAGATCTACGGAATTTGTGATTTTATTTCGTCAATCTCTACGATACATCTGAATTACTGCTTGAGCTGAGAGACGGCGATTTCATTGAACTGTGAACTGTTTCGGAATTACTTCGTGGGAACAAATTCACACCCTAGACTGGAATTTGAGACTCTAATTTTAGATCATTACATTAGATACAGGCCAGTACCGTTTTGTATTGTGATTTATTTTGAAGTTTGAAACTAATATTATTTTGTTTTGTAATTAATTTCGAATGTTGTAACTTGATATCTATCACTGTTATCATATAATTTATGTTATATCTGTTATATTTGTTAGTAGTTTAGTGTAATAAATTATACAAGCTGTTATCTGTGTTTTCTGTTGCGTTTAATCTACGAAGAACTTAAAACATTAAAAAAATACGTAACAGTCACAATTGGAGATTGCAAGAAGATTGTAATTGGAGATTGGAGGGAAGTGCTGATCAGTGGATATAGCAATGTTATCCAAGGACAGACCCAGTTCATTCTGCTGTGACTGAATATGAAGGCCAAAAGGAGCAATGACAGACCATCTGTTTTGAAAAAGCATGGCCCACCATGGAAGGTGAACACAACCCCATGTGGGACGATTTGGAAAGGAAAGAAGTTTCAAAGCAAATAGTAAAGACAGTTGCAAACAGCAAAGGTGCAAAGAAGGTTTATGATACTCTATGTATAAGCTCTGAACCGGGTATGTGAGAAAATCCCCAGAGCAGAGCGAAAGACCTTGAAGATGAGTAAGATCTAGCATCTTTTAAGACTTTAGTCTGGCAGATCCATAGTCCAGTGATCCATAGCCGAGCTTTGAATGAATAAGAGTAGGATATATCTTTAGCATAAAATATCGATCTGCTCCCCAAGTGGTGGAAGAGAGGAATAAAGGATATTGTACATTTGAACAGTAGCTGTTTGATTTTTAGTCAGCTAACGGTCAAAGATAAGCCCCAAAAACTTTGTCTCAGGAACCACAGACACCATAAATTCACCAATATGGAGTTCAGGATCAGGGTGAAAACTCTGTTGAAAGCAAAAATGCATGCAATTGGTTTTAGAGAGAGAGACGTTGAAGCTGTTTGCTGTGGTCCACTTCAGTAAACGACTGAGAGCAGTCTGTAGCTGCCACTCAATACACATCATGTTTGACGAGTGACATGAGATGTGAAAGTCGTCGACATAGAGCCCGTTTACCAAAAGTAAAAGAGAGTTGTTCAGAGATGGCATTAATTTTGTACTCAAAAAAGCCCTGAAAAATAACAAGTTCCTGTAGAAAAGAACGGGAAAGTGTCGAACTCACACAAACTTGGAATTTCCTGTCTATTAAATTTTTTTAATAAAAATGAGCAAATTGTTACATAACCCATATATACATATAGAGGTCTCATAGAATGCCTTACCTTTATGGTGTACAATAAGCCTTCTCAATGTAAAAGAATATTGATAAGATGTTGTTGTTTGACAAAGGCTTCTCTGACTGACGTTTGAAGTCAAGTCAGTCTGTTCATGATGGAGTGCCGTTGTCGGAACCCACACTGGGTGGGTGAGAAAAGTTGTTTGATTCGAAGAACCATACAAGATGAGCATTAATCATCTTCTCTAAAGTTTCACAGAGACAGCTCATCAAAACAATTGGACAGTTGTTTGAAGGAATCTTGGGATCCTTTCTAGGTTTGAAGAAAGGTAGGTCAATAGCCTGGTGACAAGCATCTGGAAAAAAATTATCCTGCCAGATCTGGTTAAAAACAATCAGAAGAACAGCAAAAGAAGCAGGAAATAGATGGCATAGCATATCAAGGTGTATATCATCATGTACAACTGATGTAGTGCCAGACTAATGAAGGGCTAGTTGTAAAGAGACGATTCAAAAGAAAAGAGGTGAATGCTTTGGAAGTCTTGCTGGCTAAGAAGGTGAAAGAAGAAGTGCTAGATACCCGGCAAAAGCTTTCACCTAGAGTATCTGCAATAATCCGGGTATCAGCCTCGTCCTGGCCATGAGAGAGGAAGATTGAGGAGAGGGCAAAATTATATTTCCTACAGACCGTTTGAATCTTGTTTTATATGATTTTACAACTGTGGTAGAAAATATGCTGGTTGTGAACTTAATGTAAACCAAGTAGATGCACACGCCTGCTGAAAAGCGATGAGGTTCTAGGGTGTGGGATATCGATGGAAAGTATCCCAGGCCTGTTTTTGAGCTTTCTGTGCCATGTGACAGAAGTTATTCCACCGTGGATGATGATATAGTGGAAAACGTTTCGAAGTTTTAGGAATACTTTGAGCAGCTGATTGTATAATGTGGTCAGTAACTGCTGACACACAGTCATCTATTGATGGCTAACAGATGATGGCAGTATCATGTTTTGCAAGAGCAGTAAAAGAGGACCAGTTTGCTTGATCTAGTTTCCTCAGGGACACGTGGGTCAGGTGGCATCACCACAGCCACTCTCTCTCAAAATTATAGGAAAATAATCACTGTCTCATGGATTATTGTCAACCCTCCTAGAAAAATGGCAAAATAATGAATGGGACCAAACTGAGTGATCAATACCAGTAAAGGACTGACTAGGTACATGGACATAAATTGAAGAACTAAAAGTGAAAAGAGAAATGTTGTGATAAGAGAGCATACACGATACAGAGCGACCCCTGCTATCAACATCAACAATTCTCCAGAAGGCATGATGTCTATTTAAGTCTTCCACGATGAAAAAGAGAAAGAGAAGATGTTCAATAAGAGCATCAATGTCTGATTGATCCTATTGCTCTCCAGGTGACAGGTAGAAAAACAAACAGTGATGGTGTGACCCAAGGAAACACAGACGGCTACGGCCTTTAATGGTGTGTCGAGTGGCAAAGACAGGGTGGGCACAGCCTGTCATTTCTGTATAAAGAAAACCCTCATAAGGTAACCTATCAGCATATTTCTGGATTGTTTTCTGAAAGAAAAGACACACGGGATGGTAGTAGGAAGCAGTCAATATTTTGATGTTATTCAGATTACAAAGTAAACCTCGACAGTTCCATTGCATCAAGGTAGCCATTTTTATTTATATGTAGACAAATTGGGTGTAGAGACCTTCTGTTTATGACCGCATCTTTTTTCTTTATTGTCTTCATTCGACGGATGCCTATTGACCTCCATGAATCCTGCCCTGGGTTGATTGGGCAGGTCTTTCTTGTTAGAAGAGGATTCTAGTGACTGAGGACGTAAACAAATAATCATTTTGCATCTTAAGTTGGAAAAAGAAGATGTACTCAAGGAGATGCCCATACTGGAACCAAAGGAAGTGAATCTTGAGGCTGGCTGGAATGTATGTTAGGTACAGAGATGGGTGTTGAGGTTGATTCAACACTTTTCATTTGGTTTGAGAACGATTCTTTTGGAGGCACAGAGAGATCTGTCTTCACTCCCACTGCAGTAATAGAATGAAGTGCAGTAGCATACGTCTCAGATAATGTGGTGAACAGCAATTTTCGAGCCTCGAGATAAGTAATGTTCCGAATCGTCTTCAAATGCTGCACCTCTTTTTCTTACAACCATTTGGGGCAAGAATGAATGTAGGATAGGTGAGAGCCATTGCAATTGATGCAATGAAAGTCCGTTTCACACACACATGCATCATGGTCATTGCCATCACAATGAACACGTCAAGGAACTGTGACATGATGTATTCGAGTGACAGAACTGCTGACACTAGAAAAGTGTGAGGGGCTTTGGAATGTATGGTTATACCTTGCAATTAAGATAACTTGCCTTGATGGTGTCAGGTGGATGCAGTAATGTAAATGTCAGAATAAGGACACTGGTTGGCATCCTAATTCCACCTTTGTGAGTGGAGATGCACCTTACTGCTGAAACTCCTTGGGTAGAGAAACCAGAGAGAATCTCTGATTTTGGGATGTTCTTCAAATCCCTCTCAACAATAGCTCCTCATGATGAATTCAAAGTAGCATGAAATGTAACCTCAATAGGTATATCCCTAATTGCCTATGAATGACAGAGGAGCTCACTATGTTGATATGTGGATGATTCCACCCATATGTCACCAAAGTGAAGCTTCTTTACTGACTCTGGAGAGCCAGCAAGTCCCTCTAGTCCCTTCTGAATGAAAAATATAGACATCTATCGGAAAAGGTTTGTCTGAAAGAGAACATGGAATAAGAAAATGAGGTACAGGTGATACAGATATTGAAGATTGCTGGTCAGAATCTTCAAGACGTGGTTGTTTTCCTATGGACTTTTTTTATTATTTAGTTTGAGTTTTTATTTGGAAGATCCATAATAAAAAAGAACATTTTGGTGCCCACTGACCCCACTTATGATGAAGTGCTGTGAGGAAACTCACTTCAATGCCAAAGAAGGGCACTGCAGTAATATCAGGGTTTTATGAGCATTATACCCATACAACAGCATCAATCACAATGTTCACACACAATATCTGCTGAGAACATTTGACATTGGTATTTGATTGAGCCCAGCCAAAGTGGACCAGCCAACTTACTCTAGGGGGTGTTACCCAAAGGCCACCCATTTACAAAAATTCAAGGCCAAAGTGGTGTGTTAGGTTGGACCCCTCAACCATCAGAATTCTCTCATACCCTTCACATGTCACCATGCACAGCAAACATGTGGGTGGACATTTAAATCCCACAGGAGATAAACTGAAAATATAAAACCTTCTATGTGAAGACCATCATCATCATGTACAGGAATCCACACCGAGAAAGACTGAAAGCTATGTCTACTATATAGATTTACTAAATCTTCAGTGATGAATAACTGGTAGTTAGTCTTCAAAACTGGCAAGATCAGGGACTCAGAAGACAGCCTTATCCACAAGATAACTTTACAGATTACAACAGAAAGCACAAGTTTTGTTTAAACTTGCAGATTGGTGGGGATACATAATATAGATCAGCTTTGTACTTAACAAAAAACTATTTTATACAAGTTTCTGGTCTCAAGTAAAGAATGTTTAGCTACTTATAGCCTACTACTTCTCACCATTGTGTTAGAAATAGCAAAAGTGATGCCAGCATGTTTTGGAGCTACATCTGCATGGTTCCTCAGATGACCAGCAGAGTTGCATGCTCACAGTCCCATTGATATTGAAACAAATCTGCAAAATGTAAGAAGATAATAACATGTTAAAAAATTGGATAAATTATAATTTAGAAATATATCAATGGTAATACCATTCTCTCACTCTAACTATCATGAAAAAGTCTAAACAAACTATTTCTTTAAAAATGATATAAAACATGATGCAGTTCTTACAAGAGTTAATTAAAACATGTTTATTTCTTTGAGAAGATATATAATAGTAACCCATATCTGAAGAGTGAATTTTTATTAGCTCAATAACTCACTAGGATTGTTTCATCAAGAGCTATCAATAATCCACAAGTTTCCTAATTCAGTTGAAACACAACTTTCAGTTAATCGAACACTGATATGTGTCTAAAAGGTTCATATCATATTAAAGAAAATATTAAAATACCAGACAATGTTTAATTAACTCACGATGATGATCTAATTTTGTTTTATCTTATTTTGGTGAACTTCTGGGTTATTGATAGCTTCTAACAAGGCAGAAATAGTGAATATTAAACTGACAAAGAAACATGTTGAAGACATGTCATTATTTTATTTACAGTAACAGAAATATAATAAACTCCATTTTTTCATTATACAAAGTTAAGAATGAAATACCCTATTATGTTAAAAGACTGTAGAAACAACGTTATTGAAAATTAATACAAAAATGTAGAAGATAAAATAATTGTGATGCCATGAAAGAAGTATCAAAATATTTTTAATATTCATGTAAATTATCTTTAACCACAGTACTGTACAAAAAAGATCATATGCAACTGTAACCCACACTTAACCCTTACCTTAACAGAACCTATAATTATAAATTTTAACTGCCCAAACGAGCAATTAAACTGAACCCATTTCATGTTATAGTTACACAATAAAAAAACAATGGATTATTCTTTACTATGTGTGAAAAACTGCTATTGTTCAGGAATAATCATGTGCATAATGGCTAGAAATGTGTTTACCTTTAGTGGAAATGTGTTACGTTTTTTTATGTATGTTTTATGTTGACTAAACGCAACAGAAAAACACAGATAACAGCTTGTATACTTTATTACAATAAGCTATTATATATATGACAGATATAACATAAATTAAATAACAACAATGACAGATATTAAGTTTAAACCTTCAAAATTAATTACAATACAAAATAGTGCTGGTTTCAACCTTCAAAATCAATTACAACACAAAATGGTACTGGCCTGTGTCCAATATAATGATTTAGAGTGAAAGTCCAAAATTTCAGATCAGAAATCCAAAATTCTAGACTAGGAGGTGAATTTGGTCCCACGAAGAAATTTCGAAGTTTGAATGGAGAAGTTCAGAAACAATTCACTGTTCGATAAATTTGATGAAGTTTTACTTACGATGCTTCTTGATGAACGTCTCAAACTTGCCGCCTTCCAATTTTCCCAGTTTTCCCTAAACAGTCTTACATGTGTTGACTTTCAGTATAACTAGTAATTCGAATGAATCGAAAAGATTGACGAAACAAAATCACAGCTTCTGTAGATCTAACTCTAGTCACAAATTCAAGTTGAATAAACACACAGCAAACACTTAAAATTTCTCAAAGGAATGACTGACTCTTCTTTTGAATAAAACTACTGTCTGACTTTTTTCTTATCTCACATTTTCGTCTGTTTATATATTTGTAGGCCTAGACTTCTCGAACCATCGCGTAATTTCTACAGAGTTACAAAGTAATCTGCGCATGTCTGTCTTTTGCACGATACTTCTCGTCTAGACACTAGGCCACCAAACATTTCATTTACATAAATTTATAAAAATATTATTGGTCTACTTAATTCTAGAAATTTTTAAATATATTTTAAATAAATAACAACATATTTTTATTGGTTTAAACTTTGAAACAGTAATATAAATATGGAAATATAAATAATAGATATGAAAATCAAAACACCACACGACATGTTGTCGTTTACAAAACATTTACACGACATTTACATAACAAATTGACATCCAAGACTTTTAATTAGAAAAAAACTCCAAGCAATTTAATATTTAGTTCCAGCTTCACTTAAAGAATTTAGATCTCACATTGCTCCAATTTACCTCAAAAACTGAAAAATAAACAGAGGAAAAATTTTGACACAAGATTGAAAGTCTGCATAGAACAGCTCTTACCAAAGTTGATCAAAATCCAGATCATTTGAAGCACTTGTTTTTAAAATGAGAAGATAGATAATGTTTGACGTTTCTAGTTAAAAACACTAAGATGTGACCAGATTTGTACCACATTTTATGGACAGATTAGGGTTAAGACACTTCATCATAATACCAAATATGAACCAGATCATTGATGGTTCTGAATTTGAGAGGGACTTTTCTAAGCTCTTGAAAGTGAAATTTTACTTTATCCAATATAAATACATGCAATCTCAGTAAGAAGCTGATTGCTCTTATTATTATTGATATTTAGTTTCTTTTAGATTTATTTGTATTTTCTAGCCTCTTTGTTCAAGAAAGTTTCTAGTTAAGCACCATATGTTAATGGGTTGAAACCTTCACTTTTCTGCTTTTTTTAAAGCTTTTTATGTTTTTTGTTATAATTAATTAAACAGTTTCTTGAACTAGTGGGCACTGAGGCTAATCATTCCCATTTTCTTAAAACAAAAAACTACGTTTGACGTTTACAAACATTTCGATAATGAGGATGAATCCTTCAGTCCACATAAAAATAAACAGCATAATTTTAACTACACTGAAAAGCCTATTATATTTGAAAAGTATAAATTTATTCCAACAAAAATTTTACCTTCAGTGTAGCTCTTAAAAAACAAGAACAGACAAGTAAAAGAGGTATTGAAACTGAAATGGGAATGCTGTATGCAAGATCAACAATACTTACATTACTGGAAATAATAAATTGTTAACTGCACAAAAGCATAGGAGAAAAACAGCTGGTCCAATGAGACCTATACTGTTCATCAACCTCCGTACTGAGAGAACTATATACTTTCTGGTGATCAGAGAATCGGCAAAATGTCCTGCCACTACATAATAAGAGAAAATTTTAGTCTATGTACCCACTCATTTGATAGTGTGTTATGCTTGGCAACCACTGCACATGCATAGTGTGGTAAATGTTGATTACTTGATATACATATAATAACTACTTGTTTTGTATATAGTGTAGTAAACATTGATTTTGTTAATGTGATATATCTGCAGTAATCACCGTGTGTGTGTAGTTCGGATAATTTTCAAATTTACCCATTCCAGGTAGATTCAGTACTGAGTAGCTGAAAGAGAATTTTCTCAAACTTACAAAAATTTTCAAGAACTTTTAGAATGTTCTAGAGCTTACAAGAATTTTGTACAATGTTGTAGAACTTCACTCATCGAGATGGGCTCTGCTTCTCTCACAATGTATCTGGTGTGTGAGCCAACTGGAATTGCCAGTTACCCCAATAAGAGACGCCTATTCATTGATAGCTCATCCAGAAGCTTCAAAACTGTGCTGCTCTATAACAAAAATAAGTATCTGTCTCTTCTGCTGGCTCATTCAGTGCACCTCAAAGAGGAATACAACAGCGTCAAGACCTCGCTAGAAGCCTTGAATTATAACGAGTATTTCTAGGATGTTATCGGATATTTCAAAGTAGCAGCATTCCTGATAGGTCTTCAAGAAGGCTTTACCAAGTTTCCCTGTTATCTTGCCTTTGGAACAGCAGGGACACCCCAACATACTACAAAAGGAGGCACTGGCAAAAACAGACCGAGTTTTCTGTAGGGAGGCAAAATGTCAAGGGTGAGCGACTAGTAAACTTCCAGGAGGTCTTGTTCTGACCATTCCATTCTTATACAACAATTTACCACAGCTTTTAATAAGGAATCTTCAACCTTCAAGTACCTTCGAGACTTCTTTACTAAGCTATTTGAGGCAAAGGTCAAAGCTGGTGTCTTCATTAGACCACAAATAAAGAAGTTCCTGGAGTGCACAGAATTCCCCAAGAAGCTCCGAAGCCTGGGGTAACTTTGTCGCAGAGGTTCAGGGGTTCGTGGGCAATCACAACGCTAAAAATTATGTGAAACTGGTTGAGGCTCTAGTGAATAACTATGGAAAAATGGGCTGCAGGATGTCCCTGAAATTCCATATTCTTGACGCTTATCTTGATAAATTCAAGGAAAATGTGGTAGGATACTCAAAAAAGTAAGACAAGCACTTCCACCAAGGTGTACTGGACTTTGAACATTGCTACCAAGGAGCATATAACATAAACATGATAGGAGTCTATATTTAGGGGCTGATATGTGAAAGCGGTTTACATTACAGTCCCAAGAACTCAAAAAACTCTTAACTTCTAAACAATTTTCTTCATTTTTGTATAACTTTTTATATATATATATGCATGTAAATCTTGATTCATATGTTGTTTTATTCAGATCTTATCCTGAATGAAAATGTGCAAAGTTGCCCGTTTTTACACAGTAAATAGGTTAATTTCTAAATTTCCTTGTTCAGGACATAAAAGCAAAGATCGAAAGGAATAATGGTTATTTTCTGTACTTTTACAATACAAGCAATTGAGAAATAACACACACTATCCAGGAAAAAAAATTGTGTTATATAGTGACACACAGAGTAAAACGCTTCATTCTATGTAACATAGTTACACAGCTTTTAGTTCTTAATGCTGGTTGTAGGGTGAAAATAAAAAGTTATTCAATACAAGTTACAAACAGCAACGTCACTGAACTCTTTCAACATGAAACTTACCAGCTACGTGATCTCTTTGTACTCATTTAAATTCTTTATAGATTTTATATTTCTATCTTTCAATATAGTGTGCACGTCTTCACAAAATTTGGCAGACTTTCAGTTAACACTATAAGGTTATCACATTAGAAAAAAAAATATACTTTTATAAAGTATTTTTAATAAACTAAATATAGATTTGTACATGAATTAATCTTGTGAGTATTTGTTTTGAATAATCCATGTGCAATGCAAGTTTCATGTCATGAATAAAAATACATTTTTTACCTCATAAATCTCCAATTTCCTTTTTTGTAATCCGTAAAATTTTCAAAATGCATGTCAAACATTTTTTGGAAGTGAAAATTTATATTTTATCTATTATTTTTTCTACCTAATATATATACAGGATCTGTCATTTTGATCAACACACTAAAAAAATCAATTTAAATTTCGCTTTATTCTTTCTAAAATGAATTCAAATATATCATGGAAAGACATTTGTTTATCCTACACATCTTTGAATTTGTAATAGTATACATCCATTTACAGAAATTTGTTTGTTTTATTGCTTTTTTGTATTGTAAAAACTATTGATACATCCAAGTAGTATGTTGTTCATTAACTTCTAGAAATTCCATCCATACTCTCCATTGTTAAATTTATTTCTGTGTTTTTATTATGAACAAATTGTGTTTTTGTTGTTCAATGCTGGTAGTAAAGGCGTGTTCAATTTAGAATGTCACAAAACATGATTGAGAAAAACGTTCATTGAAGATGATATTTTTATCATTATATCGATTTAAATTGGCTTTATCTTATCAAATAATACAAAATAACCCACCTAATAAAATGAAGTGTCACAACAATGGTAAAGGTTATACGTATATTTTAATGAAAATATCAAAGACTTTCGTGAAAATTCAACACTGGAGATGATATCATAAAGCAAGAGAGGAAATTTATTGAAATTAGCAACGTACGGTGTGGAATGGTTTGGCCAGATGACCTCTTCATTAAGAGAGAAGACTCACTAAGGTTCCTGAAAGTAAAATGGCTGACATAGGATATTGAAAAAATGTAACCTAACGAAGCAATTAGTGAAAAGGTAGAGATTACTGTAACATGATAGATTATAGAAATTTTTGTGTTACCATTTAGAATGAACAGTTTCTCTGATACATCGTGTGTAATAACTGAATGTGATCTCTCCAATATTTCCAGGAACATCATATTCGTTTACTTGAATGACATAATTTCAAATATTTTAGTATTTTCGTTTTTGAATAGCAGTAACGTACTGGAGTGTTTAACACAGCCTAGTAGCAACTGTCATCACATACGGTGTGATTGATACTTTTGGATATATCTGTTGCTTTGGTCACCCTATAGTTACGGCTATAGAGGTGAGTACAACTGTTTTAGAAATGTGTTTACTAAAAATATAGATTATGTTAAATGTTTAATTAAATTTTCTATTCATTTAAAAAGTAATATTTAGCTATTTCATTTCAATAACTAAAAGTCTATAAATGTACATAATGATACAAATTACAGCATATTAAAAATGTGACAAAATGTTGTCGCCTGACTTTTACTCTCTGTGTCAGATTTAACCTTGAAAGTATGCATGTAAATATACGAAGTTGAACGTCCAAATTTTTGTTCAATACTTAATGATTTAAATTTTCCAATTTGAAAGAAAATTTAGCACTTCGATTCAATTGTGCAAATGTTTATGGGAGGTCAAGTTATTATTCTGTTGTAAATCTAGAAACAGATAACACTAGAGCTTAGACGATGTGAGCTTCTCTTTATCGCTAAACTTTCTAAAATTACTGTTCATTTTTAGTATTTTGGTTGTGTTTAATTATATAAATACCGACCTTTGCATTTAATGATTACACCATTTGCTGCTCATTTAATATATTTTCAAGCTTATAAATGATGTAACGTTTTGTGTGTATATGTAAAAGGCAGGTCGCACAATAAATGACCAAATCCTTTCGCAGTAGTTTCCCTCCAAAAAAAGCCTCGTCACAGGAATAGTGTCTTCAGGGATAGCTTTATTTCGCTTCTTTATGAATATTGAACAAACATTGTTTGTGAATTCTAGTAATCTGCAAAGCACCTGATGGGTAAACTAGAAGTTTAAGTAAATGTACCTGATATTTATTGAATTAAAACATCACATCTAGTTTCATGTTTCTAATGTTTTATTTTACTTTTATTTTTATTTTTTATTTCAGGTTTTATTCATTCTTTTTTACAGGTTAAAGTTGTTCAGAATATCTCGAAACAAGATAATCTAGTTCTTATTATCGAACGAAACTCATTAAATCCTTTACATTATTGTTTAAATTTAGTATTATTTACGACAGAGCTAAAATGAAAGAACATTTTAAAATTACTTGAGTTAAAATCTAAAGGAAACACAATTGATTTCGTCTTATTTGTCAATGTCGAGAAATAAATAAAGTTCTTTAATTTTCTCAATAGTTTTACAATTTTTTTACAATAATTTATTTTCATCTTTTATTCAACTTACAGAAGTCGAAAATTTTAATGTTGAAATTGATTAAACAATATTTCAGTTTATAAACTGGAGTAAGGTATTCTAAATACAAAAATATAACTTATTTATCCATGTGTTTAATCTACTACTATCTTCTTGTTTTATCATTATTTTGAATCTTGATTTCCAGCGTAGGAAGTCCGCATCGTCACAGCTGTCCCGCTGTTCGGGAGACCACCCAATGTCTCAACCTAATGTCTTTTAACATGAAACAGAAGAAGACAGGTTTTCATAATCGTAGAGGGCAGAGCACATATAGCCCATTTTGTAGCAATACAAAATCGCTACAGGAATAAGGTTGTAAATTTAATCACCATACATAACCAATAAGATCTTGTTTCTTACAATAAAGTATTTACTTTTCTGAAGTTAAAGTGTTCAGCAAGAACTACAAAAGACTCAAAAATAATGTGTATGAATAAATAATGTCTTTTTGGTTTTCTAATTTAAAGTAAAAGCTTAGATCATTTGATTTAAAATAGGGGATCTAACTAGTGACATTCGAAACCTTTGATGTGGTGTCGAATTCATTAACAAACCGATTTTTTTTTCACCAACGAGTGAACTTTCGACAATTTCTCAGGTTCTTTCACAGTGATGAAATTTTAGAAAGAGTTCCTGCTTTGTTTCTGATAATGGCAAGTGTTAATGGTATAAATTTACTAATTGGGCTGCTTATGTACCAAAAATTACCCCGAGAGTCAAATTAGGTTAGAAGACTTTGCTTATAATAAGTTTACAAAAATAACTACAAAGTAAATTTACATTATACCGTCTGAATAAGTCGGATTTATTTACTAGTGACAACTTTTACTATAACGGGTTGGGACTTTTATAGTCTGAATGTTAAAGTTTTTATTAAAACATCCTGAATCTCAAGCATATTATACAAATAATTCAGTTGCAACTACACAGACTGAACTACTGGAGATTTGATTTCTTAATAACAGCATGAATTAGAAAGAGCAAAAAAAAAAAAAAAATAACTGCATCACTCCAAAATAGATCTTTAAACTAGTAAATATGTTGTTTAGATAATGAACGTAAAACTGGATGATAAAGATGTAGACTTGATTGAGGCTTCCCGGCAATAAAAGCTGGAAGTTAACTTTTGTTTATATCACATTGTTTGAAACACTTCACTACTACTAATAGTTTTTGAATAAACGCAAAAGTTTTCTAAAATACTGTTAAGTAACACTTCTGTTTGTGTTCTAGACATATTTTCTTAATTATATTTAAAAAAATTCTCCAATATTCGGCTGCTTTAATCAACAAGATAAATAGTTAAAAGATGTGAATCCACAGCAGTGAAGAGAAATGTTTATACTTCTAACATAAAAACATTGAGGAAATTACAACGTTTTCGTCCAAGGAGGCCAAGCCAAGATTGAATAGTCTGAATAGTGAGGTTTGTGTGCGTAGACATATTCGAAATTTCAACTAAATTATGCAAAAAAAATTCAGCTGTTACCACACCACTCGAAATATTTCTTTTTAATAAATGGTTGCCATCCGACTAATTACGTTACATTGAAACTGGGAGACATGCCACTTATTGATGAACAGAAAGCTATATAAATAATAAAAATTAATAACCTTCAAGATATTAGTTTCGTGACATACCAAGAGATGGTAGTAAAGGTATTTTTGTTGTTTCTGTCCCATTGTGGAAAACACTTCACAACTGTCATAAATGATTTCTGGAATGAGAATAAGAGTTTTGTAAAATAGTGGTAAGTACCACTATTGTGTGTATTCGAAATATGTTTTATTAATAAAACTTGTTTTTTTTTTCTTTTTCAGCATTTTGACAGATTTTATTAACAAATGAACTGTTACTTTATTGTTCGGTAGAAATCTCGACATTTTAAGAGCTGTGAATACAAATGTTTATGCAACCAACTTAGTGGCATAACAACATTTTTATCTAGAGAGGTAAAGCTAGAATTTAATATAAATCAAATTTAGTGTTTTTTACGTAAATAGTATCATTTCAAATGACCACTTTGATATGCGATAAAAGGAACCTGAAAATATATCTCACGTAGCTAATACGTCTACTTTCCATTATTTTGTATTGTGTGTTATAATACATAAACATGTGTATTCGCATTTTCAACACAGGTAGAAACAATATTCAGTGAACTAACTACTGTATACGCAACCTCAAGAAAACTGCGTTGTAAAGAACATAATGAATCAATTACGAAGACTGTAGAACAACAATAAGAAACGACGAATTACTCGCATCATTAGAAGAAGATTCAATCAACCTGAATGTTGACGATAAAACACCGTACGGTAATGGTGAAGTTGAACTTCATGTGTCACCGAAAAAGCTCTGAAAATGAAAGAATTTTATTTTTAATCAGTCGTTTTCATTTGTTCATTTTACCCATTGATGTTTGTGAATGTTTTTTATAATGTAAGTAGAAGCAATTCATTGCATCTTATTTTTCCTATGACACTGAAATTTTCTAATTGCTGAAAGTGCGGCCTACGTAAATATTAATGCTATTCTCACCACAAATAATCTTGAAAGAACAAATGAATCCAAACACTAAAGTATGAAAATATTGATATGATTGTAGTGTTCAAACCTAATATAAGGTAAGAAAAACTTGTATCTTCAAACAAAGTACCAAAAACAAGAAGATTGTGTTGAGGCACTCTTTCCAGAGTAAGAAAAGAAAATTATTCTACAGTTCAAAAATATTTTTTTACTTTTTCTCAGACATATGGACAAACGTTTATATCAGATGACACGTTTCTGTCCACCATTGGTTCGGTAGCTGGAGCTGTTCATGCCTTTAGGAGTTGTTGTGGGTTTAATTCAGGATAAACTATTTTACAAGGTTGGTTGGTTGTTTTGGAATTTCGCACAAAGCTACTCGAGGGCTATCTATGCTAGCCGTCCCTAATTAAGCAGTGTAAGACTAGAGGGAAGGCAGCTTGTCATCACCACCCACCGCCAACTCTTGGGTTACTCTTTTACCAACGAATAGTGGGATTGACCTTCACATTATACATCCCCACAGCTGGGAGGGCGAGCATGTTTAGCGCGATACAAGGTAAGAATGTTTAAAATGAAGTAAAATGTGTTGTAATTAATAATTGTTGGAAATATATTTGTTGCATAAAATGTATGGATTATCTGTTAAGTACAAAGCTGAAAATGATAAAATCCTGGTTTTGATTCTAAACCCAGTAACATGACTTTTTTCTTGCTTTGCACTTGAAAAAAATAGTAGAACCCTACAACAACACAGAAAGGAATAATTCGACAATTTCTGCTCACATATCTTATCGGTAGATTTGATAAGTCCGCGATGTAGTTTTCTTCCTCAAATGAAAGGATACAACAAAGAATTATGAAATTTCATTCAAAAATTGGACAGAATAATAGGTAGATATACCAATAATCTTGTTTAGAATACAGCTTACAAAATACTTCAATGTTTATCTTCTTGTTGTCTCAGGTTTATCATATTTTAATTATTTTTTTAAGTTCAGTTAAATTGTGTCATATTACATATACGTGTGTATGGGTGTCTTTGTATCTAATTGTGTGAATTTTTAGTTAACGAGTCTTCTCTTGCTGAAAATAAAAATAGTATTTTTGAGTTAAGTTACATTGGGTTATATTACATATATGTGTGGCGACACCTTATGGAGGAGAAGTGATGTACATGATCCGGAAATGTGAGCTCTTTACTACATTTTTTCTTCCATTTGTCTGTATTCCTGCTGCTGTTGCAGAAATTTTTGGAACGAAATACACTACTGAAATATTTGGAATTATACTATTCACATCAGTAAGTGTAGAATTAGGATTACCAGCAGTTTATGTAAAACAACATAATATCATTTTTTTATTACGAAATTGCAATTTAGCAAAGATATAAATAAACGATACGTTAAAGAAATGATTTATCTATATAAGTCAATTTGTTTAAACCCTATTCCTTCTTGTAAAGTTTTACTAATATAAGGAAATCGTATCTTCCAGATTTTAAAAGAGCAGATATACATTTTGTATCTTGCTATAATACACACGGTAATCCATTCCAGTTGTAACTCTTATTTCATAATTTTGTTTTGTTTTCCAGTCAGTTTGTTCCTTCTTTTGGCCTTTAGTTCTCCACCGCATTACTTCTTCTTTAAGCTGGCTTGCTACATTTTGTTTGACAGGGACTGTTTCATTCACAGGTAAGAGAATTTATATTACACCTTCTTGTCAAAGGAGAAAGAGTGGTTTCTTATTTACTTAATTTTAACCTTTTTTATTTTATTTTTCATGATTATCTTTTCTCTAATACAGTTATCTCATGTATGACATCAAGTTCTAAAAAAGTGACAATAAAATTATATTTTTTTTATCAAAACTCCATTCATGAACCAGCGTAATAAAACTAATGGTTTGATGTTTATTTTTAAAAATCTCATACATATTTCTATTGAACAAAAAGACAACATTTTAGCAGATTTTATTTTTAGTATTTAATCAACGCTGTTCATGAACACAAATAAAAGTGGAAAAATGTTTGACTCGTGAATCAACAGATCTAGCTTGTTCTTATATGTTTAAAAGTGTCGAAATCTGAAATATTGAACAGTAAGAAAAGCCTTTATAGTAATTGTATTTCATCTCGATTAATGACATCTGATATTCAATGAAACAGGTCGTTGGTAATGGATATGTTGAACACGAAGTAGTAGAAATATTATTATAAACACTTCATTTTCAAAATATCTAAGAGAATAAAGAAATCAATGAAGTATTAAAAATAACAAATAGACTAATACTGTTGTCTTGTAACAAATATAAATTATCAAAATTAGTATCAGTTTCGAAACGAATTCGTTAATGATTCGAGCACAAATTAACTATGAGAGTGAAGCAGTTTGTTATTTATAGAATATAAATTATAGCAAAATGTTTTATGCATTAATAAATATACATTATGTGATTGTTTAATGACATAGAATTTTTAATTTTCTTTCTATATTCCTGTTTGTTATGGGATTTCTTTTGTCTTCAAAGGGATAATTGTGACTATGTTTTTCCCTGAAACCCAACATACACAGTTAACAATATCAAGTAGTTTTGATAAAGACAAAGAACGGACTGGTTACGGAGCTGTTAAAAATGAGAAATGACTTTCTTAATATTTGCTACTTCCAAGATGTTTTGAAACTAAACCTTCAATAAAACTTCCATATTTTGTATAACATGTACCTAATAAAGTGTCATAATGTTTGTTCATTCGTAGCTGCTTTCATAATTTATTTAAATCATCTCAAAGTTTAAAAGACAATACTGCTCATTACGTATCTCATAAAAAATAAACTGATATTGTAAAATGACACTCAGCAATAATTCACTGAATATCTGAAACATACTCTGACGACTTCATGTTATATGGGTCGCGTAAAGCAAACTGGGATGTAAATGTGTTTGTTTTGTTGTGACGGCGTGTTTTCGGTGAGATGTATACCACTAGATGAAATGATAAGGTGAAACGTTGAAAAATGAAATAATTTTCACCAGGTAGCGGCTGTTGACCTTCATTAAACATCTTCAGCAATTATCGTTCCACGTGATATAAAAACACTGCTATGAAAGAAATGAAAGTAAATCTTTCACTTGTACTAATAACACGGTTTTAAGAGAAAATCATAGAAATTCCCAGTTTTAGAGAGCTTTATGGATTCTGAGCCGAAAGATGCTATACATTATAACCTGAGTACCAATAACATGTTTTTAAGAAAAAAATCAAAAAAATTCTAGTTTTAGACAACTTTATGTATTTTAAGACAAAAGATGCGATACATTATAAACTTAGTGCTGATGAAACTTTTCTTAAGTTTTTTGTAATTTTTATTTGAATTGAAATTTTTAATTTTCTACTTATCATGAAAGACAAAAAAATCCGTATCATTGTGTGAGCTAAAATATTTATTAACATAAATTTCTATTGTGTAGAACAAATATGCCGAATATACTGTTATATAAATTATAACTTCTAAAGTACCGGTAATATACCATTTGTAAACCATACCATACTATGTACCATTTTGAGTTTTACAAATTACTCAAGATATTTCTCAATAACATCTATTTTTAATGTTTTATTTGATATGTTTGTTTGTCAGAAGCACATGGCACAATATAAAATATAATTATGTATTGTAACAAGTGTTATTGAAATAAATTCTGGTTCATAGCTACGCCCTTGTGCAAATTAATTGAAACAAATGGTCATGTTACAATATTTTCAGCATGACGGCCAGTGTAGGTTCGCTGGCTCCGCTGATTTCCTTTAATTGTCATTTTTTCACACAGACGGCGTCATGAGCTGTGTTTTACAGTACGTTTGATCTATTTTAAAGATATATGACGAAAGTTTGAGGAAATTATGTTATTCGAAATTGAGGCCATAATTGAGGTGTGGTACCGCGGTCTAAAAATTAGTAATGATTGCAGTCAACTCGTGGACTCGATGCGAAAGCGGATTAAAAATTTCATAAATATAAAGGCGGGTATATCATGTATCAATTTCTGAGTAAATTTTGGATTCTCAGAAATAACGCAAAAATTTGAAAAAAATCGTAATTTTCTGTCTTGTTTTAGTTTATTCGCACAAGGGTGTATTATTTGGCCGAAATTAAGATTAATTTCACAAAATAACCCACAGAACCTGCAAAACGAGAAAATACGTTACAACAGCACTGACGATTAGAAATAGTCATATAAAATAACTTCAGCAAATTTTAAGTCAATTAAAAGGTTCGTAGATAATAATGTTTGTTAAAAATATTAAATAATTAATATTTAAAAGGTAGTTTTTGTCCTATGATCTGGATTTGAAAAATCAACATCGACACAATGGTATACGTATAATGATTTTAAATGAAATTTACCCACAAAGTTTTCCTAAGTCGATGTAGGGATTTCAGGACGATGTAACACTGATGATATTTACATACTCTTGCTTATTAAATTATTATACTATAAAAACTGTTTAAATTATTATGTGTGAACCCAGTCTATAATCAGTTCTACACCTCTTGCTGGTTAAAGGGAGCTACATGTTTTATTAGTAAAGCTGGACAATAAAAAAATTGGCTACATACAGCGGTAGAATGTAGACGATGTGTCAAGAGATTTGGAAGGTTTTTTATTCACACTGTACAGTTTCTCTATAAATAATTTGTAGAATATGGATAATTGATATAAATAACTTATTAATGTTGATTAGTTAACCACTCAAACTTTTTAAAATGCCAAGAAAGTATTATGAATCACAGAACATAAAAAATCATTCTTTGAAACTACGTCAAATCACAATAAATTTCAATATGTTATTTCGATTTTTTGTTAAAGTAATGAAGTTCACAATATTTTGATTTTATTTTACGGACTATCCAATATTATGTCAAATGTAAAGTAAAGTTAAACAAATGGAATGTTGGAAATGTTAATGTTAAAATGTGTGAAGGTTTAAATTGTGTGAAGTCTTTTTCGAGAAACTTTATGTAAAACGTCGTCTCTCTCTCTTTATATATGTATGTATGTATTTTGGATAGTTAAACATTAAAAATAGAAACTATTTAATATAGTCCTAACACTTTTCTTTCATAAGATCTGTTGGTATGGGTCTCTTTGAAACCATTGAACATCCAGAAAAAATCATATAATGGTGAAGGATGGAGCTATACTTATAATATTTGTTAGGCTCATTAGAGTTTTACTTTAACATAATAGCCTACCGTTAGCCTACTGTACTTTGAATGATATATCCCCTTTCAACATACACAAATACATTAAACAAATGAAAAGTGCAGACTGGCCCGGTATAGCCAAGCGTATTAAGGCGTTCGACTCGTAATTTGAGTGTCGTGGGTTCGCATCCCCGTCGCGCTAAACATGCTTTAACTCCCCGCCATGGGGGCGTTATAATGTTACGGTTAATCCCATTATTCGTTTGTAAAAGAGTAGCCCTGGAGTTGGCGATCGGTGGTGATGACTGGCTGTCTTCCCTCTAGTCTTACACTGCTAAATTAAGGACGGCTAGCACAGATAGCCCTTGTGTAGCTGTGCGGAAAATTCCAAAACAAACAAAATAGAAACAGTTTTTTACTTTATCCACTTCCAAACTTTCCAAACACAGTCAACAAAATAGAAACAGTTTTCAGCATTTGATGAATAAGATCACGTTGATGACAAGTACCAGTCCATAAAACTTAACAACAATACAACCAGACTTTACTATCTTATACTGTTTCAAATGTCTGGTGATATCTCTTTCGTAGAGGTCAAATATGGTGTCAATTCTCGAACATTTAACTTATAGTTTAAAGGACATTTTCCGAAGGGACCAGAGACCGTGAATAAGAAGCTATTTTAATATCAGCATTGGGTAAAGTCTGAATAAATGTATCAGTATGCGACGTCTTACTGTTAATGTCCAACACTGGGTTATCAAAGACTTTTCTATGCTCAGCTTATACAGCAATAGAAATTAATAAAATCAGCTCATTTTAATGTAATAATGAGTAAATAAAGCATCATTGAAATCGCTACAAAAATATGCAAATCTACTTTTAAGTACAATGTAAACAATTTGTATAAACATATCCATGAATCTTGGCGTATATATGTTCCCTTGCACACCTACAATAAATTGTTGTAAATATTGTCATGAGAAGAGATGACATTATATCTTGTGATAAACATTTTTGTTACTCAATCCTAAGGTTTAATGATCAACTTGTTATCTTAATACAGATAAAAATTCATCATAGAATAAAAGGATTATCCAGACAATTACCTCGTTCAATTTTATAATCGTTTGATTTGATAAGTACTCATTGTTGTCATTGAAATTAAAGGATCACAAAAAAGATAGCAGGAATAGTGACTATAATATGTACGTACACTAAAAATCCAATCTGTATTTTTGATAAATATTATAAAATATTTTACACTTTACTTACCTGTTGTTTCGGGTTTCTTGTAGTTTAAAATGTTTTATGGCTTTAATATCATTTAATTATAATATATACATATTCATCTTTGACGAGAGATTTTTCTTTTGCTGAGAATGAATTCAGTGTTGCTGTTCACTCAGATAACGACATCTTATGGAGGACGATTGATGTATATGATCTGGGTCTATGGGCTTTTTGCTACATTTCCTCTTGTTTTTTTCTGCATTCCGGCTGTTGTTGCTGAGGTTTTCGGACGAAATACGTTGCAAAATTTATTGAAATAAATCTTTTTACATCCGTAAGAGAAGAGCAAACACTATAATATCGGTCTTTTTATCACCTCTAAATGTAAATGCTTTGCTAATGAAATGATTCATTAATATGAATTTATTTGTTTTCAGACCGACCCTCGATGAAGATTTATTTGAACTAAATAATTTCAGTCTTCTAGGATTGAAAATATCGGAAAAAAAGTTGATATATTGCTACAAAACCTAAACAAACTGTTCGAGTGTTAAGTGAAAAATCATGAATTTTTATTCCAGGTTGCTTCTTCCTTTCTTTGGCCTTTAGTTATCGACCGTATAACTTTTACTTTGAGATAGTTTGTTATGTTTCGTGTCTTTCTCAGGGTTATTGAAGTATCATGGCGTCAAACTCTTCTTGTTATAGATATCTCGAAGCTGTTCAAGTAAGTCTTTTAATGAACATGATATTTCATTATACATGGACCCAAATGCAGCTTAATTACTAAGTTTGATAAATTATAGTAGAATTCTTCTTAACTGACAGACTAATTTATCATTTTTGATTATTTTAACGTATATATATAAACAGAAAAAAATTCATTTTACTTCCTCCACGTACGTAATGTTGTAAAGTTTAACAACCTACGACAGATAACAATTGAGTACACAGCTCGTAACTAAAGGAGATAGTTTTACTCTATTCCTTATTTGCTGTTTGATGCTTAAAAATAAGTTTAAGAACTTTTTTGGTATTATCAGTAATGCATATACATATATAATGTAATGTAATTGAAATGCGAGTATGCCTTATAAAATACCAATCCAGTGAAACCTTGTCAAGATAGGTTATTTTTTAACGGCAAGTTTTATATTTTTTGGATATGGTAAATGAGTGAATTGCTAAAATATTAATATAATAATAATAATAAATCTATACACAAATGTATAATATTGTGAGATTTAATCTTTTGAGTCTAAACGTTGTATTTTTATATTATAATATTTAGTCATTTTAAAAGGAATAATTTATGTTTAATACCTAATGTTTTCGGGTGGTTACGAGATCGATCAATTTTATTGAATTCGTACAGAGATTCCTTAATAAAAATAACAAATAAAAAACAATTTTTTTTCTGAAAATAAGTAATACTTGAACGGATGAAATAAAGATTTAGCGTTTGAAATTTGAAAGTATTTTGATGCATAAAATTATTTTTAACCTTAAGATAAAAAAGAAAGAGAAAACATTTCTTTAAATATCTGATATTTTGCGTGATAAAGCTTTTCAATGTTTGCTGATAATCTGCATAATTTTCTGAAGACACGATTACTAATTTAAAAATTTTAGCATGAAAACTGTGACAAGAATAAACTAGATACTAGATCGTTCGCAGTGACTGATCCTTTGATGAAAGAATATATATTTATCTATAATATAACAATGATTTTAAAGCAAAGCAAAACACATTAAAATTTAACAAAATACGCTGCATTTTTTAAAAAAAAGATTCAAGACTACAAGCCACGTTATAAAATGCATCCTAGGTTTTGAATGTAACTACGGAAGTAGGACCCACATTGCAGTGGAAATGCACAGTTTATCAGTCTTAACCTCCAATTTGCTAATTTCACATAAGAAATAGACACAACTAGATTGTTATGAGAGCAAAATGTGGGTACTCAAGCCCTCAACGTCCCGTATCTATTTCACCCTTCACTGCTTGCAGATAGTTGTGGAAAGGTGATTGCTCTCCCAAGTTAAAAAATTGTTATAATATAATTAATCAGAAGTTGGTATTTGAGGTTTCTTACGCAGTTCGTCCTCATGACACGATTTACTTATTTAACTTCGTTTGAAAGTATTTAATTGATTCTATAATATATATATATATATATATATTATCGATTGTTTCAGTTTGATAGACATTAGTTCTGTATATAACTGTAATAAATATGTGTTATACTGATGTATTGTTATCCTATAACTGTTGTTTTGTTTTTAGTCTTTTGATAGGGTTGATCGTAGCTTACTTTTCCTTGAAATACCTTGAAAACAATCGTTAATAACAGATTGTTTTAATGTAAACAAAGAATTCTCCATCTCGTAACAGAGATATTGAGCATTTAAAGTTACTTTCATAACATTTCTCACTTCTCGGATGTTTCTGAACTGCAACATTAACAAAGCTTTCACTTTTATAATATTGACGTAGTAAAGTATCATAATGTTTGTTCATGCATTGCTTCACTGTTAAAAATGTTTTAAACCATCTCTAAGTATAGTAAGACTGTTGTTCGTTAGGTTTATCATGTAAAGCAAATTGATATAATAAAATGTTATTTGCTAATAATTGACTCAGAAAATGTAACATTATCTCAAACCTTCAAGAAATATCATGGCTCACTGAAACTTTAGTGTAGGAGTGTACACTAAACTATATAGTTTTTACTTGATACTGTCTATTTATGATTATTCAAAATCTTCTTGTAATATCGTCACATATCATATGAAAACATTGCTATAAATGAATTTATAGTTAAGATTTCGAAAATTTATAAATAACTGAACTTACAAAAATTGTTATAAATTCTGAGTCAAAAGATTTCCTACATTATTAACCTGATGATGGTCACACATTTTCTGTATTACTTGATTCATATCTCAAACGAAATCGTTGCTGTTGTACGATTTTATAGAAAATAAAAACAACAACAAGAATTCCAAGAGTTAAAAATGTTTATTTACATTAAGGTCATCTATTCTCTGAACAAATAGGTCGAAAATATTTAATAAAAATAGAAAAAAATAATAATGGAAAATCTTTGCGAAAATAAATATTTTAACTCGCGGAATTTTTGTTTTTTTCTATTCTCTGGACGAATATTTCGAAAATATTTAAATAAAATGTTTATATTCAACATAATAATTTATATACGAAGTATTTTGAAGAATTTGTAAACAATTATTTTGTACCATTTTGAATTTTACAAATTAAATTTAGAAATTGCTTTTTATTGTATTTGTCCAGGTAAATATGAGAAGTTCTTCTGTAAATTTTAAATGAAATACATCATATTTTTATTGATGTAGGCTGCATTTTTAATGTTTTATTTTACCTGTTAATTTGATAGAGAATACGTGTTATTGTATCTAAAAATTTTCGGACAGTGAAAAATATAGATTTTTCGAGTGGAATGTGTTGAAAAGAGCATGATAAAAATAAGAAACACAGAGAAACAGCTAATCCATGAGTAATCAAAAAAATATTACATTAAATGTCAATTAATAGTGACAACCACTTATGTGATTCAATTAGTTAACTCTTGTGTTAGTTATTCAATCAGCAAGTAAAAATTCTACAATTAAGTTTATTTATGAGGACGAAGGTACCATAATTGCTTTATTTTTAAATATTAACTGTGAAGTATATTGTAATAAGTTTTGTTTAAAAAACATTTGTTCATACTTGTTAGAGTTGAAAAAACATGACACTATAGACAGAAAAAGCATTGATAAAGTTTATACATTTCTACATTAAACACCAAAGTCTTCAACAATAACAGAGTATTCCAGATTCTTTTCTAGCTAAATTTGAATAAAACAAGTGAATTTAGATATTGTTGTTTTTGTGAAAACTAAACCAATCTTAAGCTATCTTCATTTTATTCACCTAAGGGAATCAAAACCATTGTTTAAACGTTTAATGCCCAAACATTTAACACTCATCCACTGGAAGGCGTTATCTTAAAAAGATGGAAACTTTTATTAAACTTAATAAAAGGTAATTTTTGTATCTTTTTGGTAAATAATGAGATGTACTTCTTTATGAGTGAAGTGATCGATTAGAACTGATCTGTTTAACCAAAATACAAAAACAAAACAGGAACCAAAGTGTACTATCACACAGTGTATTTACTTTATACTTTTACAGAAATTTGTAACTTACCCATCAGAATTTGGTTGGATATAACTAAGATTTACAAAAAAATATATATGCACTATTCATAAAGATTGGGTCCGGTATGGCCAGGTGGGTTAAGGTGTTCGACTTGTAATCTACGAGTCGCAGGTTCAAATCTTCGTTGCACCAAACATGATCGCCTTTTCAGCTATGGGGACGTTATAATGTGACGGTCAATTCTACTATTAGTTGGTAAAAAAGTAGTCCAAGAAATGGCGGTGGGGGGTGATGACTAGCTGTTTTACCATATTACCCTTTCCTCTCGTCATGCACTGCTGAATTTGGGACGGCTAGCGCAAATAGCCCTCGTGTAGCTTTGCGTAAAATTCCAAAAACAAACAAACAAAACAACCTTAAGTATTGGAGTCAAAGCTAACTTTTAAGCCACTATTCCTGCTACGAGCTCTTTGTTTTTGGGAAATCACTGTGAAATAATTCGATAATATATTTCATGTCGTCCCTTTTTAAATACACAAGTTAAAAGTTATATCATTGTATTAGCTTGGAAGTATATTGTATGAACGCATGTCGTCATTTGTGGCAATGTTCGGTATTTGTGTCTGCAAACACATATTATATATCATTGATGTACACGAAAGATAAAGAAGTTGGGAAGAAGTGAAAAAGGCAGTAATAACTAGACCAATCTGATATAATTTCGTAGAAGCATTGTTTAATTCAAGACCAAGAGATGTTTTACACGAATCGAAGCCTTAATTATATATCAAGTTGTAGTTTAGGGTATTGACGTTAATATGCAGATGTAAATATATATGCTATCAAGATTAAATCTCATAGGACGCGTATTCCCAGAGCGAAAAAGGTTTTTATAATTTCTATATATATTTTACATATATAATGTTGTATTTTTAGCTTTTGAAATAAAATTGGTAAATTTTACTTTTCAAATGATTGGAAAGTGAAATTCAAATTTAAAACCAAATTACTTTAATTTTCGAAAGCATGATTTTATAATGATGTTATATAATTAAACAATTGTACTCACTTCATTAGCAGTGACTACAGGGTGATCAATGTAACTGACAAACCCTAAAATATGAACGGTACCAAAACTGATTACAGTAGTTACCATGCTATGTTGTATACTGCAGTAAGCCATTGCTGTGCCAAACAAATAGACAGTATTTTTAATAACATAAATAAATGACACAGATTCTACTGAGCGAATGCTACGAAATTTACAAATACATCCCACTCATATGAAGCTAAACTATATTATATGTATAGCTGTCGTTGAGACTTCGAAAAAAGACAACTGATCAGGTAAATTTACCATCTCTATTGTTCACTATATCATTAAATTTATTTATAGAATCACCATTAATTGTATTTTGGGCTTTTCAGACAGCATTAATATACATCTTGATCCTGCGACATTCTAAAAGATATATTTTATATCAAATATAAGTACAGCAGAACGATTCTGTCAACAATTGCTTCTGTAGCTTATTGTTGCACAGCGACATGTCTACTAGCTTAAATGTTAGAAACTGGATTCAATAGCCGTGGTGGGCGGATCGCACATTGACCGTTGTGTAGTGTTATGTATATGTATAAATATTTTGTAAACGACAACATGTCGTATTGTGTTTGAATTTTCATTTGTATTATTCATTTTTCCATATTGATATTATTGTTTCGAAGTTTAAACTAAAATATGTTATTTATTTAGGGTAACGTTTTAGAACTTTCTCGAATTAAGTAGACCAATCACATGTTTGTAAATTGGTGCTGGTGACTTCCTGTCTAGACGTAATCTCGTGCAAGAACGGATATGCGTGGATAGCTCTGGAGTTGTATGGAAATTACAAGATTGTTCGAGAAGTAGGCCTATCGATATAAAATACGGTGACGCGAGTCAGTCATCAGTCATCAGTTTTATTCGAAGACAAAGAGTGAGATTCAAACACCAGTTTCATTTCAAAAGAAGAAAGTTAGTTATTTGAGAAAGATTAAGTGTTTGCTGTGAATATTCAACTTGGATTTGTGATTGAAATTAGATGTACGGAAGCCGTGATTTTATTTCGTCAATCTCTACGATACTTCTGAATTACCGCTTGTGCTGAGAGACGGCGATTTCATTGAACGGTGAACTGTTTCGGAATCTCTTCGTGGGACCAAATTCACACCCTAGACTGGAATTTGAGACTTTAATTTTAGATCATTATATTAGATACAGGCCAGTACCGTTTTGTGTTGTGATTTATTTTGAAGTTTGAAACTAATATTATTTTGATTTGTAATTAATTTCGAATGTTGTAACTTAATATCTGTCACTATTATTATATAATTCATGTTATATCTGTTATATTTGTTAATAGTTTAGTGTAATAAATTATACAAGCTGTTATCTGCGTTTTTCTGTTGCGTTTAATCTACGAAGAACTTAAAACATCAAAAATACGTAACAGTAGCAATGTGCTAAACTTTAAACAAACACACAATTCTGTAGCTGGAACTGTTCGTGTCCTCAACAGCATTATTGGGGATTTAATTTATTACAAAATATCTTATAAGGTAAGAATGTGTAAAATGAAGTAACTAAACTTGTTATTAATGATTATTAAAATACTATCTAGTGTGAAAAGTGTATATATTCTTTTTGGCTCTCCAGTAAACTAAATATTGCATAACGATAAAATTATATTTTCGATGCTTGTCGCAGAAACAACATGGCCCCTGTTTGCTACATCTGTGTAATTGTACTCAGTGGTAAGGAAACAGTGAAAACAGATTTCACAATAAAATTTATAAAACTAACATTTTGAGAGATTGTTTAAAATAATTCGGAACTCTCGTATCTGTAAAGCATATTGAGGTATAGTGTGTGGTAAATCTGAATATACATTTCAGTAAAAACTTAAAACATGAAAGAGCTCCTAAATACTTGAAATTTCATTAGACTGATAATCTGACAAAACGTATCAAGTTAAGTAAATAAAAACAGCAGAACATTAATAACACCAAGTATTTCATTTGTTTGTAAGAAATTCAATTAAAATATCGGATTTTAGTTTAATTCAGTGGTTTTCATGTTCATGGTTTAATTGACTACTATCTATAGAATATTTAATGGAGGAGTTAGGTGTTAAATAGATTGTCAGGACTTCCATATCATTTCTGATTATGCAGTCGTTTATTTTTAAATGGTTTTATATTGATTATATCACTTTTACTCCATGTATAAAGGGTTTATCATATAATAATTATGTAACTAAACAAAAATATTCTGAATCTAATTCTAACAAATGCAGAAATGCTAAGGATTACGATTGGAGCATAATCATTGCGATTTTGGTGTATACATTACGACTATACGCTCATACAGACAAACATTACGACTTGTTGCAACTCTCAAATTATTACAGATGATATACGCCTATACAATAAAGTGATAAATTGTTCCTCCAGGGCTGGAAAGGGGTGAAAAGAAAATTTCTAGTGAGACACAAATTTTGATAATAAATAAAAGGCATAGTCCAAATGGCTACTTGCGATAATCATGTTTGTACTTAAAATAATAAAAGAATATTTGTATTTTCGACATATACCAATAGTTTGAGTGCAGTGCTTCTCCATGCTGGGTACGTTGGGAAAGCCACAATTACGTTATCATTGCTTCTCAGCCAATCAGCGCTCGCGTAGATGGGCATTTCTCGTTTTCTAATCGGCATGGAAACACCAATGCGATTGTTCACGAGTTGCAAAAAGACGCCTCGTTCATCAGATTGTCTTGTTTCTGGCAAATCTCAAACAACTAAAACTGTGAATCAAAAATTTAGGAAAGAGTATAGAGCAAAATTTACTGCCATTGCATGAAAAGTCAGTGACACTCATGCATTTTGTACAATTTGTCACATCGATTTTTTGTGGCGCATGGTGTGATAAACGGTTGTTCCAGACACATAAAATCGGCATCTCACCAAGAAAAGGCTGAGGCGAAGACAAAAACGATGCAGATAACGACATTGATGAGTAAGAATCCAAAATATGAAAAAAGAATTTCGAAATAATTTTTTTTAATTTATTTATTAAATACTCAAAACACAGTCATAAATGAGCAATCTATACTAGTAATAAATAATAATATAATAAATAGCTTATAGACATTGATTAAGCATAGTAGCCGCAAATGATAAAGGGCTCTGTCTATAGTCATTACGCTCAGTCATTTGAAATAGTTGGCATTTCTGCAAATGTATATCTAAACTTAAACTCATTTGTAAAATATATTTTGAAAGTGAAATAAATAACTTTATCCTAAATAATACATGAAATGATTCATTATTGTAAGCTGTATTAATATATACAATTTTATTTTTTAATATGCACATATGTATATAATTAAATGTAAATTTATACGTAGCAAATCACCGTCACACCAAACTTCGGGTCACAAATCACAAAGTTGGACAATATATTATATGCCCTGATTTGTAAAAGTACTAGGAGAGATAATACCCAAACTGTTTTGGGAGCACACTGTCCTTCAACTTTAACTTCTAATTTCAAAAAGGTTTTATTAAGGAAAAGTGTTGCAAGTAAGATAATATTTTTCTACCAATAGTATTTTTTAATGTTTAATTCTCCAAAACACATATATATACATAGTGAGAGAGAGAGAGACATATTTTATATAATGTTACAAGGAAAAGACACTGATTTCACACAATTTTAACCTTTCATATATTTATACATCAGCATTTCCGCCATTCAATTTCTTCAGCTCAACCTTACCTTTGAAAGAACACAGGATAATCCGTAATATAAAATTAAAATATTTTGAGTCTCATTACTTCAACAAAAACTCTAAATGAGAGATAAGTATTTTCAATTAAAGTAGTTTTCTAAAATGATTTAAGTTGTGTGATTTATAATAATGTGTTGGTATTTTAGAAAATTGTCTCGCTAAATAATCCACATTAATTAGTTATTTATGTCATAATCCATATTTCACCAGTACAGTGCGAATAGAAACCTTTCAAATCACTATATAGAATCTATCATTATATGTAGCCGTATTTTATTTTTTCTTGTCCAGCTTTACTGATAAAGGATGTAACTCCCTTTAACCAGTAAGAGTTGTAGAATCGATTATAGACTGGAGTCACAGTTAATAATTTAAATAGATTTTTATAACATAATAAACAAGAGTGATCAAACAGCTCCAAAGTAACATAATACCAAAATCTGAAAGAATTTGGAACACTGTGTGAGTAAATTAAATTTATAAACATTATGCACACACAACTGTGTCTATGTTTTAAACTCTAGGTGGTGAAAACTATGTTTTAAATATTAAATATTTAATATCTTTCGGAAATATTGTTATCTGTGTACGTTTTAATTGAGTTAATATTTGTTGAAGTTAGTTTATGCGACAATATTCTGATCGCTTGATGAAGTACTGTTGTAACTTATTTTCTTGTTGGACAGGTTTTCTTGGTTATTTAGTAAAACTAATCTTATTTACAGACCAAATAACAATAATGAGCTGACTTTTAATTCAATAACACTTATTATGATCGACTTCATAAATACAGTTTGAAAAAAACTTTCAAAAAATTGTGCTATCTTCGTTTTTATAATCTCACTGATAGAATGTGTCATTACATATTTTTTTACACATGTTTTTCCCAGATAGTAGGTGTCATATTTTAATTGGTTTTGTTGTAAAAGTACAAAAAATGTAAAATCAAGCAAATTTGCACATTTTCATTTTTACAAGGTTTCAATTAAACAACGTGTGAATCCAGATTTACATGTATTTGAAATAAAGTTATTCAAAAATGTTTAGAAGTGAGTAGTTTTCGAGATTTGCAACTGAAATGTAAATCACTTTCACGTATCAGCCCCCAAATATAGTCGTCACCCATCATGTTTTCATTATACGCTCCTTGGTAGCGGCGTTTAAAGTCCAGTATATCTTGGTAAAAGCGCTCGCCTTGCTGCTCTGAGTATGTTTCCATGAATTTATCAAGATGAGTGTCAAGGGTATGGACTTTCAGGGACATCTTGCAGTCCATTTTGACGTAGTTCTTTACCAGAGCCTCAACTAGTTGCATATAATTTTCGGCCTTGTGATTGCCCAATAAGCCTGAACCACTGCGACAATTTGCAGATATTGTGTCTTCTGCTCTCTAACAAACATACATCTAAGATATAACACTAAAGTAGAAATTAATTATAAATTACTTCTCTTATTCATGCACATTGACAGAAACATATCTGATCTTTCTATAACGAGGAGCGAAGAGAATTATATTTATATACTCAGATACTAAGAAATATAAACTGAATAAGCAATTATATATTTTTCAATTGTAATTTAATCAAAACCCAGTAACTTGTAGCCAACTCTTGACCTCACTGAAAATGTATCCTTTTCATCCAATTAAATCTCAGATAAACTTTCCATGGTAATATAAACATTACTTTCATTTTGTTTATTTACAGATGTGTTGTTATTGTATATTATAATTGTTCGCATTTATAAATTTACTGGTGTTTTTCAAATTATTTTTGTTGGTTATTATTAATAATTATATATATGTATAGATATAAATGTACATTTACCAGAAAATAGTCATGCTCCAACTACGTCCAATGAGAAAACCTAGTTTGCTTCCGATTTTGTTGTTGTTGTTGTTGTTTAGAATTAAGCACAAAGCTGCACAATGGGCCGTCTGTGCTCTGCCCACCACGGGTATCGAAACCCGGATTTTAGCGTGCAAGTCCGCAGACATAACGCTGTATATAAATTTACATTTACTATAAAATAGTCATGCTGCAACTACGTTCAATGAGAAAACCTAATTTGCTTCCGAAGTGAAGCATTGAACATACAGGGATAAAAGTATAGAAAATCCATCAGTCTCTTCATATGTTGTGTCCCATTTTTACTCTTGCTCTCAGATAAGAAGTTAATTAAGTAATGAAGTTTCCAAACGTTAGTAGTGTATCGATTGTCAGATACATCAGGAAACATCCAACAATTGATATCAAGGGCTGAACTTCCATTCTGCAGACTTTTATATACAATTAATGTTTGTATTTTGCAATTTTAAAATGCGAAGACAAACAGTAATAAATATAATAATCTACACAGCAAACAAGTTATTACATGTTTATAGATTGTGGGGACTGAAACTGTTTTATTCCTGTCTAGGGAGCCTCGGATCGAAAACTTTCGGGAAGCACTTGTATAAAAGTTTCGATTCGAAAAAAACTACAAAATATAAAATTAACAGAAGCGTGAATATAAAACTGACTCAGAAATTGAAGCTTCATACAATATACAAAAAAAAAACATGATATCAAAATAACAACCCTGGTATCATATAAAGAAATATTATTAAACTTATAAATATGACCGTCAAAGAGCAGAATGGTACCTAGGAACAGTGAAACTTCAAAAGGTATATATTGAGTGGTTTATTACCTTTGTGTAATTAGTAGAAATGTCCATCAAACGAGTTTAAAACAAAAAATTTATATGTTTTGAATTTTTACGATTCTTATTTACTTCGACCATGGCCAAGTGCTTTAGGCGTGCGACTCGTAATCCGAGGGTCGCGGGTTCACGCTTACGTCGTGCAAAACATGCTCGCCCTCCCAGCCGTGGGGGTGTATATAACGTGACGGTCAATCCCACTATTCGTTGGTAAAAGAGTAGCCCAAGAGTTTGCGGTGGGTGGTGATAACTAGTTGCCTTCCCTCTAGTCTTACACTGCTAAATTAGGAACGATAGCACAGATAGCCCTCGAGTAGGTTTGTGCGAAATTCCAAAACAAACAAACATTTACTTCAACCATTGTTATAAATATGGGAAAAATGTCTACTGATAAAGTCCAGTATTTCTTCTTTCTTTATTTGCATAAAAATAAAAGACCAGGAAAAAGTTATTTTATGAAGTAAACTTTTATTATCACACAACGTACAAGAAATCATACTTAAGAAACATAGGCAATTCTCTTATTGTGAAATAAAATTATTTCAAATTATATTTGTTCTTACACAGAAATTGTTTTGTTTGTATGCGTTCTCACTATTTTAAGCCTTTAAATGTACAGGTAGAACAAAGTAAAACTTGTGTTTTAAGACAGATGGCTTCTATTAATGTGTTACCCATTTAGAACTTTTACGGTTATTGAACTCCAATACGTATTAGTAGACAAACAAAGCAGAATGAAATCACTATTTTTCAATAAGTCACTGATATGAGTTAGCTCGTTAGCCATTCATTATAAAAACAGTAGTACATAATTGTAGTACAGAGAAGGATGTGTAACAATATAGCTGTTAATTACTGACTTATTTCTTTATACATGCTGAGCAAATACGAAACCACGTATAGTATATAGAGCAATAATACACATGACCTATATTTTAATGTTCACTGGTGTCTCAGTACACAAATCTCAGATACAATGTTTGAATTACACAAAAATGTATTTCAATCATATTTAAATACAGCCTCTTCAAAGCTAAACTTTGTTACTGCAGTATTTATATTGCTTTTGTTGATTATTTTTGAGATGAGATGTATACAAATATACTGCTAAAAATTAAAGGAATAGGTACATATTTTAGCATATTTTGTCACAAAAAATTTATGTATGCAAAACATATCGTCTACAAGTAAATTTTTAAGCTTGCGACTGACGTTTGAAACAATGCAAGCGAAACTCATCTCACTCAAGAAGAATACAACTGAAGGTAACCTCTCTAAGGCTGTTACGTAAAACTATGCATTTCTCGTTAGTTCTCGAAACAAACACCAAAATGTATCTTTTTCTGCTCGTTTTGTCAGTGTGCACCTTCATCTTGTGTAACCATGCAATAAGGCGCCATGTGACAGAGAACGAGGTGGCCAGGGCGGTCCAGATACGTGAGGATGGTTAGACCCAAAGAAGGGTGGAACAGCGCAACAGCGCGTCGGTATGTCACCAAACGTCATCAATCGACTTTGGCAACGCTACCAGGAGAAGAAATCTCATGGCATGAAATCATATCAAAGCTGTCATCGCTGCATAACAGCCAAAGAGGACCGCTACATTGGGACTACCCATCTGCGGGAAAGGTAAGCTACGGCTCGGTCACTGCGAAATGACCTTCAGCATTCCACTGGAACTCGTGTGTCGATCCAAACTATTCGCAATCATCTACACGAAGGACACCTCAGGGCCAGTCGGCGTGTAAGAGGCGTTATTGTGAGAGCGCTAGAACGTGCAGCCAGGTTGGGGTTTGCTAATCAGCACCTGAACTGGGATCTTCGTCAAAAGAAGAGAACATGTTCACTGTGTTTGGTGATAATGGACGTGCGAGATTTGGAGACGCGGAGGAGAGCAATTTTTCGCCTGCAACATTGTGCAAGTCGATGCTTATAGAGAAGGTTCTGTAATGGTCTGGGCAGGATTATGCTTGGGTGACTGCATGGACTTACTCATATTCTTCAATGGTGCTCTTAACGCACGACGATATAAAGAAGAAATTCTGTAACCTATTGTGAGGCCTTTTGGCGGTGTTATCGGAGATGGGTTCATTCTCATGCAGGTTAAACCGCGAGCTCACGTCGCAAGAATGTGCATGGACTTCCTTGACGAGAAGAAATAGAGTCTTTTGATTTGTCCGCCAGATATGTTTTGGAGGCGTGTTAGTGAACGCTATCCCTCTTCTCAGAATGTATGGGAACTCAAACAAGCCATGGTAGACGAGTGGGCCGCCATACCCTACAATGACATCGATAGATTGATTCAAAGTGTGCCAAATCGGTGTCAGGAGTTTGTCGCAGCCCGTGGAGGTCACATTAGATATTTGGTGTTCCAAACATTTCTTGAATAATCGTATGTAAACTGTTTCAAGTATTGTTTCATATGGGATATCAGTTTTGGTAATATTTGTCATTTTAAAAAAAATTTTTTTCCATCTTTTACCATTCATAACACATGGATACAGATGGAACTGAAATGAGGCAAATTACCTAAAAAATATAATACATTGCGCAATACACTGTAAATAATATAAGTTACATACATTTTTAAATATACATTAAATTGAACCAGACATAGCTGTTAAAATAATACTCTGCTTGTCAAAATCTTACGGCCAATGAACATAAAGAAAAAATATGCATTTTACGTTGTTAGACTCAACCACACATTTGAGAAGAAATTTGAAAGACGAAAATAAGAAAAAAAAATTAGCATTTAATAGGAAAAATGTGAACACTATTAGATTAGACAAATTACTAACTGGTCAAAATTTTAAGACCATAATGAAACGAAGCAAGAATCAGTAAAGACGTAACGAAATTTAGTGTTCAAGCATTAGCGTTGTCTACATCTTCTGTGTTACATTGGATAAAAACATGGCAAAGGCTGAAATTGACAGAATTTGAACGTGTCAGAATTGTTGAGCTGCAAAAGCAATTTCTCTCTCAACGTGCCATCGCTCGAGAGATTGGGCGTTTTAAATCTGCTTTTGCAAATTTATTAAAAACCCGGAGGGGAATTGAACGAAAATTTAAGGCGGTCGGCCCAAGAAAATTTCGCCGGCGTTGATTAGGAGAATTTGATGGGTTGTCCAGCAAGACACCAACCAATCGTCGATCAGATTAAGGTCCTTAAGAACGCAGAATACAGCTCAAAAACAATAAGACGGCATCTGCGAGAAAAACGCTTTAAAAACCGTAAACATTTTCAAAGGCAACGCCTCCTTCCACAGCACGAAACAGGTCAGTTAAACTTTGGTGAGAAGAACCAAACATGGGAAAAGGTTTTATTCAGTGAATAGAGCCAATTTAATCTGGATGTTCCACATGGCTTCCAACGTTACTGGCACGATAAGGATATATCACCGCAGACATTTTATACACGACACAGTAAAGGAGATTCCATCATGATCTGGGGTGCTTTCTCCTTCCATGGAATAATGGAGCTTCAGGTTATACAAGGACGTCAAATATCAGCTTGCTACATTGTAATGTTGCAAAGAGATCCTTATTGACTGAAGGCTCTAGCTTAAGTGGAAATGACTGGATTTTGCAGCAGAACAACGCTGCAATCTACAATGCCTGCAGAACAAAAACTTTTTCATTGCGAATAACGTAATTCTTTTGGACAATCCAGTGTGTTCTTTCGAACTGAACCTCATTGAAAATGTTTAGGGGTTGATGGTAAAGGAAGGCTATATAAATGGACACCAATTCCAAACAGTGCATGATTTTCGTAAAGCTTTCTTCACCACTCAGAATAACATTTCTCCCAGCTTTCTTCAAATGCTTATATCGACCATGCCAAAGCGAATGTTTCCAGTTATTCGCAATGACGACTGTACAACTCACTACTGTGAACTCTTGTTGGGTATTTCCTACCCTGTATCGGACTTCTTTTTGGTATGGTCTTAAACTTTTGACCAGCTAGTATCTAGGCAAAATGCAAATTTTTCTTTATGCCACTTGGTCTTAAGATTTCGGCCAGCAGTGTATTAAATCAGTTACAAGTAATAGGCTCAGAGTTGACAATTTTATATTGTTTTAAAGGCTCAGCACTAACATTTCATAATCCCGGTATGGCCATGTTATTAAGGCACACGACTCGTAATCCGAGGGTCACGGGTTCAAATTCTCTTCACGCCAAATATGCTCGCCTTTTTAGCCGTGAGGGCATTCAAATGTGACGATCAAACACATTATTTATTCATAAAAGAGAAGCCTAAAAGTTGACGATAGGTGGTAATGATTAGCTGCTTTCCCTGTAGTATTTCTCTATCAAATTAGAGATGGTTAGCGCAGATATCCCTTGTTTAGCTTTCAGCGAAATTCGAAATAAACCGAACAAAACTATCTCATTCATATACCTCAGTAATGATGTCAGCTCTTGAACATTTATGTCATAATGCTGGAAAATCTTTTGACTGGAGTGAAACAACCTCATAAAATATTATAAAGTTTATTGTCTTTACTTGTTCCTGCACACATAAACCACGAATTCAGTTATACAGGGTAGAAGAAAAGAGTTGGTTGTCAGGATGGCAAATAAAATCATATTTACTCAGTTACAGAACTGTTTAAATTAGCTAATGCTTCAGAGATTTGTTGGTCTTTATAAAAGAAAGGTTCTAAAATGTTAAATGTTAAGAATGTAATTATTGTTATTCAATATGTTTATCAATGTATTATTTTATGCCTTTTTCTTATTTTTCTTATGACACTCCTTCCAAGGTTTAGCTAAGTTTACCAGGTAATTATTTTTTATTTCTTTAATTTCTTTTCTTAGTAAAATACTCATCAGACATTTTAATTTATCAGACATAATAATTTCGGTCGAACCAAATACGTACGATTTACTAAATTATTTATTCAGTTATTTCTCTGTGATACGAATTTGTGAATGAATAGTGAATCAAATAAAACTACATTCAAATCACTCATCTCCTAAAACAGACGCTTTATGATATTAATGTAAATGTTACCTATATTGAACGTTTATAATAATATAACTTTCTCTTCATACTTGTCAAATAAAACAAAGGGAAGTAACTATTTGTCGATAAGTAAGTGATATGAGGTAATTCGTAAGCAATTGGCTATGAAATGTAGTAGTACATAACTGTACTAGAGACAATGAAGTGTGATAATGTAGCTGTCAACTACAAACTTCATTCTTTATGTATGTTTTGAACAAATACAAATATTATGTATCGTGTACAGGACAATAATTCATATTACTATATTGTAGATTATGCTGACATCTGAGTACAGATATCCCACACGCAATATTGGATTTACACAATGTATTTTAATCATATTTCAGTAAAGCCTCTTCAAACTTGAACCATAAAATTATTCTATTTATATCGCCTATATCTACTTATTTATACATAAATATTAATGGTGAATATAATCATCTGGTATTTTAACCTTTTCAGTACCGTAGACGAGATAACTCGTCCAAGCCGATCGGTAACACAGTGTCACAGATGAGCTAATTCGTTCTCAATAAGACATAACTTCAACGCCAGATATCTGCCTCACACATGCATTTAACCTACTTACAGATTGTTTCACTTTCGATCCAAAATAGTGTAATCAAAAATGTTACAAAATGAAGAAGCATTAGGGTTGTATTTCGAAATGTTTCGAAGTTGCAGTAGCTGCTAAAATATTTTCGCAGTCAACAAATTAAGAGATGACGATTTTTTGCTTCAGTATATACTAATTTATAGCTTATTCACTAATTCTTGTGGCGTATACAATTTTGAATAAATGATTGAGTACAGGATAAAAAGTAAACATTTTACCCTGGTTTAACAGAAGCAAAGCATTAACCAGAAGGGTCTCGTGCAACCACACTTTCAATCATAACAAAGCCGTATTTCAGCAAGTGTGAAACGACATAGAAAAGGGTAATCTTATCACACATTACGTTAAAAAATGCACGCCAGCTAGTTACTCTAAAAATAAAATGTTCAGGACTGGGAAATTGTACACGATTACTTTAATGTCTCCGAACCTAACCAACTTGATATAAGAAGAAGAAAAAAATGATCTTTTTTAAAGAATAGCTTCAACGTTCTAAAAGAACAAACAGTAGTGATCATCTATGACTTCAACAGCTGTGGAAGAAGTTGGAAGTATGTTGACTGGTATAGAAGGAAAAGGAAAGAAAAAATAATATAATAATGGACCTGGAATAAAATAGCGGAAATAAAATACATTGGCTAAAAATGAGTGAAACATATACACAGGATAGAAGGGTAAGGATATTTTCTCTTTTGTCAACTGTTAGACTAATGTAATTACATTGTTATATGCATCACCATGACACCCAAACTTGGGTAAAAAACAACAAAGAAGGATGTAAGGGTTATGTTGTATACAGAAGAGATCCAAAAAGTATCAATGCTGACGGTAGGCTTAACACCAGTTCTCTTGACTTCAACAGCATGTTACTTATTGTAGTTTATCCTAGAAGAGTCTCCGATTTATTTTGTTATGATTTCTTATAATTGGAAATTTAATAAATGTTAATATAGACATGGATTGTTTTTCGATATACATCAAATAATGATTTTATGTTGATACATAGGTACACTTCACTTGACGGGAATGCAAGCTCGCTCTATTCTTGTCTGGTCTCAAATAAGTTTCTCACTGCTGAAGTTCTATAATGTCTTCCTTGAATTACCATCGTCTGAAGTTAATTATCTGAAGCTCAACGGTTCGTAATGTGTGAAATCCATTAGCGTTCCTGGTCAGATATCTGTAGTTTCTGATTAATAAGCGTTTATTACAATTATAGCTTCCAATATTTATTGCATAATGTAAAGAATTCCAACAAGTTTATTAAATTAATAGATGTAAACAATAATAATTTTCAAAGAAAAGACACACTACTTGTGACTACCAAAGTCAGAGTAATTTTTTATATGAAAATTAAAACACCATTTGAAATTTAACTGGAAGAGCGAAAACACTTTTATGGAAGTCTGTGAGCGGCTTCAACCAATTTGGGTTTTAAGAAATGAAAAGTAAACAAAAATATTTTGCCGTTTAACTCATAGTAGGTCTTACGAAGAATAAATTTAGACCTAGTGCCTGGGCCACAGAAGAACCAAACCTGGCATTTCATCTTCAGATTAAATTGGTTTAATGAGTTCCAGTAGACTCAAAAAATAGAAACCTCATTTTAGCCACGAATCTGAAAGACGATCGCCTAATGTTGTATTTTGTTAATTGATACAAATGAATGATTTACTCCTTTGATGTTCGATGAAATTTGGAGATAGCTTTAGTTTATTTTCGTAATATAAACAATAACACGTCTTTTAAGGTAAAGTAAAATATGTTCTTTGTAAAATAAGTTATAGTTTTTCTCAAAACGTTTACTCTCATAACAATAATTGTACCAGCTGATAAAACACTTGAAAGTAAATACTATTCATATTTACATGTCCCTCGAGAGTGGTGCAAATATTTACTTAATGATGTACATATATTAACAATAATAAACATTCAAACAATCTGCAGAAATCAAGTACATTCGCCACAGATAAAGATGTGTATATATGTGTATCAGATATGAAATGCCAATGCATGACTTCCTTAATAACGAAAATCAACTTATATCTCAAGTGAAACTTACCTTTTTCCTTAACATTTCACTTTAATGTTTCATCAAACATTAGGAAAACAAAGGAAGACTCTATAAACTCAGTAATTAATAAATAACATATCGACCTCCATTGCTCTACACTACCATATTACGTAAAGAAGTCAAAGAATGTTGGAATGACTCAGTCAAATGTTGCCAATTAGCTCTGAGCTAGATTAATTTTGTTTTCATGAGATATGTATCAAACTATCTTTAAAGATGGTTTATAGGATTCTTTATCAAAGCAGTGAAAGAAACACAAACACTGTGATACTTTATTACGTACATATTGCATAAGAAATGTAAGTTGCGTAGCAGTTTTGTAACGAGTCCACTCTTTGTCTCCATCAAAACTACTCGGTATTAATAGTTGTGTACAATGGGTTTCGGGGAAACGTATAGTCACAAGTATCCATAAGAAAGGATATAGATATTCTTTACCTTTATGCAATCAAAATTTTATGTTTATTAATACATAAAGTTTTGTATTGTAATTTATATTACAGAAATAATTGTGAATCCCTCAAGGGCCTGAAATTAATTTTAATAATTTTATTCGTCACAAGACAACAATGTTTAGCTTAAATAGTTCAACAGTTTTAAACATTATGAAACGAGTGAGTTCAATCATTTCCTGAGTCAGAGTTTTTATCGTTTTACCTTTTGCAACAAAATTCATCGAAACTTCAAATAAAAACTGCAAAAATATAGGTTGTTTTGTCTTTTCTCGTAAAATATTGTAAGAATTTTTACTATTATATATTAAACCAAGAGTTATATTATCGCTGCTTTATCACAAAAGTTTAAAAATAAGATGTTGTTTTTATTTCTTTAGAATTGCGAACAAAACTAGACAATGGGTTATCTGTGCTCTGCTAGCTACGGGTATCAAAACCCGACATTTAGCGTCGTGTGTCCACAGACACAATGATGTGTCACTAGGGGGCGAGATGATTTTTCTTTTATTATGACACTTATATAATTTGACATCACAAACGTAAGAAATGTATTACTGACAGAAATACCAACATTATTTTTAAACACTGAAATAAAAAGACACTTGAATAACAAGATCCATTTTACGTATTAATGAAACATAAAACGTGGCAAACCATCTCAAGGAAGTAATACGATGGAGAATTAAAAACGAGAGAAAAAAAAATTCTATCTGGAATAAGAGGTCACAAATTATTAATTAAAATACGAAAGGTTTATGTACAGTCGTAAGATAACATTTCTTCAGTATGAGTTATTCTTAGCTATAAGAATTGGGCTTCAGAGAAACTTATCCATAATGATGAAACATATCTTTCTCTAATTCTGTTTGATTCTCGTGGGAATTATTGACATTTTATCAGGCCAGTCAGTATAACTACACCATTAACACTTTCCGCTATGAAAAAAAAAGCATAAACACTTTTTGTAATTTCATAATTATGAAAAAAAAACTAAAAATATTCATATTTTTTTCGTTAATGGAAAGGTAAATCGATTTATCAAATAATAAGATAATGACATTTAGAACCATAGTGGCACAGCAGTGAGTTTGTGGACTAATATCTCTAGAAACTGGAATTCGATGTTTTACTAAAACAAAGAAGCAAATAAAAATAAAATAATACTGTAAACTATGGCGTAAATAATAGCTTCATTTCTTTATGTGATATTATAGTTTTATTAGAATAATATTTTCTGTAGTTTGGTAGCTAAAATAACACTCAGATTCTGTCCATAATAAATATTTTCCAATTACGTTATTGAATAAAATTGCAATATATGATATATAACAGCTTTTTTATATACTTGAAAGTGTTCTCTTTAGGTGAGGAATTTTTTTCGTGAAAGAAAATTACAGTCTAGAAATATTATTTATTCATAGCCTTAAGTTTGGCTTTTCATGGTAATTTTTAAGGATTATAACACAATTAATGTAAATATTTTATTAATTTCAACTTGCAAGAAAGTACAGAAGAAAATATAAAAATATCACATCTACACATTAGTTATAACTGTGTCTGTAAAAGTTATTCAATATAATGTGTGTATTTTATAATACCAAAGCTACATCGAGTTATCTGCTGAAGGAAATCGAGCCTTTGATTTTAGCATTGGAAATCTCTAGACATACCGCTGTTTTAAGGGAACATCTAATGTAGTATATTGATAATCATATGTTAAACAACAGCTTAAACTATGAATGTTATGTAAAGATACATTATACTTTATAAATCTAATCTCACAAAGAACGTATCCACGGTAACGTCAGTTTTAATTTTTTCTCGATACTTACATTTTTTTCATGCAATATATTTTCATTGTTCCCATAAAACAGTTAAACAACACTTTAAAAAGCTGAAGTTAATATTTAATATAGACTCTGTTCTATAATTTGTTTTTATAACATCAGTAAATACGTCACAATATTCTTAATAATTGCAAAAGTTGAAACACATTAATGACTGACAAAACTTTGGGGTAAGTGATATAGATATAGAAACAGGCAATAAAATACATTGAAAGATTTTCCAACTCTTCAGATTTCCACAATTATATTGCTAAAAAAGTCATATAGAGTAGAACAATTTTCTCTTGAATATGTAAACATTTGCACGATTAAGTAAACGTTAAGGGTCTCAATGAACGTAAAACAACGCTGATATATATTTTGGCAAATCTTTTACCAGCGGGTACAAACATTACTACAAAATAACAGAAAGAAAACGTTTCGAAAGTGTATAGCTTACTTTACCACAAACATGTTTTGCAAATAAAAAAAAATTGAAAATTCTAGTTTGTCAAGCTTGCGGCAAGCCATACGTAAACCAAATGTCAGTTTCCTTGAAAATAAGACGCAAATAAAACGAATGTCAAGTATTTATTGGTGACTTTCAGATATCTCCTATAACATGTTTAGCAACTTGTATCAAGTCTCAACATAATTTGAGATGAATTTTCTCTCCAACACAAACACTTTACCAAAAAAGAAGGAGATTATTTAGAAATATTACAAATCATTATAGCGGTTGAGATTTCAACAAACCCCCACAATCCTCCAGCAGAATTTGGCCGAGGTTATTCACCTTGATTTCGCTCACACACTTAACTATTCCTGACCTTGTTTATAACTATAATATTGTCGCTGGAGGAAAATATTCCTTACTATTTAACCTTTGCTTCGTTTGACTTCGTACTTGCATGGAAACCCTGTATGATAAGCCGTAAATTAAGCCTGTTTCTTTGTTTTAAATTGCAAAGCTGCGTGAGGGCTATCTGCGCTAGCCGTCCCTAATTTAGCAGTGTGAGACGTGAGAGAAAGCAGCTTGTCATCACCAACCACCGCCAAATTTTGGTCTTCTCTTTTACCAACAAAAAGAGGGATTGACCGTCACATCATAACGTCCCCATTGCTAAAAGGGTTAGCATGTTTGGTGTGACAGGGATTCGAACCTACGACTCTCATATTACTAGTGGAACCCCCTAATCAACTGGCCATGGCGGGTGAAGTCAAGCCTCCTATAAATCGTTGTTAATCAACTTAATATCATATCAATATGATCGGCTTCGATACACAATTAGTGGATTAGATCTAACTTAACATGAATGTTGTGATATCTATACAAAATGTTATGTACGAAGTGTTATAATAAACACTTATATAAAATATATCGTTATAAATCAGTGTTTAAGTTTGTAATTTTAACAATCAAAACACATTTGGAATTGTGTTTGTAACATGAACGACACTATTTGTGAAACTTTATTACAATTAGCATAATATTCTTCTTTCAATGATATCCAAATTTAAACATTACAAATTCGAATAATTTAAAAAAGAAACTTTCGTTATGAAATTGAATTTGATTATTTTCGCTTTTAAATTCTATTTCTCTCTGAAACTTCTGTTTTGTGTTCAACAAATCATTAGAAGAAACAAAATTATAATTTCGAGTCCATAACTTATGTGTAAGATCAGACTGGTTAAGTTTAGAGAAATTAAAGTTTTTTTTTTAATTTTCTTCCAGTCTTCAGCATTTTATTTTTAGTGACACCAGTTAGTGTGCATCTTATTAACGTAATGTGTGATCAGATTACTATGGTGTTTGGAGTCTTTCACTTTCTGAAATACAACTATGTTATGACCTAAAAGTTTATCTGCACAAAACCAATCTCACTGATTCTTCACTTCAGTTAAAACCATTGCAACGTGTTTTAAACACAACAGGAAGAGTCTTCAGTGATTCTGTAGAACGGATTCTAGAGGTTCGCAGACAGTCGGATGGCAACCGTATATGATGCATACAGTTTGTTTACTGAAGTCTTATTTTACTATATTGTATTATATTTTCACATCATTCATGTCATGGTTTTCCTAATTTGTTTTGTAAGTTATTTTTTATTGATTTCATTAAATTTCTTTCGTTAGTAAGATATATGACGGAAATGTTAAGTTACATTTTAAAATAACACAAATATAAGTGTATACATGTAATTTACAAAACTATTCAGTCAAATTTTTATGTATGATAGGAATCTGTGACTGAATTGCAACTAACTTAAAACTGCAATCAAAACAAGTCATCTCCTACATTATCTGATGTTTAGATATGATAATTATTTGTGCATAAACACTATTTGGTTTTTTTATTTAACTTTATTCTTGCCATCGCGTTTCTACGTTTATCTATCTTTCTGATATGTTGTATACCGTGTACTTCATTTTGAACTTTTCTATCCCTAATTGAGTTGAGTTACATATCACTAACAAGCAACAAGCCAATTGAAAAAGGATATCTTATCTGCTTTGGTATGTTTTTAATATATTTCATTTCCCCTGCCTTATCAAACAATTGTTACGTCTCTCAGTTTGGTCAACTCATGTTGTAGGGCTGATAAAACTGAAAAGTACAAAACAGGCAACACAGACATTAATGCTGGAAGCCACTTGCGTTTCAGAACGTCTAAAGTTGGTATCGGCTAGTGGATAATTCATGACTTATATCGCAATCGGTACACTTCTAATGTTTAAAAACCTCACTCCTTACTTAACATCTTAACTGAGACAAAGAGTAAAAGAGAAACAACGTATGAAGAAACAAGCTAAATTTTCTTTGTGTTCATATGCACAATTTCCGTAACTTCACTGCTTTTTCCTTTGTTTTAGAAAAAAACTAGCTTTTCATTAACGAGTAAGCTCACAATATTTTTCACTTTTTTTTTCTACTACTATTAAATTTAATCTTTGTTTTTGACAATGGGAAATTTTACTGGTGTAATTCTACTTATTGGCCTGCTTGTCACGAGAACCATCTCAAGTTAGAGATTTTAGTTGAGGAATTTTAGACTACGATATAAATACTAATACTGTAATCAATTGCTTGGTGGTTGGGGCGATTGACTCTCAATATGAAGGTCGCAGGTTCGAAATACCAAACATACTCGCGCGTTTAGTCGTTAGGGCATTTTAAAATGATCGTCAAGCTTACTATTGGTTGGTAAAAAAGTAGCCCAAGTATTGGCGGTAAGTAGTGACAACAAGCTACCTTTACTCTTGTTTTACATTACTAAATTAGGACAGCTGGCGCAGATAGCCCTCATGTTGCTTTGCGCGAAATTAAAAAAAACAGAAATATATTATAGAAAAGTGATTTAATTGTTTTTCGACACATATATAATGCAAGATGTGAGTAATTAGCTGCTACGTTTTTACAATACCCTGTCTGTCTTACCGTTACGTTCCACTATACTTCATTTCGAGCACGTCTATCCCTGAGTCCGTTTAAGTAACGTCACCTACCGATAACAAATGGAACAAGCCAGCCCAAGCAGGCTACGCTATCTTCTGCATTTCACGTAACATAAGTATGGAAGAAATCGTTTAATGATGTTCGTACCGTACCACCACCTTCTTTAGGTTATAATGTTTAATATATTTTTGTGTTAGTTTATATTGAAAATGCGTTGCGTCAATTTTGCACATCTTATCCGCAACATAAGTAAATTATTGTTCGTTTTTGAGAATAAGGATTAATACTTTCAATTTTTATCATGAACAATTGGACAATGTAACACCTTTGTGTTATTATAATCTTTATTTGAAAAATGAATGTTCTAACACTGCTGTTGAAAGAGCAAATTGTTGAGAACTTGGAGCTAACGTTGCATCTTTTCCAGCTATCATTCGTTTTGTCAAAAAGGCAGGCTATTTTTTTAAGCAAGGCAGCAATCAATGGCCTTAGACGCACAAATTTTATCTCTTAAAATGAAGGATATGATTATTAAAGATCGAAAGCCCAGCATGGCCAGGTGGTTTAAAGCGTTCGACTCTTAATTTGAGGGTCGCGGGTTCGAATCCCCTTCACACTGAACATTCTCGCTCTTTCAGCCGTGGGGTCGTTATAAGTGTCGGTCAATCTCACTATTCGTGGGTAAAAAGTAGACCAAGAGTTGGCGGTGGGTGGTGATGACTAGCTGCCTTCTCTCTAGTCTTACTCTGCTAAATTATGGACGGCTAGCCCATATAGCCCTCGTGTAGTTTTGCGCGAAATTCAAGAGAACAAATAAACTTAAAATCCGCCAGTGTGTAATAAATTGTGGTAAACACCTACCGGACATTATATATCATATTTAATGGTCACAAGGAATTTTATTGAACTGCGGTATCACAAATAAAGAACAGAATTATTGTTGTCTATTATTTTTCAAGTTTGACATTACTAAACTTCTTTTGTCAGACTTGTGTTATTGTAAAAGTAAAAGATATGTAACACTTACCTAAATTGTAAAAGCCATCTGTTTTGTAACAGAAGTTTGACCTTGTTTTACCTGTACGTCTAAACATATTAAGTAGCGAGCATGCGCATAATTAGAAAGACAATTATATGTATAATTAACATAGTTTGTAAGAATTTCTTTCCATCCTAGTGAAATAACTGTGCTTCTTATTAAAATAACTTCAGTTTTACACTAGAATCTGTATTTTTACCAAAAAAATGTGTATATATATAAGACGGACTCTGTATGTAGATATTTTAGACATGCTTATATTATTGATGAAACTACTTTACTATTTTACGTTCAAAATTTATTTGTTGAATAATCTTTCTCCATATGATAAGCAGATTGTTGTTTAGACATCATGTACATCGTATCATGAAACAAATTGGTTGTATCATGCATTTATATCTACATCTTCGCTGCTTTACTTTGGAGGCAAATTAAGTTGCTTCATTGGACGTCGTTGGAGCACAGTTGTTGGTTCTTGCAGTTTTAGATAAGTTTTATGATTGAAGTTAACCACAAAGCTACACAAAGGTATCTGGAGTTTACTCGCCACAGGTATCGAAACCCGATTCCTAGTGTTATGAGTCGCCGGACATACCGCTATACCAGTGGAAGGCTATTTTAGGTAAGGTGTAACATTTAAATATACATTTAAATGAGCGCTAAAAATAATTCCATCAGGAATATTAAATTTATGGATGTGAATAATGATAATATACAATAACAATACACCTATAAATGACAAAAGTCAGAATAATGTTAAAGATAATGTAAAGAGACCATTTGATATTTATTTGTATCAGAAAGATATGTTGTTACGGATGCTCAGTAGAATCAAAATCAAGAGAAAAGTTTCTGCATGGACTACCAGCAGGTAAATGAAGTCAGAAAGAATTGTCTTCCATCTGTCAAGGAGTTATTTTGTTGTGAATGCTCTATAGGAATGAAATGGTTTTTCAGCATTTGATCTCAAAAAAGGGAAAGTGGCAAGAGTAAATAAACGAAACAAATGTAAAGGAGATGGCGTATACAACAAAAAGGGCTGCAGAAAGTTGTGTTAAATGTTTAGTTAATAAATGCGTGAAAAATATTTTTTTTAACATTCAGACATTTTTAAGGTGTTTTTAAATGGGTGATTTTTCTGGTCACCATTTTGTTTCATCATGATCACTGTTATTACACACTGTCGTGCTTAATGATAAGCTGTTTGTAGTATATACGTGTATTTTGAAGTTTTGTGAATAAATATTTTAATATGTGCGACAACAGTTTTATTTAGACTGTGGTTTTACACATATACACCGATGATAGCATACTCATATGAATTCTTGAATTAGTTGGTTAAATACATTTGTTAGAAACGTAACTAATCAGTCCATGGAGTCTCATTGTAGAGAAACAATACAAGGACTTTACGCTAACTAAAAACTATGTCTTGTTAAATATTAAGAAGTAAAATATCGTGAATACACAATGAAGAGAAATAACTACATTTACTGTTTTTAAATTCAATGACACGGAAAAGCTTACTATTACTAGTTAAATTAAAGAAAGGTGAATATTGAATTTAGAATCTACTGTTTTAGAATTTGTATAAAAAATATAAAACTATATAGATTTTGAGCCATTTATTTTCAATATTAAATGTAATCCAAATACATGCATGAGATTCATATCTTTTTAATGAATACATAATTATAAATAGCAACGTATATAATGTATTGTAATTGGCTGTGTGACTATTTGTTTTCATGAAATATTTTCTGTTATTTTGAAATCTTGGGTACTTATAACTTAGTCGGACACCAAAGTTAGGCTTCGTACCAACGTGTACGGTTTTCATAACGAGTCAATAATACAGGGTGGTCGGAAAGCCACTATGCAGTTTTGTAATAATATTTATTATATTTCAGATTTCAATCCCAATATGGTTTTAACAACTAAAGAACGTGTGTGGCTCGTCGATCACGTATTCCGAGAAGGTGGAAGATACACAGATGTGGTGCGACAGCGATTTGCTAAAAAATTCCTAGATACACCTGTTCCACATTGCAATGCAGCTCGTAACCTTGATGATAAGTTTCGGGAAACAGGATCAATGGATGATGCCAAACGCTGTGAAAGGCCAGCAAAGCTATCGAAGGAGAAACTGTTGGATATTTCTGACAATGTGATGCAGAGTCCATCAAAATCATTATGAAAGTTAGCCCAACAGCATGATATTGGTGTTGTAACTGCTCATAAGGCCATCAGAAAGAAATTAAATCTCTTCTCATACAAAATAATGACGGTATAAGAACTGGAAGCAACGGTCAGATGACAAGTGATGAAATCAATTACTCATGGTTTTAACAGGATAGTGCTACTGCCCACACATCTCAAAAAGCTACATGGTTATTAAATGAATGTTTAGGCAACCACATTATTTCTAAAGACGTGTGTCCCCCACGCTCACCAGATCTTAATCCACCAGATGGATGACTTGGGAGCAACGATACCAACATTCATCCAGTCTATTTCAAGCCAGAAACTGATAATGGTGTTTAGAAACAACATATGAAAGATCCAAGCCTATATTGATGCTAACAAGGGTCACTTTCAACATTGTTTATAATTGTCATTCATATTTACCTCCTGTATTCTATATTGAAACACGTCTGTTAATAAATATATAAGTGCACAACGACTTTCCGAACACCCTCTAAAATAAGATATTTCCAGGTCCAGATTGTTGGATTTTTATCAACTTTACCCTTATATAATGATTGCTGTCGATTTTGCCTATTATAACTCATTGCTATTTTTGTTTGATTTGAATTCAGTTTATAAATGTATCCTGAACATTGAAAAATAAATTATTGCATCAAAACAAGAAACAGTGCTATTTCTCTTGTCTTTATTTTATTTTCAATTACTAACTATTAATACTTGTAAAAAAAATTAATGCTACATTACAGTTCCAGTGCGTCAGCGGTAGACCTCTAGGACTGCAATAAGAAAACACGAGTTGCGATTCCCTATGGTGAATAAAACGCAGATAACCAATTTTGAAGCTTGCTCAAAAGAAACAAAATCGAGCAAAAATTGTTTTAAAGTGTTGTTTGTTTTAAAGTCTAGCTAGTAATTAGACATTTGTACTTTGTCCTGGTTTATAGTGTAGTGAATTCATGAACTTGGCACTAAACCACCGATGATGTGGTTAGAGTTGGGTATTGTGTTAGAGCTTGGAAGAGATACACACATTAATCTCAGACAAGTGGGCACAACAGTAGCATAAAGGTAACACACATTAAGAAATTAATTATGCAAGCTTTAATTGCTTGTCAGGGAAACCTTATATCATAAATTATTTTTGATACAAACAATTGATGTTCGTTTTCATTTTTTTAAACTTTGAGCATATCAAGAAAACTATTTCCTGTAGGTTTGGTATGGCAGAAGAGTTTAACAGTTTTACCATAAAGGCAGTTTTTAACGTAATCATTTACAAATAAAGCAGACTTCTTCCGTACCTATTTGTGCAATTTCGTTTGACAATATTACTTGAAACACCAGCATTCTGACTGACAGAAGCAGGAAGTTTGGGAGCAATCTGAGGGTTATGACGTTGAATCATCGTCTCGTCAAACATGTTCGTCCTGTCAGGTGTAAAAGTGTTACATATTGACAATCAATTCCATTGTTCATTGATAAGAAAGTAGCCCAAAAGACTATGGCGGGTGGTGATGACTAGCTACCTTCACCTCAACTGATAAATTAGAAATAAACAGATAGGGGTCTTCGTGTGGCGATGCGCGAATTTGAAACCGACTCAAATTGACAGTTTAGAAACACTACCTACAAGGGCTACATCTACTCCAGCTTAGGAAGTTCATCTTAATACAGACACATTTTAGTTTTACATTTCCTCATTACTCTTCTACAAACGACATTTCATTTCCTAATGCTATCCTTTTCATGCTATTTTCCAGCACTTCACGAACAAGAAGTGCAACATGAAGCTGAGCCACATCTTTCTGGAAGAAACATTTCACGATAACACCATCAAATTCTAACTGACAGATATCAGATTAGAGTCCTTGGAAATAATTTTTACTCTTATCAGCTGAATGATCACTGTTGATAGAGGAAGACAATATTTACTATATTCTCTCCGTATATCATAAATGATATAAATTGTAAAACTAAATTGATCGAAACATGAAATCGCATTAGTTAATTATTGCAGGAAATCAGGAAAAGCCGAAAGGGAAAAGGAGACGGAAGCGAAGGAAGGAGAGATTCGTAAGACGATTTCTCGACTGCCGGGAAGATGTGAGTTGTGGGCTGTCAGAGAGAAATAAGCAGGGAAATGCAAACTACGTACATCAGTTGCTCTTAGAAAATCGTGAGACGTAATCGTGAATGAGACATATTTTTTCCATAACATTTGTTATTTTTAGGTTTATATTGTTCATTTTTTGTTTATTTGTTTGTATGTAATTAAGCACAAAACTACACAATGCACTATCCGTGTTTTGCCCACCGCCAATATCAATACTTGGATTCTAGCAATATGAGTCGGCAGAAATACTGCTGTGCCAATGAGGGCAGGTTTATAATGAATAATTTAAACAAGTTGTGCGAATGATTTGAAGAAACGTAAGACAGACATTTAAAGGGCTTGGATCAATGGATCCAAATTTGAATGGAAATTTTCCTGTAGGATGTAACAGGAGAACTCCGAAAAACCTACTTTCACTGGTAAGATTCTATTAGAACCTGTAACTGAAAGAAAATCATGGTATATATGGAAATACATTTTTATTCAGGGTGTAAATCATGTTTCATGTGGAAAGGTATCGTTGCCATGTGTGTGGGGTGGCGGCCAGTGATGGGAATTAACGTGTTAGTGCAGAGCAGTTGCGTGCTTTATTACACACATACACGTTACTTTGATTGGACTACAAAGTAGACTCTGTATGTGAATTTTGTATGAATGTTAGTGGTGAAATCTTGGTTGTGTGAGTCGTGTGATATTAACGTTTAAAAAATTAATCGTATAGTTGTTTTCCTTTTCCTCTGTGAAATTAATATCGTTATGTAGATTGTTTATGTTCTGGAGAATTTTGTTTGTAAAACTTCACTTCTATATCTAACCAAATATGCAGGTTTCTATTCAAAAGTGACTAATTAATGCTATTCTATCTGATGTAAGAAATGAGCGATCAAAGACTGGACAATGTATTTTTGATGGCTGGTTGATTAACTGGAAGATGCGAGAATTTTTGTATGGAAAACAAACAAATGTGGCTTGTTGTAACAGTTCGATTTAGTGATTATTTATATTTTGATTTGTTCTTGTAATTTTGTGAAATGTTTCTTCAGGTAAGTTGTATTGCTTCATAACATGGGTTTGAAGATTATGCAAATAAAGTTTGAAAAGTTTCAGATGAAGAAAAGTATTTTTATTTTAAGATGAAAATTATTTTACATTTAGACCATTTAACCAGTGAGTAAAGGCATTCGATTTGTAATCTGAGGGTAAAGGGTTTAAATCCCGATTGCACCAGTCATGCTCACCCTTTCAGCCGTGGGGGCATTATAATGTGACAGTCAATCCCACTATTCATTGGTAAAAAGTAGCCCAAGAGTTGGTGGTAGGTGATGATGACTAGCTGCCTTCCTTCTATTCTTACACTGCTAAATTAGGGACGGCTAGCACAGATAGCCCTGGAGTAGCTTTGCTCAAAATCCAAAACACAAACAATAACAAAATAAATATATAGTGCAAGATTGAAAATAAAAATAACAAAAGTAAAATGATAAACTTTAAAACAATAAGTATCACAGCACTGAAAGACTGTATTTCTGTCAAATCCATAACCGGTATTTAATATGAAACTGTTTACTTTAGGTAACCTAGTTTACCCTGTTAAAAAAATTATAGTTTTAAATTTTTTCCAAGAACAGCACTGTTATTGATAGTTTTAAAAAGTCTATAATTTTACTCTTTTGTATTGTTTAACAAACAAAAAAGACATGATTTCTTTCAGTTGAAAAATTTATGAAAGAATGAATATTTTGTGAGTAAGTTTATGGTAGACATCTTCAGAAAATCTTGTTAAGTTATTTAGTTTCTGCATGGAGGCAGACAGTTATCTGGATATATGTTTACTGCAGAGCAAAACGCTTGCTTTTAATTATTATAGGGAGGTATTGTTATAAAAATTGCATTGGCTGTTCAGTTTAGTACTCAAACAAAATGGTGGTCCATTCTCATGTTTATTTTCTCTCAGACTAAAGTGCCAGTATTAATATGACAAACATGATAATGGCATTTGAAATTTTTTATTTGTTTTACCATTTTCCACTCATATGGAAGGATAATTTAAAAATTATATTATGATTCTTTATGTTACACAAGTCATCTTTATTGATACTGAGCTTCAAGAATGAAGCATGAAAACCTTTGTTTACACTTTTAATTCTATGGAAACAAAACTCATTATTTCATTTTTTTTCCTTCCCCTTTTTCTCCGATAGTGATGAGCTATCTGAAACTATCAATGGTTTGTTATTTTGTGGATCAACTATATTCAGGCTTTAGAACAATACAAACAATCGTAAAATATATATATTTCAGGTTTCACTTAACTCGCATCCACCTGATCTCCATAAAATTTAAATAAAAGTAAAAATCTATAGTATTTAAATATTACACTTGAAGAATATAGTGCATTTATTTATTATCATCAGAATCATATTAAAAGAAGTGCATTGTAACTAAAAAACGTGAGATCAAACCATTTTAAAATTTAAATCCAAATATACATTAGCAGGAAAAGTGAAATAAAAAACTTATCCATGAAGTAGAACATGATTTTCCAAACTTAAATGATAATTTACCTTTACCCGAAGAAATGTGGCCACTCTTCCAGTTTCATTATGTGAAGGGATTCATGTGATTAAACCATGGAAAAAGGATCTGCAACTGAGAAAGCAAAAATGGAAGAATCAGTGTGGAACATGATTAAAAATTGTATAAATTAATGAAAAATTTCTTTGTGTCCATACAAACTGTAAAAACTTGCAAAATATATTTAGAAAAAAGATACTTGTAGATCTTAAACACAATCTGATCCTTTAGTCCACCACAAGAAAATCAAAGTTTCCTTTCCGTAGAAAAGTTGTCAGTCAGTACTATCTACTTAAACTGTGTGAATTAAACTGAACTTTAAATGTCAACATTAAATTATGTTTCAATCTAACTTCTAGTAGCTAACAAACATCTTTGGAACCTTTTTTGTTAATCAAATATTTTATTTTATCCTACTTCCTATGACATTTTTGGAGTTTGCAATACCGTTCTTGGTACTCAACATAAATTATGTAGACAAAATATTATTCTTGAAAGACCTAGTATTATAACGATTTAAAGTCCATTTTCACTTGTTTAAATGCTGTGAAAACAAGTTCACACTGGAATAATATTGGCAAAATAAGTTTAATAACTTCTTCTGAATTTTGTACACAGATTTGCAATAGATGTAGACTTCTGATAATATTAATTTCTGTAGTTGTAAGCATGTTTTGATAAATGTTTATGTCCATACGCATTATTTTTTGTCGTTCTTTATTCTCCTTCATATTTCAAGTTCTTAATTCTGATTGTCATTGAAGGGTAAGCTTAAAAGTCATGCACTGAGCCTGTACATGTGAATTGTATTTATTAACATTACAGAATAAAAAGTTGTTAAATAATGTTAACATAAATAATTTTTTTTAAACTAGTATTGAAACATTCCAAAATCTCTGTACTATAATTGGATCTGTAGGACTATCAAATTATAACTTTTTGTGAACAATACTGCCAGCGAATATTTATTCTCATTAATGATAGATTTTTTTAATTATAAGTAAAATTGAGGAACAAGACTAAGAACTAGAATCAGTCTACCATTTTATGATTAACTGCTACTTTATATTTGTGAGAATTGTGATCAGAGATTTCCAAATGAGTAGGATTTATTCCATTGTCACTGTATAGGTATCACACGAAGCCAATTTTATATATTCCTATTTATCAAAGACTAAATATTACAACAAACTGATTAGATCATAAAAGATATGAAAAAATAACTTCATTAAATTCATTGAACAATACATTTTAAATTTCTCAATTCAGCACATTTCTAACTCATTTTCAGTTCATACTGATTACATAGTTTTGTGTACAGGAAAAGGAAAAAAAAGATAGTACAGTAAATTAGAGTGAAACAGAACTTAAGATTATCATAAATCTCCAAGACTGCCTCAGAAACAAATGTTTCACAGCCAAACTATTTTCTCAGGTTCACAATTTAGTAGTTTGATTCAGTATCTTAATGAGAACTCACACATGCATCTTTAAGTATAATGTAAAAAAGGTTAATCATATGAAAAACAACATTGTAATTTATTAACAGAAGGCATAAAATAGAGTATTGAATAACATAATACTTTTGTTTTTCCCAAGTGTTATGAAACTTTAGCAGTTGTACCTCTCTAAAGTTTTCTGATTCTTGGATCTAATTGTGTTAATTCTTTGTTTTAGTAACAAACACACAATTCATTAAGGAAAAGCAGATGATATGCAAACAATTTATTAAAGAGAAGCATCAGATTCAGTTTCACACATAAATGTGGGTTTAAAAGAAATGGGGACAGACTGTAACAATTAAAAGAATTATTATAAAAGTTTAGTCAGAAAAACACAGGCTCAAAGAGTCTTGATACAAAATTATACAAATCTTGGTTCTCAGTTTGTTTTTGACGAAGAAAGGTCCACCTTTCAAAATGCTTGGGTTATCAGGTTTTTATCATTCTATAGAGCTTTGAGTTCATTATCTAACTTATTGTTTTGTCCATTGAGAATCATCAATTAAGTATATCATAATTATAAACCTTTATTATAAATTATTTAACTTCTCTTAGATTTGAAAAACCTTTTCACCAGTGAAAGCTCCTAACAACAAAATCTGAGTTTCTTATTCTTGGTGGCTACAGCACTAACAGGCTATGTAACAGTTATGTGTTTTATTAAGCAAAAAATATTGAAAACAGTGGTATTTACAATGTAATAGAATTATTACAGAATATATTATAATATCATCCTGCAAATTCACATACGTACAGTAAAAAGTGGTACCACTGAAATACCATCAGTCTTATGGTAATCTAATATTTTATCTGTTATCCTTTAATAATCTTTTATTTAATTATTTATTTTACTTTCTGATTAAGTACTGTTTTTTCTTTAAAGTTATGGCTTTTCAATAAAGAGGATTGGTTTTTAGAAGAGATGCATTCCATCTCAAGTACACAAGTTTCAACGGTAAAGACGATTTTTAGTATTTAAATCAACATTCAACAATCTAAGTGCATTTAAGTTTTGGAATTGAAAGTTGTTTATCACGCATGTGCACATCTTTCAGCATCAATTGACAGATAAATTTGTCTTAAGAGAAAAACAAATAAAACTCAAAGAAATATGAAAACTATGGAATATGTTATGTGACATATTTGCATAAGATCAGGAATGTCTGTTGAAATGACAATTAAAGATATATACAGAGATGTGCCAAGTTAATTGTAAGTTACGGGATTGTTTGATTTTATTAAACCTTTCATGATGGGCTCGCAGAAAAAACATGATATTTTTAAACAATACCTTTAATACAGCTCCCACTTTCTACATATTATATACGTAATAAAGTTTCATAATGTTCGTTTCTCTGTTGCAGCTCTGATAAAGCTTTCTTTTAACTATCTTAAATGATAGTGAGACAAAGTTCTGTTTAATACATATCTCATGAAAACCAAATTATTATTTTACAATGCTATTTGGTAATGTTTCATAAAATAATTAACATGTTGTAACGTTCTCATGTAATATAGTGGTGTAAAAGTACATCAGTGTAAACATCTTGTTTTATCAAAACTAGGCTCAATGTGTCTGACTTTTGATGAGACTTTGAAATTGTTTTTCTTTATTAAGTAAGTAAATGCACTATAATCCCACACATTGATATATACTTCTTTATCTGTGATAAGATACTTCATTTCTGTAGATTGTTTGTTCTATATGATTAAGTAAATATCAGTAAAACATCCTCAACATCTGAAACAAACATTGCTATAAAATAATTTATGATAAAGTTTAGAAAACTAGTAATAGCATATTTTACAATGGCAAATCGTAGTTTACGAAGTTTGTGTTACGTATTTTTTTGATGTTTTAAGTTCTTCGTAGACTAAACGCAACAGAAATACGCAGATAACAGCTTGTATAATTTATTACACTAAACTATTAATAAATATAACAGATATAACATGAATTATATAATAATAGTGACAGATATTAAGTTACAACATTCGAAATTAATTACAAAACAAAATAGTATTAGTTTCAAACTTCAAAATAAATCACAATACAAAACGGTACTGGCCTGTATCTAATGTAATGATCTAAAATTAAAGTCTCAAATTCCAGTCTAGGGTGTGAATTTGGTCCCACGAAGAGATTCCGAAACAGTTCACAGTTCAATAAATTCGCCGTCTCTCAGCACAAGCAGTAATTCAGATGTATCGTAGAGATTGACGGAATAAAATCACAGCTTCCGTAGATCTAACTTCAATCACAAATCCAAGTTGAATATTCACAGCAAACACTTAATCTTTCTCAAATAACTGAAACTGATGCTTGAATCTCACTCTTATTCTTCGAATAAAACTAATGACTGAATCTATCTTCTTTTTTCGAATAAAAACTGATGACTGAATCTCTCTCTCTTGTTTCGAATAAAAACTGATGACTGATGATTGAATCTCTCTCTTGTCACCGTCTTTATACCGATAGGCCTATTTCTCGAACAATCTTGCAATTTCCATACAACTCCAGAGCTATCCACGCATATCCGTTCTTGCACGAGACTACACATCTAGACAGGAAGTCACCAGCACTCATTTACAAACATGTGATTGGTCTACTTAATTCGAGAAAGTTCTAAAATGTTACCCTAAATAAATAACATATTTTAGTTTAAACTTCGAAACAATAATATCAATATGGAAAAATGAATAATACAAATGAAAATTCAAACACAACACGACATGTTGTCGTTTACAAAATATTTACACATATACATAACAGTTTGTGATATTTAAGATATAGAAGAATCATCAGAAACTTTGGAACTAAGACGCACAGGTCACCATAATTACATACGCAGCGTTGAGTTTCACATATCTGCTTTAATTTTTTTATCAGGTCTCAAGATACCTTGGGACGAACTTCTTCTCCTAAGTGAACCCTAAATCCACAAAGAAACAAATAACATAAATTATCAAACCAAAAGGTTTTTCACTTAGCTACAACAATTCCCCTAACTGTTAGGGCCTAACATATGTACCAAACTCAACTGCGTTTAGCTCACACACTTCATCAATATTGACCTTGTCTGTAGTTAAAATCCTGTCGCTATGTGGCAATAATGCTTAAAAATTAACATTTCTTTCTTTTCTTCTGTTCTTGAACATAAGCCCTACATGCTGGGCTGAAAATCCTATCTAACAAAAATTGTTCTGTCAAAACATGCTGTATGTTCCCCAAAACACACCATTTATTTATGCTTATGGATGTGCTAATTTAATACCACACTGACATAATTTGAGGTGATAATCAATGATTGTGATATAAAATTTCAACATAAATCTAAATAAGTAAATAATACTCTTTTTAAGTACAAATAGAAGTTATAAGTCCAATCACATTCCGCTGTGCCACTTACACTGAAAGGTCGATATTTTAAAGTCACATTTGTTACGCGTTTGTTGATAGTAATTATTTGATAATAAAATAGTGAAATTACGCTTTAAGATAACGTTTTTACAAATAACACTTTTCAATCTCCAAACTCGCTCTTGAGATATTCATATAATTGTTTGTCTTTCAGTATGTGTATGTTTAAACTACTACCAAAGTGAATAAGATTCGTCAAGAAACCTTGTTGAAATGGAAATAGTTGAACTCTTAAAATTCTGCATTCATTAAAACCGGGTATCCTTTTTTTCATTCATAACACAATCACTCTTCAGCAAAGACGATTGCATCATTAAATTGGAAACCTTTTAAAGCATTCACGAAAACAGTGAATTTGCACAGCGAGTTGAACGGTATAAAATATATTTGTGAATAAAACTTAAGAAATATGTAACGTTTTGCACATGACACTGTTAAATAAAATATTTTACCTTTCCACACAGATGCATATCAGGAAACATAAGGTCACTTCATCACGTCAAAAAATTTACGCAAATCATACGACAACATAAGTGATACATGTGAACGACTGTAGACTCTCTCAAGTTAACATATACTAAATTATATACAACAATAAGAAAGAAAATATATACACAACAAACAAGAAAGAAAACCATTTTAGATCTTCAACGAAAGTTTACTATCTGCTAAATAAGTCATCATCAAAACGAAAACATTATCTTACTGAACACTACAATATTATTTGCACGTGGCGTATTATCACAAACATATATTTATCAAGACAAATATGCTGTTACGTGCATATACCACTTTAACTCTTTGAGTGCATAATGTATTTCCTCTGATTCCAGCAGGAAATCCTTTAGTAACTTTGAATTACCTCCTTAAGTTAAAACTCAGTTCTAATGATAGCATTATCTATAACATATCAAGTTACTCTCAGTTATATTATAGTTAACACAAAATAAATAGTAACTAACAATAATTCGACATTCTAAATCTTTCTTACCAAATGAATAAACAGTGAGGACTAAAATTTGTTCTCTAACAACTTTACCTCAATATACACTCAGAGTCATCACAGCTACCACGTTACTTCTAGAAATCTCATTATTATCCAGGTATACAGATAAATACAGGGCAGTAAGGTCCTTTGAGTTCTCACCATTAAAATAGATTAAGATATTGATAATCTAGAGAAAAAAAATGCATTTGTTGTTTAAAATCCAAAGAACTCCTTGCCTATACATCACTGATCTTTCAATGGTATGACTGTCCTAACTTGTGTCATAATCACAGCAGTAAACATAAAAATGTAGAGCTTAGATCATACCGTGGAAAACCACTTGACAGAGGAAAGAGACTCATTTTAAACTGACTCTTTATTTCATCGCTACCATCTTCAATCGAGCATTTCAGTTCTTGTCTTTTTAATCACATGACTGTCTGTATTGTTGTCAGATACATTTTCGAGAATCTCTCCTATTGAGTATTAAAAGTAACCATTACAACACGAGGTGTGACAATATAATGTTGTTGGATCGCAAAAGCCAGTTTGCAATACATCTCGGAAACTACAATTATGATAAACGCTTATTAATCGAAAAATTACAGATATTTGACAAGAAACGTTTGTAGATTTCGGACAATACGAACCGTTCAACTTTAGAGAACTAGCATCAGACGCTGTTATTTCAACGAAGACATTATGTTACTTCAAAAGTGAGAAACTTAGAATAGAACCTGTCTGTGTTTTGGTCAGATGAAATGTACCTATGTATCAATAAAGAATCATGATTTGATATACATCGACAGACAATTAACGTCTAAATTTAAATTAAAATTTTGAGCTGTATGAAATCTTCTGCTACTGTGTTCCAGGTATATTATGATAACCATTCTTTTTTTCTTTTGCTCTTATACCAGACAAGATATTTCCAAATTCTCCTCAGTTTTCTTGAAGTCATAGATTATCATTACTGTTTGTGCTTGTATAATGCTGAGGCTGTTTTTTTTAAATAAAATCATTTTTCTCAATATTAGGTTTGTTAAGTTTGGAGACATTAAGTGATCTTCTATTATCGCATAATCTTGAACCCTTTACTTTATTGTCACAAACCAGCGCGCATCCTAATAACGTGATGTATGATTAGTTTACCCTCTTGTTTCTTGTTTCACACTTGCTGAAATACGACTGTTATAACCTGAAAATTTGGCTTTACAAGATCCTTATGACTGATATACTTCTGTTTTACCAGCGTAACATGTTTTAAACATGTTTATTTTTACCCTGTACTAAACCATTTATTTAGAGTTTAATGTATCATGCGAATTAGTGATACAATTATGACTGACTTGAAACTACAGCAAATACCAGATAATTTAGATATAAGTATTTGTTTCACAAATAAAGTTGATATTTTAAAATAAATATCTTTAATTTCATTATTTATATAAACTGTTCTAAACATTTTGATATTAGAAACGATATTAAAAGTTGGTTCTCTTTTTCAACATTTGTTATTGCTCGCGTGAAAATATTTTCATTTTGTTGTTTGAATGTTCATTTCTTTCACAATAGAAGATACTGTTGCAAATACGTTTTACATTTGTATACATCTCAAAAATAAACAAGGTAAGCAATATAAATACTGCAATTATAAAGTTTAACTTTTAAAAGACTGCACATATACATTGTTGTGCAAGTCCAGTATTCCATCTGGGATATCTGTCGTGAAACACCAACAAACAATAACATACAGCAAGCTAATGGGAATTATTGTACTATAAACAATATGTAATTTCGTAAGTTTTAAACATATATATATATACATATAAAGGAACAAGTGGGTAATTGACATCTACATTATTACACTTCTCTATCTGTACCAATCACCAAAAAACCGCCTCATATCACTGGTTTGTCAAAAAAAGTTACTTTTTTCTGTTTTACTAGTCTAATAATAAGAAGAGAGAATTATTTAACTGTTAAAGTTCAGGATAGCTGATACTTACCTTAATACTAGAAACCATCTGTGTTAAAGTTCAAAAGATTTAAGTTACTGAATATAGTTAAAGCATATTTTTGCTGATCGTTATTTAATGTTGTTTTGATCTCGGTGTTTTTTAAACTCGTTGTATTCTTATGTTTTTAATTAGGTCTTTCTTTTACATTTTCTTCCTGGTTTCATTATTTGTTAAAGTTATTGTTAATCTTCTTATATTTACGCTCTGTTCTTCGTTACAGTTAAAATGAAGTTCTGGCCTGACACATTTGTTCTTGTCGATTACTACATCAGTGCAAATGTATATAAATAGAATCCTATACGCCCGTTTTTATTTAGTTTTGGTCGTATAGTATCTGTGTGCATATCTAAAAAGAAAGAAAGTGCTTATGAATAATATGACGTTAACATTTGTTTCGCGGATGCGATCCTACTAAATAACTTGATCTCAAACTAATATCGGCCTGGCATGGCCTAGCGCGTAAGGCGTGCGACTCGTAATCAAAGGGTCGCGGGTTCGCGCCCGCGTCGCGCTAAACATGCTCGCCTTCCTAGCCGTGGGGGTGTAAAATGTTACGATCAAACCCATTATTCGTTGGTAAAAGAGTTGCTCAAGAGTTGGCGGTGGGTGGTGATGACTAGCTGCCTTCCCTTTACTCTTATACTGCTAAATTGGGGACGGCTAGCACAGATAGCCCTCGAGTAGCTTTGTGCGAAATTGCAAATCCCTTCCTTCCTTCCTCAAACTAATAATTTAAAATATCTGTTTCATTGATCAGTTTAATGTACAACACAACAAGTGAGTTGTTCATTAATTTTAGAAACCCCATCCGCACTGTCCATTGTTAAATTTATTTCTGTGTTTTTCTTATGAACAAATTGTGCTTTTGTTGTTCAATGCTGTCAGTAGAGACGTGTTAAATTTAGACTGTTACAAACATGATTGAGAAAAACGTGTATTAAAGATGATATTTCTTATCATTATATAGATTTAAACAGCCTTTACCTTATCAAATAATACAAAATAACCCATCTAATGAAATAACATGTTACAACAGTGGCAGAGATTATGTGTATTTTTAATGAAAATATCATAGAGCGCCGATAAAATTTAACATGAAGATGATATCACGACGCAACAGAGAAAAATTGTTCAAAGTAGTAAAGTACGGTGTGGAATGGTTTGGCCAGATGATCTTTTCATTAAGAAAGAAGACTTACTAAGATTCCTGAAAGTAAAATGGCTGACAAGGTTCTGAAAATAGTCATGGTAGGCATACCACATAGATTTAAACTCTGCAATAGATCCTGAAGCGTTAATAGTTGAATGAGTTCTCGTGAACCCAAGAAATTTAATTGTCATTAATGGGACCACGGACACAAGTAAGAATAAGTTTCGTGCTAATTATATTTTGTAAATTGCAACATGTAGATTTAAATCAATAATATTTTCCTTTTCTAACGTAGCCCAAACAAATAAAATGTCTCATAAGACTGGTAATGGAAATCTGACCTCAACATTTAGAATTGGCTGAGTTCTTCAAGAAATAAGAAGCGATAAAGCTAAGTAAAAGTACCTGGTCATCATTCAAGATTTTGCATAAAGACAAAAAAAGAGAATGAAATCAAGAAATATGATGTCTATTTTTTGTTAAGAATTGATTGTATTTTGAATGTTCTACTTGTATGAAAATGTTTTTCAACATAATAAAGGATATTGGCAAATGTAACCTAACGAAGCAGTTAGTGAGACAATAGAGTTTACTGTAACATAATAGATTATGGAAATTTGTTGGGTTACCATTTGGAATGAACAATTCCTCTGATGCATCGTGTGTATTAACTAAATGTGATCTCTCCAATGCATCCAGGAATATCATACTCGTCTATTTGAATGATATCATTACAAATATTTTAATATTTTAGTTTTTGAATACCAGTAACGTACTGGAGTGTACAACACAGCCTAGTAGCAACCGTCATCACATACGGAGTGATTGATACTTTTGGTTATATCTGTTGCTTTGGTCACCCTGTAGTTACGGCTATAGACGTGAGTACAGCTAATTTTAAAACATACTGTTATAGAAATGTGTTTACAAAAAATATAGGTTATATTAAATGTTTAATTAAATTTTCTATTCATTTGAAAGGTATTATTTAACTATTTCCTTTCAATAACTAAAAGTCTATAAACGTACATAATGATAGAAGTTACAGCAAATGAAAAATGTGAAAAATCGTATCTTCCACATTTAAAAAGAGCAGATGTAGATTTTATACCTTGCTATAATACACATGGTAATCCATTCCAGTTGTAACTCCTATTTCATAATTTTGTTTTGTTTTTCAGTCAGTTTGTTCCTTCCTTTGGCCTTTAGTTCTCCATCGCATTACTTTTTCTTCAGGCTGGCTTGCTACATTTTGTTTGTCAGGAACTGTTTCATTCATAAGTAAGACAGTTTATATTACACTTTTTTGTCAAAGGAGAAAGAGTGGTTTCTCATTTACTTAATTTTAACATGTTTTATTTTATATTTTTCTCTAATTTTTTACTTCCAAGACGTTTTGAAACTATACCTTTGTTATGTATATGTGTAAATATTTTGTAAACGACAACATGTCGTATTGTGTTTGAATTTTCATTTGTATTATTCATTTTTTCCATATTGATATTATTGTTTCGAAGTTTAAACTAAAATATGTTATTTATTTAGGGTAAAATTTTAGAACTTTCTCGAATTAAGTAGACCAATCACATGTTAGTAAATGAGTGCTGGTGACTTCGTGTCTAGACGTTAGTCTCGTGCAAGAACGAACACGCGCGGATCGCTCTAGAGTTGTATGGAAATTGCGAGATTGTTCGAGAAATAGGCCTATCGGTATAAAAGACGGTGACGAGAGATAGATTGAGTCATCAGTTTTTATTCGAAGACAAAGAGTGAGATTCAGACACCAGTTTCATTTTACAAGCAGAAAGTTAGTTATTTGAGAAATATTAAGTGTTTGCTGTGAATATTCAACTTGGATTTGTGATTGAAATTAGATTTACGGAAGCTGTGATTTTATTTCGTCAATCTCTGCGATACATCTTAATTACTGCTTGAGCTGAGAGACGGCGATTTCATTGAACTGTGAACTGTTTCGGAATCTCTTCGTGGGACCAAATTCACACCCTAGACTGGAATTTGAGACTCTAATTTTAGATCATTACATTAGATACAGGCCAGTACCGTTTTGTGTTGTGATTTATTTTGAAGTTTGAAACTAATACTATATTGTTTTGTAATTAATTTCGAATGTTGTAACTTAATATCTGTCACTGTTATCATATAATTTATGTTATATCTGTTATATTTGTTAGTAGTTTAGTGTAATAAATTATACAAGCTGTTATCTGTGTTTTTCTGTTGCGTTTAATCTACGAAGAACTTGAAACATTAAAAAAATACGTAACAACCTTCAATACAATTTCCATATCTTTTATAACATGTACTTGATAAAGTGTCATAATGTTTGTTCATTCGCCGCTGCTTTCATGATTTATTCAAATCATCTGAGAGTTTAGAAGACAGTGCTGTTCATTACGTATCTCATGAAAAATAAACTGATATTGTAAAATGACACTCAGCAATAATTCACTGAATATCTGAAACATACTCTGACGACTTCATGTTATATGTGTAGCGTAAAGCAAACTGGGGTCTAAATGTGTTTGTTTTGTAGTGACGGCGTGTTTTCGGTGAGATGTATACCACTAGATGAAACGATAAGGTGAAACGTTGAAAAATGAAATAATTTTCACCAGGTAGCGGCTGTTGACCGACATTGAACATCTTCAGCAATTACCGTTCCACGTGATATAAAAACATTGCTGTGAAAGAAATGAAAGTAAATGTTTCACTTGTACTAATAACACGTTTTTAAGAGAAAATAATAAAAATTCTTAGTTTTAGAGAACTTTATGGATTTTAAGCCGAAAGATGCTATACATTATAAACTTAATACTAATGAAACGTTTCTTTAGCTTTTTTGTAATTTTTATTTGAATTGAAATTACTAATTTTCTACGTTATCATGAAAGACAAAAAATCGTTTCATTGTGTGAGCTAAAATATTTATTTACATAAATTTCTGTTTTGTAAAACAAATATGTCGAATATACTGTAACATAAATTATTACTTTTGAAGTACTGGTAATATACTATTTGTAAACCATACCATACTATACACCATTTTGAGTTTTACAAATAACACAAAAAATTCTCAATAATATCTATTTTTAATGTTTCATTTGAAATTTTTGTTTGTTTGAAGCACATGGCACAATATCTGGATATTTCATGTTTCTTTATACTTCAGCACAAAGCTACATAACGAGCTATCTGTGCTTTGTCCACAACATATTTCGAAACCCAGTTTCTAACGTTCTTTGTTTCTAAGCATACTTTTAAGCCAGTGAGGGGCAACATTTCATAAACGTTAAGTACCTAGATGTTTCAAGTGGTATTTATAAATACAATACAGAAACGCAGTGAAGCACCTAATCTAGGAGCAATGAATGAGTAACAAGTGTTGGATAGAAGTGACAAAATGATAGACCACTTATGTATTTCGAATAATGAGACAAACCACCAATAAGATTATTAAATAATTGAAACAAATCGTCATGTTACAATATTTTCAGCATGGCGGCCAGTGTAGGCTCGCTTTCCCCGCTGATTTTCTTTTATAATCATTTTTTTCACACAGACGGCGTCATGAGCTGTGTTTTACAGTGCGTTCGATCTATTTTTGAGATACATGACGAAAGTTTGAGGAAATTATGTCATTCGAAATTGAGGCCATAATTGAGGTGTGGTATCGCGGTCTAAAAATTAGTAATAATTGCAGTGAACTCGTGGACTCGATGCAAAAGCGGATTAATAATCTCATGAAAAACAAAGGCGGGTATATCATGTATTAATTTCTGAGTAAGTTTTTGGATTCTCAGAAATAAAACGCAAAAAAATTGGAAAAAAATCGTAATTTTCTGTCTTGTTTCAATTTATTCGCACAAGGGTGTATTATTTGGGTGAAATTAAGATCAATTTCACAAAATAACCCACAGAACCTGCCAAACGAGAAAATACGTTACAACAGTACTACATAAAACAATTAAAATAACTTCAGAAAATATTAAGTCAATTGAAAGGTTCGTAGATAATAATGTTAATTAGTGTTATGTATATGTGTAAATATTTTGTAAACGACAACATGTCGTGTTGTGTTTAAATTTTCATTTCTATTATTCATTTTTCCATATTGATATTATTGTTTCGAAGTTTCAACTAATATTTTTTTATTTATTTAGGGTAACATTTTAGAATTTTCTTGAATTAAGTAGACCAATCATATATTTGTAAATGAGTGCTGGTGACTTCGTGTCTCGACGTGTAGTCTCCTGCAAGAACGGGCACGCGCGGATTGCTCTAGAGTTGTATGGAAATTGCAAGATTGTTCGAGAAGTAGGCCTATCGGTATAAAAGACGGTGACGCGAGATAGATTGAATCATCAGTTTTTATTCGAAGAAAAAGAGAGAGATTTAGTCATCTGTTTTTATTTGAAAAAAGAAGATAGATTCAGTCATTAGTTTTATTCGAAGAAAAAGAGTGAGATTCACACATCAGTTTTATTTCAAAAGAGTCAGTTATTTGAGAAAGGTCAAGTGTTTGCTGTGATTATTCAACTTGGATTTGTGACTGAAGTTAGATCTACGGAAGCTGTGATTTTATTTCGTCAATCTCTACGATACATCTGAATTACTGCTTGTGCTGAGAGACGGCGAATTTATTGAACTGTGAACTGTTTCGGAATCTCTTCGTGGGACCAAATTCATACCCTAGACTGGAATTTGAGACTTTCATTTTAGATCATTATATTAGATACAGGCCAGTACCATTTTGTATTGTGATTAATTTTGAAGTTTGAAACTAGTTTTATTTTGTTTTGTAATTAATTCCGAATGTTGTAACTTAATATCTGTCACTGTTATTATATAATTTATGTTATATCTGTTATATTTGTTAATAGTTAAGCATAATAAATTATACAAGCTGTTATCTGTGTTTTTCTGTTGCGTTTAATCTACGAAGAACTTAAAACATAAAAAATACGTAACAGAAAATTGGGAGCTCGTCCGGGATATCAAACAAACAATTTAATATTATTATAAAATAAGATTTATATTCTATACAGATAGACAGCTTGTATATTCAAAATGGCATTCCAACTTGAAGATTTTATAAACGAATTTAATCGCAATCCCTCTTTCGAATTAATCAGTGAATTAAAAAAATCTGAATTACTTGATGTTTGTAAACATTTTAATTTAGAAGTGAAGCAATCAATGAAGAAAGCAGATATTAAACAAATTATTGTTGAACATTTGGTCAGCCAAAAAGTTTTACCTCAAAAAGTTGCACAACAATTGCCTATCGCTCATTTTGACCCAGATGGAAATGGAAATGAAATTTCGTTTAGAAATTGAAAGCAAACGACTTGAGGCAGAACAAAAACGTATTGAGGCAGAACAAGAAAACAAACGCCTTGTTCTTGATGCCGAAATACAAATAGAACGCATTAAAGCGGATAAAGAAATCAGTATGAGAAAGGCACAGACAGAAGAAAAGGTTGTCCAAATGCGGTTGGATAATTTTGATGCTTCCAAACAAATTCGTTTATAACCTCCATTCAATGAAAAAGCTGTAGATAAATATTTTCAGCAATTTGAAAAATTGGCCCTTAGGCTAAAATGGTTTACCGAATATTGGACAGTGTTACTTCAGAGTGTTCTCAAGGGTAAAGCACAGGAAGTATTTTCCAAACTCATGGCCGAGCAAAGTTATGATTACGAGCACGTCAAAAAATGCATTTTAAATGCATATGAATTGGTGCCAGAGGCATACAGACAAAAATTTCGTGGTTACAAAAAGTTTGACAGCCAAACTTATGTCGAATTTGCTCGTGAAAAAGAAACTCTGTTCGACAGGTGGTGTGATTCCAGAGAAATTAAAGAGGATTACACAAAACTCAGAGAACTCATGTTAGTTGAAGAATTTAAAAGATGTATTCCTGTAGAGCTAAAAACTTATATTGATGAACAAAAAGCTTCCAAAATTCATGATGCTGCTGTCTTGGCAGACGAGTATGCTTTGACTCACAAAGATTTCTCATACAAAAGCAAAAAAAATCACACAGCCAAGAAACCCAATGACTCGTTCAAATATTATGCAAATGTCGACAGAGACAAAAAAGAGCAAACTTCTAATTCTCAAACGAAGACTCCATCTTATTCTCAAAGCTCGTCATCTACCCAAAACGTGTCATTCTCATCCAAAACATGTGCTTATTGTAGGAAACCTGGCCATCTGATTTCTGAGTGCTATAAGGTAAAAAAACAAGCCATCACCCCATAGTTTCATTTCGCCCTCGTTGGATACATCATTGGTTCCCAATGATTTTGACTCTGTTCAGTCCTTTGTGGATTCCAAGTCCAATATTATTGATGTACCTGAAAATCTTGTTGAGGACAAATTTAAGCCTTTCCTGACTGAAGGTTTTGTTTCTTTTGTTGGCGATTCACGTCTACAACCAATTAAAATCCTGCGGAATACTGGAGCTTTTCAGAGTTTTATTTTGGAAAGTGTACTTCCGTTTTCTGAAAAGTCATCCGTTAGGGCCAGTGTGCTCATTATGGTGTAGAAGGTGGCGTCGTTTCTATTCCTCTTCATAGATTAGATTTACATTCGGACTTAGTTTCAGGCCCAGTGACTGTGGGTATTAAAGCTTCATTGCCTGTTGAAGGTATGTCTATGCTTTTGGGGAATGATTTGGCTGGTAGTGAGGTGGTACCAGAGGTTCGTGTTGTTGAAGCACCTGTTATTAGCCCCAGTACAGAGCAACTCGTTGAAGAGTTTCCTGATGTTTTTCGCGCCTGTGCTGTTACTCGTTCTCACACACGTTCTCAGGAATCCAAAGAGGATTTCTCTTTATCTGATACATTCATGTCTCACATCGATGAGATTTCTGACTCAACTTTAAGTTGTACTGATGACTCTAAGACATTTTTCGACTATCTTCATCGAAACAAACTTATTGAGGAACAGGACAATGATCCTGAAACTCGTTCTCTTCTACAACTGGCTGTTGATGAAAATGAAATAGGAACTGTCCCTATTTGTTACTACCAGAAGTCAGGTGTGCTAATGAGAAATTACAGACCTCCTGACGTTGCTGCTGATGAAAAGTGTAATGTTATTCATCAAATCGTCATTCCAAAATACTATCGGAATGATATTCTTAGTCTTGCTCATGACCATGTATTGTCGGGATACTTAGGTGTAAGAAAGACCCTAGATCGTATCCGACGACATTTCTATTGTCCAAAGATGCGCCAAGATGTTGTTAGCTTTTGTAAGGCATGTCATTCTTGCCAAATCATGGAAAACCAAGTCAGCCTATTCCTGCCTTTGAAGAACCGTTCTCAAAAGTCATTATCGACTGTGTTGGCCCAATACCAAAAAGCAAAGCAGGAAATGAATACCTCTTGACGATCATGTGTGCTTCTACACGTTTCCCTGAGGCAATCCCTTTGAGAAAAATCACTGTTCCCAACATTGTTAAGGCTCTTGTCAAATTCTTTATCATGTTCGGGATTCCAAAAGTTGTGCAATCAGATCAAGGCTTAAATGTTATATACAAGCTATTTCAACAAGCCATGCATGATCTAAACCTCCATCAAGTTTCATCCAGTGCATACCATCCTGAGTCACAAGGTATTTTTGATCGTTTCCACCAAACTACTGCCACAAACACTCAAAGAACTGGGTTGAGGGTGTTCCCTTGTTATTGTTTGAAGTTCGTGAGGTTATTTCAGAATCTACTGGATTTAACACTTTTAAGTTGGTTTAAAAAGACAAATAAACAAAACAAAAAAGTTTTCACAAGTTCAACTTTTTTTTACTTTTAAGTGGGAGTGTTATGTATATGTGTAAATATTTTGTTAACGACATGTCGTGTTGTTTTTGAATTTTCATTTCTATTATTCATTTTTCCATATTGATATTATTATTTCGAAGTTCAAACTAATATTTTGTTATTTATTTAGGGTAACATTTTAGAATTTTCTTGAATTAAGTAGAGCAATCATATGTTTGTAAATGAGAGCTGGTGACTTCGTGTCTAGACGTGTAGTCTCGTGCAAGAACGGACAAGCGGGTTGCTCTGAAGTTGTATGGAAATTTCAAGATTGTTCGAGAAGTAGGCCTACCGGTATAAAAGACGGTGACGCGAGAGAGATTCAGTCATTAGTTTTATTCGAAGAAAAAGAGTGAGATTCAGACATCAGTTTTATTTCAAAAGAAGAGAGTTAGTTATTTGAGAAAGATTAAGTGTTTGCTGTGAATATTCAACTTGGATTTGTGATTGAAGTTAGATTTACGGAAGCTGTGATTTTATTCCGTCAATCTCTACGATACATCTGAATTACTGCTTGTGCTGAGAGTCGGCGAATTTATTGAACTGTGAACTGTTTCGGAATTTCTTCGTGGGACCAAATTCACACCCCAGACTGGAATTTGAGACTTTCATTTTAGATCATTATATTAGATACAGGCCAGTACCATTTTGTATTGTGATTAATTTTGAAGTTTGAAACTAGTATTATTTTGTTTTGTAATTAATTTCGAATGTCATAACTTAATATCTGTCACTGTTATTATACAATTTATGTTATATCTGTTATATTTGTTAATAGTTTAGTGTAATAAATTATACAAGCTGTTATCTGTGTTTCTCTGTTGCGTTTAGTCTACGAAGAACATAAAACATTAAAAAATACGTAACAAAAGGTCATCTATTTTCTGCACAAATAGGTCGAAAATATTTAAGAAAAATAGAAAATCTTTGCGTAAATAAACATTTTTAACTCGCGGAATTCCTGTTGTTATCTTTTCTCTGGACAAATATTTCGAAAATATTTAAATAAAATGTTTATATCCAACATAACAATTTATATACGAAGTATTTTGAAGAATTTGTAAACAATAATTTTGTACCATTTTGAATTTTACAAATTAAATTTAATTTGTCTAGATAAATATCTCAAGTTCTACTGAAAATTGTAAATGAAATACATAATTTGTTATTGATGTAGGCTGTATTTTTAATGTTTTATTTTACCTGTTTATTTGATAGAGAATACCTGTTATTGTATCTGAAAATTTTCGGAAAGTAAAGAATCTAGATTTTTCGAGTGCGATCAATTGAAAAGAGCATGATGAAAATAAGAAACACAGAGAAGCAGCTAATCGAAGAGTAATCAATAAAATATTATATTCAATGTCAATTAAGAGTGACAACCACTTATGTGATTCAATTAGTGAACTCTTGTGTTAGTTATTCAATAAACAAGTAAAAATTCTACAATTAAGTTTATTTATGAGGACGTAAGTATCATTATTGCTTTATTTTTTAAACATTATTTGTGAAGTAGATGGTAATAAGTTTTATTGCCAAAAAACATTTTTTCATACTTGTTAGAGTTGAAAAAACATGACACTCTAGAAAGAAAAAGCATTGCTAAAGTTATTGTTATACATTTCTACATTAAACACCAAAATTTTCAACAATAACAAAGTATTCCAAATTCTTTTCCAGCTAAATTTGAATAAAACAAGTAAATATAGATGTTGTTTTTGTCTAAACTAAACCAAACTTAGGCTATCTCCATTTTGTACACCTGAGGGAATCGAACTTATTATTTAAACGTTTAATGCCCAAAAATTTAACACCCATCCACTAGAAGGCGTAAAAATATGGAAATTTTAATAAACTGATATTAAAGGTAATTTTTGTATCTTTTTGGTAAGTAATGAGATGTACTTCTTAATGAGTGAAGTGATCGATTAGAATTGACCTGTTCAACCAAAACATCAAAACAAAACAGGAACTAAAGTGTACTATCGCACAGTGTATTTACTTTATACTTTTACAGAAATTTGTAACTTACCCATCAGAATCTGGTTGGATATAACTAAGATTTACAAAAAAAAATATATGCACTATTCATAAAGATTGGGCCCGGCATGGCCAGGTGTTACGTATTTTTATGTTTTACGTTTTTCGTAGTCTAAACGCAACAGAAAAACACAGATAACAGCTTGTATAATTTATTACACTAAACTAAATATATATATGTAACAGATATAACATAAATTACATAAAAAAATGACAGATATTAAGTTTAAACCTTCAAAATAATTACAAAACAAAATGGTATTAGTTTCAACCTTAAAAATGAATCACAATACAAAATGGTACTGGCCTGTATCTAATATAATGATCTAACATGAAAGTCTCAAATTCCAGTCTAGGATGTGAATTTGGTCCCACGAAGAAATTCCGAAGTTTGAATGAAGAAGTTCAGAAACAATTCACAGTTCAATAAATTCGACGAAGTTCTTTTCACGATGCCTCCGATGAACGTCACAAGCTTGTCGCCCTCAATTTTTCCGATCTCCCCTGGCTAGAACCGTACGTGTCGACCTTCAGCACAACCAGTAATTCGAACGAATCGTAGAGATTGACGAAATAAAATCACAGCTTCTACAGATCTAACATCAGTCACAAATCACAGCAAACACTTGAACTTTCTCAAACGAATGACTGACTCCCTTCTTTTGAATAAAAATTAATGAGTCTTCTCTTCCTCTTCCTCGCATCTTCGTCTGTTTATATATTGTAGGCCTAGACTTCTCGAAACATCGCGAAACTTCTACAGAACTCCAGAGCAATCCACACATGTCCGTTCTTGCACGAGACTTAACGTCTAGACACTAGGCCGCCAGCATTTCATTTAAATACATATGATTGGTCTACCTTATTCTAGAAAATTCTAAATGTTATTTTAAATGAATGACAACATATTTTATTAGTTTAAACCTTGAAACAATAATATAAATATGGAAATATAAATAATAGAAATGAAAATCCAAACACAACACGACATGTTATCGTTTACAAAATATTTACACGACATTTACATAACACCAGGTGGGTTAAGACGTTCGACTCGTAATCTTCGGTTCACGGGTTCGAATCCCCGTTGCTTTAAACATGATCGCCCATTCAACCATGGGGACGTTATAATATGACGATCAATTCCACTATTCGTTGGTAAAAGAGTAGTCCAAGAATTGGTGGTGGGTGGTGATGACTAGCTGTTTTACCATATTACCCTTTCCTTTAGTCATGCACTGCTAAATTAGGGACGGCTAGCACAAATAACCCTTCTGTATCTTTACGAAAAATTCCAAAAAAACAAATAAACAAAATAACCTTAAGTATTGGAGTCAAAGCTAACTCTTAAGCCACTATTCCTGCTACGAGTTCTTTGTTTTTGGTAAATCACTGTGAAAGAATTCGATAATGTATTTCATGATGTCCCTTTTTAAATACACAAGTTAAAAATTATATCATTGTATTAGCTTGGAAGTATATTGTATGAACGCATGTCGTCATTAGTAGAAATGCTCGGTATTTGTGTCTGCAAACACATATTATATATCATCGATGAACACGAAATATACAAAGTTGGGAAGAAATGAGAAAGGCAGTAATAACTTGACCAATCTAATATACTTTCGTAGAAGTATAGGTCAATTCAAGACCTAGAGATGTTTTACACGAATCGAAGCCTCAATTATATATCAAGTGGTAGTTTAGGGTATGGACGCTAATATGCAGATATAAATATATATGCTATCAAGATTAATTCTCATAGGACGTGTATTCCCAGAGCGAAAACGTTTCTATAATTTCTATATATATTTTACATATATGATGTTGTATTTTTAACTTTTGAAATAAAATGGGTAAATTATACTTTTAAAATGAATGGAAAGTGAAATTCAACATTTAAAACCAAATTACTTTAATTTTCGAAAGCATGATTTTATAATGATGTTATATAATTAAACAACTGTACTCACCTCATTAGCACTGACTACAGGGTGATCAATGTAAGTGACACACCCTTAAGTATGAACCGTACCAAAATTGATTATCGAAGTTACCATGCTATGTTGTATACTGCAGTAAGCCATTGCTATCCCAAAACAAATAGACAGTATTTTTTATGACATAAATGAATTACACACATTCTATTGAGCGAATACTATGAAATTTACAAATATATCACACTCATATGAAGATAAAATATATTATATGTATAGCTGTCGTTGAGACTTTCGAAAAAGACAACTGATCAGGTAAATTTACCATCTCTACTGTTTCATTATATCATTAAATCTATTTATAGAATCACCATCAATTGCACCTAAAGCTTTTCAGACAACATTAGTACACATTTTAATATATGATTCTGTCAACAACTGCTTTTGTAGCTGATTGTTGCACAGCGACATGTCTACTGGCTTAAATGTTAGAAACTGAATTCAATAGCCGTGGTGGGCGGACCACACATTGACCGTTGTGTAGTTATGTGTTTAACTTTAAACAAACACACAATTCTGTAGCTAGAGCTGTTCGTGCCCTCAACACCATTATTGGGGATTTAATTAAATCTTATAAGGTAAGAATGTGTAAAATGAAGCAACTTAACGTTTTATTAATGATTATTAAAATACTATCTAGTGTGAGAAGTGTATATATTCTTTTTGGCTCTCCAGTAAACTAAATATTGTATGACGATAAAATTATATTTTCGATGCTTGTCGTGGAAACAACATGGCTCCTGTTTGCTATATCTGTGTAATTTTATTCAGTGGTAAGGAAACAGTGAAAATAGGTTTCACAATAAAATTTAGAAAACAAACATTTTGAGAGATTGTTTAAAATAATTCGGAACTCTCGTATATGTTATTGAGATATAGTGTGTGATATATCTGAAGATACATTTCAGTGATAAACTTAAAACATGAAAGAGCTCTTAAATACATGAAATTTCATTAGACTGATAATCTGACAAAACGCATCAAGTTAAGTAAATAAAAATAGCAGAACATTAATTACACCTAGTATTTAATTTGTTTATATGAAATTCGATTAAAATATCGGATTTTAGTTTAATTCAGTAGTTTTCATGTTCATGGTTCAATTGACAACTATCTATAGATTATTTAATGGTGGAGTTATGTGTTAAATAGATTTACAGCACTTCCATATTATTTCTGATTATACAGTCGTTTATTTTTAAATGATTTATTTCATATTGATTATATTACTTTTACTCCATGTATAAAGGGTTTATCACATAACAATTATGTAACTAAACAAAAAGATTCTGAATCTAATAATAACAAATGCAAAGAAGCTAACGATTACGATTGTAGCGCAATCATAACCATTTTGGTGTATCATTACGACTTTTCGCTCATACAGACAAATATTACGACTTGTTGCAACTCTCAAATTATAACATATTATATAGGCCGATACAATAAAGAGATAAATTGTTCCTCCGGGGCTGGAAAGGGGTGAAAAGAAAATTCTTGTGAGATACAAATAAATTTTGATGATAAATAAAAGACATAGACCAAATGGCGAATTACGATAATCATGTTTGTACTTGAAATAATAAATAACTATTTGAATTTTCGACATCTACCAAAAGATTAAGTGCGGTGCTTCATGCTGGGTACATGGGACAATCCACAGTTACGTCATCACTTCTTATCAGCCAATCATTGCTCGCGTAGAAGGGTATTTCTCGTTTTCTAAGCGGCAGAGAAACACCAATGCGATTGTTCACAGGTTGAAAAACAGACGCCTAGTTCACTAGATTGTCTTTTTTCTGGCAAATCTTAAACAACTAAAACTGTGAATCAAAAATTTAGGAAAGAGTACAGAGCAAAATTTCCCGTCATTACCTCAAAAGTCAGTGATGGTCATGCGTTTTGTACACTTTGTCACATCGATTTTTTGTGGCGCATGGTGGGATAAACAATTCTTCCAGACATACAAAATCGGTATCTCACCAACAAAAGGCTGAGACGAAGACAAAAACGATGCAGATAACGACATTTATGAGTAAGAATTCAGAATATGAAAGAGAATTTCAAAATAATTTTTTTTAATTTATTTATTAAATACACAAAACACAGTCATAAATGAGCAATCTATGCCAGTAATAAATAATAATATTATAATAAACAGCTTAGAGACATTGATGAGGCATAGTGGCCTCAAATGATAAAGGGCTTTGTCTACAGTCATTACGCTCAGTCATTTGAAATAGTTGGCATTTCTGCAAATGTATATCTAAACTTAAAGTCATTTGTAAAATATATTTTGAAAATGAAATAAATAACTCTATCTTAAATAATACATGAAATGCTTCATTATTGTAAGCTATATTAATATATACAATTTTATTTTTTAATATTCACATATGTATATGATTAAATGTAAATTTGTACGAAGCAAATCACCGTCACACCAAACTTCGGGTCACAAATCACAAAGTAGGACAGTATATAATATGCCCTGATTTGTAAAAGTACTAGGGGAGATAATACCCAAACTGTTTTGGGAGCACACTGTCTTTCAACTTTAGCTTTTAACTTCGCCAGCCTCACATGATTAAGAAAATTATAAGACAGAAGAAACTGAGAAGGTTTGGTCATTTCAGCCCTCTTGTTTACATCTTTACCAACTATCGCTGTCCACACACAGATACGACAAGGTGATTACTCACAAGAAAAAATATAACAAAGAAAAAATAATATAATTAAAAGAAGTAAGAATTATAGAACGTAGTACACCGACAGATAAAAAAGTTCAACTGACCTTGAAGTTAATATTCCTGTTCCCAATATGTTGTTTGGTTATAAATACCAGTATGTTAGAGTAATACTATATTAAACCTAATAAATATTATAAGTATCGCTCCATAGTCCACCATTCCATGATTTTCTTCTAGATCTTTAATGGCTTTAAAGATAGTCTCAGTAAAAGGTATTATGAAGGTGTTATAATTAAAGATATACTAGTCTACTAATGATATTTTTTAATGTTTTACTATCCAAAACATAAATATATATATAGAGAGAGAGACATGTTTTATATAATGTTCCAAGGAAAAGACACTGATTTCACAGAATTTTAACCTTTCACATATTTCAATATCAGCATTTCCGCCATTCGATTTCTTTATCTCGAAGTTACCTTTGAAAGAGCACAGGATAATCCGTATTATAAAATTAAAATATTTTGAGTCTCATTACTTCAACAAAAACTCTAAATGAGAGATAAGTATTTTGAACTGACGTAGTTCTCTAAAATTGATTATAGACTGGATTCACAGTTAATAATTTAAACAGCTTTTTATAAGATAAAAGAGTGATCAAACAGTTTCATTGTTACATAATATAAAAATCCGAAAGAATTTGGAACATTGTTTGAGTATATTAAATTTGTAAACATTATGCATACACTACTGTGTCTATTTTTAAACTCTAGGTAGTGAAAACTATGTTTTAAATATTAATTATTTAATATCTTTCGGAAATATTGTTATCTATGCAAGTTTTAATTGAGTTAATATTTGTTGAAGTATGTTTATACGACAATATTCTAATCGCTTCATAAAGTACTGTTGTAACGTATTTTCTCGTTGGACAGGTTTTTTTGGTTATTTAGTAAAATTAATCTGAATTACAGACCAAATGACAATAATGAGCTGACTTTTAATTCAATAACACTTATTATGATACACTTCACAAATACAGTTTAAAAACATTGAAAAAATTGTGCTATCTACGTTTTCACAATCTCACTGATAGAATGTGTCATTAGAAATTTTTGTACACATGTGTAACACAATTTTTTTCCTGGATAGTATGTGTTATTTTTAATAGGTTTTGTTGTAAAAATACAAAAAATGTAAAATCAAGCAAATTTGCACATTTTCATTTTTACAAGGTTTCAATTAAACAACATGTGAATCCAGATTTACATGTATTTGAAATAAAGTTATTCAAAAATGTTTAGAAATGAGTAGTTTTCGAGATTTGCAACTGAAATGTAAATCACTTTCACGTATCAGCCCCCAAATTTAGTCACCCATCATGTTTTCATTATACGCTCCTTGGTAGCGGCGTTTAAAGTCCAGTATATCTTGGTGAAAGCGCTCGCCTTGCTGCTCTGAGTATGTTCCCATGTTTTCCTTGAATTTATCAAGATGAGTGTCAAGGGTATGGACTTTCAGGGACATCTGGCAGTCCATTTTGTCGTAGTTCTTTACCAGAGCCTCAATCAGTTGCATATAATTTTCGGCCTTGTGATTGCCCAAAAAGCCTAAACCACTGCGACAAAGCTGACCCAAGTTTTTGTCTCCTTCCTACTGAGCTTCTTGGGGAATTTTGTGCACTCCAGGATCGTTTTTATTTGTGGTCCAATGAAGACACCAGCTTTGACCTTTGCCTCAAACAGCTTAGGGAAAAGTCTCGAAGGTACTTGTAGGGTGCAGACTCCTCATCAAAAGCTGCGGTAAAATTGTTTCATAAGACCCTGTTTTTGTGCAATGGTGGAAAAAATATATTATAGAGATCCACTTGTGGCTAACACTTGACTTTGTGCCTCCCAAAAGAGAATTCGGTCTGTAGTGTCCAGTGCTTCCAGATAGTTCTATGTGTTCACTTAGGCAGCTGGAACTAAACTGAAGTGGTGTGTGGTGAACCCCTGTATATATATTACTATGGAAAGTTCTAGAAAATTTTAAAAGTTTCTTCAAAATTCTCGTCAGTTCTACAACATTTCATAAAATTCTTCTAAAAATTTTCTATCAGCTACTCAGCTCTGAATATATGTGGAATGTTCTGAAAAATTGGTAAATTTAAAACTTTTGTTACCCAGGTCACAAAAGCAAAATTTGAAAAGAAAAACAGGTCTTTTCCATTTGCTTTAGGCAAAAGTAACTGGGAAATAACACTTTCTGCTCAGGAACAAGAAAAAGTTAAAAAAAAATTTGTAACATAGTGTTATTTGAAATGCAGGATTGATCTTTCACTTTCTCACTTCTATCTAACAATGAGTACTCATTGGATATGATACTTCTGGATTAGCTGCGTCAATTCGTTTATATATTGTATTCCTTATAAATAGCACTAGAAATACCATGATACTTAATTTTCATCAAAGTTTTTCTGTCATAGTAATATGTCTGGAGACAACAACGCAAGAAACCGGGTTTTGATGTTATGTGGCTTAGTGCTTAAGTACAAACAAACATGAAATTTGTAGATATTGTGTCTTGTGTTCTCTAACAAACATACATTTTAAATATATCACTGAAGTAGAAATTAATTATAAATTACTTGACTTATTCATACACATATTGACAGAAACATATCTGATCTATATATAAAGAGGAGCGTAGACAATTATATTTATATACTCAGATACTAAGAAATATAAACTAAATAAGGAATTATATATTTTTCAATTGTAGTTTAATCAAAACCCAGCAGCTTGTAGCCAACCCTTGACCTCACTGAAAATGTATTTTCTTTATCCAATTAAATCTCAAATAAACTTTCCATTACTTTCATTTGTTTATTTACAGATGTGTTGTTATCGTATATTATAACTGTTCACATTCATAAATTTACTTGTGTTTTTCAAATTATTTTATTGGTTATTATTAATAAATATATATATGTATATAAATTTACATTTACTATAAAATAGTCATGCTGCAACTACGTTCAATGAGAAAACCTAATTTGCTTCCGAAGTGAAGCATTGAACATACAGGGATAAAAGTATAGAAAATCCATCAGCCTCTTCATATGTTGTGTCCCATTTTTACTCTTGCTCTCAGAAAAGAAGTTAAGTAAGTGATGAGGTTTCCAAACGATAGCAGTGTATCGATTGTCAGATACATCAGGAAACATCAAACAATTGATATCAAGGGCTGAACTTCCATTCTGCAGACTTTTATATACAATTAAAGTTTGTATTTTGCAATTTTAAAACGCGAAGACAAACAGTAATAAATATAATAATCTACATTGCAGACAAGTTATTACATTTTTGTAGATTGTGGGGGCTGAAACTTTTTTTATTCCTGTCTAGGGAGCCTCGGATCGAAAACTTTCGGGAAGCACTTGTATAAAAGTTTCGATTCGAAAAAACTACAAAATATAAAAGTAACAGAAGGGTGAATCTTAAACTGACTCAGAAACTGAAACTTTATACAATATACCAAAAAATAACATGATACCAAAATAACAACCCTGTTATCATGTAAAGAAATATTTTTCAACTTATAAACATGACCTTCAAAGAGTACAATGGGATCTAGGAACAGTGAAACTAGACAAGGTATATATTGAGTCGTTTATTACCTTTGTGTAATTAATAGAAATGTTCATCAAACGAGTTTAAAAGATAACATATGAATTTTTACGATTCTTATTTACTTCAACCACTGTTATAAATATAAGAAAAATGTCTGCTAATAAAGTCCTGTCTTTCTCCTTTCCTTATTTTGCATAAAAATAAGAGACCAGGAAAAAGTAAAAGTTCATTTATGAAGTGAACTTTTATTATCACACAACGTATAAGAAATCAGACTTAAGAAACAGAGGCAATTCTCTAATAGTAAAATAAAATTATTTCAAATTATATTTGTTCTTACACAGCAATTGTTTTGTTTGTGTGCGTTCTCACTATTTTAAGCCTTTAAATGTACAAGTAGAACAAAGTAAAACTTGTGTTTTAAAAACAGATGGCTTCTATTAATGTGTTACCTATCTGGAACTTTTACGGTTATATATTAGTAGAGAATTATATATACATATAGGTAATATATTACATATATATTAGTAGACAAACAAAGCAGGATAAAGCAACTATTTTTCGATAAGTCACCGATGTGAGATAGCTCGTTAGCCATTCATTATAAAAATAGTAGTACATAATTGCAGTACAGACAGAGAAGTGTAACAATATAGCTGTTAATTACTGACTTATTTCTTTATACATGTTGAGAAAATACGAAAACACGTACATTGTATAGGGCAATAATACACATAACCTACATTTTAATGTTTACTGATGTCTCAGTCCACATATCTCAGATACAATGTTTGAATTACACAAAAATTAATTCTAATCATATTTCAATACAACCTCTTCAAAGTTAGATTTTGTAACTGCAGTATTTATATTGCAGATGTTAATTATTTTTGAGATGATATGTATAAAAATATACTGCTAAAAATTAAAGGAATAGCTACATATTTTAGCATATTTTGTCACAACAAATTTATGTATTCCTAACATATCCGTTCGTCTACAAGTGTATTTTTAAGCTTGTGAGTGACGTTTGAAACAATGCAAGCGAAACTCATCTCACTCAAGAAGAATACAACTGAAGGTACCCTTTCTAAGGCTGTTACGAAAAACTATGCATTTCTCGTTTATTCTCGAAACAATCATCAAAATGGATCTTCTTTTGCTCGTTTTGTTAATGTGCACCTTCATCTTGTGTTACCACGCAATAAAGCACCATCTGACAGAGAACGAGGTGGCTAGGGCGGTCCAGATACGTGAGGATGGTTAGACCCAAAGAAGGGTGGCACTGCGCGTCGGTATGTCACCAAACGTCATCAATCGACTTTGGCACCGCTACCAAGAGAAGAAATCTCATGGAATGAGATCATGTCAAGGCTGTCATCGCTGCATAACAGCCAAAGAGGACCGCTACATTGGGACTACCCATCTGCGGGAAAGGTAAGCTACGGCTCGGTCACTGCGAAATGACCTTCAGCATTCCACTGGAACTCGTGTGTCGACCCAAACTATTCGCAATCATCTACACGAAGGACACCTCAGGGCCAGTCGGCCTGTAAGAGGCGTTATAAAGAGAGCGCTAGAACGTGCAGCCAGGTTGAGGTTTGCTTATCAGCACCTGAACTGGGAACTTCGTCAATGGAAGAGAACATGTTCCCTGTGTTTGGTGATAATGGACGTGCGAGATTTGGAGACGTGAAGGAGAGCAATTTTTCGCCTGCAACATTGTGCAAGTCGATGCTTATGGAGAAGGTTCTCTAATGGTCCGGGCAGGATTATGCTTGGGTGACCGCAAGGACTTACTCATATTCTTCAGTGGTGCTCTTAACGCACGACGATATAAAGAAGAAATTCTGTAATTCATTGTGAGGCCTTTTGGCGGTGCTATCGGACATGGGTTCATTCTCATGCAGGTAAAACCGTGATCTTACGTCGCAAGAATGTGCATGGACTTCTTTGACGAGAAGAAATAGAGGCTTTTGAGTGGTCCGCCAGATATGTTTTCGAGGCGTGTTAGCAAACGCTATCACTCTCTTTAGAATGTACGGGAACTCCGACAAGCTCTGGTAGACGAGTGAGCTGCCATACCCTAAGATAACATCGATAGATTGATTCAAAGTGTGCCAAATCGGTGTCAGGAGTTTGTCTTAGCCCGTGAAGGTCACACTAGATATTTAGTCAAACATTTCTTCAATAAACGCATGTAAACCGTTTCAAGTATTGTTTCGTATGGGATATCAGTTTTGGTAATATTGGTAATTTTTAAAAAGTTTATTTTTCCATCTTTCACCCTTCATAACACATTGAAAAATGGATACAGATGGAGCTAAAATGAGGCAAATTACCTGAAAAATATAATACACTGAGCAATACATTGTAAATAATAGAAGTTACATACATTTCTAAATATATATTAAATTCAACAAGACATAGCTGTTAAAATAATACACTGCTTGTAAAGATCTTACGGCCAATGAACATAAAGAAAAAATATGCATTTTGCGTTGTTAGACCCAACCACACATTTGAGAAGAGCTTTGAAAGACGAAAATAAGAAAAGGGAATATAGAAATAAAAAAAAATTTAGCATTTAATAGGGAAAATGTGAACACTACGAAATTACCATAAGTACTGACTGGTCAAAAGTTTAAGACCATACTGAAACGAAGCGAGAATCGGTAAAGACGTAACGAAATTTAGTCATTTGTGTTCAGGCGTTAGCGTTGTCTACATCTCCTGTGTTACTTTGGATAAAAACATGTCAAGGCTGAAATTGACAGAACGAACGTGTCGGAATTATCGAGCTGCAAAAACAATTTCTCTCTCAACGTGCCATCGCTAGAGAGATTGGGCGTTATAAACCAGAATACAGCTCAAGAACAATAAGACGGCATCTGCGATAAAAAGGCTTTAAAAACCGTAAATGTTTTGAAAGGCCCAGCCTCCTTCCACGGCATGAAACAGGTCAGTTAAACTTTGCTGAAAAGAACCAATCATGGGACGTATAAAAGTGGGAGAAGGTTTTTTTCAGTGAATAGAAACAATTTAATCTGGATGTTCCAGATGGTTTCCAACGTTACTGGCACGATAAGAATATATCACCAGAGACATTTTCCACATTAAACAGTGGAGGAGATTCCATCATGATCTGGGGTGCTTTCTCCTTCCATTGAAGGAAGGATGAATAACTTAAAACTACATTCAAATCACTCAGCTCCTAAAACAAACACTTTATGATATCAATGTAAATGTTACCTATATTGAACGTATATAGTAACAAAACTTCCTCTACATACTTGTCAAGTAAAGTAACTATTTGTCGATAAGTAAGTGATATGAGGTAATTTGTTAGCAATTGGTTATGAAATGTAGTAGTACATAACTGTACTATAGACAATGACATGAGCACAAAGCTACACACTGGGCTATCTGTGCTCTGCCCACCACCGGTATCGAAACCCGGATTTTAGCGTGCAAGTCCGCAGACATACCGCTAAGCCACTGGGGGGGGGGCTGTCAACTGTAAACTTCATTCTTTATGTATGTTTTGAACAAATACAAATATTATGTATCGTGTACAGGACAATAACTCATATTACTATATAGTAAGTTATGGTGACGTCTGAGAACAGATATCCCAGACGCAATATTGGATTTACACAACAATGTATTTTAATCATATTTTAGTAAAGCCTCTTCAGTCTTAAACTATAAAATTATTCTATTTTTATCGCCTATGTTGTTTATTTTTCAGATGTATATAAACATGAAACGTATTTGCAACTGCTTTTGCTACTGTTAAAGATATGAACGTTCAAACAAAACATTCTTACGCGATTAATAACAATTTTTTAATAAGAGAACCCACAATAATTATCGTCTTTGATTGTAACATGTTTAGAAAAGTTCATAGAAATAATGGAATTCAAAAAGTTTAGAGAAAAGTGTATCTACTTATTTATACACAAATATTTATGGTGTATATAATCATCTGGTATTTTAACCTATTCTGTGCCGTAGACGAGATAACTCGTCCAAGCTGATCGGTAACACAGTGTCAGAGTGTTAATTCGAGTTAATTCTTTCTCAATTCTACATAACTTCAACGCCAGATGTCAACCTCACGCACATGCATTTCACCTACTTACAAATTGTTTCACTTTCGATCCAAAATAGCGTCATGAAAAAGTTACAAAATGAAGAAGCATTAGAGTTGTATTTTGAACTTGTTTTGAAGTTACAGTTGCAGCTGAAATTTCTTCGCACTCAACAGGTTAAGAGATGTGTTACGTATTTTTTATGTTTTAAGTTCTTCGTAGATTAAACGCAACAGAAAAACACAGATAACAGCTTGTATAATTTATTACACTAGCCTACTAACAAATATAACAGATATAACATAAATTATATGATAACAGTGACAGATATTAAGTTACAACATTCGAAATTAATTACAAAACAAAATAATATTAGTTTCAAACTTCAAAATAAATCACAACACAAAACGGTACTGGCCTGCATCTAATGTAATGATCTAAAATTAAAGTCTCAAATTCCAGTCTAGGGTGTGAATTTGGTCTCACGAAGAGATTCCGAAACAGTTCACAGTTCAATGAAATCGCCGTCTCTCAGCTAAAACAGTAATTCAGATGTATCGTAGAGATTGACGAAATAAAATTACAGCTTCCGTAGATCTAACTTCAATCACAAATCCAAGTTGAATATTCACAGCAAACACTTAATCTTTCTCAAATAGCTAACTCTCTTCTTTTGAAATAAAACTGGTGTCTGAATCTCACTCTTTGTCTTCGAATAAAACTAATGACTGAATCTCTCTCCCTCGAATAAAACTGATGACTGAATATCTCTCACGTCACCGTCTTTTTTATACTGATAGGCCTATTTCTCGAACAATCACGCAATTTCCATACAACTCCAGAGCTATACACGCATATCCGTTCTTGCACGAGACTACACATCTAGACAGGATGTCACCAGCACTCATTTACAAACATGTGATTGGTCTACTTAATTCGAGAAAGTTCTAAAATGTTACCCGGAATGAATAACAAAATATTAGTTTAAACTTCTAAACAATAATATCAATATGGAAAAATGAATAATACAAATGAAAATTCAAACACAATACGACATGTTGTCGTTTACAAAATATTTACACATATACATAACAAGATGATTTGTTTTTTCTTCAGTACGTACTCATATTTAACTTATTCACTAATTCTTATGGCACATACAATTTTGAATAAATGATTGAGTACAGGATAAAAGTAAACATGTTATGCTGGTCTAACAGAACATGTTCCTGGTCAAATATCTGTAGTTTTCTCATTAATAAGCGTTTATTACAATTATAGCTTCCGATATTTACTGCATAATGCAAACAATTCCAACAAGTTTACTAAATTAATAGATGTAAACAATTATAATGTTCAAAGACACACCACTTATGACTACCAAAGTCACAGTAATTTTTATATAAAAATTAAAACAACTTTTGAAATTTAACTGGAAGAGCAAAAACACTTTTATGGAAGTCTGTGAGCGGCTTCATCCAATTAGGGTTTTCTGAAATGAAAATTAAACAAAAATATTTTGCCGTTCAACCGATAATAGGTCTTATGAAGAATAAATTTAAACTTAGTGCCTGGGTCACAAAAGAACGAAACCTCGCATTTCATCTTTAAGTGATATTGGTTTAATGAGTTCCAGTAGACTCAAAAAATAGAAACCTCATTTAGCTACTGTTATGTATATGTGTAAATATTTTGTTAACGACAATATGTCGTGTTGTGTTTAAATTTTCATTTCTATTATTCATTTTTCCATATTGATATTATTGTTTCGAAGTTTAAACTAATATTTTGTTATTCATTTAGGGTAACATTTTAGAATTTTCTTGAATTAAGTAGACCAATCATATGTTTATAAATGAGTGCTGGTGACTTCGTGTCTAGACGGGTAGTCTCGTGCAAGAACGGACACGCGCGGATTGCTCTAGAGTTGTATGGAAATTGCAAGATTGTTCGAGAAATAGGCCTACCGGTATAAAAGACGGTGACGAGAGATAGATTCAGTCATTAGTTTTATTCGAAGAATAAGAGTGAGATTCAGGCATCAGTTTTAGTTATTTGAGAAAGATTAAGTGTTTGCTGTGAATATTCAAGTTCTTGCACGAGACTACACGTCTAGACACAAAGTCACCAGCACTCATTTATAAACATATGATTGGTCTACTTAATTCAAGAAAATTCTAAAATATTATCCTAAATGAATAACAAAATATTAGTTTAAACTTCGAAACAATAATATCAATATGGAAAAATGAATAATAGAAATGAAAATTTAAACACAACACGACATGTTGTCGTTAACAAAATATTTACACATATACATAACAGCCACGAATCTGAGGGACGATCGCATCATGTTGTATTTTATTAATTGATGCATTGTAATGATTTACTTCTTTGATATTCGATGAAATTTGGGGAAAGCTTTAGTTTATTTTCGTAACATAAACAATAACACGTCTTTTAAGGTAAAGCAAAATATGTTCTTAGTAAAATAAGTTATAGTTTTTATCTAAACGTTTACTCTCATAACAGTAATTGTACCAGCTGATAAAACACTTGACAGTATATATTATTCATATTTATAAGCCTCCCGAGAGTGGTGCAAATATTTACTCGATCATGTACATATATTAACAATAATAAACACTCAAACAATCAACAGAAATGAGGTACATTTGCCACAGATAAAGATGTATATATCTGTGTATCAGATATGGAATTCTAATGCATGACTTCCTTAATAACGAAAATCAACTTGAATCTCCAGTGAAACTTACCTTTTGCCTTAACATTTCACTTTAATGTTTCATCAAAAGGAAGACTCTATAAACTCAGTACTTAACAAACAACATAAAAACCTCCATTTCTCTACACTATCATATTAAGTAAAGAAGTCAAAGAACGTTGGAATGACTCAGTCAAGTGTTGCCAATTAGCTCTGAGCTAGATTAATTTGGTTTTCATGAGATATATATCAAACTATCTTTTAAGATGATTTATAGGAGTCATTATCAAAGCAGTAATAAAGACACAAACGCTGTGATACTTTATTACGTACACATTGTATAGGAAGTGTAAACTGTGAAGCAGTTTTGTAACTCGTACGCTCTTTGTCTCCATCAAAACTACTTGGTATTAATAATTGTGTACAACGGTTACATGTGGAACGTAGAAATATTATTTATTCATAACCTTAAGTCTGGCTTTTCATGGTAATTTTTAAGGATTATAACATAATTAATGTAAATATTTTATTAATTTCAACTTGCAAGAAAGTATAGAACAAAAGATAAAAATATCACATCTGCGCATTAGTTATAACTGTGTTTGCAAAAGTTATACACTATTACGTGTGTATTTTATAATACCAAAGCTACATCGAGTTATCTGTTGAAGGAAATCGAATTTTTGATTTTAGCATTGCAAATCTCTAGACATGCCTCTGTTTTAGGGGGACATCTAATATAGTATATGGATAATTATATGTTAAACGATAGCTTAAACTATGAATTTTATAGATATAATATACTTTATAAATCTAATCTCACAAAGAACGGCCCCCCAGTGGCTCAGCGGTATGTCTGCGGACTTACACGCTAAAATCCGGGTTTCGATACCCGTGGTGGGCAGAGCACAGATAGCCCATTGTGCAGCTTTGTGCTTAATTCTAAACAACAACAACAACTAAACAACACAAAGAACGTATCCACGGCAACGTCAGAATTTATTTTTTCTCGATACTTACATTTTTTTCATGCAATATATTTTTCATTGTTTCCATAAAATAGTTAAATAACACTTTAAAAAGCTGAAATTAATATTTAAAATGGACTCAATTTTATATTTTGTTTTTATAACATCAGTAAATACGTCACAATATGGTAAATAACTGCAAAAGTTAAAACACATCACGTTCACATTAAAACAAAATATATCAGTAATGTTGTTGAAATCTCGAAACGATAACAATGAAAAGTGCAACATTGCCACTCCTGCTGTTCCATTATATTACTTTGATAATTGTTTTACCAACATAGTACTGTTATTTAATATTTACTTCTAAAATATGATCATTGTCGTTTTTCCTTTATCTACAGGCCTGGCATGGCCGAGCGCGTTAAGGCGTGCACTCGTAATCCGAGGGTCGCGGGTTCGCGCCCGAGTCGCGCTAAAACATGCTCGCCCTCCCAGCCGTGGGGGTGTATAATGTCACGGTCAATCCCACTATTCGTTTTTCAAAGAGTAGCCCAAGAGTTGGCGGTGGGTGGTGATGACTAGCTGCCTTCCCTCTAGTCTTACACTGCTAAATTACGGACGGCTAACACAGATAGCCCTCGAGTAGCTTTGTGCGAAATTCCAAAAACAACAACAACAACAACAACCTTTATCTATACAGTACAGTAATCTTTGTTCCCCACTTATACCATCGAGATCTATAAAATTTCTGAACACTACCAACATATTTCATATTTCCATATCGCGAAACAGTTTTTATTTGGCTTGAGTAAAGGTGTTCTAAGCTCTTCAGTCATAGTGTATGTTGTTCGGATTTTTATGTAAAATATAATTCCAAGTCAATTCCAAGAAATGATGACGTTGATTTGTTTTTATTATCTTTATGCTTCTCTCCCTGTCCACAAAACTATTGAATGAATCACTTATTATCTTATAAAACATTATTAATTTTTACAGTATATACAACACGTCTCTTCTCAAGCATTCATTCCCGTAATATAGTATACATTCAGGTATTATTTCTGATGTTGCACTTACCGTAAAACTGTTATCAGTTCTTTTCCAAGTTTGTTTTTTCCTTGTTCACAATCAACATTTAACAAAATTTCAAACTAATTTCTGTAGATGGTGAATTATGTTTCAGAATGATTTTAGATAATAAATATAGTAATAGCATAGTCCAAGAAATACTCTTAACTCACCCAAGTTATTGGGTATTAACCAATGATGAGTTTATTCCAGCTAAATTAACTTATCTTTTACACCTATAGATGTAAGTTTTTCACAAGCTTTTATATGGCACTTTATTAAATGTTTTCTGAAAATCCAGATAAACCATAGTTACGTCCTTACCCTCATCTACATATGCATTAACATTGTTTTTAAGTGGCTTGCAAACTATCTTCTATTAAAATTTTCGAAACATTTACCCCAGCTGATGTCAGACAAAGAGGCCCATAATTACTATAACAACTTATATTATCGTCCTTAAAGATAGGAGTGAAGGATATAGATAAAGGATAAAGATAGGATATATAAGTTTGAATCTGTTGCTACTTTTCCACTATTAAAGGACTGACAAAACATTGGGGTAAGTGATATAGATATAGAAACATACAATAAAATATATTGAAAAATTTTCTAATTTTTCAGATTTCCACAATTATATAACTTAAAAAGTCATATAGAGTTGCACAATTTTATCTAGAATGTGTATACATTTGCACGATTAAGTGAACGTTAATGGTCTCAATGGACAAAAAACAACACTGATATATGTTTTGGAAAATCTTTTATCAGCCAGTACAAACATTACTATAAAATAACAGAAAGAAAACGTTTCGAAAGTGTGTAGCTTACTCTACCAAAAACATGTTTTGCAAATAAAAAAGTCTTTGAAAATTCTAGTTTGTCAAGCTTGCGGCAAACCATACATAAACTAAATGTCAGTTTCCTTGAAAATAAGACGCAAATAAAACAAACGTCAAGTATTTATTGGTGACTTTCAGAAATCTCCACGAACATGTTTAGCAACTTGTATCAATTCTCAACATAATTTGGGACGAATTTTTTCTCCAACACAAACACTTTACTAAAAAAAAAGGAGATTATTTAAAAATATGACAAATCATTATACCAGTTGACATTTAAAAAAAAAACCCGCAATCCTCCTAACAATACCAGCAGAATTTGGCCTAGGTTATTCACTTTGATTTTGCTCACACACTTAACTATTCTTGACCTTGTTTATAGCTATAATATTGTCGCTGGAGGAAAATATTCCTCACTATTTAACCTTTGCTTCGTTTGTCTTCATACTTGCATGTAAATCCTTATGATAAGCCATAAATTAAGACTCTTTTTTTTTTGAATTGCAAAGCTACGTGAGAGCTATCTGTGCCAGCCGTCCCTAATTTAGCAGTGTAAGACGTGAGAGAAAGCAGCTTGTCATCACCATCTACCGCCAAATTTTGGTCTTCTCTTTTACCAACAAAAAGTGGAATTTACCGTCACATTATAACGTCACCATTGCTAAAAGGGTGAGCATGTTTGGTGTGACAGGGATTCGAACCCACGACTCTCATATTACGAGTGGAGCGTCCTAATCACCTTGCCCTGGTGGGTAAAATCAAGCCTCCTATAAATCGTTCTTAATCACCTTAATATCATATAAATATAATTGGCTTCGACACAAAATTAGTAGATTAGATTTAACTTAACATGAATGTAGTTGTGATATCTACATAAAATGTTACATACGAAGTGTTAAAATGAAAACTTTTATAAAATATATCGTCATAAATCAGTGTTTAAGTTTGTAATTTTAACAATCAAAACACATTTGGAATTGTGGTAGTAACAAGAACGACATTATTTGTGAAACTTTATTACAATTAGCATAGTATTCTTCTTTCAATGATATTCAAATATAAAACATAACAAATTCGAGAAATTTGAAAGAGAAACTTTCGTTATAAAATTGAATTTGATTATTTTTTGCTTTTAAATTCTATTTCTCTCAGAAAATTCTGTTTTGTGTTCAACAAATAATTAGAAAAAACAAAATTATAATTTCGAGTCCCTAACTTACAGGTAAGATCAGACTAGTTAAGTTTAGAGAAATTAAAGTTTTTTGTTCTTTTTTTTATTTTCTTCCAGTCTTCAACATTTTATTCTTAGTGACACCAGTTAGTGTGCATCTTATTAACGTAATGTGTGATCAGATTACTATGATGTTTGGAGTCTTTCACTTTCTGAAATACAACTATGTTATGACCTAAAAGTTTATCTGCACAAAACCAATCTCACTGATTTTTCACTTCAGTTAAAACCATTGCAACGTTTTTTAAACACAACAGGAAGAGTCTTCAGTAATTCTGGAGAACGGATTCTAGAAGTACGCAAACAGTCGGATGGCAACCGTATATGATGCATACAGTTTGTTTATTGAAGTCTTATTTTACCATATTATATTATATTTTCACACCATTCATGTCATGGTTTTCCTAATTTGTTTTGTAAGTTATTGTTTATTGATTTTATTAAGTTTCTTTCCTTAGTAAGATATATGACGGAAATGTTAAGTAACATTTTGAAATAACGCAAATATAACTGTATATATGTCATTTAATATACTATTTAGTCAAATTTTTATGTATGATAGGAACCTGTGACTGAATTGCGACTAACTTAAAACTACAATCAAAACAAGTCATCTCCTCATTATCTGAGGTTTAGATATGATAAATATTTGTGCATAAACACTATTTGGTTTTCTTATTAAACTTTATTCTTGCCAGTGCGTTTCTACGCTTATCTGTCTATCTGATATGTTGTACACTGTATACTTCATTTTGAATTTTTCTAACCCTAATTGAGTTGAGTTACGCATCACTAACAAGCAACAAACCAATTTAAAAAGGTTATCTTATCTGCTTTGGTACGTTTTTAATACATTTCTATACCCCTGCACCATCGAAAAATTGTTACGTCTCTCAGTTTTATCAACTCATGTGGTAGGGCTGATTTAACTGAGAAGTACAAAACAAGCAACACAGACAATAATGCTGGAAGCCACTTGCGTTTCAAAACCCCTCAAGTTGGTATCAGCTGGTGGATAATTCATGTCTTATATCGCAATTGGTACACCACTAATGTTTAAAAACTTCACTCCTTACTTCACATATTAACTTAAAATTTCTTTCCATCGTAGTGAAATAACTGTACTTCTTATTAAAATAACTTTAGTTTTACCCTAGAATCTGCATTTTCACCAAAAAAAAATAGGTATATATATATATAAGAACGGACACTGTATGTTGATATTTTAGACATGCTTATATTATTGATAAAAGAAACTACTTTACTATTTTACGTTCATAATTTATTTGTTGAATAATCTTTCTCCATATCATAAGCAGATTGTTGTTTAGACATGTTGTACCTTTTCTTAGGTTGTCTACAATTTCAGCTTCCAAGTTACTATTAGATTCATAAATGTTAATTACTACAACTAGACATAGAGCTCGTTTCATTAAACGGATCAGTTAAATGCTGGGTTATGTGTTAATTGTTATTTTACTATTTTTTCTACAAATATTTCAAAACTAAACCAATAACTTTGTTCGTCTATAAAATTTAACAGAATGGAAGTTCGACCCTACGTATCAGTTGCTGGATGTTTCCTGATTTATCTGCCAATCGGTACACTACTAACGTTTGGAAACCTCAATCCGTACCTAACTTCTAACTTGAAACAAAGAATCAAAAACGACACAACGTACCATGAAACAAATTGGATTTATTATGCATTTATATCTACATCTTCGCTGCTTTACTTTGGAGGCAAACTTAGTTGCTTCATTTGACGTCGTTGGAGCACAATTGTTGGTTCTTGCAGTTTTAGGTAAGTTTTATGATTTTATGATTGAAGTTAACCACAAAGCTACAGAAAGGTATCTGGTGTTTACTCGCCACAGGTATCGAAACCCGGTTTCCAGTGTTATGAGTCGCCAAACATACCGCTGTACCAGTGGAAAGTTTTTTCAGGTAAGGTGTAACATTTAAATATACATTTAATAATGAGCGCTAAAAATAATTCCACCAGGAATATTAAATTTATGTATGTGAATAATGATAATATACAATAACAATACACCTATAAATGACAAAAATTACAATAATGTTTAAAGTAATGTAAAGAGACCATTTGAGATTTATTTGGATCATAAAGGCATGTGTTACGGATGCTCAGTAGAATCAAAATCAAGAGAAAAGTTTCTGCATGGACTACGGTAAATGAAGTCAGAAAGAATTGTCTTCTATCTATCAAGGAGTTATTTTATTGTGAATGCTCTATACGGATGAAATGGTTTTTCAGCATTGGATCTTAAAAAAAGGAAAATGGCAAGTGTAAATAAATGAAACAAATTAAAAGGAGATAGTGTATACAAACAAAAAGGGGTGCAGAAAGTTGTGTTAAATGTTTGGTTAATAAATGCGTCCAGTGCTGTGGGTGTTCTCTCATAACTTCTATGGAACATTGTACTCAGCTACTTGAATAACAAACTCAAACATGGAAATATTTTTATTACTGGTGGTGAAAGTTCTCGATTCGATCAGAAAAGAAAACATTATGTTTTATGTCAGGAAGTGCAAATTTTTCTGTCAGTGGATGAGCTACTTAAAACATACTGTCAACAGAAAGAGAGAGGTCAAATATTTATTAATTTGTGGCCAACATGAACGTTTCAGGCAAACGTATCTATTGAAGTATGCTCTAGTGGAATATATTGCAGACCACGAGTGAAAGTTTTTGTTTGTTTATATTGTCACATTATAATGCCCCTACGGCTGAAAGTGCGAGCATGTTTGGTGTTATGGGGGATGCGAACCCGCGATCCTCAGATTACGAGTCGCACGCCTTAACACGCTTGGCCATGCCGGGCCATGATTAAAGGAATGGAAACACTTTGAAAAGATAGAAGCACAAAATTAAACACAACCAACATTATAGTTACGTGGAAACGACTTCAAATTATAGAAAATATTGTAAAACTTCAAACCTAGCAGTTGAATGAATTACAAAATAAAAATTTACAAATCTATTACATGAGTATAAATTACTTGTTTCTTGTCTTATATAGATCCAAAAGCTAACATTTAAGCTCGTTTTGAGCAAAATTCTTCTAATGATCTGGAAAGAGTATAAAAATAGTTTTTCCTTCCCCTGATGTTATGATATAGAATTGTTAAAGTTATACTGAATAACATAATTAAAGTTGTAAATACTATAAGTGGATGACAAAGATGATGAAACTGTATAGATAAAAGAACTACGATAGTGAGGCTTCCCAGTAGCTCAGCGGTGTGTCTGGGGACTTACAACGCTAAAAATCACGTTTTGATACCCATGGTGGTCGGAGCGCAGATAGCCTATTGTGTAGCTTTCTGCTCAATTCAAAGCAATAACATGTTTTATAAGTAAATGTAAAAATAATGATACTTTGCTCATAGAACAAAAATCGTTGTGATATAATGAAACAGTGAATATGGTAATCTTGCCCTTTGAGATTTATTTTTTTTCGAGATTTCAACGAATAATAACTTTATTGTTAGTGTGAGTGAAATATTTTTATAACTGTAATAGTTCTTGTTCAGAGGATTATGGCGCATTCATTGACACTATAAAACCCAAATTTTTAATAATTTAGCTTTGGCACAACTCTGACGTAATGTAATATACAATAAACTGGTAACTACAGAATCACATATGGAGTGGTTGATATTTTGGGTCTTTTCTGTTGGTTTGGACTGCAACCCAGGCCGGCCGGATGGCTTAGCTTAGCTATTGCAGCTTTGACTGACACTGCAAGTTACACTGATATTTGCTCTCAGCGATACAACAGTATGTCTGTTATATCCACTGGTAGAAATCGGGTTTCGATTCCCGTAGTAGGCAGAGTACAGAGAGTCCATCATGTAGCTTTGTGCTTAATTCCGAACAACAACAACAATTATTTATTTTAACTCCAGAATGTATTGAGCAAGTGAGGCATACAGGAACTAACTCGAGGGGTTACAGATAAAGTGAAAATCCCGATCTGTTAATAAGATTCCAAAAATAAGAACTTTTAACATGGTTTTACAATATCATGGAATAAAAAGAAAACTATTTATTCATTGGTTGCAGATGGAGTTGGTGAATTGTCTGTCTCTGTTCTTGTATCAAAACACACATTCTTGTTACTGATACTTCAAAGTGCCTACTATCTTCCCTGTTAGGGAATTTATGAAGGAAAAGCATAAATCTTTCGTCGCTTGCCTATACTGTGGTGTCTTCAAGTTGTCAGGAACCCCTTCAGTGTCGTCTTTAACGAGCTCTTTTTAACTCTCTCTTGACCTCGATAGCTTCATTTTGTAGTTAGTACAAACATACAAGCAGAAAGATTCTAAACACGTTCTACTTCGCAGTCAACAGTCATTATGTAATCATTTTTTATACTTTTGTAAATAAGCATCACATTTTTTCTTCATGCACATATTTATTCAATATTTGAAGGAATTGAAATGCCCAAAAATGCTTCATCCCTCTTCCATTTGGACATTTTATCAAGAATAAAAGTTTCATCACCAAACCTCTATGTTTCCACTCTTCCATTTGTGAATCTGTTATCATTTACAATACTTTTATCAATATTTGCTCTTTCACCAACTCTTTAACTCTTTAACAAGTTAGAACTTTTACTCTTTATCCATTCTTAAATTGATTATTAGAGTACATATATATATATTGTTGTTTATTTTGCTCATAGTTATGAAACAGCAATTAACAATGTGAGTGAAATATGTTTATAACTTTGTTCAGAAGAATATCGCGAATTTATTCATGCCATAAAAATAATAATTTTAATGTCTTAGCTTGACATAGCAGTGACGTAATGGAGTATACAACAAAGTCTGGTAGCTACCATAAGGCGTGCACTCGTAATCCGAGGGTCGCGGGTTCGCGCCCACGTCGCGCTAAACATGCTCGCCCTCCCAGCCGTGGGGGTGTATAATGTGACGGTCAATCCCACTATTCGTTGGTAAAAGAGTAGCCCAAGAGTTGGCGGTGAGTGGTGATGACTAGCTGCCTTCCCTCTAGTCTTAAACTGCAAAATTAGGGACGGCTAGCACATATAGCCCTCGAGTAGCTTTGTACGAAATTCCAAAACAAACAAACAAAGCTACCATAATCATTTATAGACTGGTTGACACTTTGTGCAGCCCCTCGTTACTGTTATAGAGGCGAGTAAAGTTGTTTTGAAAACATCTAATTATGTAAATATACTTACAAAAGACAGAGTGTCTCTCTTAGATATATAATTCTTAAATTCTAGTGGTTTAAAAGTGTCATACAATTATATATTTCTACAGCTAAAAAATCATTGAGTATTTGAGAATAACAATAAATCAGGTTTAGTACACTGATAAATTTAAAAACTGTCTTTGTCTAAACTACATTCTAATATTAAAATCTTCCTTTCATGTTGCCTTCACTTAGTTTATGAATTCAACTGTCTTTCTACTAACTTGAGAGCAGTCAAGTTATTTTTTGTGATCTTATTAAGTGTATTATTAATGGGAAGACGTGATTTCTTTTTTTATTTTCTCTGAAGCGTTAGTATAATTTATGCTCATATATTTAAGCAACATTATCAGTACATTAAGTTTTAGTTCTGCTTAGTCGACGGCCTGGCATGGCCAGGTGGTTAAGACACTTAACTCGTAATCTGAGGGTCGCGGGTTCGAAAGTCTGTCACTCTGTGCTTGTCCTTTCAGCTATAGGTGCGTAATAATGTAACGGTCAGTTCCCACTATTCGGTGGTAAAAAGAGTTGCCGAATAGTTGGTGATGACTAGTGTCCTCTCCTCTAATTTTACATTACTAAATTAGGAACGTCTGCACGTCTTCGTGTAGCTTTGCGCGAAATTCAAACAAAACTAAATTGCTCAGCTTATACCAAGAAATAATTGCTTTTAACATACAGACATCTTAAAGGTGTTTTTAAATGGTGATTTTTATGGTCACTATTTTGTTTCATCAGAATCCCTACTATTAAACACTGTCGTACTAAATGATAAGCTGTTTTTAGGAGAAACGTGTATTTTGAAGTTTTGTGAATAAATATTTTAATATGTGCGACAACAGTTTTATTTAGACTGTGATTTTACATATATACACCGATGATAGCAGACTTATATGAATTATTGTATTAGCTGGTTAAATACATGTGTTAGAAACGTGAATAATCAGTCCAAAGAGTCTCATTGTATAGAAACAATACAAAGATTTTACGCTAACTAAAATGAGCATGTCCTGTCAAATATTAAGAAGTAATATATCGTGAATACACAATTAAGATAAATAACTACATCTTCTGTTTTTAAATTCAATGACATAGAAAAGTTTACTATTACTAATTAAGTTAAAGAAAGGTAAATATTAAATTTAGAATCTACTGTTTTGGAATTTGTATAAAAAATATACATCTATATGGATTTTGAGCAATTTATTTTCAATATTAAATGTAATCTAAATACATGTATAAGATTCATATCTTTTTAATGAATACATAATTATAAATTGCAACGTATATAATGTATTGTAATTGGCTGTGCGACCTTTTGTTTTCATAAAATATTTTCTGTTATATTGAGCTCCTGGATACTTATAACTTAGCCGGACACCAAAGTTAGGCTTCGTACCAAAGTGTACAGTTTTCATAACGGGACAATAATACAGTGTGTTCTGAAAGCCACTTGATGACAAGTTTCGGGAAACAGGATCAGTGGATGATGCCAAAAGCTGTGGAAGGCCAGCAAAGCTATTGAAGGAGAAACTGAAGGATATTTTTGACAATGTGATGCAGAGTCCATCAAAATTATTATGAAAGTTAGCTCAACAGCATGATATTGGTCTTTGAACTGCTCATAAGGCCGTCAGAAAAAAATTAAAGCTCTTCCCATACAAAAAAATGACGGTACAAGAACTTGAAGCAACGGTCAGATGACAAGTGATGAAATCAATTACTTATGATTTCAACAGAATAGTGCTACTGCCCACATATCTCACAAAACTATGCGGTTATTAAATGAATGTTTTGGCGACGGCATTATTTCTAAAGACGTATGGCCCCCACGCTCACCAGATCTTAATCCACCAGATGAATGACTAGAAAGCAACGATAACAACATTCATCCAGTCTATTTCAAGCCAGAAACAAACAGTGGTGTTTAGAAACAACATAAGAAAGATCCAAGCCTATATTGATGCTAACAAGGGTCACTTTCAACATTGTTTATAATTTTCATTCATATTTGCCTCTTGTATTCTATATTGAAACATGTCTGTTAATAAATATATATAAGTGCACAATGACTTTCTGAACATCCTGTAAAATAAGTTATTTCCAGGTCCAGGTTGTTGGGTTCTCATCAAATTTGCCCTTATATAATGATTTCTGTCGATTTTACCTATCATAACACATTGCTATTTTTGTTTAATTTGAATTCAGTTTATAAATGTATCCTGAACATTTAAAAAACAAGAAACAGTACTATTTCTCTTTTCTTTATTTTACTTTCAATTACAAACTATTAATACTTGTAAAAAAATTAATGCTGCATTACAAAGAGGTTCCAGTGGGTTAGCGGTAGACCTATAGGACTGCAATATGAAAACACGAGTTGCGATTCCCTATGGTGAATGAAACGCAGATAACCAATTTTGAAGCTTGCTCAAAAGAAACAAAATCAAGCAAAAATTGTGGCTAACTTTACAATGTTATTTGTTTTGAAGTCTAGCTACTAATTAGACACTTGTACTCGGTTCTAGTTTATAGTGTTGTGAATCCATAAACTTGGCACTAAACCAAGGATGATGTGGTTAGTGCTGGGTATTGTGTTAGAGCTTGGAAGAGATACACACATTATACTCAGATAAGTGGGTACTACAGTGGCATAAAGGTAACACACATTAAGAAATTAATTATGCTAGCTTTAATTGCTTGTCAGGGAAAGCTTATATTATAAATTATTTTTTTTATAAACAACTGATGTTGGTTTTCATTTTTTAAACTTTGAACATATTAAGAAAACTATTTCCTGTAGGTATGGTATAACAGAAGAGTTTAACAGTTTTACCAGAGAGTAGTTTTTAACGTAATCATTTACAAATAAAGCAGACTTCTTCCGTATCTATTTGTTCAATTTCTTTTGACAATATTACTTGAAACACCAGCATTCTGACTGACAGAGGCAGAAAGTTAGGGAGCAATCTGAGGGTCATGACGTTGAATCACCATCTCGCCAAACATGTTCGTCCTCTCAGCTGTAAAAGTGTTACATATTGACAATCAATCCCATTGTTCATTGATAAAAAAGTAGCCCAAAAGACTATGGCGGGTGGTGATGACTAGCTACCTTCACCTCAACTGATAAATTAGGAACAAACAGATATAGGTCCTCGTGTGGCGATGCGCGAAATTGAAACCGGATCAAATTGACAGTTCATAAACTCTAACTACAAGAGTTACATCTACTCCAACTCAGGAAGTTCATCTTAATACAGACACATTCTAGTTTTACATATCCTCATTACTCTTCTTCAAACGACAGTTCATTTTCTAAAACTATCCTTTTCTTGCTATTTTCCAGCACTTCACGAACAAGAAGTGCAACATAAAGTTGTGCCACATCTTTCTGGAAGAAACATTTCACGATAACACCATCAAATTCTAACTGACAGATATCAGATTAGAGTCCTTGAAAATAATTTATACTCTTATCAGCTGAATGATCACTGTTGATAGAAGAAGACAATATTTACTATATTCTCCCCACATAACATAACTGATATCAATTGTAAAACTAAATACGTATCCCTCAGTACAGTATGACAGTTTTATTAAAAATATTTTAAAAATCATAATAAACTGCGAGGAGAATATCGGAGTAGAATCAGTTTATCGAAGGTTTACATATTGGGTGTATTTAACAGAGTAGAATCACTTAAAGGAAGTTTTTATCTTGTCTATATTACCGGAGTAAAATGGATGTTGTAATTTTTGGTACATGGAGCAAACGAAAGGGAATGAAATATAACCAAAGGCTGACAAAAAGGTTTGTATCTCTTGGCTGAGTGTTAAAGAGCACCGGATTTCAAATAATCTTGAGTTACTATGATCGAAACATGAAATTGCATCAATTACTTAGGTGTATTGCAGGAAATCAAGAAAAGCCGAAAGGGAAAAGGAGACAAAAGCGAAGAAAGGAGAGCTACGTAAGACGATTTCTTGAATGCCGGGAAGATGTGAGTTGTGGGCTGTCAGAGAGAAATAAGCAGGGAAATGCAGGCCACGTACATCAGTTGCTCTTAGAAACTAGTGAGACGTAATCGTGAATGAGACGTAAATATTTTTTCCATAACATTTGTTATTTTTAGGTTTATATTGCTCATTTTGTTTGTATGTAATTAAGCACAAAGCTACACAATGCACAATTTGTGCTTTGCCCACCGCCAGTATTTATACTTGGATTCTAGCAATATGAGTCCGCAGAAATACTGCTGTGCCACTGAGGGCAGGTTTATAATGAACAAGTTAAACATAAATTAACACATCATACCAATACACTCGACTCTATTTAGCACTTGCATATTCTGCAGTACCACACAGTCTCACAATTTATTTTGTACGCTTCTGTGTGTCATTTCCACTTACTATTGTTTCATAGCAGCTTCTATTTCCCGTGTATGTATTGTTTAAGCTAATCATAAAATATATTGTTGTTCTATATTTTTATATATCATGAGATAGTTATATCTGTAACATGTTAGTAGAGCTCTATAGTTAGAATTATAACTGTCCTTTAATACCAGAAACAATAAACAATCTATTGTAAGAAGCACGTTACGGCAGACTGGAGAAAGATAACAGTGCATGCAATTTCGTAATTGAACGACTATTATAATGTCAGAAATTTGTATATTTTAAACATGAAGCCAGAAAGACAATACGTCACTTAAAATAATAATAATATATGTGTGTGTGAAGTATAAAGGTCGTTTTTTTCTAAAGTTTTATCAAAATGTGTGAATCTCTCTGACGTGAAAGATTTGGTTTCGTTTTGAATTTCACGCAAAGCTACACGAGGGCTGTCTGCGCTAGCCGGCATGTAAGAAAAGCATAGACAATAAATACATTGTCAGATTAATAGTTTCGTTTTGTATTCACTTACTGATCAAGTTTCTCTTACTGCAATCTACAGCCTTCACACTAAGTATGATTAGCTTTTAGAACAGGCTCGACGTGTTGAACGCTTGTACGATCATTATCAAGTGCACAAAAACATTTTACCGTAAAAAACGTTTTAGTATTTGAATCAACATTCAACATGTAACAATTTATTTAAATTATAGAATTTATTGATATACATTACAATATATATCAATATATTGATAAATATTCACCTAAGTTTTGCTAGTTATTTTTGTTTAATTTCGCACAAAGCTACTCGAGAGCTGTCTGTGCTAGCCGTCTGTAATTTAGCAGTATATAGCAGGGAAGGCAGCTAGTCATCACCACCCACCGCCAACTCTTTTACCAACGAATAGTGGGATTGACCCTAACATTATAACGCTCCCACGGCTGAAAGGACAAACATGTTTGGCGCGACCGGTTTGCGAATCCGCCACCCTCAGATTACGAGTCGTACTCCTTAACACGTTTGGCCATACTTGACTGTTATTTATGTATGATTAAACAAAAACAATCTAAAGATAAATAAATATACAAAATTATAGAATGTTTTATGCAAAACACTTTCATAAGCATTGCCATAAGTGAAAAAGTTACGATAAAAGCTGTATTGAGATACACTGCTGGCCAAAATCTTAAGGTCAATGAACAAAAAGAAAAAATATGCATTTTGCATTGTTAGACTCAAACCTTTTATTTGAGTAGAGCTTCGAAAGATGAAACTAAAAAAAGGGAAATTAAAAATAAAAACTTTTTAGCGTTTAATATGAAATTAGCATAAATACTAGCTGGTCAAAAGTTTAAGACCATACCAAAAAGAAGTACGAAACAAGGTAAAAAATGGCCAATAAGAGGTCTCAGGAGCGAGTTGCACGATCGGCATTGCGAATAACTGAAAACATTCACTTCGCATGGTCGGTAAAAGCGTTTGCAGAAGAATGGCTGGAATGTTATTCCAAGTGGTGAAGGTGGCTTCACGAAGATCATGTACTGTTTGGAATTGACGTTCATATCTATAAACTACCCTTGCCATCGACCCCCAATCATTTTCAACGGGGTTCAGTTCAGGGCAACAGGCTGGATGTTCCAAAAGAATTACGTTAACCGCCAGGAAAAAGTCTTTTGTCGTAGGGGCATTGTGGATTACAGCATTGTCCTGCTGAAAGATCCAATCATTTCCACAAAAGCAAGGGCCTTCAGTCAATAAGGATGCTCTCTGTAACATGTATATCTTGAAGCTCCATTGTTCTATGGAAGGAGAAAGTACCCCAGATCATGATTGAATCCACTCTATTGTATCGTGTAGAAAATGCCTTTTGTGGGATATCCTTATCGTGCCAGTAACGTTGAAAACCATCTGGAACATCCAGGTTAAATTTTTCTCATCAGAGAACAAAATCTTCTTACACTTTTATACGTCCCATGTTTGGTGCTTCTCAACAAAGTATAACCAAGCTGTTTCGTGGTGTCGAAAGAGGCGTGGCCTCTTTGGGTATTTATGGCTTTTAAAGCTTTTCTTTCACAGATGCCATCTTATTTTTCTTGAGCAGCAATCTGCGTCCGTAAGGGCCAAAATGTAGTTCGAAAGGGCGGCTGGTGTCTTGACGGGCAACCCGTCGAATCCTCCTGCTCAAAGTCTGCGAAATTTTCATGGGCCAACCGCTTGAAATTCTCGTTCCGTATCCCTCAGGGTATATTCAAAATGTTGCAACAGCAGCTTTAGTATGATTAATCTCACCAGCGATGGCACGTTGAGAAAGACCTTACTTTTGCAGTTCGATAATTCTGCCACGTTAAAACTCTGTCAACGTTTTAGCCTTGGCCATGTTCTTACCCAACATAACACAGGAGATGTCATTGGAAGATTTTAATAGAGCTAATTCTTGAACACAAATGATTTTCATTACGTGTTTATATATTATCGCTTCGTTTCAGTACAGTCTCAAACTTTTGACCAGCAAGTAATTAGGCTAATTTCACGAAGTTTACGTTTTCCCTATTAAATGCTAAAAAAGTGTTTTTTTATTTTCTCTTTCATTATTTTCATCTTTTAAAACTCTACTTAAATAAGTGGTTGAGTGCAAAAAATGCATATTTTTTGTGTGTTCATTGGCTTTACGATTTTGGCCAGTAGAGTATGTTTTGGTATTTTATAATTGTGGGATCGTTTGATTTTTTCAAATAAGCTTCTTGATTGTTCTCCTGTTAGTATCAGGCTCATGTTTCAGTACTGTGATATTTTGCTCAGTAAAAAGTTTATTTTTACTAATAAGCTCAGGGACTTGGGAAGGCGTTTTTGTTTGTTCGTTGTTGTGTTTTGGAGTCCTTTTAATCTAATTTTCAAGTTATGTCCTGTTTCAACTATGTAAAAAGCTAAGCAACTGTTACAGTGCATATTTCATATGTTTCGTAGTGAGGTAGGTTCATTATGCAATTTTCTTAACATGTATTTAATTTTTACTCCAAGAGTTTGGTTCTGATGTATATTACATGATTAGAAAATCACTTTATGTTTCTCCTCTGTATGTGTATTTTGTATGAATGTTAGTGGTGAAATCTTGGTTGTGTGATATTAACGTTTAAAACATTAATCGTATAGTTGTTTTCATTTTCCTCTGTGGAATTTATATCTTTATGCAGATTGTTCTTGTGCTGGAGAAATTTTGTTTGTAAAACTTCACCTCTATATCTAACCAAATATGCAGTTTCTATTCAGAAGTGACCAATTCATGCTGTTTTATCTGATGTAAGAAATGAGCGACCAAAGACTGGACAATGTATTTCACGTGGCTGGTTGATGTAACTGGAAGATGCAAGAATTTTTAAATAGAAAATAAGCAAATGTGGCTAGTTGTAACAGTTCGATTTGGTGATCATTTTTATATTGATTTTTTCTTGTAATTTTGTGAAATGTTTCTTCAGGAAAGTTGAATTGCTTCATGACAAGGGGTTTGAAGATTGTGCAAATAATGTTTGAAAAGTTTCAGATGAAGAAAATTATTTTTATTTTAACATAAAAATTATTTTCCATTTGCACCATTCAAACCTCGTACTACATATTTATGGATAAATTTTTAGTAAAAATATTTAATTGAAAATTCTGATTTTGTATGTGTACAAGTCTTGTAATTGTTTTATTCAGAAGATCTTTTATTTCCTTACTTAATAAGATTTACCTTATGCAAGAATGCATGTGTTTTATACACACACACACACACATAAAAAAATATATTAATACTAAGAATAAAGTAAAATTTAATTTACTTAGCCCCCAAATGGTAAAACCTTGTTACTTTTTTATGATTTCTTTTTCTTTTACTTTGGCAAACAGTCACCTTCCCACAACTGTCTGAAGGGTGATATAAACATGAGGCATTGTGGGTTAGAGCATTCTTATCTCACTCTCCTGTTTCTAATTTCTATTATTTTATAATATTTAGTCTTTCAATTTATTTTATTACTATGTGCGACCAGCAAATAGAGGCTAAGACTAATAGATTATGCATCCCTACTAAAATGTGGTTCATACTTGTTGAGTAACCTCGAAAACCGAGGGTACATTCTGTATCCCACATTATAGGCAATACCCTAGAATTCTTTCAATTGGTGCAACATTTTTTTATTTTCGTTGCAGCTTGTTTTTGGTTATAACCAACTATACCGAGCCTGGCATGGCCCAGTGAGTTAAGGCATTCGATTTGTAATCTGAGGGTAAAGGGTTTGAATCCCGATTGCACCATATCATGCTCACCCTATCAGCCATGGGGGCATTATAATGTGACAGTCAATCCCACTATTCATTGGTAAAAAGTAGCCCAAGAGTTGGTGGTGGGTGATGATGACTAGCTGCCTTCCTTCTATCTTACACTGCTAAATTAGAGACGGCTAGCACAGATAGCCATGGAGCAGCTTTGCTCAAAATACAAACCACAAACAATAACAAAATAAATATGTTGTGCAATACTGAAAATCAAAATAACAAAAGTAAAATGATTAATTTTAAAACAATAAGTACCACAGCACTAAAAGACTGTATTTCTGTCAAATCCATAACCGGTATTTAACATGAATCTGTTTACATTAGGTAATCTAGCTTACCTTGTTAACAGAGTTATGGTTTTACATTTTTTCCAAGAACAGCACTGTAATTTATAGTTTAAAAAAATGTATAATTTTACTAATTTATATTGTTTAACATATAAGAAAGAGACATGATTTCTTTCAGTTGAAAAATTTATGAAAGGATGAATATTTTATGTGGTAGTTTATGGTAGACATCTTCAGAAAATCTTGTTAAGTTATTTAGTTTCTGCATGGAGACAGACAGTTATCAGGATATATGTACACTGTAGAGCAAAATGCTTGCTTTGAATTATCATACGGAGGTACTGCTATAAAAATTGCATTGGCTGTTCAGTTTAGTTCTCAAACAAAATGGTGGTCCATCCTCATGTTTATTTTCTCTCAGACTAGAATGCCAGAATTAATATGACAAACATGATAATGGCATAAGAAATTTTTTCTAATAAAGAGAAGTTTGGTCATTCTTTTTTGTTTTATCATTTTCCACTCATATGGAAAGGGAGTTAAAATATCACATTATGATTTTTTTATGTTACACAAGTCAACTGTGTTGATACTGAGCTTCAAGACTTAAGCATGAAAACCTTTGTTTTAGAGAATGTTTACACTTTTGATTCTTTGGAAACAAAATTCATTATTTCATTTTTTTACAAGTATAATTTGAAAAAACAAATATTTTCAGTGGAATAGCTTGCATTATGAAACCTGCTTATAAAATTTTTTATGAATTTACTTTTCTGTAAAATGAATTTTAAAATAGGTGCACTTAAGCAGTTTCAATTATTGAAATAATCTTGTCATTAGACCAAAATATTTAACACATAATTATGATAAAATTACCTGTCAGATATATGGAGTATTTATGGCTATGGAGCTATATTTCTTACCTCTTGATTTTTGGCATCAGACTAAATCCGTTGAAAGTCCATATAAGCCAACAGGACACCACATTTTATCACAGAAACGCAAGTACACTGATTTTTCTCAGTTGTAAAATTTCTGTTTTGGACTTTTTCTTATTAGAATAGATTATTTTATTCTGATAATGCAGCCCCCAGTGGCTCAGTGGTATGTCTGCGGACTTACACACTAAAATCAGGGTTTCGATACCTGTGGTGGGCAGAGCACAGATAGCCCATTGTGTAGCTTTGTGCTTAATTCAAAACAACAACAATCTGAAAATGAAGGCATTTGAATAGTATCAAAGTGTATTGTAAACTCTAGTTACAAATGTGGAATTAGTAGGTCCCAGGATTTTATATTTTTGTTTTTTTTATTCTGTAGGTTTACCACTTGAAAATTCCTTTCACTTTTTTCTCCGATAGTGATGAGCTTTCTGAAAATATCAGTGGTCTGTTATTTTGTGGATCAACTATATTCAGGCTTTAGAACACTACAAACAATTGTAAAATAGATATATTTCAGGTTTCACTTCACTTGCATCTACCTGATCTCCATAAAATTTAAACAAAAGTAAAAATCTTTAGTATTTACATATTGCATATGAAGAATATAGTGCATTTATTGATTACCATCAGAATCATATTAAAACAAGTGAATTGTAAATAAAAAAAACTTAAGATCAAACCATTTTAAAATTTAAATCCAAATATACATTAGCAGGAAAAGTGAAAAAAACAACTTATCCATGAAGTAAAACATGATTTTCCAAACTTAGATGATAATTTACCTTTACCCCAACAAATGTGGCCATTCTTCCAGTTTCATTGTGTGAAGGGATTCATGTGATTAAACTATGGAAAAAGGATCTACAACTGAGAAAGCAAAAATGGAAGAATTAGTGGGGAATATGATTAAAAATTGTATAAATTTGTGAAAAATTTCTGTGTGTCCATACAAACTGTAAAAATATGCAAAATATATTTAGAAAAAAGATATTTGTAGATCTTAAACACAATCTTATCCTTCAGTCCACCATCAGAAATTCAAAATTTCCATTCCATAGGAAAGTCAGTACAATCAACTTAAACTGTGTGAATTAAACTGAACTTTAAATGTCAACATTAAATTATGTTTCAGTCTAACTTCTAGTAGTTAACAAATATCTGTGGAACCTTTTTTGTTCATCAAGTATTTTATTTTATCCTACTTCCTCTGACATTTTGGGAGTTTGACAATACCGTTCTGGTACTCAAGAAGTAAGTGCATAAGTTATGTAGACAAAATATAATTCTTGAAAGATCTAGTATTATAAAGATTGTAAATCCATTTTCACTTGTTTAAATGCTATGAAAAGTCTCCAAGATGATAAGAAAAACAAGTTCACACTGTAATAATATTGGCATAATACGTGTAATAATTTATTCTGAATTTTGTACACAATTTTGCAAAAAATGTAGACTTCTGATAATATTAATTTCTGTAGTTGTAAGTATTGTCTTCATTAACATTACTGAATAAAAAGTAATTAGTTAAATGATGTCAACATAAATATTTTTTTTTAAACTGGTATTGAAATATTCCAGCATCTCTATATTATAACTGGATCTGTAGGACTATCAAATTATAACTTTTTGTGAACAGTATTGCCAGCGAATATTTCTACTCATTACTAGTTTTTTTTTAATTATGAGTAAAATTGAGGAAGAAGACTAAAACCTAGAATCAGTCCACCATTTTATGTTTAACTGCTACTTTATATTTGTGAGAATTGTAATCAGAGATTTCCAAATGAGTATGATTTATTCCATTGTCACTTTATAGGTATTAAATAAAGCCAATTTTATATATTCCAATTTATCAGAGACTTAAGATTACACAAATTGATTAGATCATAAAAGATATGAAAAAATAACTTCATTAAATTCGTTTAACAATACATTTTAGATTTCTCTACTCAGGACACATCTTAGTGATTTTTAGCTCATACTGATTACATAGGAAAAGGAGAAAAAAAAAGATAGTGAAGTAAATTAGAGTGAAACAGAACCTATGATTATCATAAGTCCCCAAGACTGCCTCAGAAACAAATGTTTCACAACCAAACTATTTTCTCAGGTTCACATATAAGTAGTTTAATTCTTTGTTCTTGTGAAAAACACACAATTCATAAAGGAAAAGCAACAGATTTTTACAATTCTACATTCTGGTATTTCCATTTTTTTGCTGAACATAGATGTGGTAATTCTTTGTTAAGATGATATGTAAACATTTCACCAAAAAAAACTATATGCTTACAATCCTACATATTACTGTGGTGATCTGATTATTGCACCTGGATGTGTTAATTGTTTGTTCAGATGATATGCAAACAATTCATGGAAGAGAAGTATCAGATACAGTTTTACATATAAAAGTGGGTTTCAAAGAAATGGAGATAGACTGTAACAATTTTAGTGAAGTAGTGAACAACATTTAAAAGAATTATTATAAAAGTTGAGTTAGAAAAACACGGGCTCAAGAAGTCTTGAAAGAAAATTATACTAATCTTGGTCCTCAGTTTGTTTTTGACGAAGAAAGGTCCACCTTTCAAAATGCTTTGATTATCAGGTTTTTATCATTCTATAGAGATTTGAGTTCATGATCTAATTTAATGTTTTGTGTATTGAGAATCATCAATTAAGTATGTCACAATTATAAACCTTTATTATAAATTCTTTAACTTGTCTTAGACTTAAAAAACCTCTTCACCAGTGAAAGCTCCTGACAAAAAAATCTAAGTTTAAATACTCTTGGTGGCTACAGCACTAACAGGCTATGTTACAGTTATGTGTTTTATTTAGCAAAAAGTATTGAAAACAGTAGTATTTACAATATAATAGATTTATTACAGAATATATTATAATATCATCCTGCAAATTCACATTTGGGCAGTAAAAAGTGGTACTACTGAAATACCATCAGTCTCATGGTAATCTAATATTTTATCTGTTATCCTTTAATAATCTTTTATTTAATTATTTATTTTACTTTTTGATTAAGTACTCTTTTATTAAAAGTTATGTCTTTTCAATAACGAAGATTGGTGTTTGGAAGAGGTGCATTCATTCTCAAGTAACCAAGTTTTAACGGTAAAGAAGATTTTTAGTATTTAAATTAACATTCAACAATCTAAGTGCATTTAAGTTTCGGAATTGATAGTTGTTATTCATGCATGTGCACATGTTTCAGCATCAATTGACAGATACATTAGTCTTAAGAGAGAAACAAATAAAATTCAAAAGAATATGAAAAACTATGAAATATGTTATGTGACATATTTGCATAAGATCAGGAATGTCTGTTGAAATCACAATTAAAGATATATACAGAGATGTGCCTAGTTAAATGTTAGTTGCAGGACTGTTTGATTTTATTAAACCTTTCACGATGAGCTCGCTATAAAATACATGATGTTTTTAAACAATACCTTTAATACAGCTCCCACTTTCTACATAATATATACGTAATAAAGTATCATAATGTTCGTTTCTTTGTCGCAGTTCTGATAAAGATTTCTTTTAACTATCTCAAATGATAGTGAGACAAAGTTCTGTGTAATACATATCTCATGAAAACCAAATTATTATTTTACAATGCTATTTGGTAATGTTTCATAAAATAATTAACATGTTGTAACGTTCTCATGTAATATGGTAGTGTAAAAGTACATCAGTGTAAACATCTTGTTTTATCAAAACTAGGCTTAGTGTGTCTGACTTTGGATGAAACTTTGAAATTGTTTTTCTTTATTAAGTAAGTAAATGCACCATAATCCCACACATTGATGTATACTTCTTTATCTGTGATAAGATACTTCATTTCTGTAGATTGTTTGTTCTACATGATTCAGTAAATATCAGTAAAACATCCTCAACATCTGAGACAAACATTGCTATAAAATAATTTATGATCAAGTTTAGAAAACTAGTGATAGCACATTTTACAATGACAAATCGTAGTTTACGAAGTTTGTGATAATAAAGATATAGAAGAATCATCAGAAACTTTGGAAATAAGACGCACAGGTCACCACAGTTACATACGCTTGTTTGTTTTGGAATTTCGCACAAAGCTACTCGAGGGCTATCTGTGCTAGCCGTCCCTAATTTAGCAGTGTAAGACTAGAGGGAAGGCAGCTAGTCATCACCACCCACCGCCAACTCTTGGGCTACTCTTTTACCAACGAATAGTGGGATTGACCGTCACATTATACACCCCCACGGCTGGGAGGGCGAGCATGTTTAGCGCGACGCGGGCGCGAACCCGCGACCCTCGGATTACGAGTGCACGCCTTAACGCGCGCGGCCATGCACATACGCAGCGTTGAGTTTCACATATCTGCTTTAACTTTTTTTATCAGATCTCAAGATTCCTTGGGACGAACTATTTCTCCTAAGTGAACCCAAAATCGACAAAGAAAGAAATAACAAAAATTATCAAACCAAAAGGTTTTTCACTCATCTACAACAATTCCCCTAACTGTTAGGGCCTAACATATGCACAAATTCAACTGCGTTCAGCTCACACACTTCATCAATATGGAATTTGTCTGTAGTTAAAATCCTGTCGCTATGTGGCAATAATGCTTAAAAATTAACATTTCTTTCTTTTCTTCTGTTCTAGGACATAAACCCTATATGCTAAGCTGAAGATCCTATCTAATAAAAATTTTTCCGTCAAAACATTCTCTATGTTCCCCAAAAACACACCATTCATTTATGCTTATGGATCTGTTAATTTAATACCATATTAACATAAATTAAGGTGATAATCAATTATTGTGATATAAAATTTCAACATAAACCTAAATAAGTAAAGAATGTTTTTTTAAAGTACAAATAGAAGTTATAAGTCCAAACACATTACGCTGTGCCACTTACACTGAGAGGCCGATATTTTAAAGTCACATATGTTACGCTTTTGTTGATAGTAATTATTTGATAATTAAATGGTGAAATTACGCTTTAACATAACGTTTTTACAAATAACACTTTTTAGTCTCCAAACTCGCTTTTGAGATATTCATGTAATTGTTTGTTTTTCAGTTTGTGTATGTTCAAACTGCTATCAAAGTGAATAAGATTCGTCAAGAAACCTTGTTGAAATGGAAATAGTTGAACTCTTAAAATTCTGCATTCATTAAAACCGGGTATACTTCTTTTCATTCATAACACAATCACTCTTCAGCAAAGACGATTGCATCATTGAATTGGAAACCTTTTAAAGCATTCACGAAAACAGTGAATTTACATTGCGAGTTGAACGATATAAAACATATTTGTGCATAAAACTTAAGAAATATGTAACGTTTTGGACATGACACTGTTGAATAAAATATTTTACTTTTCCACACACATGCATATCATGAAACATAAGGTCACTGCATCACGTCAAAAAAATTACGTAAATGACACGACAACATAAGAGATACATGTGAACGACTGTAGACTCTCTCAAGTTAACATATACGAAATAATGTACAACAAATAATAAAGAAAATACATACACAACAAACAAGAAAGAAAACCATTTTAGATCTTCAACGAAAGTTTACTATCTGCTAAATAAGTCATCATCAAAACGAAAACATTATCTCACCGAACACTACAATACGATTTGTTCATAGCGTATTATCACAAACATATATTTATCTGAATAAATATGCTGTTATGTGCACGTACCACGTTAACCCTTTGAGTGTATAATGTATTTACTCTAATTCCGGCAGGAAATCCTTTAGTAACTTTTAATTACCTACTAAAGTTAAAACTCAGTCCTAATGATAGCATTATCTATAACATATCAAATTACGCTCAATTATATTATAGGTATCACAAAATAAATAGTAATTAACAATAATTCGACATTTTAAATCTTTCTTATCAAATGAATAAACAGTGAAAAATAAAATTCGTACTCTTACAACTTTACCTCAATATACACTCAGATTAAACACAGCTACCACATTACTTCTAGAACTGTCATTATTTTTCAGGTATATAGATAAATACAGGGCAGTAAGGTCTACCGAGTTCTCACCACGAAGACAGATTAAGATATTGATAATCTAAAGAAAAAAAATGCATTCGTTGTTCAAAATGCAAAGAACTCATTCCCGAAACATCACCGATCTTTCAATGGTATGACTGTCTTAACTTGTGTCTTAATCACAGTAGTAAACATAAAAATGTAGAGCTTAGATCATACCGTGGAAAACCACTTGACAGAGGAAAGAGACTCATTTTAAACTGACTTCTTTTCATCGCTACCACCTTCAATCGAGCATTTTATTCGTTGTCTTTTCAATCACATGACTGTCTGTGTTGTTTCCAGATACATTTTCGAGAATCTCTTTTTTTTTAGTATTAAAAGTAACCATTACAATACGAGGGGTGACAATATAATGTTGTTGGATCGCTATAGCCAGTACACAATAAATCTCGGAAACTATAATTATGACAAACGCTTATTAATTGAAAAATTACTGATATTTGACAAAGAACGTTTATAGATTTTAGACAATACGAACCGTTCAACTTCAGAGAACTAACATCAGATGCTGTTATTTCAACGAAGACATTATGTAACTTCAAAAGTGAGAAACTTAAAATAGAACTAGTCTGCGTTCTGGTCAAGTGAAATGTACCTACGTATCAACACAGAATCATTTGACATACATCGACAGACATTTAACGTCTAAATTGAAATTATATTTCCAGCTTATGAAATCTTAACAAAATTAATCGGAGACTCCTCAGGCATAAACTACAATACGTAACATGCTGTTAAGTTCAAGAGAACTGGTGCTAATATTTCTGTCAACATTGATATTTTCTGGATCTCTGCTGCTCACAACATAACCTTCATATGCTTTTTCATTGTTTTGTCACCCACTTCTTGGTATTTTGGTGAAGGACATAACAATCTAATTACATTAGAGTGACAATTAACAGTTGAGAAAATATCCTTACCCTTCTATCCTGTGTATTTGTTTAACTTATAATTAACTATTGCGTTTCATTTCTGCTGTTTTGTTCCAGGTATATTATGATAACCATTCTTCTTTCCTTTTCCTCTTATAGCAGACAAGATATTTTCAAATTCTCCTCAGTTTTTTTGAAGTCATAGATGATCATTACCGTTTGTTCTTGTATAATGCTAAGGCTGTTCTTTAAATAAAATCATTTTTCCTAATATTAGGTTTGTTAAGTTTTCAGACATTAGGTGATTTTCTATTATTACATAATCTTGAACATTTTACTTTAATGTCACAAGCCAGCGAGCATCCTATTAACATAATGTATGATTAGTTTTCCCTCTTGTTTCTTATTACACAATTGCTGAAATGCCACTGTTATAACCTGAAAATTTGGCTTTACAAGACCCTTCTGACTGATATACTTCTGTTTTACCAGCGTAACATGTTTTAGACATGTTTATTTTACCATGTATTAAATCATTTATTTAGAGTTTAATGTATCATTCGAATTAGTGATACAATTATGACTGACTTGAAACTACAGCAAATACCAAATAATTGAGATATAAATATTTTTTCAAATAAAGTTGATATTTTAAAATAAATATCTTTAATTTCATTATTTCTATAAACTTTTCTAAACATTTTGATATTAGAAACGATATTAACAGTTGGTTCTTTTTTTCAACATTTGTTATTGCTCGCGTGAACATATTTTCATTTTGTTGTTTGAATGCTCATTTTTTTCACAATAGAAGATACTGTTGCAAATACATTTTATATTTATATACATCTCAAAAATAAACAAGGTAAGCAATATAAATACTGCAATTATAAAGTTTAACTTTGAAAACACTGCACTGAAATGCGATTAATATATACTGTTGTGTAAGTTCAGTATTGCACCTGGGATATCTGTTGTGAAACACTAACAAATTAACATACAGCAAGCTAATGGAAATTATTGTACGATAAACAATATGTAATTTCATATATTAACATATATATTTATATATGAAGAATCAAGTGGGTAATGGACATCTACATTGTTACACTGCTCTATATGTACCAATCACTAAAAAACCACCTTATGTCACTGGTTTGTCAAAAAAGTTACTTTTCTCTGTTTTGTTAGTCTACTAATAAGAAGAAAGAGTTATTTAACTGTAAAAGTTCAGGATAGCTGATACTTACCTTAATACTGGAAACCATCTGTGTTAAAACACAAGTTTTTCTTTGTTTTACCGGTACATTTCAACGCATTAAATAGTGAGCATGCGCACAAACAGAACATTTACAAAGTAAGAACAAATATAATTTCAAAAAAAAATATTTCCTCCTTAGAGAAGTAACTGTGTTTTCTAGGTTTCATTCCTCATGAGTTGTGTGACAATTAACGTTAATTCATAAAATAACTATTTTTTTGTCACGGACTCTTGTTTTTATGCAAAATAAAGAAAGAAATAAGACTGGATTCTGTAAGTAGAAATTTTTGTCGCATTTATAGCAGTGGTGAAAAGTAATTTTGAATATTAAAAGTTCAAACTTTAAAATTTTTACCTTTTAATCTAGTTTCACGATCATTTGTACTTTACTAATTGCACAAAGTTAATGAATAACTCCATATATACCTTTCCATGTTTCAGTGTTCTTAGTTACCATTTTACCATTTAAGGTTCATTATTTATCATTTGAATAATCTTTCTTTGCAAGATAACCGGGTAGTAATTCGAGGGTCATGTTAATTTTGGTAGGTTGTATAAATTTTTAGTTTTTCGGTCATATTTAAATTCGAGCCTCCCTTAATCTTATATTTTTTAGTTTATTCGAATCGACCCTATTATACATTATATTCCCAAACGTTTTAGTCAGATGCTTCCTAAATATGAAAACAAAATTTAAGTTCCAATGATATGTTAAAATATTATAACTTATTTACTGTTTAAATTATCACATGTATTACTGTTTTTTTTTTCTGTGAATGTTAAAACTATAAATTACCAGTAATATTAGTATGTAAAAGTCAGCAGAATGGAAGCTCGACCCTTAGTATCAGTTACTGGCTGTTTCCTGATTTATCTGGCACTCGGGTCAACACTGACGTTTGGAAACCTCACTCCTTATTTAACTTCTTTCCTGAGACAAAGAGTGAAGAAAGACATAACATATAAAGAATCCAGTTGGATTTTCTATTCGTATATCTCAACAAGCTCGCTGCTTTACTTTGGAGGCAAACTAGGTTTTTTCATTGGACGTCGTTTGAGCATGATTATTGGTTCTTGTATTTTCTGGTAAGATATACATATATATATAGATATAGATATTAACAATTACCAATAAAAACAAGTTCAATAACACTGTTAACATTTTAAATATAAGCAAATAAAATATACAATGAATACACGTTTTTAAATGAAAGTAATCTTCATATTACCACTTTATCTAATATTTAACTGGATGAAGAGGGTACGTTTATTGGGTTTGCTACAAGCTATTAGGTTTTTTTACGAAGTTAATATTGTAACATTTTTTATTGATTATTTAGTTTATATTTCTTCTTATATTTGAGATATGTTACTCTCCTTGTGTGTATGAAAATGTGCAACGTATACAAATGTTGTAATATAGCAATATCTACTTTTTTGTGTTATGAGTTTGTTTGATGGTCATTTAATAAATTTTCTATCATTAAGGTTAACTATGAAATTTTAGTTATATAAAAGCGCTAATGTTTACCTTTTACTTATAACGTGTGGAATTTTAGTGTATATGTATTATAAAACTGTCACAAGATTTCTCTAGCAATGACATATGTATACAATTGTTGTGAAAAGTTATGTAAATTATGTGGCCACATGAGATGGAACCTCATGACCTAACGACTAAATACTTACCCTGCCTTAAGTTCAAAAGATTTAAGTTACTGAATATAGTTAAAGTATATTTTTTTCTGCTCGTTATTTAATGTTGTTTTGATTACGATGTTTTTAAACTCACAGAATTCTTATGTTTTTAATTAGGTCTTTTCTTTTATATCTTCTTTCTGGTTTCATTATTTGTTAAAATTATTGTTAATCTTGTTATATTTATGCTCTATTCTTCGTTACAGTTAACATGAAGTTCTGGCGTGACACGTTTGTTCTAGTCGATTACTACATCAGTGTAAATGTACATAAATATAATCCTATACGCCCCTTTTTATTTAGTTTTGGTAGGATAGTATCCGTGTGCATATCTGAAAAGAAAGAAAGTGCTATATGAATAATATGACGTTAGCATTTGTTTTGAAGATGCAATCCTACGAAATAACTTGATCTCAAACTTATAATTTAAAATATCTGTTTCATCAATCAGTGTAATGTACAACACAATTATTGATATATCCAAGTAATAAGTTATTCATTAATTTTTAGAAACCCATCCGTACTTTCCATTGTTAAATTTATTTCTGTGTTTTTATTATGAACAAATTGTGCTTTTGTTGTTCAATGCTTTTAGTAGAGACGTGTTCAATTTAGACTGTTACAAACATGATTGAGAAAAAACGTATATTAAAATGATATTTTTATCATTAAATAGATTTAAATTGACTTTATCTTAACAAATAATACAAAATAACTCACCTAATGAAATAACATGTCACAACAGTGGTAGAGGTTATGTGTATATTTTGATGAAAATATCATAGACTTTCGAGAAAATTCAACACTGAAGATGATATCACGACGCAAGAGAGGAAATTTATTGAGATTAGTAACGTACGGTGTGGAATGGTTAGGTCAGATGATTTTTTTATTAAGAAAGAAGACTTTCTAAGATTCCTGAAAGTAAAATGGCTGACAAGGTTCTGGAAATAGTCATGGTAGGCATAGTACATAGACTTAAACTCTGCAATAAATCCTGAAGATTTAATAGTTGAATGAGTTCACATGAATCCAAGAAATTTAAATGTCATCAATGGGACCACGGAAACAAGTAACAATAAGTTTCGTGCTAAGTCTATATGGTAAATTGCAACATGCGGATTTAAATCAATAATACTTCCATTTTCTAACGTAGGCCAAACAAATAAAATATCTCATAAGACGTTATGAAAATCTGACCTTAACATTTATAATTGGCTGAGTTCTTCAAGAAACAAGAGGCAATAAAACTGAGTACAAGTTCCTGGTCATCTGTCAAGATTTTGCATAAAGAGAATGAAATCGAGAGGAAAGATGTCTACCTTTTGTTAAGGACTTATTACATTTTGAATGTTTTACCTGTATGAAAATGTTTTTCGACATAAGAAAGGATATTGGCAAATGCAACCTGACGAAGCAGTTGGTGAGACGATAGGGTTTACTGTAACATACTAGATTATGGAAATATCTTGTGTTTCTATTTCGAATGAATAATTCCTCTGATACATCGGGTGTATTAACTAAATGTATTCTCTCAAATACATCCAGGAACATCATACTCGTCTACTTGAATGATACAAATATTTTATATTTTAGTTTTGGAATAGCAGTAACGTATTGGAGTGTACAACACAGCCTGGTAGCAACTATCATCACATACGGAGTGATTGATACTTTTGGTTATATCTGTTGCTTTGTTCAACCTGTAGTTACGGCTATAGAGGTGAGTACAACTGTTTTTAAAACATACTGTTATAGAAATGTGTTTACGAAATATATACGTTATTTTAAATCTTAAAATTTCTATTCATTTGAAAACTATTATTTAACTATTTCATTTCAATAACTATAAGTCTATAAACGTACATAACGATACAAATTACAGCATATGAAAAATGTGAAAAAATGTTGTCGCTTTGAAAGTATAAATGTATACATACAAAGTTGAACGTCGAAATTTTTGTTTAATGCACAATGATTTAAATTTTCCAATTTGACAAAAAATAGCACTTCAATGCAATTTTGCAAATGTTTATGAGAGGTCAAGTTATTATTCTGTTGTAAATCTAGAAACAGGTAACACAAGAGCTTAGACGATGTTTACTTCTCTTTTATATGCAAAAACGGCTCGTTGTCAGGTTGTGAACCTGACGTTGACCGAAGAAGGTCGAAACGTTGTTCGCTCTTCTATTTAAAATATTTTCTGAACCCAAACGAGCCGTTTTTGCATATAAAATTCTCAACAAGTAGGTTTTTCGACATCACTGATATTTACTTCTCTTTATCGCTAAACTTTCTACAATTCGTGTTCATCTTTAGTGTACTGGTTGTGTTTAATTATATAAATATCGACCTTTGCATTTAATGACTACATCATTTGCTGTTCATTTAATATAGTCTCAAGCTTATAAATACTGTAACGTTTTGTGTGTACATGTAAAAGGCAAGTCGCACAATAAATGACCAAATCCTTTCACAGTGGTTTCCTTCCAAGAAAGGCCTCGTCACAGGAATAGTGTCTTCAGGGATAGCTTTGTCTCCCCTCTTTATGAATTTTCTACAGACATTGTTTGTGAATCCCAGTAATCTCCAACCTGCTCCTGATGGGTAAATTATAAGTTTCAGTAAATATTCCTGATAGTTATTGAATTAAAACAATTACATCTAGTTTCTAATCATGTTTCTACTGTTTTATTTTACTTTAATTTTTATTTTTTATTTCAGGATTTATTCATTCTTTTTTTACTGGTACAGTTGTTTTGAATATCTCAAAACAAGATAATCGAGATCTTATTATCGAACGAAACTTATTAAATTCTTCACATTACTGTTTAAATTTAGTATTATTTACGTTAGAGCTTGAAAGAAAAAAACATTTTTCCATTACGTGAGTTAACATCCCCAGAAAACACAATTGAATTCTCTATTATTTGTCAATAGTGAGAAATAAATAAAATTCTTAGATTTTTAGGTTTTTTCACTGAAATAACTCCTAACCTCAAAATAATTCTTTATAATGTTCTCAATAGTTTTAAATGTTGAAAAAATCCTTTATTCTCATCTTTTATTCAACTTAAGGAAGTTGGAATTTTAAATGTTGAAATTGGTTAAATAATATTTCAGTTAATAAACTGGAGTAAGGTATTTTAAATACAAAAATATAGCTCATTTATCCATTAGTTTAATCTACTACTATCTTCTGGTTTTATCATTATTTTTAATCTTGATTTCCAGCGTAGAAAGTCCGCAGAGTCACGGCTTTCCCGCTGTGGGGGAGAACTCCCACTGTCCCAACCTAATGTTTACAAACATGAAACGCAAGAACCCAGGTTTTCATAACCGTAGAGGGCAGAACACATATAGCTCACTTTGTAGCAAACAAACTCACAACAAGAAGAAGAGTGTAAATTTTATCATCGTACATAACCATCAAGATCCTGTTTCTTATAATAAAGTATTTACTTTTCTGAAGTTAAAGTGCTCAGCAAGAAGCACAAAAGACTAAAAAATAATGTGTATCAATAAATAATGTTTTTTAGTTTTCTAATTTAAAATAAAAGCTTAAATCATTTGAGTTAAAATGGGGTATCTAACTAGTGACATTCGAAATATTTGATGTGGTGTCGAATTCATTGACAAACCGATTTATTTTTCACCAACGTGTGAACTTTCAATACTTTCTCAGGTTCTTTGACCGTGATGAAATTTTAGAAAGAGTTCCTGCTTTGTTTCTGATAATGGCAAGTGTTAATGGTATAATTCTACTGATTGGGCTGCTTATGTACCAAGAATTACCCCGAGAGTCAAATGAGGTAAGAAGATTTTGTTTATAATAAGTTTACAAAAATAACTACAAGTAAATTTACATTATACCGTCTGAATAAGTCTGATTTATTTACTAGTAACAACATTCACTGTTACGAGTTGGGACTATTTTAGTCTGAATGTTAAAGTTTTTATTAAAATATTCTGAATCTCAATCATATTATACAAATAATTCAATTTCAACCATACAGATTGAACTTCTGGAGATATAATTTCTTAACAACAGCATGAATTAGAAGGAGCAACAAAAATAAACATCATTATTACAAAACTAGACCGTTAAACTAGGAAATATGTTGTTTAGATAATGAACATAAAACTGGATGATATGAAAAGATTTTGAAATGATTAAGGCATCACTATACTAAAACTGGAAGTAAATTTTTGTTCATATTACATTGCTTAAAACACTTCACTCTTACTACTAATAGTTTTTAAATAAACGCAAAAGTTTTCTAAAATACTGTTAAGTAACACTTCTGTTTGTGTTCTCGATACATTTTCCAAATTATATTTATATATTTTTTCTCCAATATTCGGCTGCTTTAATCAACAAGATACATAGTTAAAAGATGTGAATCCACAGCTGTGAAGAGAAATGTTTATACTTCTAATATAGAAATATTGAGGAAATTACAACGTTTTCGTCTAAGGAGGCCAAACCAAGATTGAATAGTCTGAATAGTGATGTTTGTGTGTATAGACTTATGCGAAATTTCTACTAAATTATACAAAAAAAAATCAGCTGTTACCACACAACTCGAAATATTTCTTTTTAATAAAGGGTTGCCATCCGACTAATTACGCTACATTGAAACTGGGAAACATGTCACTTATTGATGAACAGAACGCTATATAAATAATAAATAATAAACATTAATAACCTTCAAGATATTAGTTTCGCTACATACCAAGAGATGGTAGTAAAAGTATTTTTGTTGTTTCTGTCCCATTGTCGAAAACACTTCACTGCTGTCATTAATAATTTCTGGAATGAGAATAAGAGTTTTGTAAAATAGTGGTAAGAACCACTATTATATGTATTCGAAATATGTTTTATAAATAAAACTTTTTATTTTCTTTTTTAGTATTTTGACTAATTTTATTAACAAGTGAACTGTTACTTTGTTGTTCGGTAGAAATCTCGACATTTTAAGAGCTGTGAATACAAATGTTTATACAACCAAATTAGTGGCATAACAACATTTTTATCTAGAGAGGCAGAGTCAGAATTTAATATAAATGAAATGTAGTTTTCTTTTACGAAAATAGTATCATTTGAAATGATCACTTTTTTATGCGGTAAAAGGTACCTGAAAAGATATCTCACTTAGCTGGTACGTCTACTTTCCATTATTTTGTATTGTGTGTTATTATACATAAACATGTGTTTTCGCATTTTCAACACAGGTAGAAACAATATCCAGTGAACTAACTACTGTATACGAAACCTCAAGAAAACTGCGTTGTAAAGAACATAATGAATCAATTACGAAGAACGTAGACTGTAGAACAACAATAAGAAACGAAGAATTACTTGCATCATTAGAAGAAGATTCAATCAACCTGAATGTTGATGATAAAAGACCGTACAGTAATGGCGAAATTGAACTTTATGTGTCACCGAAAAAAGCTCTGAAAATGAAAGAATTTTATCTTTTACCAATCGTTTTCATTTGTTCATTTTACCCAGTGATGTTTGTGAATGTTTTTTATAAGGCAAGTAGATGCAATTAGTTGTAACTTATTTTTCCTATGACTCTGAAATTTTCTAATTGCCGAAAGGGCGGCTTACGTAAAAATTAATGTTATTCTCACCACAAATAATCTTGAAAGAACGAATGAAACCAAACACTAAAGTATGAAAATATTGATTTGATTGTAGTGTTCAAACCTAATATAAGTATGAAAAACTTATATCTACAAACAAAGCACTAACAACAAGAAGATTGTGTTGAGGCATTCTTTCCGGAGTAGGAAAAGAAAATTATTCTACAGTTCAAAAATACTTTTTTACTTTTCCTCAGACATATGGACAAACGTTTATATCAGATGACACGTTTCTGTGTACCATTGGTTCGGTAGCTGGAGCTGTTCATGCCTTTAGCCGAGTTGTTGTGGGTTTAATTCAGGATAAACTATCTTACAAGGTAAGAATGTTGAAAATGAAGTGAAATTAGTTATCATTAATACTTGTTGGAAAAGTATTTGTTGTATAAAATGTATGGATTATCTGTAAAGTACAGAGCTTATGACGATAAAATTCTGGTTTTGATCCTTAACCCAGTAACAACACGACTTTTGTTTTGCTTTGCATTTAAAAAATAGTAGAACCCTATAACAACACAGAAAGGAATTATTCGACGATTTCTGTTCACATATCTTATAGGTAGATTTGTTAACTCCGCGATGTAGTTTTCTCCCTCAAATGAAAGGATACAACAAAGAATTATAAAATTTCATTCAAAAATTGGACAGAATAATAGGTACATATACCAATAATCTTTTTTAGAATACAGTTTATAAAATACTTTAATGTTTATCTACTTATTGTCTCAGGTTTATTATATTTTTTTTAAGTTTCTTTACATTGGATTATAGTACATATATGTGTGTCTGTGTATGTAATTGTATGAATCTTTAATTAACGAGTGTACTCTTGCTGGGAATAAAGACAGTATTTTTAAGTTTAGTTAAATTGGGTTATATTACATATATTTGTGTATGTGTGTCTGTGTATCTAATTGTGTGAATCTTTAGTTAACGAGTCTTCTCTTGCTGGGAATAAAGACAATTTTGTTTTTCACTTTGGTGGCGACACCTTATGGAGGAGAAGTGATGTACATGATCTGGATTTGTGGCCTTTTTACAACATTTTCTCTTCCATTTGTCTGTATTCCTGCTGTTGTTACAGAAATTTTCGGAATGAAATACACTACTGAAATATTTGGAATTATACAATTCACATCAGTAAGTGAAGAATTAGGATTACCAACAGTTTGTGAAACACAACATAATATCAATCTTTTATTACGGAATTGTAATTTAGCAAAGATATAAATAAACGATACGTTAAAGAAATGATTCATCTATATAAGTCAATTTGTTTAAACTCTATTCCTCCTTGTGAAGTTTTACTAATATAAGGAAAATCGTATTCCAGATTTTAAAAGAGCAGATATAGATTTTATACCTTGCTATAATACATGGTAATCCATTCCAGTTGTAACTCCTATTTCATAATTTTGTTTTGTTTTCCAGTCAGTTTGTTCCTTCCTTTGGCCTTTAGTTCTCTACCGCATTACTTCTTCTTTAGGCTGGCTTGCTACATTTTGTTTGACAGGGACCGTTTCATTCTTAGGTAAGACAGATTATATAACACCTTCTTGTCAATGGAGAAAGAGTGGTTTCTCATTAACTTAATTTTAAGGTGTTTTATTTTATTTTTTATGATTATTTTTTTCTCTAATACAGTTATCTCATGTATGACATCAAGTTATAAAACAGTGACAATAAAATTATATTGTTTTATTTTATTTTTTATGATTATATTCTTCTCTAATACATTTATCTCATGTATGACATCAAGTTATAAAACAGTAACAATAAATTTATATATTTTTTTTCAAACTCCATTCATGAACCAGCGAAATAAAACTCATGGTTTGATATTTATCTTTAAAAATCTTATACATATTTCTATAGGACAAAAAGACAACATTTTAACATATTTTATTTTTAATCTTCAATCAACGCTGTTCATGAACACAAATAAAACTGGAAAAATGTTTGACTCATGAATCAAGAAATTTAACTTGTTTTCATATTTTCAAAAGTGTCGAAATCTGAAATATTAAACAGTAAGATAAGCCTTTAAAATAATTGTATTTCATCTCGATTAATGGCATCTGATAGTCAATGAAACGCGTCGAAGGTGATGGATATGTTGAACACGAAGCTGTAAAAATATTATTATAAACATTTCATTTTCAAAATATCTAAAATAATAAAGAAATCAATGTAGTATTAAAAGTAACAACTTGACTAATACTATGTCTTGTAATAAATATAATTATCCAAATTAGTATCAGTTTGAAAAAGAATTCGTTAATGATACTAGCACAAATTAACTATGAGAGTGATGCAGTTTGCTATTTATAGAATATAAAGTATAGGAAAATGTTTTATGCATTAATAAATATACATTATGCGATTGTTTAATGATATAAATTTTTTTTAATTTTCTATCTATATACCTGTTTGTTATGCGATTTTTTTCTCTTCATAGGGATAATTGTGGCTATGTTTTTCCCTGAAACCCAACGTACACAATTAACAATATCAAGTAGTTTTGATAAAGACAAAGAACTGTCTAGTTACGGAGCTGTTGAAAATCAGAAGTAAATTTCTTAATATTTGCTACTTCTGAAATGTTTTTAAACTTTACCTTCAATACAACTCCCATATCTTGTATAACATGTACCTAATAAAGTGTCATAATGTTTGTTCATTCTTCGCTGCTTTCATAATTTATTTAAATCATCTCAAAGTTTAGAAGACAGTGCTGCTCATTACGTATCTTTTGAAAATTAAACTGATATTGTAAAATGACACTCAGCAATAATTCACTGGATATTTAAAACATGCTCTGACGACTTCGTGTTATTTGAGAAACGTAAAGGAAACTGGGGTCTAAATGTGTTTGTTTTGTTGTCACGGCGTGTTGTCAGTGAGATGTATACCACTAGATGAAACGATAAGGTGAAACGTTGAAAAATGAAATAATTTTAACCAGGTAGCGGCTGTTGACCTTCATTAAACATCTCAGCAATTATCGTTCCACGTGATATAAAAACATTGCTGTAAAAGAAATGAAAGCAAATTTTTTACTTGTACTATAACACGTTTCTAAGAAAAAGTCATAGAAATTTCTAGTTTTAGAAAACTTTATGGATTCTGAGCCGAAAGATGCTATACATCATAAACTTACTATTAATAACACGTTTTTAAGAACAAATCCTAGAAATTTCTAGTTTTAGACAACTTTATGTATTTTAAGAGAAAAGATGCGATACATTATAAACTTAGTGCTGATGAAACTTTTCTTTAGCTTTTTTGTAACTTTTATTTCAATTGAAATTATTAATGTTCTACGTTGTCATAAAAGACAAAAAAATCGTTTTACTGTGTGAGCAGAAATATTTATTTACATAAATTTCTATTATGTAAAACAAATATGCCGAATATACTGTTACATAAATTACTACTTCTAAACTACCGGTAATATACTATTTGTAAACTATACCATACTATATACCATTTTGAGTTTTACAAATAACACAAGAAATTTCTCAATAATATCTATTTTTAATGTTTTATTTGAGATATTTGTTTGTCAGAACCACATGGCACAATATCTGGAAATTTTATGTTTCTTTGCATTTCAGCACAAAACTACATAACGAGCTATTTGTGCTTTGTACACTACATATAATAGTCATATTACAATATTTTCAGCATGGCGTAAGATGCAGGCTCGCTGGACAAGTTGATTTCCTTTATTAGTCATTTTTTCACCCAGATGGCGTTTTAAGTCGTGTTTTACAGTAGGTTCGATCTATTTTTGAGATATATGACGAAATTTTGAGGAAATTATGTAATTCGAAATTGAGGACTATAATTGAGGTGTGGTACCGCGGTCTACAAATTAGTTATGATTGTAGTCAACTCGTGGACTCGATGAGAAAGCGGATTAATAATCTCATGAAAAATATCATGTATTAATGTCTGAGTGAATTTTGGATTCTCAGAAATAAAACGCAAAAAAATTGAAAAACAAACAAAATTTTATCTCTTGTTTCAGTTTATTCGCACAAGGGTGTATTATTTGGCTGTGCTAATAGTGTTTGTAAGGGATATTAAATAATTAATATTTAAAAAGTAGTTTTTGTCATATGATCTCGATTTCAAAAATCGACATCGACACAGTATGTACGTATAATGATTTTAAATGAAATTTACCCACATAGAATTCCTAATTCGATGTAGCGATTTCAGGACGATGTGACACTGATGATATTTACATACTCTTGTTTATTAGTTTATTATACTATAATAACTGTTTTAATTATTGTCTGTGAACCCAATCTATAATTAGCTCCACACCTTTTATTAGTAAAGCTGGACAATGAAGAGCAAACTCGGCTATATATAGAGGTAGAATGCATATTACGTGTACAAAAATTTGGAAGGTTTTATTAATCACACTGTACAGTTTCTCTATAAATAATTTGTAGAATATAGATGATTGATATAAATTACTTATTAATGTAGATTATTTAACCACACAACCTTTTTAAAATGCCAAGAAAGTATTGTGAATCACAGAACATAAAAAAATCATTCTGTGAAACTACGTCAAATTACAATACATTTTAATATATCATTTAGATTTTTTGTTGAAGTAATGAGGTTCAGAATATTTTAATTTTATTTTACGAACTTTCCTCTATTCTCTCAAAAATAAAGTTGAGTTAAACAAATTGAATGGCGGAAATGTGTGATGGTTAAAATTGCGTGAAATCAAAGTCTTTTCCGAGAAACCTTATGAAAAACCTTATTTTAATTAAATTTCATGTATTGTTTTGGAATTTCACACAAAGCTACTCTAGTGCTATCTGTGCTAGCCGTCCCTAATTTAGTAGTGTAAGACTAGAGGGAAGGCAGCTAGTCATCACCACCCACCGCCAACTCTTGGGCTACTCTTTTACCAACGAATAGTGGGATTGACCGTCACATTATACACCCCCACGGCTGGGAGGGCGAGCATGTTTAGCGCGACGTGGGCGCGAACCCGCGACCCTCGGACTACGAGTCGCACGCCTTACGCGCTTGGCCATGCCAGGCCTAAATTTCATGTAAAAATCAAATATTTGTTGCAACTAACTTTGTGCTATTCTTATTTACTTAACTTGATAAGTTTTGTGATATTATCAGGCTAATAAAATTTTATGTATCGTATTTAACAGCTCTCTCAAGTTTTTGTTTATTACTGAAATGTATCTTCACAGACATCATACGCTACATCTCAATACCCTTAACAAACGCGAGTTCTGTTGATCTCTAAATGTCACTAGTCTTGTCAAGGCCGGGCAAGGCCAGGTGGTTAATGCACTCGGCTCGTAATCCGAAAGTAGCAGGTTCGAAACCCTGTCACACAAAACACGTTCGCCCTTTCAGTCGTGGGGGCGTTATAATTTACGGACACTCCCACTACTCATTAGTAAAAAGTAGCTCAAGTGGTGGCTTTTGTTTTGTTTTGAATTACGCACAAAGCGACACTATGGGCTACATGTGCTCTGTCCACCACGGGTATCGAAACTCGGATTTTAGCGTTTAAGTCCGCAGACATACCGCTGAGCCACTGTGAGGCAAAGTGGTGGCAGTGGGTGATAAGGACTAGCTGCCTTCACTCTTGTCTTACACTGCTAACATGGGGACGGTTACCACAAAGAGTTCACGTATAGCTTTCCGCAAGAATTAAAAAACAAAACACTTCAGCGATGAAAACTTCAAGTGTGATCAGTGAAAAGCCAGCTTGTTCCCCAATAACAGATTTGTACGTATATGAACTTAGAATTAAATTTCCCCTCGTCAATCATCGATAAGATAACGATAAAGTTCTAAATCAGAAAGAAGACTCAAAATTTTTGTGAAACATTTCTACATAGGTAATTGTTTGTAATAATCATTTGTTTAAAACGTATTGTTATTTGTATGTTAAAAATTAGTTGATTTAAGAAGAAGAAAGTATGCATCAATTTTAATGACAAATATTGTAAATTTAATACATAACAAGATGTTTTTAACTTCTAAATTTCTATCGTTATTTAACTCTATTTAAAATTTCAGTCTATTTCAAATTGTAATGCGTGAAATAATATCAAGTCTACATTAAGTAATGTCCGATTTTAGGTTCAGAAAAAGAGTAAGGATTTCAAACGTTTTTAATGTTATTTAATATATAATGTATCTTCCATTATTATTAACTACTTCTTGCCAACGATTCACAAGCTACTGAATGCAACTTCTATAAAATTCTTGGAATTCAAAGGAAGAGAATGTGGAGATGGTTGTTTTTTACATCTTCATATGTTACAATATCTTTTCCATCAAGACAGATCTGCAAACATCGGGATAAATGATAATCAGGTGATGCAAGGTATGGAGAATAAGGAAGATGTGGAAGTTTCCCCAGTCTAGTTCCTCTATCTTTCCAGATGTTATCCTCTTTGTAAGAGGCCGTGCTTCATCCTGGTGTAACACGATACCTTTGCGATTGATCAAAGCAAGCTTCTTTTTTTCACTCAAGCGCTTTAACTGTTGACAATAGAAATGTTATGTAATTGTTACATTGTGTTGCAGCAACTAAAAGTGGTTCACACCAACATGTACGATCCATCAAACGTTTAACAAAACTTTCCTCTGGTGGAAACCATTTTGGGCAGTACTTCAGCCAGGTTACCTGCACTAAGCTTAATATTTTTATAAAATAACCATTTTTCATCTCCAGTTACTAACTTGCTCAAAGAAAAGTGAGTTACGCTCACGAGAGTACAGAGAAGAGCAAATGTTTACTCTTGCTATTAGGTTGGCTTTCGTCAATTCATGGGAGATCCATTTCCAAATTTTGACACCTTTACAAGCTGTTGCAGGTGACAGTGAACTGTTGAATTGGTTGAAATAACCTTCGCTGCTAGTTCTTCAACTGTTACAACACAATCTTCATGATGTGCAGCCAGCAGCAAAGCATCACTAAACTCAACAAAACGACCTGAACGCGGTCCATTACTTTTATTGTAGTCACCTGATCTGAACTTCTGAAACTATCTTCAACATATTCTTTCATTGAAAAACTCCGCAAAATAAAAACCTTGAGTTTTATATGTAGCTTCTACTGCATTATTTCTTTTCAGTAAACTCATAAAGATTAATATTCCTAATGTGATCCTCAGACACATCCTTCTTCATAAGTGTTTATCTGGTTAATGATCTGAAGAATTTGAGTTGGGTTAGTTTCTTTTATTTGTCTGAACATTTTATGCATGTCCTACTACATATTTTAATCAATAAAATCATCTACAAAGACGGGAATGATGATGCACTTTCTGTATTAAATTTACGGACATTACTTATAAAATGACTTAATATATTGAATGTACGTTCAGAATAAATTATAATACAAAACACAATTAGTTTTAAGACACAAAAATAGAACTTTGCTCATCATGTGGGTCACCATTAAATTTAAGATACTTTAATGTTAAAATGTAACCCAGTTTCAGAAGTTAAATAAAAAAATTGTTTAGTGTTTTTAAAGAAATATTAAGACACTTTGTTGTTTGTCGTATGACCAAAACAATCTCCGGAACACATTGTGTGTCATTAACAGCAATAACAGTTTAGCAAGTTTTAATTTTTTTTTATCTCGGACTGTGATAACCCAAACTATCCACACATTTATAGTGGATGTGCTATACTGGACTCTTTCTTCGCATCACACACTTTAATCCATTCTATTAAAAAGTGCATCAGATATAATATTTCGAATTTTGAATGAATGTTATTGTATGTTTTTCGGCGCTTGAAAAATTCAGTGAATTTCGGATATCTCTTTCAACATGTTAAGTAACTTGTGCCAAGTCTTAAAATAATTTTTTTCTCCTACATCAACCTCATACCAACAAAGAAGGAGAATGTTTAAAAATGATAAAAATAATTACAACAGCCAACCTTTCAACACTTCTGACAATGTTCCTAACAACACGAGCAGAATTTGGTTTCTACTCTCACGCTTAACCACCATCGACCTTGTCTGCAGTTATAATCTTGTCACAAGAAGAAAATATTCCTCAATATTAAACCTTTGCTTATTTTGTCTTCGTATTTGTAGAAAAATCCTCTATCCTAAGCCGTAAAACAAATTTGTCAAATAGTTCTTTGACAATTTTTATCACATTAACATAATTAGCTTTAATACACAATTAGTTGATTATACCTAATTTAACCTCAACGTAGTTGTAATGTTTATAGAAAATAAACTTTAAATGTTATCGCCTGATCCAACACATTTCATTCGTTTTGTATATTATTAGTTTAACCAAAATAAACAAAAGACAGTAAGGAGTGCTAAATATAAATTAAATTATTTTAAATTGGTAAAAACAACCTGCAAAAGTGTTATTATCAGCACTTCTTTGTTCTTTAAAAATATCGTAAATACTCAGTAGTTAATTTTGTAATTTTAACAATGCAAACACATTGAAAACTAACAAGGACGAAATTATTTGTGAAATTTTATTATTAAGATTAACATAGTTTTCTTTCGGTGATACCCAAACTTAAAACTAATAAAATAAAATGAATTTAAAAATATAAACTGTCGTTATTAAATTGAGGTTAATTATTTTTCACAATTAAATTATATTTCTTTCAAGAAAAATTCTATTTTGTGTGCACCTGAGAGTCTACAAAAGCAAGACCAAATGCATGAGGAAGAGAATACAGAGAGAAATCGTAGCATATCTTACTTTATCAAGTTTATTGTAAGTAATACATGGAACAATCTTCAGATACCCAATCCCAAAACTTTTCAATAATTTTTCAGTACCGTATAGTACTAGTTTTAAGCAATTTTAATTTATAAGAGTATGGTCTGTGCTAGTTATGTATGACATTATACTGTCTTCGTAACGTGTTAGTGTGTTTTTATAACAAAACTACAAGAAGCTATTTGGGGTGTCTTCCAACCCTCATTTTAGCGTTGAGATTCGAAGACTTACCGCGGTCCCATTTGGGGACAAGTTTGCAAGAATAACCTGAAAAGGTGTTATTTGTTTGTTTGTTTGTTTTGGAATTTCCCACAAAGCTACTCGAGGGCTATCTGTGCTAGTCATCCCTAATTTAGCAGTGTAAGACTAGAAGGAAGGCAGCTAGTCATCACCACCCACCGCCAACTCTTGGGCTACTCTTTTACCAACAAATAGTGGGATTGACCATCACATTATACGCCCCCATGGCTGGGAGGGCGAGCATGTTTAGCGCGACCCTCGAATTACGAGTCGCACGCCTTACGCGAAGGCCATGCCGGGCCTGTAAAGGTGTTATCATAAGTATTTCATTCTTATATAATTAAGACTCAGTGTTTAAGTTTGTAAATTTTAAATTTTACGCACATTTTGAAATGTTGAAGTAAAAGAACGAAATTATTTATAAAACCTCATTAAAATTGACATAGTCTTCTTTTAGGGATATTTAAAAATAAAATTCATGCAAAAGAATATATTGAAAAAGATAAAGTTGTCATTTTTAAAGTCTATTTCTCCTGATTAAAATTTTACTGTGAATGTAAAAATAATTAAAAATACCACATAAAAAGAAACCACCTCGTGTTTAACGCAATAATAAGTAAATACTATATCAAATATCTACATAAACCTGAATAAAAATACTTGTTTTTAGTTCAAACAGAAGTTGTAAGTGCGCATACATTCTGTTATGCCACTGGAAAACCCTGTGGCGAAGCAAAGAATAGAGAGCCTATTGTGAACAATTGTGATTAACTTTAAACAAAGAAACAGACATACCACGCATAAGGGAACAAGGTTTCAAGTTTTGAAGTCCTAAAACACATAGCTGTGTCATTGAGAAGCGAGCAGTGCATACCGTTTAAATAATATTTGTGGTTAACTAGCTTGGTAAAAAAGTGTTTTTACTTCTAGACGTTTTAACTTTTTTTAATCTTACATGATAATATGTCTAGTCAGTTTCCTCTATTTCTTGTTTACTCACTTTACAAGTTGTTGGAAGTACTCAATTTACATCGCGTGGTAAGTAAAATATGTATATATAGCAATGTCCATGTAATACTTTATGGATGATCCTACTAAAAATCAAATATTTTCTTTCCCATTCACATCTATATGCATGGAAACTTAAGGTCACTTCATCACATCAAAAAATTTACACAAATTATACGATAATATAATTGATGCATGCAAGTTTCGGCTGATCCTCTCTTATTGACATGTACGAAAATATATACAATAAACAAGAAAGAAAAACATTTTACTTCTTCAATAAATTTTTACTACCTGCCAAATAATTCATCACCTCACATTGAAACATTCTCTTGTGAAAAACACCAATGTGACTTCTGTATTGCGTTTCATCACACCCATATGTAGTATGGAAGGAGCATAGAACTTGTTTATATGTGTACAAATATGTTTCTCTGCTTGTATACTACCATTAAATTTAGGGCCTGGCATGGCCAAGCGCGTTAAGGCGTGCGCTTCTTAATCTGACGGTTGCGGGTTAGCGCCCGAGTCGCGCAAAACAAGCTCGTGGAGGCGTTATAAGTGATGGTCAATCCCACTATTCGTTCGTAAAAGAGTAGCTCAAGAGTTAGCGGTGGGTGGTGATGACTAGCTGCCTTCCCTCTAGTCTTAAACTGCTAAATGAGGGACGGCTAGCACAGATAGCCCTCGAGAAGTTTTATGCGAAATTTCAAAAAACAATACTCTCACAGAGTACTTTTCGCTTTTGTCTTGATACATTGACCACAAAAATAGAAAAAAACGTCTGGATAATGCTTGTAGTTTCTTGATGCCATTTCTGATAAAATGAAATAGGTCTATATGTTCACTTATGGAGCTAGGACTAAACAGGAATAGTGAGTGGCGAGCCACAATATATATATATATATATATATATACTATTATTTAAAGTTAAAAAAAAAATTAAATGGTTCTTGAAAATTATTGTAAGTTCTACAACAGTCTAGAAAGTTCTTGAAAATTCTTATAAGTTAGAAACAATTCTCTATCAGCTACTCATCACTGAATCTACCGGGAAAATTTAAGAAAATGGATAAATCTGAAAATGTTATCACACAGTTCAAATGAGCAAAGTTTGAAAAAACAGGTCTTTTCCATTTACTTTAGGCATAAGTAATTGGAAATAACACTTTCCGCACAGGAACAAGAAAAAGTAAAAAATAATACACAGTGTAATCATGCAATTCAAGAACTGCATCATCTCTTAATACTAAAAGTTACATTGAATCATCAAGTATTCGACCTACTTATCATCCCAGACTTGGGTAGGTCAAAATCGGTAGTCATAGAGCCCTGTGTTTTGACATGACTCTTATTTTAATTTGACATATGAAATATCAGATAAGTATTATTTTCTCTGTCTTGTTGATTGAGTAATTATGACAACAGGTTGTTTCCTCCTGAACCCTTAAGGGTTAATATTTCTCATCCTCCAACTTCAGGATATTAAAAGTTTGTCTGTGATGTTGAGACTCATTTTAATGACGTCATCCATGCACCATTGTTTGACTCATATCTGCTCTAACTCGCCCCCACGGCTGGGAGGGCGAGCATGTTTGGCACTACTCGGGCGCGAACCCGCGATTCACAGATTACAAAGCGCACGCCTTAACGTGCTAGGCCATGCCTGCCATAAATAAAGCATATAATCTTGAATGTTTGTAATGCATTATGATCAAAAAAACTTTCAATTGTGGTAGGGTGCTCAACATGTGGGTATCTTAATGTGTTTAACATGTACAGTATGTATGTAAGTGTGCTGTAGTGCTGCTTTATAGCACTCGCCCATGTTTCTTCAACTGTTTTAGAGTAAGTAATCCACAGAGTTATCTGATAGGAGGTTCTCCAAACTTTGTATTATGCAAAGACAAGATGATTCAATTGTATTGGCACCGATTTTGCTAATGGGGGTTCCTCTGGCCACATTCAGGTTGTGATATTTGGTAAAGGCAAGAATTATCTGTGGTTTTTGTTGCTCAATGATAGAACTAGCTCAGAATGGATAATCTACAACAAAGAGACTTGAGATAAACCTTGCAGATAACCTTAAATATAAGTTGTCCACTCTCAGACATTTTGAGCAGTAATGGGTACATACTCATTGCAATGGACTATTTCCTGAAATTCGTGGAGGCTTATTTACTGTTTGATTATTCAAACTGTAATTATTAGCAAAGAGATAAATTAGACAGCTCAAAGCAATAGAAAAAATCATCGCAGATAATAATCGTAAATTCAGTTGTTAATTGTTCAATGAATTATAAATCATGTATCAGAGAAGAGCTTTTAACCTTATCTCTATCAATCTTAAGTTTGACAGAACTACTGATATAGACTACCAAATGAGTGCTTTAAGCAAATAGTAGAGAAATAAATGTTTCAGTATGGAGAGTGGGTTTCGTTGTGGTGCTTGTGTGTACCATGGAAACACCTTGGATGTTAATGGACTTATTTGTCTGTACCCAGTATTGGTAAAATAGAAAATTAGAATATGATCCACAGTAAACTCGACGCATATGAAATGCAATAACAAGAAGTTATATTAATGGTATTTCCTATTTATAAAATGAGTCAGATATGATACGTACCACCAGCAAGGTGGCATCTTTGATATGTGTGACTTGGTCCATACCTGTCACTTCAATAACTTGTTTCATAAGCCCACATTTTTAGAGCAGACATAAGGTAAGTCACATTGCATGAAATACATCACTAAAATTATTCCGTACATCACAGACAAACCATTAATATCTTTCAATCTGAGGATAAAGAGAATAAACTCTCGCCGACTCTTAGGCTACTCTTTTACCAACGAATAATGGAATTGATCATCATATTATAAGTCCCCCACGGCTGAAAAGGCCAGTATGATTGGTGCGACCGGGATTAGAACCCGCGTCCCTCGGATTATGAGACGAACACCTTAACACGCTTGGTCATGCCGAGCTCTCATCAAAAGGAAGACTCCATACACTGTGTTTAAAAATACAACATATCAAAATTCCACTGCAGTACAGTATAATATTACGTTAAGACGTGAAAAAAGTTTAAATGACTAAGTCAAACATTGCCACTTAGCTATGTGCTATATTAATTTGTTTTTCGTGAGATGTATATAAAACCAAACTTTCTTTTACTATCCTTTAAGATGGTTTATAGGAATATTTATCAAAACAGCGAAAGAGACATAAACATTGCGATACTTTGTTACATACAAATTATGTAGGAAGTGCAATTTGTTTAGTAGTCTTGTAACGAGTCTGCTCTTTGTTTCCATGAAAATTACTTGGTATTGATATATGTGTACGATGGGTTTCAGGGAAAAGTATTGTCACAAATATCCGTAAGAAAAGACAAAGATATTCTTCACCTTTATGCAATCAAAATTTTTATGTTTATTAATACATAAAGTATTGAATTGTAACTTATATTATAGAAATAATGTATATCAAACTAAATGAATCTCGTAGTGAATTAAGCTTCACACTCATTATGAATCCCTCAAGGACCTGAAATTAATTTTAATGATTATATTCGTCACAAGACAACGATGTTTGACTTAAATATTTCTACAATTTGAAACATCATGAAACAAGTGAGTTCAATCACTTGCTGAGTCAGAGTTTTTATCGTTTTACTTTTCTTTATTGTAACAAAATTCATTGAAACTTCAAATAAAAACAGCAAAGATATAGGTTGTTTTGTCTTTTTTCAATAAAATAATGTATGAATTTTTTATTACTAAATATTTAACCAAGAGTTATTTATGGCTGCTTTACCACAAAAGTTTAAAAATAAAAGATTGTTTTAATTTCTATAGAATTGAGTACAAAGCCACACAATGGGCTATCTTTGCTCTACTGACCACGGGCATTGAAACCCAACTTGTAGCGTCGTGAGTCCACAAGGATGTGTCACAAGGCGAGATGTCTTTTTTATTGTTTATATAATTTGATATCATAAAAGTAAGAAATGTACCACCGAAATAAATCATAAAAAACAAAGATATTGAAATTCTTAAATGATAAGATACTTACCTCACTTATGAAAAACAGTCACTGTCACGTAAAATGTAGTAAACCCTCCAAAAGAAGTCATACGATGGAGAAGTAAAAACGAGAGATAGAAACAAACTATCTCGAATAAGAAATAGTGAATTATTAAGTAAAATACCAACGGTTTATTGAATATACAGTAGCAAAATCATATTTATTCAATATAAGTTATTCTAGACTCTAAGAATAGGACTTCAAACAATTTTTTCTATTCTGATAAAACATATCTTTCGCAAAATATTTACTTGAATATCTTCCTCTAGCCTGGTTTGATTGTCTTAGTAATTATTGATACATTATCAGCCCACCCAGTCAGTGTAATTACACCATTAATACTTTCCGTTATGAGAAGCAAAATATGAACACTTTTTATATTTTCATAGTGATGAAAAAACTTGAAAATTATGCAGAGTTTATTCGTTAATGAAAAAGTAAATTGTTTTATCAATTAATTTAATAATAAGATAATGGCATTAAAACATTAGGTTTCATAGTAGCAAAGCAGTAAGTATGTGGATTAATATCTCTAGAAACTAGATTTTAATGTGTTACTGAAAAAATGAAACAAAATTGAAATAATACGTAAAACTCTTGGGTAAATTATAGCTTCATTTCTTTATGTGACGTAATAGTTTTGTTTTTATAATATCTTCTGCAATTTAGTAGCTAAAATATCACTCAGCCTCTTTCAATAACAAATATCGAATATTTTTCCAATTCCATGATATAATAAAAAAACAATATGTGATACACAACCTTAAAAAAACTTTTATATACAGTTGAAAGTGTTTTCTTTAGGTCAGAAAATGCATCCATGAAACAAAAACTAAAACCTAGGAATTTTATTTATTTATAACCTTAAGTTTGACTTTTTATGGTAATGTCTAAGGATAGTAATATAATCAATGTAAATATTTTATTCAGTTTAACTTCTAGGGAAGTATAGAAGGGAAGAAAATGAAATCTCATCTATGCATTAATTATAACTGTGTTGCGTTCTGAGGGAAGTGATAACTAGATCAGTTTTATTATAATTTGACATGTTTATAGGAAAATACAATTAAACCCTTTTTACCTGTTTGTGATAGTTATATCTAGATTCTCACTGGAGTAATAAGCAGATCATTTTTGTAACGTATTTTCATGTATATTTGAATTCACGAAATTAAAAATTTTCTAATATAGTACATGAAATAACTGAATATTAAACAATACTTTAAAATAAAAGTATTATGTGTAAATACATATATATACTTCATAAATCAAATCTCACAAAGAGCGTACTGACAGTAATGTCAGTTTTTATTTTTTCTTGATAGTTTTTTCTCATAAAAATTTTAATTGTTCACATAAAGTAGTTAAACAAAACTTTAGAAAGCCGAATTAACATTTAAAACAAACATTTTCATATTTTGTTTTTTTAACATGAACAAATACGCCACAATATTTTGAGAGATTATTACAAAAATTACAAACACATCACATTCATATTAAAACAAAATATATCAGTAATGTTGTTGAGATCTCGAAACGATAACGACGAAAAATGCAACATTACCGTACCAACTGTTCCATGTTGTCACTTATATCACCGTTGTACCAACACAGTATTGTTATTTAAAATTTACTTTTAAAATATGATCATTTTCTTTGTTCCTTTATCTATACAGTACAGTAATCTTTGTTCTTCACTCGTACCATAGACATCTATAAAAGGTCTGTACACTATTAACATATTTGATATTCCCATATCGCAAATAATTTTTGTTTGGTTTGCGTTAAGGTGTTCTAAGATAATCAGTCGTTGTGTATGTTGTTTTCGATTATTATGTAGACTATAATTCCAAATCCATTTCAGGTAGTGATAAGGTTGATTGTTTTTTATAATCTTGTGCTTCTCTTCTTGTTCATACCACAATTAAAGGAACCAACTTCTACCTTGCAACACAATTTTTGGGAATTTTACAAGATACACAACACATCTTTTCTGCAGCATCCATTCCCGTACTATAGTGTACATTCAGGTATTATTACTGATGTTGCACATAGAGTAAAACTGTTATCAGTCCTTTTCCAAATTTATTAATCCTTGTTCACGAACAACATTCAGCAAAATTTATTTTGTTTTTGAACTAATTTCTGTAGATGATGAGTTCTGTTAAAGAACAATTTTAGACAACAATTATAGTAATAGTATAGTCCAAAAAATATTTTAGCTCACCCAAATTATTTGGTATCGACCAGTAATGAATATGTTCAATCTAAGATGGATCTTTGAGCATTTTTTCTCAGTTAACAATGTTACCCAGGAAACTCATATGTTGACCTAAAATTTTACACTTTTAAGATTGAGTTTAATATTCTCTTTCCTCGACAAATCAAGAATTTTCATAATCGTTATAAAATAAATTGTCACATATAATTAATTGTATTATCCAAGTAGATGAGTATGATTTACTATGGTAAGTGACAGAGACTACATTCAGTTCGATAACAACATGTACCAGACCTATTTCCTAATTTCAATGAACACTAATTAAATATGTAGCTATACAATAAGGACTATCTTCTCTTTATTTGTTTTATTGAATTTATAAATATCAATTATTAAGTTACAATGTTGAAAAACATTTTTTCACAGATAGAGCTTTCACAATTGAATAAACTCCTAGCTGATGGTAGGCATCCTTTTTTCTGAATGTACAGTGTTCCCTCGTGTGTTGCGGAAGATGCGTTCTAAAACCCCCCGCGAAAGGAGATTTTCCGCGAAGTGGGATCGCCGATTTTTACGTATATATTTATGTACATTTAGACTTTTAAAACCCTCCCTGTACACTATTTAACCTTTCCATTACAACACTGTTCATTATTGCTGAAATAATAAAAACAATTATTAAGATATTAAGCCTTAAAATTAAAAATTACATATCTTCAGCAGGTGGTGTCTTTTCGGGGGACACCACTTTCTCTTCTGTGGAAGGTGAATTGGCAATTTCTTCGTAGGTCGTTACAACTTCAGGAACAGTACTTGGCACCGGTATCCTTTCTTTCTTGCTCGGCTGGATCTCGCGTAGCCTTCGCAGACGCACAATTCGTACATCTATAGCCTTTCCAGTTGGTTCTGTTTCCATTTTTACGCTGTTATAAACTCAAATATATGTTTATATCTCAAAATATACCTTTTTTTTTCTTTACACTATTAATTATATTTATTTTTAATATTTTAATGGTATTTACTGCTATATTTTAGATTTAATGTTTATTATTTTACATATATGTATATATATATATATGTGGGGGGTCGGCAGAGCCCGCGAAGTGATGAAGCCGCGAAAGAGGATCCGCGAAGTGGCGAGGGAACACTGTATTCATATTCTGGCAGTCCATGAAAAATGGAGGATCAACTTTCTTCTTGTTATTTACACGTACAATAAGTGGTAACTGGGAATTCTACTTGGTTCTTTTAAAAACTCGGTATATATTAAATGTTGAGGATACATTTCTAATATCAGTCTTACGGGTTATTTCCTTTTTTTTTAGGTTATAAGGTCTGCTAAAAAATATATCTTGATATTCTATGAGCAATTTGAATACCTTTACAGCTGTGGTTATACAACTCCATTAAGTGAAATGGTAAGTTGTCCTTATATGAGAATTTTACAAATCTTCATAAGAAAAAGAGTGTTCTGAAGCATGTTACGATGGTTGTAAGAGAAATAAACAATAAGTCAGAAGGGTCTCGTACACGGAAACTTTAATAAGTGAGAGACTACCTTTAGCAGGGAAATTTAATCGCACAGTATGGTAATAGGGTGTACGCTAGCTAGTGACCATTGAAAATAAAATGAGCAAGACTTTGAAAAATAAAATACACTTTAATATCTTAAAACTTAACCAACCTGACATTAGGGAAACGTTTTCATTTTACTCAAGAAACAGTCTCAATATTTTGTAGTATGAAACAGAAATGATCATCTACAACTTCAAAAGCTCTGTGAAAAGAGACAGAAAATACATTTTCTGGTACAGGAGAAAAACGAAAGAAGAATGGATAACATAACAGACGTAGGAATATAATAGTGGAAATAAAATACAAAAAGAAATACCTTCGGGACAGCAAATGATCACAACTTCAAGAAAAACAGGGAAAAATACAGAGAAAAAGATAAAGAAATTAAAAGCAGTATAGGCAAGACACATTAAAATAATAGAAAGAATTGCGACTGAAGCAAAAAAAAGATGTATTGTAACTAAGAAAGTGATGGACGACAATGAAACCTTTTAGGGCACATCTCCGGGAGATTTATCTATAGTGAGTTGGAGAAGATAAGGAGATTTAAAGAACATTTTCAGTAAATCTTTAACATATCTGGCCAATCTTTGATGCTAGAAATATCTGAAACCAAACTAGAGAGAGTAAACTTTTTTACAAACTTATAAAGGATGAAGTTGGAGAAGTTAAAAACTACAGAAACCTAGAGATGTTGAAGCCTTGTCACAGATTCTGAAAAATGATGATTAGAAGATAAAAAAAGCTAATGTAAAACTTTTCAGAAAATATCGTTCAATAAATCGTCACCAATAAATTGAAAAACAAAACTCATTATTAAGTTATTAAAGAAAGTTAACCCCAGGAAATTACACCAACTGGCTAGGTACAACACTCTTGTCCCTTATTAACAAAGTTTTCAATCACATAACTCTCAGCAATATCAACAGCAATAACAAAAATCATCTTTCAAAAAGAAATTTGTGTTTAAAAGGAAAATGATGCATACATGTATTTTTTTATATTATGAGAGATTTTGGAGCAAAGTACGAAATGTAACAACATTTCATATGTGGTCTTCATAGATTTCGAAAAGTATTTCGATAACTTCCACAGAGAATCTTTATGGGAAATGTTACGACTTTATAGAATCCAACAAATGATATTAAATTTAAAAAAAATAACATACTTAATATATTTCTATGTGGTTCAAAATGCTGGAATATGATTTCATCAATCACCAATGAACTGGAGGCTTTCCAGATGCAGTGCTTCTAACTCTTCAGAATAATTTTCTTGCTGACACTTGTTCAAGTGTTTAAAATTCATACTGGTCTCCATTCAATGATACTGATCAACGCGAAAGGTATTACAAATAAAGCTATCACAAACAAGAGTAAACCAATTTTATTGAGAAAAGAAATTTATAAGTTAGCTGAGGTTCGTTTTATGTACAAGTTCAGCCTGTTAATGTGTAAAACAATTAACCTGCTGTATGATTCTTGCCCCTCCTGAAGCTCAACTATCTTATAACACAAATGTTTAGCAACAAGAGATCTCACTGAATGATGCTTATAATTTGGTAGAACCAACAGATGAAACAATATCAGAGAAACTTACTAATAAAGTTGAGTGTTTTAAATTTAAGCGAAATCGAAAATACATTGTCCCTTGTAATCTTTAATTTCAGCAACAACCTTTTAATAACACGAAGTGCTCTTACAAACACACTAACCAAAAAACCACGCCCAGACACAACATTTTCTAAACGACAGCAGTGTATCTATGCTGAACATCTGTTTATTTATCTCACCATTGATGCTTTGCGTACATAATAAAAACAGTCATGACTAATTTTGAAGAACAGGCTGCTTGCACTTGGGTTTTCATTCGTCATACTGTTCTCTTGTCACAAACAACAGTTAATACACGTATTTCGTTTTAGGCCGAAATGTACAATGTTCATTGTTCAAAAACATCTTTCAGTAAAACAAGGGTAGCTGCAGACTACATGTTACAAGCATATAGATATTAATTTTTAAAGCCTAACTTTAAAAAAATCTTTGCGGAACCATTATTAATATACATTATTATCTTAAGCATAAATTTGCATATTGGCTATTTGTACTGTGACCACCATGGTTATTAAGTTTCGAAATTTATGTTTTATGTTACTGCATTATTGAAAAATGGTTACTTGATTTTATTTTGAACAAATTTAGTAGCTTGTCATTTATCGACGTTTTTATTAATTTCAGTTTGTTTTGTTTATATTCTTGTTTGAAATATCTAAATGATGTAACATATACAGAGAAGAAGTGTTTTTTACGTGTATCTGTTACCACATCTATCTCTTTCGTACATTATTTCGTATGTTTTCTTTTATTGTCTTATCTAACAATGGTTACGTCACTCAGTTTTTATTTCTGTCCTAACATCTAGCGGTACTGTGTAACTGTAAAATTATACAATGGGTAACATACACACTTATTCTTGAAGCCATTTCTTTTGAAACATGAAGGTTAGGTTTACATGCCTGTACATCTAAACTTATTAGATAATCAGCATGCACACATTTAGGTTAGTTGTGTTATACCTTGTGTGACTGTTAAAACTTATTTATTAAAATAAATTTTGCTTTTTTCCCATAATATTCATGTATAGATAAACAAAAAAAAAAGATTGGAACATGTACGTAGCTATCATTGTTATCACAGGTTTAATATTTACTGTAATGTAGTATATACTTATTCAACATTTACTTTTGTTTGGTACTGCATAACTATTTGACGTTCATGAGTTGTCAATTGAATAATATTTTTTATATGATAACCAGCTTGTTGTTCTGAAATGTTGTTTTGTTTTTATGTTGTATAAAATTTCAGCTCCTAAGTTATTTTTAGATTCAAATGTGTCATTTTCTTATATCTTGTAATTTATTCAAGTCGAGCCCATTTTACCAAGCCTAAGAAAGCACGTAATCCAATCTAACGCTGCCATATTTCATCTTTTACTGTAATATCTACCAAATTCCATCTTTCATTATCCATGTAAAATATGTTAAAATGTCAAGTTTCCATGTAAACAACTCTACATTGGTGAAACTATAAGCAAATTAGATGAAAGACTCCGTGAACATCTGTGCTGTTTAAATAAGGGCATCCTCAACTTTACAATCCCAAAAACATTTCAATTCATCGACATTATTTTATTACACGCCTTCCACATGAAATGTAAATACGATAGCATAGGTCATAAACGTACATGACCGAAAATTTATTTAATCACACAGAATTCATTATTTTTCATGTGATTACTAGATATCGTCTCTATCCCTTTGTCCGATTGTTTGTTTTGAATTTCGCTCAAAGCTACTTGAGTAACAAGTAAATTATGTAACATTTACAGTGAACGACTTTTTTGACCACATTTATATGTTATCACCACCTCTTTAGTACGTTGTTTAAAATATTTTCATGTCACTGTCCTTTTTACAAGTGTTCACGTCACTCAATTTTGTTTGGGTTCTATTATGTTGCGAGAATTTTATAAATATCAAATTACAAAAGATGTAATGCTTGATTTATACTTGAAGCGATCTTTTCTGAAATACAAGTACTAGATTATTATACCTTTACATCTTAAGTTGTTTAAGAGTGTACACGTACATAATAAAAGCTGTTGTTGTATGAGAGTAAATACAATTTGTTAAGAAGTTTTTCTACCTAAAGAAGCTCTGTTACGTTTTTTTGACTATTAAAGATTACTTAATGAAATAGTTTCTAATTTTTCCCCGAAGTGGTAGAAATAATACCAAACTCTGTATGTCTTCTTATAAGGAAGCCACATTGGGCTGTCTGCTGAACCCGCCGCGGGGAATCGAATCTCTGATTTCGGCGTTGTATATTCCTAGACATACCGCTGTACTAACGGAGGGACACATTCTGTAAGTAGTTACTTTTGTCATACTTATTGCAATAGTGTGAAATATTTCAGAATAGTAAGTCTTCAGACCTCACACATTTTACTTGTTTACCTCGTTTTAACAGAATTTCTAATTTACCATATTTTACAATATTAATAGATATGTATTCTTTGAAAAAATTTAATAAATATATATTAATGTAAACGAACGTTTCGTTCTACCAAGCTTTTAAGAAAGCTATAGATATAATCTAATGCTTTCTATGATATATTTTATTTTAAGAACTATGTATGAGTGTGTGTGTGTGTGCGTGTGACTCATTTTCACTATAAAATTTATATTTTCACTTTTACACAAACTTAATAGAGGGATATGATTTTAATGCTATAACCAGGTTCTTCATAAGAACACATGGTTTTTATGTCTGGAGCAGATTCGCAGTTCATACTAAATTTTTCATTAACTAAATATCTGCATGTACTAAAATAGCCAGATATATGATGTATTGCTTCGCTTCCTATGATAAAATGTTATGCTACGACAATACTAACTTTGTTCTTGATATATCTTTGTAAAACTATTCTCAGACCCTTTACAGAGTGTTTTAGGAGTTTATTATGAATCATTTGAGGTCCTTTATGCTCTGCTATATGACATTAATGTCCATATTACTTGAAATAGTGTCCTGTTGCTTTATAGTCTGTAACCATCATGGTAAATATATAATTATTTAGTCCAATTCGCATATATATATGGTGTAACTCCACGATAAATCATCAGCAAACCTTTGTTAGAAGGTTTAAAAAGCCCCGAGTAACAACGTATCAAGGCCTAAATATAATAATATAAACAGCTAACTCTCGTGTTATTCAAAATAAACAAACATTCACTTCAAACTAAGTGATATCGTAAAAACATATGAGTAATATTTAAGTATATATTTACATTTTACATTATTTTCTTTGGCGTTAAAATGTACGAGGGCTGTTCAGAAAATACGCGGACTGATGTCATAAAACAAAATATACTTTATTTAGAAGTTACAGGTCTGGGACCCCTTCAAAGTACTCTTCTCCCCAACGCACACACTTATCCCAACAGTGTTTCCACTTGTTGAAACAGTCCTGGTACGCTTCTTTTGTAATGTCCTCCAGCTCCTTCGTCGCATTTGCCTTAATCTCAGAAATTGTCTCAAATCTTCTTTCTTTCAAAGGTCTTTTGAGTTTGGGGAACAAGAAAAAATCGCAAGGAGCAAGGTCAAGTGAGTATGGGTGGTGGGGAAGAACAATGATCGAGTGTTTACCCAAAACCTCACGAGTTCTGAGACACACATTTCGTAGCAACGCGGTGCATCTTCAATTTTTCGCACAAAATCTCGTAACAAGATCCAACTGATATCCCACACTCTTCAGCAAGCTCCCTGACAGTCAGACGTCGATTTGCTTGCACCAGAGTGTTGATTTTGTGGACGTGTGGGTTGTCAGTTGACGTGGAAGAACGTACAGGACGTTCATCATCTTCAATGGACTGTCGACCATCCTTAAAACTTTCATGCCACTTGAAATATGCCGTACGCTTCATAGCAACATCACCGTAAACCGTGTTAAGCATAGTAAAAGTTTCAGTCGCAGATTTTTCCAAGTTTAACACAAAATTTCACAGCAAGTTGTTGCTCCTTCAGGTCATTCATTCTGAAATCCGCCAAACGAAAAAATCGCATTTCACTTAAAACCGCGTCGCTAATACACAAGTGAAGATATTTGCAATCGGGAAATGTCGTCGTAATCAGCTGATCTGTGCAGGCCTAGCGACACTAAGTGAATTCCTCTGGAACTAACTGGAGCCGCGCAATTCAAACAGTCAGCGTATTTTTTAAACAAATCTCGTATATTTTAATGTAATATTTACTATTACGTTCCTATCTGTAGTTCTATTTCATCAAAGTACTGTTGCACAGTAATGGCAGAACAGTTGACACCGAAAACGAGGTTTATATTTCATCAAAACAGTTTTATGGTTCATTGGATAAAGTTTTCATAATGTAGATTATCATATGCATGTTAAAACTATAAAGTACTGACACTTTTTGTTTATAAATGTTAATCAAATGGAAGTTCAACCCACAATATCAGTCGATGGATTTTTCCTTATTCGTCTGATAATTGGTAACTTATTAATGTTTAAAAACTTCACTTCTTACTAAAATTCCTACCTGAAAAAGGCGTCAAGAAGCATATAAAGTATCAAGAAACTAGCTGGATTTTCTATGTATTTATATTTAGATGTACACTGCTTTACGTCGTAGGCAAATTAGGTGGTCTAAATGGATGTCGTTGAACCATGATTATTGGTTCTCGCACATAGGTATATATTTTATAATAACCACAGGCAAAATGAATTTCAAAAAGCTATTAAGTTTATGAATATAAATAATTAAATTGTACAAAAACAAAAGATCTGTAAATAAACAAAGCTACATTAATGTTTAATCAACACTGATACGCTATTTTAGATTTAACTACAAAAGATTAATAATTTTTCCTGAGCCCCAGGTGTCACTACATACTATTGAGATTGTGTGATGGTTAAATAAAACAGTGTGTCGTCACTTTTTATCAACCTTATGTATTTTGTCCTTGTATATAAATATAATCCTAAAATGTCTCTAATTATATAGTTTACGTATGATGTTAGATTGCAAATTCTATCATTATTTTGTTATGGTTTTGTTTACCGTTCCTTTATTCCTCCTTCTTTTGTTTATTTCAACCGTGAAGTTTGAGTTTCATTATAAAATGCTTGTTCATATTCTAGCCAGAGCACGATGAATTAATTATGTATGTAGCGTGTAGGTGTCACGAGAGTTCCCTAATGATGACATAGGCATAGTAACGTTGTGAGAGATTACGTAAAATAGGTAGCAGCATAATTTGTTAGTTTGTTTGTTTTGGAATTTCGCACAAAGTTACTCGAGGGCTATCTGTGCTAGCCGTCCCTAATTTAGCAGTGTAAGACTAGAGGGAAGGCAGCTAGTCATCACCACCCACCGCCAACTCTTGGGCTACTCTTTTGCCAACGAATAGTGGGATTGACCGCCACATTATACGCCCCCACGGCTGGGAGGGCGAGCATGTTTAGCGCAATGCGGGCGCGAACCAGCAGCATAATAATCGTGTCTTAAGTTTAATCAAGTTAGCTCACAAGATATAGTTAAAATATATTGTCATTAATTCATACTCTATTAGCTTATTGATTTTGATTTTTTTAATCTTTTTCTCACAGTTTCGCTTTTCTTCTTCTAATTTATTCCTTATCTCTTTACTTATTGAAATAATTATTAACATTGATATTTACGTGGTGTTGTTCAATAACACAAGTACTAATTCATAGTCAGACGCGTGTTTATAATTTGTGATGTGTGATATGTTTTATATTTCAAGGAATCAGACACCATAAATTAACCACGAGTTATAGCACCAAGTGAAATCTGGTTGTCACTTTTTATACGTATAAAGAACAAAAACAAAGACTGGCCCTTCGTTTTTCATAAACTACCAGAAAATGAAAACAGTCAGAGTAAATGATGCCTGCTCTCAGTTTGGAGTCTATTCTATTGTGAAAGCTTTATCTGGAAGAAAATGTTTTTTCAACATTTTACCTTAATATATTATATATATAATTGATATTTACAAATTCAACAAAGCAAGTAAGGAGAATATAGTCCTAACTGTACTGATACGGATTGTGGTAATTTGATGAGTTTCCATGAAAATTAGGAAAGTGATCTGGTACATGTTGTTGACCAACTAAATGTAATCTCTCTTATTTACCATGGTAAATCATACTCACCTTTTTAAATAATATAATTACATGTAGGAAATTATTTGATAATGATTACGAAACGACTTGATTTGTCGAAGAAATAGGGCATTAAGCTCAATTCTGGGTCACATTGTTTATTGAGAAAGAATGACCAACGATCGATTTTACATTGAGTTTCTTTATTATTGGTCAATACCTGAATGTACACTATAACACGACAATAAATGCTGCAGAAAGGGTGTGTTATATATTTTGTAAATATCTAATAATTGTTTTGCATGAAATAAGTTGATTTTTTAATAGTTGTATGGACTAACGTTCACGCTTTGGCCAGAATACGTAACATTGAACTCGTTTGCAAATTTGACGCGTCTGAAAGCTTTTTAACAAGACTGCTTGTTACTCTCCAAAATATTTAGGAAACGCTACACTTCATATTAATTGAAATGTTTGAAATGATGACGATTTGTGTCGATAACCGCAAGTGTATAAAAAATTTTAAAACGGTGAAAGGAGAGAAGTGCATGATAATAAAAACAATCAGCCTGGAATGGACTTGGATTTATAGTTTACATAATAATCCAAACAACATACACAACGACTGGAAGACTTAGAACTCCTTAACATAAGAAGAACAAAAAATATTTTGCGATAAAGGAATATCAAGACATAAGTAGTGAACAGCAAAATTAAATGTGTCGATAGCGTTAGTAAAAAACAAATATTACTGAACTGTACAGATAAAGGAACAACGATAATGATCATATTTTAGAAGTAAATCTTAAATAATGATACTGTGTTGAAACAACAATCATCAAAGTGATAAAATGGAACAGTAGATACAATAATTTTGCGATTTTGTTATTATCCTTTCGAGATCACAACAACATCCCAAATATATTTTGTTTTGATTTAAGTGTAATGTGTTTCAAGCTTTCGTAATTATCTTTCAAAGTATTGTGGCGTATTTGTTCATGTTATAAAAATAAAATATCACACAAAGTCTATTTTAAATGTTAATTTCACCTTCTAATCATTTCAAAACTATTATTTACCTATTTTAAATGTAATTTTAAAATATGACATGTGGAAAAAATGTAGGTATGTAGAAAAAATAAAACTGTCATTGTTATGAATGTGTTTGTTGTCATTTTTGATTTATAAAGTATACATTTCTACACTTAACGTAAAACACATTAATACATATAACACACACAGATATAAATATATATATCCATAGAACGTTCATAGTTTAAGTTGTTATTTGATATATAATTATTTAATATATACTGCTGGCCAAAATCTTAAGGTCAATGAAAATAATGAAAAAATATGCATTTTGCGTTGTTAGACTCAACCACATATTTGAGTAGTGTTTCGAAAGATGAAAATAAGAAAAGGGAAAATAAAAAAAAATTAGCATTTAATGGGGAAAATGTAAAAACTATGAAATTAGCCTAAATAATAGCTGGTCAAAAGTTTAAGACCATACCAAAAAGAAGTTCTCAACGATGTAGAAAATATCCAAAAAGAGGTCTCAGTAGCAAGTTGCATGGCCGTCATTGCGAATAACTTCAAACATTTGCTTTAATATGGACGGAATAAACGTTTTCAGAAGACTACCTGAAATGTTATTCCAAGTGATGAAGATTGTTTCATGATGATCATGCACTATTTGGATTCGACGTCAATTTCTATAGACTTTCCTTGCCATCCACCTCCAAACATGGCGTTCAGGTCGGGTTAACACGCTGGATGATAAAAAAATCATTTTATTCGCCACAAAAAGATTGCAGCATTGTCCTAATAAAAAATCCAATTATTTCCACAAAAGCAAGAGCCTTCAGTCATTAAGGATACTCTCTCCAACATGTCAATGTATCCAGCTGCTGTTTGACGCCCTGTATAATCTATAGCTCCATTTTTCCATGGAAGGAGAAAGCATCCAGATCATGATGGAACCTTCTCTACCGTGTCGTGTTGAAAATGTCTCCGGTGACATATCCTGATTATTCCAGTAACGTTGAAACCATCTGGACCATCCAGATTAAATTTTTTCTCATCAGCAAACAAAACCTTCTTCCACTTTTCTACGTCCCATGTTTAGTGCTTCTCGGCAAAGTTAATCGAGCTGTTTCGTGGTGTGGAAGAAAGCGTGGTCTTTAAAGACGTTTACGGTTTTTAAAGCCTTTCTCTCGTAGATGCCAGCTTATTGTTCTTGAGCTGCATTCTGAGGGCATAAATCTAGTTCAAAGGTCGGCCGATGTCTTGCCGGACAACCCGTCGAAACCTTTTGCTCAACGTCGGCGAAATTTTCTTGAGCCCACATCCTTAAATTTTTGTTCCGTATCCCTCAGGGTCTTTTGAGAAATTTGCAACAGCAATTTTGCTACGCCCAATGACACTAGCGATGGCACGTTGAGAGAAACCTTGCAATTGCAGTTCAACAATTCTGTCACGTTCAAACTCTGTTACGTTTTTAGCCTTTGCTATGTTTTTACCCAATATAACACAGGAGATGTCAGTGGGACATGTCGTCAACGCTAATTCTTGTACACAATTGACTATATTTTGTTACGTGTTTACCGATTAACGCTTCGTTTCAGTATGGTTTTAATCTCTCGAACAAATAGTATTTAGGTTAATTTCATAGTGTTAACATTTTTTCTATTATATGCTAAAAAAAAATTATTTTTAGTTTTTATTTTCTTATTTTCCTCTTTCGAAGTTCTACTCAAATAAGTGATTGAGTCTGACAACGCAAAATGCATATTTTTTCTTTATGTTCATTGGCCTTAAGATTTTGAAAAGCAGTGTGCCAATAGTAGAAAATTTTTCTGAGTCGTGAATTCAAGAATACATTTTGTTTCTTTGTTCTTGTTTTTTCTTTAATTGCCCCCAGTGGCTCAGCAGTATGTCTGCGGACTTATACGCTAAAATCCGGGTTTCGATACCCGTGGTGGGCAGAGCACAGATAGCCCATTGTGTAGCTTTGTGCTTAATTCAAAACAACAACAACAATTTCTTTAATTTCGCGCAAAGCTAGCCGTCCCTAATTTAGCAGAAGGACGGCATCTAGTCATCACCACCCACCCCCAACTCTTGGGCTACTCTTTTACCAACGAATAGTGGGATTGATCGTCACATTATAACGCCTTCACGGCTGAAAGGGCGAGCATGTTTGGTGCGACCGCAATTCGAAACTTTGTTTCACAGATTAACAACGTCTTAACCCGCCTGCCCATGCCGGGCCGCAAGTATACATACACAAAGGTTTTTGAAAGCAATCTTGTTATTCTGCTAAGAATTTAGTTATAAGTATCACAAAAGCGTAAACACAGTTTATTTTTATTTTCTCATAAGTTTCTATTAAATATTATAACAGTGATCTAGTTATTACTCCCCTTATAACAGGTATAACCAGTACGTAGACGCGATTTCATTCTCTTTTCCTTTGTACTTTTGCACAAGTTTTTATGAAGTTTTGTGATGTTTCTTATTTTACTTTTCGTTCAATACATCATAAAAAACCAATGTTATGTTTATTTTAAGTAGTAGTTGTTCAAGAAATTGGACACATATGTTTAAAATATTTTGGATGAAGTGGAAAGAGATTTTGATTTTTTCGTCATAAATAACCATGGCCTGGCATGGCCGAGCGCGTTAAGGCGTGCACTCGTAATCCGAGGGTCGCAGGTTCGCGCCCGCGTCGCGCTAAACATGCTCGCCCTCCCAGCCGTGGGGGTGTATAATGTGACGGTCAATCTCACTATTCGTTGGTAAAAGAGTAGCCCAAGAGTTGGCGGTGGGTGGTGATGACTAGCTGCCTTCCCTCTAGTCTTACACTGCTAAATTAGGGACGGCTAGCATAGATAGCTCTCGAGTAGCTTTGTGCGAAATTCCAAAAAACCAAAGTCATAAATAACCCATGAGATCCTTATACTATTTCTACTTATTCTTAATTATTTTAAAAGGGTAACTTAATAAAATTTTACTTTAATTAAGTTTAAATCCTTAAAAATTTCTAGTAAAAGTCAAACACATGGTTATGAATTAATAAAAGTCTTAGGTTTTTGATCTTTCATGTTTATTTTAATATATTTTCCAACCTAATTAAAACACTTTAAAGTGTGTATAAAAGCCTTTTATAGATTATATGTCATATATTGTTCTTTTATTAAATAATGGAATTGGGAAATATTTTATTTCTGCTATTGAAAGAGGCTGAGTGATATTTTAGCCACCAACCAAACTGTGGGAGACATAAAAAAAACTATTATATCACGTAACGAAATGAAGCTATCATTTGCCTAATACTTTTATGTATTACTATTCTCTTATGTTTAATTGTTTTAGTTAAACATAAAGCTGTAGAAAGGGCTATCTCTGCTGTGCCCACTACAGATATCAAAATCCAGTTTCTGGATTTGTATGTTCACAAACTTAGTAGTGTGCCACTAGGAATCCTAATTTTTAAAGTTATCGGTTTCATCTAAAATTAATTTAATTTTCCATTAACGAATAAACTCTTAATATTTTTCAGTTGTTATGATAAGAGTGAATTTCTTAAAGTGTTCCTTTTTCGTTTCTCGTAGTAGTAAATGTTTATGGTGTAATACTACTGATTGAGCTGATAATGTACCAAGAATTACTACGAGAATCAAATGATAAGAGAGTAATTTGATCCGAAGTTATTCATGTAAATACTTGGCTAAATAAATGTTTTATCTGAATAGTTAAGAATAACTTATATTGAAGAAATTTTATCTTGCTACAAACATTACAATAAACTGTTCGTATTTTAGTTAATAATCCGTGATTTCTCATTCCAGATGGTTTGTTTCTTTTTCTCGTCTTTTGTTTTCAGTCGTATTACTTCTTCTTTGGGATGGCTTACGACATTTCATGTGCCAGAAATTGTTTCATTCATAGGTATGATAGGTCTTGTTATTTAAGGAATAAGTATCTTATCATTTCTGAATTTCAGTATGTTGCTGTTGTTTGTTTGTTATTTATTTCATTACTACATTTCTTACGTTTATAATGTTAAATTGTATAACTGTCATGATAAAATATCTCGCTCTCTAGTGCCACACCAGTGTGGCATACCACTAAAAACCGGGTTTCGATACCCGGGGTTGATAGAGCATATGTAGACCACTGTGTAGCTTTGTACTCAATTCTAAAGAAACAAAAACAACATATTACTTCCAAAGCGTAACATAAATTCTAGTTTAACATCTAACTGTAAAAAAATGTCGTGCATACTCTTACTGGTAAAGATAAAAACAACTTACATTCTAGCAGTTTTTATTTGAAGTTTAAATATATTTTATTACCATAAACAAAAAGAAAAACTACCAAATGTCTGACTCGGAAAATCATGAACTCACTTCTTTTATAATGTTTAACACTGTTTAAATATTTAGGCCAAACGCTGTTTTCTTGTGACGAATATAATTATTAAAATTAGGTGCTTGAAAGAATTGATAACGTAAGTGAAGGTTCACTCACTACGTGAGTAATTTAGTTTGACTACATTATTTCTATGATATAAATTACCATGCAACACATTACGTATTAATGAACACAGATGTTGTAATTATGTAAAGGTAAATACTATTTGTTTTTATCATTTCATAGCAATACTTGTGACCATAATTAATCATGTATGTATGTTAATAATAATAAACCCGCAAAAATGTACAGAAATGTTGTTTTGAATTTAGCACAAAGCTACACAATGGGCTATCTGTGCTCTGTCCACTACGGGTATCGAAACCCGGATTTTAGCGTGGAAGTCAGCAGACATACCGCTGAGCCACTGGGGGACATACAGAAATGTGGGAGAATATCTGTGTATCACATATGTAATTCTAATTCATGTACATACTTAAAAGAAAATCAACCAGTATCCAGTGAAACTTATTTTTTCCTCAACATTTTACTTTAAGGTTTCATCAAAAGGAATACTTCATAAACTCAGTTTCTAAAAACACAAAAAACATATCAAAACTTCAGAGCACTACACTACCATACGACGTAAAGACGTCAAATAAAGTTTGAATGACTCAGACAATCATTGCCACTTAGCTTTGAACTACATTAATTTGTTTTTCATGAGATATATCTTAAACACAACTTTGTTTTACTATCCTTTAGAATAGTTTAAAGGAATCTTTATCAAAGCAGCGAAAAAGAAACAAACATTGTGATACTTTATTTTCTACATAGGAAGTGGAAGTTGTGTTAAAGTAACAATCAAAAAGCACCTGAGAAGTTAGAAGTGTTAACAAATTCACTACAAATATTTAATAGCTCCGTAACGAGTCATTTATTGTTTCCAGCAAATGTACTTGGCATAATGTTAGTGTACGATGGGTTTCAGGTAAGAGTATTGTCACAAGTATCGCAATGAAATGTTAGCATTCTGTACCAGTTTCGAGGGAATTGTAGATATAAGTAGTATATACTTTCAAATGTTTTAGCAACTGATACAATTATTGTTATGAAAGTAAACGTTTTGAAAAACTTATAACCTATTTTACGCAGAACATATTTTGCTTTAACTTAAACATGTGCTATTGTTTATAGTTTAATTAGAAACTAAAGTTATTTCCAAATTTCATCGAACATCAAACAATTAAATCATTCCAATTACAATGAATGAATTAATAAAATGCAACCTTTCTGAATTAACTTTTCAAAAAAGCTTTCATATTATATTTTTTCTCACTTCCATTGAGAAACTAATATCTGGAAGTCATGTCAGTCATCACACATATATATTTAGCTATATAAATATGTTTCTACGTACATATATTACCATTACACTTAGAATTTATAACATTCTTTTGTCTGATTTCATCAGGAATTATTTTAGTATCATATGTTACTTATTAAAGTTATCTCTCGGTACTGATGGTAGTGTCATCTAGAACACACGAAGTTTCACTCAATTATATTTCATGCGACATAAAATAAACATTAACAAGAAATAGTTCATCAGTTTAAGTTTTTCTGTCTAAATGTGTAAACAACGAGAGTTAAAATTTGTTCTCTTACCACAATACATAAATATACACTGAGAGTGAACACAGCTACCACGTAACTTCTAGAACTGTCATTATTACCTAGATATATGTATTAAGTAACCACTCTATTAACTAACCTACTCTTTAATGCAAATAGCCAAAACAGTGAAACAAATCAGTGAAATAAAGCATACAAATATGGTCAAGATATTCACTTATTGTTCGACTAAACATTAGTATGGGGAAGGTGAGTGATCTAAGCAACTTTGACCTTAGAACTATTGTCGGTTCCAGACGTAGTGGATCCTGCATCTGAAAATCTGCTGACCTCTTCGGATTTTCACGAAGTACAGTCTCTATAGTTCATAGAGAATGGTACGAAAAACAAAAAAAATCCAGTGAGCTGTAATTCTGTGAACGAAAACACCTTGTTAATGAGAGAGGTCAGAGGAGAACAGCCAGACTCCTTCAAGCTCACTAGAAGGCCACAAATACTCAAATAACCCCTATCTACAACAGTAGCATGCAGAAGGGAATTTCTAAATGCACAATTTGTGGAATCTTGAAGCGGATAGGCTACAGTACTAGAAGACTACACCAGGTTCCACTCCTGTCAGCTAAGAGCAGAAAGATGAGGTCACTGTGTGGACGGGATCACCAAAATTAGAGGAATGAATATTAGAAAAACGTTCCTGGCCTAACGAATCTCGATTTCTTTCACGATATGCAGATGGTATGCTCAAAATTTGGCGTAAACAGCATGAATCCATTGATACATCCTGCCTCATACAAGCTTGTGATGATGGTGGAATGATGTGAGAAATGTTTTGTTGGCACACTTTAGGCTTCTTAATACCAACGGAGTATCATGTAAATGCCACAGTGATCTGAGCATTGTTATTGACCATGTGCATCCCTTTATGGTCACAATATACCCGTTTTCAAATGGCTACTTCCAGCGGTATAATGCGCCATCTTACAAAGTACACATCATTTTAAGCTGGTTCCATGAACATTGACAGTAACCTTAGTGTACTCTAATGGGTTGCACAGCCATTGAATCTCGAGCCAATAGAACACCATTAGGGTGAAATTGAATAGAAGGCTCACAGCATGAATTTGTAGTTGACAAATCTGCAGAAACTGCATGGTGCTATTGAGTCCACATAAACCAAAATCATTATGGAAAGTTTCTAGCATCTTATTGAATCCATGCCGCGAATTCAGGTTGTTCTGGAGGCAAAAGAATTTTGAGAGATTGGTCAATATTATTTTTATCTTGGAGCACTTGGTCACAAAAACTGGCAATGTGACAAAAATTAAGAAAACTGTAGATTTCTTGTTTTATCATAAGTTAATAACAACTTTTCCCATCTATACTTGAAATGTGACTGAGAAACTACACTGCCATATGATTATCAATGTTTGCCCTGGTTATACTTTTAAACTTACATTATTTATCTCTTTAATTTATTCATTTCAGATTCTCAGCTACAGACTCTAACATACAGTCAAGCAAACAAATATCATTGACAGACCACTAATCTCTGTCATTTGTTATCCTACAATATGAGTTCCATAAGCCTCTAAAAATGAATGAATACATTCGGCATGATAAAGAAATCTTAAAAGCTATCTCTCATGCTAAAGGTGTGTGTTTTTCTTATAGCAAAGCTACATCGGGCGATCTGCTGAGCCCACCGAGGGGAATCAAACTCCTGATTTTAGCATGGTAAATCCGTAGATATACCGCTGTACAAGCGTAGGGCATATGCTAAAGGTAACTTAGAGCAGATCTAGTTAGCACTGTTTCCTTATTGAAGCCCCAGTGGCAAAGCGGTATGTCTGTGAACTTACAACGCTAGAATTCGTGTTTCGATACCCATGGTGGGTAAAACACAGCTAACCCATTGTATAGATTTGTGCGCAACTACAAACAACAACAACCCTCACTGAATGTTTCGTTGTAATACAAGCATGAGTAGTTGGGTGATTAACTTTTGATACAAGTCCAGCACAATGCTGTGAAGATTACTGAAAAAATTATCTTTTTATAAGATTAGACATAACCGATATATTTTTCTCTAACAACTAGTTAAAGCTGTTATTTCCTATTTAGCAATCAGTATAGTTGTTCTTGCCAAAATGAAAATATCTTTCACACCAGGAGACACTCCATAGTCATCTTGCTTAAAGACCATCAATGAATTTATCCACAAAGTGTCCCTCTAATATGGTGTTCCCATTGGAGAGAATTCTTTATTAACATGCAGGTGTCACGCATTGTTCACACCGATTGTCATGAGTTCCATTTCACCTGCTCCCCAGTGGCTCAGCGGTATGTCTGCGGACTTATACGCTAAAATCCGGGTTTCGATACCCTTGGTGGGCAGAGCACAGATAGCCCATTGTGTAGCTTTGTGCTTAATTCAAAACAACAACAACCATTTCACCTCTCTTGCAAATGTTTACATGATCTGATGAATCATTCAATTCTCCATGGTGGAATTTAAACTGAAATTTGGAGATAAATGTATTATTGTTCTCTTGTCACTCCTTAAGTGGACCTTTCAAACACTGGGCCATTCAGCTTCTGTGTTAAGCTGTTTTTTCCCAATGTTACGTATTTTTTAATGTTTTATGTTCTTCGTAGACTAAACGCAACAGAAAAACACAGATAACAGCTTTTATAATTTATTACACTGAAGTATTAACAAATATGACAGATATAACATAAATTATATAATAACAGTGAGAGATATTAAATTATAACATTCGAAATTCATTACAAAACAAAATAATACTAGTTTCAAACTTCAAAATTATTCACAATACAAAATGGTACTGGCCTGTATCTAATATAATGATCTAAAATGAAAGTCTCAAATTCCAGTCTAGGGTGTGAATTTGGTCCCACGAAGAAATTCCGAAGCTTAAATGAAGAAGTTCAGAAACAGTTCACAGTTCAATAAATTCGCCGTCTCTCAGCACAAGCAGTAATTCAGATGGATTGTAGAGATTGACGAAATAAAATCACAGCTTCCGTAGATCTAACTTCAACCACAAATCCAAATTCAATAATCACAGCAAACACTTAATCTTTCTCAAATAACTGACTCTCTTCTTTTGAAATAAAACTAATGCCTGACTCTCCTCTTTTCTTCGAATAATAACTGATGTCCGAATCTCTCTCTCTCTCTCGCATCTTCGTCTGTTTATATATTGTAGGCCTAAACTCCTCGAAAGACCGCGAAAATTCTACAGGTCTCCAGAGCAATCCACGCATGTCCGTTCTTGCACGAGACTACACGTCTAGACACGTAGTCACCAGCACTTCATTTACAAACATATGATTGGATTACTTAATTCAAGAAAATTCTAAATGTTACCCTAAATATATAACAACATATTTTATTAGTTTAAACTTCGAAACAATAATATAAATATGGAAAAATGAATAATAGAAATGAAAATTCAAACACAACACGACATGTTGTCGTTTGCAAAATATTTACACGACATTTACATAACACCCAAGCTCATCCATTTCAGGCAATCAATTTCCTGAAACTCTGCACAAAGGGTCCAGGTCTTCCATTGCCGCACCTTTGTGTAACAGTATAATATGTTTTGCTTCAATTGCGAAATCTAAATAAAGTGCCAAATATCTCCCTTGTGGATTTTACTCAAATGTTTGGTGAAGAATGCTTCCATTGTTCTTAGAGTTGGGTTATTTCCAAATACTCGAAGGCAGTAGGGAGAGAGGTTGCTCACAGCAACTCTTTGTACAATCCTCAACAACCACCTATATTTGATAAGTGTTTGTATTGGTAAATTTGTTTTGTCCTGAAGCAGAATTCCATTCAATTAAAGATTTTGGAAATACGATATAAATGTGAATAGTAATATACCCTTGTACTACCAATTGCTACAAACACTACCAATCGACAGGCCAACTCTCTTAGAGTAATTGAAGTCTGTAATACATAAAAATGACTTGCTCTTCCAGATGAAGCTACAGTAGCATATAAACGGACTTTCCAGATTTTAGCTGCTTGTTAGACGCAAAGGCAACATAAGAAAGACAACTTACCAGTTTCTCTCAATCTTGAGTTTATTCCAAATGTGCTTAGAAACAGACTAAAAGAGAAATAAAAACTATATTCCAACAAAGATTGTGTAAAGTATGTCATATGCCCATATTTTACAATTTTAAAGCTTGCATCATAGCCTGACTTTCAAAACTCTTGGAGACAGTGCTAAGTAAAATTGAATATTCAATTTGATCCTTTAAATATGTAATCATGTATATTCCACTGGAAAGTGGTCACTGTCAAATGATACACTATCAAGGAAATATTCAATATGTGCCGAATGATATTTAATTATTTATGGAATGCCTTCTTCTTAAATAAATATCATCATAAATTTTTATCGTTATTGTTTTGAATCAAGAAAAGGGATAAACCCTTTCTGCATCATTTTTAGTTAGGAATAACCAGGGTAGAAACATTCTTATTTCTGGAACATACCTTTCTAGATAGGATGTTCTTTTTTGTTTGTATATCAACACTTTTACTGATAAAGCAGAAAAAAACATTTCGACTTTCCTAGGTGATCTTCAGATTAACACATAGAGCGTTTGTTAACCTGAAGGTCTAAACTTTAATCTCTGCTTCATTAGTAAAAGTTTTAATACCCATATCAGCCGTTCTGAGAGACAATTTTATTTGAATAAAATACATTAATTTGGATCAGCCAGAAGGTTTGTTCTACACACGTGAATGAACTTACGAAAACGTAATTCATCTGTCGCTACAAGTTCTAACATAAAACATACACACACTCATATTTTTAAAGGGTTATATTGTAGTATGTTAAAAATTCATTACATGATGTAGGGTGGTTATGCTATGATTATGAGTTCTTGCTCTAATTTTATTCTCATAATGTTGATGGTTAAGTCAATATTCATTGAAGAGTATGTTGAACTTTTTCAACACTGCAGACAAGTTTATTTGTTTAATGTTGCATTCCATGTTAGAAAATGTAGGTGAAAGCCTTTTCAAGCCTGAGACTGAACCATATTTGGTAATACTGACAAATACAAATTGTATTACAGGTAAAGCTATCATGACCAAAACCATGGCAGGTAAAACTTCCTTCTTCAAAAATAATGTTGATGAATAGGATGTTATGCCAAACTTTGAATACTTCAGATGAGGCAAGAATAAACTTAATGATTGACAGTTTTTTAACTAATTTATTATGTAGAAACCACTCAGGGTGTTTATAGATGGGAATGTTGAAAAAGTTCCTTGCCTGTATGAATATTACTTTCGTGAACAGAAACTATACGTAAAGGTTGTTTTATTCCACAAAATATGGAGGTCACAAAATCCAAAATTCTCTGTCGTGTTTTGTTAATGGAAGACAATACATATAACATATCGGCACCTGATAATGACAAATGTAAAAATTATTCTCTCCATTTTCACTTGTAACAACACATGATAGTATGAAACGTTAACTGATACTCCGCTTTTTATACTCTGGATTAGAGAAAAACGGTAGTTTTTTTCAGTTATTAACTGCTAGCCTCTAAATTTTGAATGCTAGAAAGAGAATCTTAAATTATTACTCATTTTAAGTACAAGCGAAACAGCTATTTAATGCTTCGCACTCGTGAGTCAAACAAAATTTAAAACTTTAAGTCCAGATGACATTACAAGTAATCATCGAAAAGATAAACTAAGAAAACAGTTAAGTACTAAATATGAGATTTAATTAGAAAACTTATTTGGAGTGCCTGTATCCCTTAACTACTACTGGCAATAAATTTATTTAATAACTTTTATTTTACAAGTTTACTACTTGGTCTGAAGTATTAAACTAATAAAATGGTCGAGAGATTTTAGTTGAGCCTCGAAGTTAAGACGTAACTTGAAATAAATTCCACTATGAAACAAAATTATTACTTTTTCTTGTTTCTGAATAGAAAGTGTTATTTCTCAGTTACATATGCCTAAAGTAATTGGAAAAGACCTATTTTTTTCTTCAGATTTTGCTTTATTGACCTGCAAACGTATAAAGAAAACACGATAGGTGACTATATTTGGGGGTTGATACGTGAAAGTGATTTACATTATTTCCGCAAATCTCGAAAAACTACTCACGTCTAAATATTTTTGTCCATTTTTGTATAACATTAGTATAAATATACGTAAATCGTGATATATATGTTGTTTCATTCAGACTTTATGCAAATGAAAATGTGTAAATTTCCCGTTTTTACATAGCAAATAGGTTAACTTCTAAATATTATTATCCAGGTCACAAAAGCAAAGTTTGAAGGAAATAATGGCCATTTTCTGCACTTTTACAACATAAACAATTAAGAAATAACACATACTATACAGGAATAAAATTTGTGTTACATAGTTTTATTTAAAGTGTTGTTTTGAATTGCGAAGCTCAAAGGCTTTATGTGTGACCATTAAGCAAATCAGAACAATGAACAGTCAAGTGGTTAATTTGAGCTTTATTCAGAATAAGTTATTCAAAGGGCAGTACTGTCAAAAACTCCCACTCGTAAGAAATCTCTTATCTTTTGGTCACGTTACTTTACTACCAGAGACCAAACTCTTACCATGGCTGACACTGTTTAGTCAGGCACCGAAGTTAGGACTTAACTACACAGAAAATCTACCAATGATATGTTTCACTAAATCTTCAGTACACAAGGTGTCAATCCGGTAAAAAATAAGCAAATATTCAATGTTTAATATGTCTGTGAAGTAACTCAGTTATTAAAATAAAACATATGTGTATACAATAAAAGAATTTGAGGTATAACCTTTTATTATTTGCAATTAAATTAAAAAAAATCGATATTTTTACTGGCATGTTTCTGTGATACTACCATAAGTAAAGTTTCATAAAGAATGGCGTCGTGCTAAGACATTTTGGTTTGTAAATACGAGTTGGACCTCAGGAAGCATGAATACCCACATTGGAAGGTTATCTGATCACAAATTACGTTAATATGCCATCGTGGGGCTTCTGATCAAAACAGCTCCTTTGAGAACAGTACACCTATCGTGCTAATATACTTCATTTAGAACTATTATTCCTAATTCAGTTGAAGTAACCATTATTAAAGAAACATAATGTGGAGCAAGTAATTTCAAATAGGTTACGTTATTTTCTATATTTAATGTAACCTTTGCAGAAGAGGACTTTCATAAATCACTTTTATAAGTCACTATCCCCATCACTTTAGCGTGTTCTTGTTTTGAAAAGCAATTTCGTGAATCTGTTTTCTCATGTGTAGCAAGAATTGCATAAATAAATAAAATAAGGGTATTGGGACCCCCAAGTTGCTCAGCGGTATGTCTGCGGACTTACACGCAAAAATCCGGGTTTCGATGCTCGTGATGGGCAGAGCACAGATAGCCCATTGTGTATTTTTGTGCTTAATTCAAAAACAACAACAACAAAAAAGAATATTGGGTAACAAATACATTACAAACCATATGTTTCAAACACAAGTTATACATCTACACTTATGTAAAAGTGAGCATGCGCACTATCCGAATACGTTGTTATGTAAGCTTAAACATAATTTGAGAAAAGCTCTTTCGAACTTAGATTCTTAGAATTGGTGTGTTGTATTTTCTGTGACGATTAAGACTTAATTCTTTAAAAAGTTCAAATTTTCGGCAAGAATTCTCTTTTACAAAAAGGAATAAATAAAACCGGATTATGTAAGTACACAATTTTGTTAAATTTGTAGCTACAGAAAGTAATGTAGAACAATAACAATTCAAAACTTATAAATTCAACTATTAAACTTTTTTTTTTTCTGAATCATTTAAGGTCCTCGATACGTTGCTTTACAACATTTTCTGCTTTAATGAGGAATATTAAAGGCTATATTATTAAAAACTATGTCCTTTGTCATATGTGGTGGCACTTCATAAGAGTACCATTAGGAAAAAAATTCTTGTTAAATGTAGTAAAACTTTTGTATAACATATCAGGGACTAAGTTTGATAATTTAAACAGTATACGTTCATTACATTTTTCGCAGAAAAATAATTAACTTGCAAGTAACTGGTGATGAAAAAACTATCTTTCAATAATATTTAAAACATTATCACGTTTTATATTATATGCTTTTTGACTTAAAAAAGCATTTTGATATCATCTTTTCCCTTTCTTACATACCTATAATTCTATAATTCCTAAACACTGTAGTAAAATACTGTTAGGACGGTTAACACCGAATACTAGATACAAGTACCACATTGGTACGTCTTCGGGGTTACAACGCTAAAACCCTGCATGGCCAGGTGGTTAAGGCACTCGAATCGTAATCCAAGAGTCGCGGGTTTCAATCTCCATTACACCAAACATGCTTGCCCTTTCAGTCGTGGAGGCGTTATAAAAAAATTAGCCCAAGAGTTAGCGGTAGGGGGTGAAGATTAGCTGACTTCCCTTTGATCTTACACTGCTAAACTAAGGAAGGCTAGCATAAATAGCCCTCGAATAGCTTTGCGCGAAATTCAAAACAAACCAAACAAACACAACGCTAAAATCAGGGGTTTGATTCCCCTCAAATAGCCTGATGTGGCTTTGTGATAAGAAAACACACACACACACACTAGATATACGTTCGCAGATACAATTGTATGGTTGATCAGATCGCATTTCTGTAATATGGATTATCATATGCATTACTGCCTTTCTGTATATGTTAAAATTGTGAATTATTGAGATTATTTATATATAAAAGTTGGCAGAATGGATGTTCGACCCTTGATATCTGTTTTTGGATGTTTCCTGATTTGTCTGGCACTCGGAACAATACTAAAGTTTGGAAACCTCACTCCTTACTTAACTTTTTACCTGAAAGCGAGAGACAAGAAGGACATAACATATGAAGAAACTAGCTGGATTTTCTATGCATTTATCTCTACGCGTTCACTCTTTTACTTTGTAGGAAAACTAAGTTTTCCTATTGGACGCCGTTGGAGCATAATTAATGGTTCTTTTATATTTTGGTAAGATGTACATTTATATATGAATATATATAATGTAGTGAAATTAAATAATTAAACTTAAATGAAGCTAAATAAGTTGGCAAAATCATGAGGAAGGACTCCATTAAAAACGGCAAATCCCAACTTATAATTAATCGTATTATAACCATAATTTTTAATCTAAAATAAATTATACTAAAATCACACAAAATACGCTGTTTTTTTAAAAAGGTCAAGGGTACAAGTTGCATATAAAAATAATGTATCTCCATATTGGAGTAAGTAGGATGAAACTTTCCTTTTGAATTTAGAATTTGTACTTCCAATATAATTTTAATTTATTTTTAATAAGAAGTATCTGTACAACGAATCATAACAAAAAGGAACATGATATGAAACACGAAAATATGTTACACATGTATACAAAGTGAGAAAGGGATATAATTACTTATAGATATAAAAAGCAAGGGGAAATAACGTAATAATTAAACATTGGTGTTGTTTAAATTAAGCACAAAGCATCCCAATAAGATATCTGTGCTCCGCCCACCACAGATATCGATCCCCGTTTTTTTAGCGTTGTAAGTCCGCAGATATGCCGCTGAGCCACTGGGGTACGATAATTAAATATATATGCAAAGTGAAAAAGAATAATGGTATATACAAAGCAAAAATAATGAAATACATACAATTAAAAAATAATGAAATATATACAAATCAAAAATACATATTTACAAAGCAAAAAGGATTAAATCTATACAAAAATAATTATAATAATTAAAGAAAAGATAGATATACACAAGGTGCGAGAGTTGAGATAGGGCGACTCAAAAACTACCCTACCCGACCCCTCACCAACGTACAGAGAGGCGAAACGTCCGGTCGCCACTGATGGATAAAGCCCCTGGAGCTCAGCCGCCAAAAGTCCGCCTTGATGCCAAGAAACAGCCTATACCTGGCTCTACCCATTATCCTAAAGTAGACACCGGCGCCTGTTTGAAAATTAATTTGTTTCGAACAAGCCAGATAACGTACTGGAGTATACTGGAACGAAAATTCTAGGCTGATGGGAACCGGCACGTGATTTAGGGTGGTCTGAGTCTAGAGTGGCGAGCCACTTTTTCCAAAATCTCCATCGACGTTGGACAGAGGACCAACCTGTGCATGACAGACTCCGCCTGAGAGTGACACACAGAACACAACTCAATTGTACAAAAGCTCCACAGGAATGCACGATGCGCCAGTTGAAAGCCTGCATATAATTACCAACGTGACGCAGCGCAACGCAGCTCCAAATAATGTCCCACGGCAGAGTAGTGTGGTGTTGCTCAATCCTGTGGATACATCCAGAGACCAGCAAGTGGTAGAGGGAACGAGAGTCCGTCGGAACATCGACTTACATGGTACGACATAACCGCATTGCCGTAGTAGTGTCTATATACCAGAAAGGAGGTTGGAGACTCAATGGAACATCAAAAATCGTGCACCCCTTACCAACTAAAAATCTAATGAGGTGGCAACTGGGATGATCCTCCAAGGACAGACAGTGAAAGGTCGTAGATAGTAAGAGAGAAAGACCCTGGGTTTGGGCACATGGTATGCCCAGACCTCCCCTGCGAGATGGCAGGGTCAAAGAAAGCCAAAATACAGCCTCAGGCTTGCCACCCCACAGATAGGTGAAGATACGGCACTCAATAGCCCATGTAGTGCTATCATCCAAAACAAAAACAGCCCAAAGGTACCAGACCAGGAGGAGTATCCTCCTCTTCATCACCTCTACCCTGCCAAAAAAGTTAGCAGGACAGTAGCGAAAGCAATAATCGCGCACTTCCGAGCCGACTCACTCCACCACCTCCCCCCAGACACTCAACAAAATGAATCCCAAAGCAAATGACTGGGGAAGAGGTCCAGTACAGTCCAAAAGGAGAGTCAGCAGACAAGGCCCATTTGCTCAATCCCTGAGCCTGAGACTTGACGAAGCTGAGCTGAGCAGTGCTGACCTGAGAGTAACAGTAAACAATGGGCAGCACCAAACCTAATGATGTTAAGTTTGCAAGGAACATAAATGGTTAATTTTACCCAACTTAACCTGGAAGTAGTTGTGATATCTTTAGAGAAATATAAATGTTGTCGTGTATTTCCAAAACAGTTCAGTGAGTTTTCAGAACCCTAATAACAGTATTTTGAACGAATTTCAACGAAAGACAGCAAGGTGAGTTCTGAAGTTCGTAGTTTTTAATGTGGAAAGTACAATAAGAATTGTAATGGTAAAACGACAAAATTACTTATGAAACCTTAATATTGGTAGGTTCTTTTACTTCATGGACATCCAAATTCAAAACTAACTAAATCGAATAAATTAAACGAACACATAAACTGTCATTATTGCATTTATTTCAATTATTTTCACTCTTTATTTCTCTTTATTCCTATGAGTTTGGCATCGCCAGGTGGTTCGGATAATCGACTCGTAATCTGAGATTAGCAGGTTCGAATAATCGTGACACAAAGCATGTACGCCCTTTTAGCCGTGGGAGCGTTATAAATTACTATCAATCCCACTAATTCTTGGTAAAAGAGTATCCCAAGAGTTGGCGGTGGTGGTACTGACTAGCTGCCTTTCCTCTAGTTTTACATTGCTCAGTTAGGGACGCAAACAGCAGAATATAAAATTCAAAAACAAAACATAAACTTTCCACATGAAAATTCTGCTCTCATAGCAAAACATAATAATAAAAATTACCACATAAATAATTAAGATTAGTTGTTTATCAGCTTGGTATAAACGTGTTTAGGTTTTAGGTATTTTAAATTTCCATAACCTGTATTGTAAAGCATTAAGTCAAATTTGTATAGCTTTTCATTTTCTTATTGTTGCTCTAAAGAAATGACGTGTTTGTATCTGTGATATATTTCACCAAGAAACTAAAGCTTTTCTAGAATTTCATCATACAAAAGATAAAAACTAATAAGAGAATTAGATGCATAAAATAACTAATTTAAAAAATGCACTATTTCTAAATTAACTTTTGCTAAAAGAGCTTTCATTTTATATTTCTAATTTTAAGAATTCCACATTTTAAAGTCATATTTGTTGCTTTTTTGTTATTAGTAATTACATAGTACCCAATATTTGTTTAAAATATTGCAATTACTGTGAAAAATACGAAATACATTTAGAGGTTTCAAAATGATTGTATGAGTAATCGCACATTTGGCTGTTTCTCAGTATATATTCAAAACACGATAATATATAAAAAACTTTGGCAATAAATATTGTTGAAATGAAAGTTCTACCTTTGGAGTTTACAAAGTATGTTTCTTTGCATTATTAAGTTATCTATTTTTAATGACCATAAATACACTGTTGAATCGGAAATCATTTTAATTACACGTGATATGGGAAATAGTCAAATGTTACAATACATTTTATATGATATATAAAATTATGTTTAAAGAACAACAAAGCTGAATCCATTTTCTCATGAAATTACTAACAAACAATAGTTATTTTTAAAAATTGTTGAAACATTGACTGCGCTACTCAAGTGAAACGCGTATCAAAAATTAAATACCTATTAATATAACCCTCAATGTTATTACCAAGACACAATAAATATGAGGAGAATAATAAATTAATGATTTGTGCAAATAGTAAATGGCATTCTGAAGTTAACCAAAACAAACAAAAGTACGTAAAATAAAGAAAACAAATACACTACAAATCAAGTTCGTTTTGTTTGCCGCCCCAGTGGCTCAGCGGTATGTCAGCGGACTTACACGCTAAAATCTGGGTTTCGATACCCGTGGTGTGCAGAGCACAGATAGCCCAATGTGTAGCTTTGTGCTTAATTCAAAACAACAATTGTTTTGTTTTTTGAATTTCGCCCGAAGCCACACGAGGGCTATTTACGCTAGCCGTCCCTAATTTAGCAGTTTAAGACTAGAGGAAAGTTTGTTTGTTTGTTTTGGAAATTCGCACAAAGCTACTCGAGGGCTATCTGTGCTAGCCGTCCCTAATTTTGCAGTGTAAGACTAGAGGGAAGGCAGCTAGTCATCACCACCCACCGCCAACTCTTGGGCTACTCTTTTACCAACGAATAGTGGGATTGACCGTCACATTATACACCCCCACGGCTGGGAGGGCGAGCATGTTTAGCGCGAAGCGGGCGCGAACCCGCGATCCTCGGATTACGAGTGCACGCCTTAACCCGCTCGGCCATGCCAGGCCCTAGAGGAAAGGCAGCTAGTCATCACAACCTACCGCCAACTCTTGGGCTACTCTTTTTACCAACAAATAGTGGGATTGATCGTAACATTACAATGCCCTCATAGCTGAAAGGGTGGGCATGTTTCGTGTGACGGGATTCGAAACAGGGACCCTCAGACTACGAGTTGAACGCCTTAATATACCTGGCCGTGCCGGGCGCTACAAATCAAACAAAGAAAAACATTTTATCTCTTTCATAAAAATTCACGACCTGGCAAATAATTCAACATAACATCTGGAACATTCTTCTGTCAAAGATTCATGAAAAACTTGTGTAATGTGTATAATCATGAAGTATACTTGTTTATATAGAACCATATGAATGGTTGTTTGCAACAGATCTCATGTAACTCCATCATCAATTATTTTACGACGGTAGTGTCATCTCGGAGCCATCAAGCTTTTTTAATTTACATTTCTCGTAACATGAAATAAACAATAGTTGACAATAATTCTTAAAAAGTTACAAAGTATTAACTACCTCTTAAATTATCTTTGAGTATAGTACACCAGTGAATTTAAGAGTTATTATATTGAGGAGGGTTCCCACAACTTTCTGTTGTAGCTTATTCTATGTTAGTCAATTATTTCGCTGGGCACCACATATCACATCGCAGCCTCAATGTGAAACAGAGAAACCACCATTAAGACAGTTCGTGGTAAAACCTTTTGTCCTTCAGTCTCTGTTTTACAATGTCATTCAACTCTGGAGACAATTAACTGTAACACAGTTGACGAAATACGGGTTAGTGGTTCAGAACATCACTACATATCATCTTCCTGTAGACTGTACATGTGTCCCAGATTATGTGCTTCCATGCAATGGTTCTATATTATCTAGAACAAGCTTCACAGCTGCATGGGAAGGAACAACCATGTTAGATTGAGTTCCTTCAGATGTTCTACCTGAATTAGTATCTGTGACATTTATACAACACTGGAATCTTCACCACTTTAGCCTGTCGATGCTCTAGTTCCATCTCGCTTTGCAGTGAAAAAGTCTGTCTGCTAATTATGTCTGGGCGATAAGCTATTGCACAGTCATAATCTTGAAACGGTGTCATCAGTATACTGTCATCCCTTCCAAATTTTTTGAAGCTCATTGTCTCCTTCAACAAAACATAATTTACCCAGAATGTGAACATTCTATCATAACTGCAAAAACCACAACTGAAAGTAGTTGTCACTTTGCACTATATTCTTTGCATTTTAGAGAAGGCATCACAAGACAAGCATACATTATTACACTTTATATTCTATCTTTCAACAACAATAACATTTCTACGATTCTGCATTCACCTATGTCAGTGTCTAACAGTAACTTATCGTGTAGACAGACAAGCACTGAAACATTCACTAATGAGATATTTAAAGCTTAAACTGCTTGAATGCATTTTTCGATGCAATAAAAGTGAATCTCTGCTTCTGTAAATTTGAACGATGTCACTGCTTTCTTACTCCTGTTGGTCATAAAACAATGATAACATGATAAAAATACAAATAAATCTGTGGACGTCTTTTTCATCCTAGAATGAAGCCAATCTCTCAAAATGGATATCTAAAGTAGGTCTACAAAACCTAACGACTTCCCTAAAATGTTCTTGAGAAACTCCGCTCATAAGTGCATATGCAAACTTTGTTTTACTTGCAGTTTGAAACGTACTTTACAGTTACAACAGAAAGTATTCGTACCCCTGCGTCGTGAGTAGTTTTTTCTTTATAACTTAAAATGTATTACGATTAGAAAAATGAAAGTACGGTGTATTATAAATATTATACAAACACACATGTACATAATTGTTTATGTACATTGAACAACAAATAAACTGTTAATAAATAAATAACCAAACATAGGAGGGGCAGAAAGTTTTCGTGCGTCTACTTTAATGGTAAGAGGTGCAGCCTTTCAGATGAATTACTTGGCGCAATCTCTCCTCATAGCTCTCCAGTGATTAATTGACAGCACTCGACTGGTATTTTCTTCCATTCTTCTTTGCAGAAGGCCTCCAATTCTTGCAAGTTTCTCCGATGTGACGCTGATGCACCCTGGTCTTCAACTCATGCTAAACGTTTTCAAATGGGTTGACATCGGGTGACTGCGATGGCCACTCCAGAACGCTTATATGGTTTCTCTGCAACCAGCATTGCACATATTTCGATGTGTGCTTAGGGTCACTGTCGTGCTGAAAGATCCAACGATGCTCAAGCCGCAAGTTCCAAGCATCATTCTTGATATAAGTGCCGAATATGTCAGCGTATTTTTTTAATAATTCCGTTGACACAGTGAATGCTGCTTACACCAGAAGATCTGAAGAAACCCCATAACATGACCGAACCACTTCCGAGTTTAACTGTAGAGACGCTGTTCTATGGAAGATTTTTTCCCCCTTTTTACGAAAAATATAGCGACTATCATTGTGGCCAAAAAGCTCGATTTTAGTCTCGTCTGACCAAAGAACACTCTTCCAATAGGTAAAAAGCTTATATACATGCTTTCTTGCATACCTCAATCGTGCTCCTAAATGAACAGACTTGAAATATGAAGTATTACGAGGACGGTACGCTTTGAACCCAAAATTGATTAACATATTCATAACTGTAGAGGTGCTTACCTCAACCCATTACTGAAATATACTATTGATTTATCTCATTAGTGTCCCTACGGTGTAAGTTTCACTGGACTCTAGAAAACTGTGAATACATTATACAGACTGAATCAGAAATGTTTAAGTGTTCTCTCACCTTACAGGTCTCGCTCAATGCTGTGTGGATGAGTGAATATGATTTGATTTGGTTTAGTTTGAATTTTGCGCAAAGCCACACGAAAGCTATCTGCGCTAGCCTTCCCTAATTTTGCAGTGTAAGGCTAAAGGGAAAGCAGCTAGTCAACACCACCCATCGCCGACACTTAGGCTATTCTTTTACCAACGAATAGTGGGATTGACCGTAACATAAAAACGCCCCAAAGTTTGAAAGGGCGAACATGTTTGGTGTGACGGGGATTTCAAACCGCGATCTTTATCTTACTAGTCGAGTGCCTTATATTCTGGCCATGCCGGGTCGACTGAATATGAAAAACTGCTGGAATATAGCTATGACAGACATCAATGATGTCTTTTTCCCCTAGTAACTGCCTCAGAATTAGCACTTCGTCGCTGGTCACCATGGTAACTGCTTCTGCTAAGGTTGAGAATGCCTACCAAACTCAGGAAGTACCCAACAGTTATGCTGCAAATACCACCAATGAATTTATCACAAGATGAGGCTTATCTCTATTTCGTGTTACTGATGAATACATATTCTATTACAAGTACACCTATCATAACCAAACCATAGCGGGTAAACCGTTTCTTATCTAAAAATAATGTTATGTCAAAATTTATGAGAACTTTGGCTGAGGCTAGAATACCTTTCAGAATCCGCAGTTTGTCAAACTCGTGATATTACAACCAATAAAAGTACTTACAGATAATAAGGTTGGATATATTCCATGCTCATATCAATGTCAAATGAATGAGTCGGAAATATACATAAAGACTATCAATTGCCACTGAAGATACAGTCCACAAACTTCACAATGTTGCAACGTGTTTAGGTAATGGATGGCAGTACATGCAACAATATCAAGATTTTTTTATAACGTCAGAATGATCCTTTTTTATTGCCATCTGCTACTGCAGCATAATTATCATGCAAGATATAATAATCAGTTATTTATTTACTGGATTCTAGATATAAAATATTTACCCAATTACTTGTTGCTAACCTAACGAATTTCGATTGCTATATCCATCTCAAACATTCATAGACACAGGAACAAACTAGACAGTCTTCAGTCGTTCAATGAATAATTAATTGAATGTTACCTTGTTGACAAGGTGATATTGATCTCAACGGAAATGGGATCAGTTTTCACTGTCGTTTGAAAGACTTTTTGCTATCTCTTTCATGCAGATCAAAAGTTATGGCAACTTTTGAAAATTTATCTCATAATTTTAGAACATTTTTCCATGGTAGAGAAACAATTTTAATTAACATTTTCAAGTTTACCAACTTTACTGTAATTTTTCTCACATAAGCTATAAAGTCAATAAATGATGTAGAAGAAAAAGTGAATGGCAGTAAATAAATAAATAAATGCAATAAATTATCTTTATCACAACACACTGCATGTTTTGATTGCAAAGAAATACATCTTTATAAAGGTAGAGATATGTTGCACATAGCTGATATATCAGTAGATTGCTGACGTTTATATATATATATATAAAGTATCTTAAGTTCTGAAATAAGATCCCCGTGTGATGTTAATATAGGGTTTAGCCTCTATAAATATACTTAGTGAACTTATAAAGCCCCCCAGTGGCTCAGCGGTATGTCTGCGGACTTACACGCTAAAATCCTGGTTTCGATACCCGTGGTGGGCTAAGCACAGATAGTCCATTGTGTAGCTTTGTGCTTAATTCAAAACAATAACAATAACTTATAAAATGTTTTAGTCAATGACTGAGGTTGGTGAGTCAGTGACGTTTTCATCATGTGTACACATAGCAATAAATATTTTCCAAATTAGCCCACGTTCATTACAAAATAATGAGAAAACACGGTGTCATTGAAATATCAACATAAACTTAAGTAAAAGCGTACAACTAACAATTCGTGCCTTGCACTAATGCATTAAACATGACATTTATAAATGTAAAAGTAAAAATATATTATGTGTGATCATTTTACTTTAAATCTCCCAAAACCCATCACGCACATAATTTAAGCTTTAATTAGACGACGTTAATGGAGAAAAGGGCAGCACTCATTAGTATAGAAAACTCTTAACTGACTTTTGACCAGATTTCTTTACTGCTTGAAGTCCAGAGTTTTTACTTTGTGTGAAATATATTTACACAAGAGAATAAAAGGCGATGGTTGTGTTTTAACCATATTATCGCGCCCCAATGCTGGAATATAAATCGAAAACTCTATGTTTCACGCACCTTTCTTGCCAAAAAATAAATACATAAAATATAATAATTACGATCTAGACATATGCTAGTGTACTGAAAACTGGAAAACCCAAGATTGGACAGAACCACTAAACCAAAATTTACAAATTTATTGAAGTGATAAATTGTCATTTCTAAAACTTTGAGGTTGTTCTTAAAAAAAACAAAAAACAATTTATTTCTTAATGTCAAATTGGTTAAGTTTGGAGATATTAAAGTGCTGTTTTTCTTGTTTCCCTATCTTGTTTATTTTACCTTTAATGTCATCAGTTAGCGTGTATTCTATTAAAGCTGTGTGTGATCATATTAGCCTGCTGTTTGGGACTTCATAAATACAGAGGTAGGACAATGTTATGATCCAAAAGTGTGGCTACACGAGATCTTTGTAAATGATGCTTTACTTCTATTAGAACTAGCATAAAGCGTTTTAATAGATAACAGTGTATATCTTGTGAACAGTTGTCTACTTTTTATTCTTGTGGATACAAAATAAATAATTATATCTAATTTTGGAGAATGAACTCTATAGGTAGGCAAATACTCAGTTGCACCCCCACACACACAACTCAGTTATTTGGTAATACCACGTCTAAAACCAAAGATTTTCAGTATATACATGTAGCTTGTAAAAAACGGTTTATTTAAAATTTTATGTATCGTATCAAATAATAAATGAATTGTGACCAATCATGTCCTGAGACTTCAAATATCATAAATATTTGTGTATAAATACCGTCAATACGCTTTAATTTTGTACTGGCTTAAAACTGTTGTAAACATTAAAGACAATATTATTGTTACTTGGTTTTCTTATCAAATATTTTTCTTCATTGAGCATTTTTTTAAATTTTGCACAAAGATTTTCGAGGGTTATCTGCGCCTGCCGTCCCTAATTTAGCAGTGTAAGACTACAGGGAAAGCAGCTAGTCATCACCACTCACCGCCAACTCTTGGGCTACTCTTTTATTAACGAATAGTGGGATTGACTGTCACTCTATAATGCCCCCACGGCTTACAGGACGAGTATATTTGGCGCAACGGGGATGCGAATCCGCCACTCTCAGATTACGAGTTGCAAGCTTTAACATGCTTGGCCATGCTAGGCCGTGCGTGTTTTTACATTTGTCTGTTTCTCCTAGATTTGTGTACTGCTGTAGTTCATTCCAAACTTTTCTATTCCTAATTCAGTTGAGTTTTACTTCATTAACAACTGATAAGCCAGATCAAAGCTGTTACGTTATCTGTGCATGATGTAATTTTGATAGTTTGGGATTTTTCTAATCACAAGTATCTGTTACAACCACTGTCTCTTTAATACGTTGTTTAATATGTTTTTATATCATTCTGTTATCGACAAATTATAGGTCCTTCACTTTTGTTCATCTACTTTTTATAGCGGTATTTATATAACTGTAAAAGTACTAGACATGTAACACATACAGTAAAGTTGAAGTCATTTCTTTGAAACAACATGTCTTACATGATATTTGTTTCAAAATTAAGAAAGAAATAATACCGGGATCTGTAAATATGTATTATTCACTTATATCAATTGTAGAAATTGATTCGGGACAATGAGAATTTAAACCTTAAAAGTTTACTTTTTAAATCCTCTCAAGATCACTTCTAATTTAGTAGTTTCACAAAGATAAGACATATCTATTGTTTATGATAATTGTTTAGATGCCACTTCTAACATTACTTTTTAAATTACGTTATTAGTTTTTGTTACTTTTTAATTCATGTAATGTTTCACTTTCAAAGCTATTTTCAGAATAACATCTTCCGTTTACTTATATCTTGTAGTTTACTGAAATCGAAACTACTGTTTTATCAAGATTAGCAAAGCATATATAAGTTTTTCTATAAAATCTAAACTTCACTTTTAGTCAAACTGTATGGTACAAAGTATGGTTAATTGTATTACCAAAGCTCTCACGTTAGAACAGATCATCACTTTTATATTTTTCGAACATTATTTGTATAGAAAAGATAAAAAAATGAACGTTCGACCCTTGATATCTGTTTTTGGATGTTTCCTGATTTATCTGGCCCTTGGTACACTAGTAACGTTTGGAAACCTCACTCCTTATGTAACTTCTCACCTGAGAAAAAGAATCAACAATGACATAACATATGAAGAAACTAGCTGGATTTTCTATTCGTATATCTCAACATGTTCACTGCTTTACTTTGGAGGAAAACTAGGTTGTCTCATCGGACGTCGTTTGAGCATGATTATTGGTTCTTTTATTTTCTGGTAAGATGCAAATTTATTTTAGTGTCCATATATTCATAACGTTTCCGTTTTTAACTTTATGCAGAAAAGTTAACACTTTAGCGATATTACATAACTTATATTCCTGTATGTTCCTGTTCAATTTGTTTACGAGTAATGTGAGATAAGTAAGTTCCTATTTAATTTTATTACACTTTTGTTTGTTGTTCATTTATTATTTCTTTTATTGCTTAGTTCAACTATGAAGTTTTAGGTGTATTAAAGTGCAAATTTACATTTTAGGTAGAGCACGTTCTAGTTTTATATGGACATATTATAAAACAGTTACAAACTTCCTCTTGCGGCAACGAACACGAATTAATGTGTGAAGTATTATGTAAGTTAGTTTATCACATTAGATGTAATTTCGCGATCTCACCTCAAAATCAAATGTCTGCCTTGATCTTAAACTAGTTACTTCACAAGATAAACAATTTTATCTTGATATTGATATTCATCTTGAAATTGTTTAACTTCAGATGTTTAAATATATTCTCTGGGAATTAGGTAATTTGTTCTTGTTCAGATTATTTTTATTGATTAGTTTTATATATTGTAATATTCATTAACAGTAATATCAATGTGGTATTCTTCACTAACGTTAATATCGTGACATAGGCTCCTAACGAAGCACATATTTCTTAATATTGTCATTTAAAAGTGATGTATTTTATATTTAAACTATTTGATACTTTTATTTTCGATTTTGCTAATTGTCAAAATTTAATTTTTTTTGCAATCTTTCGACCCTGGATGTACTGTCTTTTTACTTCATTTAGTGACAACGTTAATTTAGATCAATGTAAATATAATCCTATACAATATTGTTTGTACATATATTTCTATGGTAGCGTCTCTGAGCTTGTGAAAAAATTAGAATTAAAAGGAATATATTATGTAAATAACAAAAAAACAACACGTGTTGGGTGCGAACGATTCAACAAAGCTTAATCTGAAATCTCTGCTTTCGACAACTCTGAATCTATAACAGAATTCTTGAAAAACACAAGAAATAACTTTTTCATCCAATAATTTTATTTGTATTTTCTATAAATTATAATTCGTTGTTCTCAGGAATAACGAACTTAAACTAATTTTTTAAACCTGTCGAGAAAAAACAAAGCACACAATAAAATAAGTTTAATATACTTCTACTGATTTGGAGAAGACATACGTGTTTTTGTGTTTACAAATAAACAATCATTAAAGAGACTATCTGTTCTAAGCTACTGAGCAAATGTATTTTTGCAAGCTATGTTTTAGTTTTTTTAATTAAACACAGATGTTTGCAAGGTGGTGCATAACGCTAAGGTCGAGAAAGTTCGTAAAAGTTAAGAAATGAGAAACTTCGTTGAATATCATGACAAAAGATCACAATAAAAATATTAGTAATAAGTGATGATCGAGATCAGTTAGCTCAGAGTTAGAAAAAATATTTACTGAGAAAAGCTATTCAGTCTATTTTGTTATTCAGTTATTCGATCAGTTAGCCGTGAAAGTATACAAGTACATTTGTTAGTAAGTTAGTTAATTTTATATTCGTTTCGGAACTTAAATATAAAGGTTTGTGTAATTGAAACAACGAGTATAAGTAAACATGGGTGATTAAACGTTTATCGAAGAATCACAATAATATTCTGTTAGTTGTAAGAATTATTTTGATAAAAATATAATAGACCATCTATCAACATTTATCTTGAAAGCAAAATGTAAGGAGTGTAACGCAAAATATTTAAATCAGAAAAACTTAACACCTCACTTATAAGATACAAGAACAGAAACTCTATTGGTATTTCAGTTTGATCAATACCAAATATTTCGTGATTAACTTGCCCCCCTCTAGTACAGCGGTATGTCTCCGGACTTCCAACGCTAAAATCAGGGGTTCGATTTCTCTCGTTGGGCTGAGCAGATAGCCCTTTGTGGCTTTGCTATACGTAAAACACACAGTGATTAACTTACAGAAAATTACGATACCTTCTCCACCAGATCTTATGTTTGTTTGTAATTAGGCACAAACTAAACAACGGGCTATATGTGGTTTGCCCACCACGAGTAGCAAAACCTAGATTCTAGCGATGTGAGTACGCAGACATATCGCTCTGACACTGGAAGGCCCAGACTTTACGACTTATACCAAGTAAATATTTTTTTTAATAATGATATTTTTGATTCAGGTTCAACATTTAAAATATAATGAGGTTTACAAGGATCTAGAGACCATGATAAAAAGGAGTGATAAAGCCAAGTAATATTTCATGGTTATCGTTTGTATGACTTGTGAAAAAGAAGATAAATTGATCCTCAAGGTTCTGTATGACCAGCGAGATGGTGAAGTAAGGCCAAAATAAAGAATGCTTAACCTTTTATCAATAATTTATTCCAATCGGAATGGTCTATCTGGATGAAAATGGTTTTCAAGATTGTACTTTAAAGATAAATATAGGAAACTGTAAATCAATGAAGCAGATAGAGGGAATATAGCCTTTGCTGTACAATAATGAGTTGGAGCAATTTGTTTACATTAAACAACATGTTAAGAACATCTTGTAGACAAATTGAATTGGCCCGTCATTGCCAGGTTGGTTAAGGCGTTTGACTCCTCATCTGAGGGTCGCGGGTTAGAATATTCGTCGCACCAAACATGATCACCCTTTTAGCTGTAGGGGCGTTATATAGTCGCGGTCAATTCCACTATTTATTGGTAAAAGAGTAGCCCAAAAGTTGGCGGGTGTGGTGATGACTAGCTGTCTTCCTTTTAGTTCCCACTGTTAAATTAGGGACAGCTAGTGCAGATAGCCCTCTTGTAGCTTTGCGCAAAATTCAAAAACAAAATAAACTAATTGAATGTGATCTGTACGACTTACCCTGGAACATTCAATGCATCGACTTAGATGACATAATTACTTATATGAGGATCTTTGAAACTGTTTACGAAAGATATGATTTAGTTGAGGAAAAAAACTTCAAGCTTAATTTCAAGAAGTGTTGATTGTTCTATTATTATACGAAGTTTTTCGAAGACATATTTTCAGTAGTAAGGGACTGTCCAAAAATGAATATTAGACTCAATCTCTTCGTTATTGGCTAATATCGAAGACATTGAGAGAGATAAGAACATTTATTCGACTACACTGTTTCTAATGTTTTTGTCTAAAATCATTATTTAGCGTAGCTCGTCATCAACGTAAGTTATTTCAAAGAACAAAAATTTTTGTTGGAGTACTGATTATGAACAAGGATCAATAATCTGGAGAAGTGTGAAAATACCGAATTATTTAAGATCAACAAATTCCAAATACAAACAGTATTTTTACCTCATGTACAACATGTACGTAATCGTCTACTATATCACAGCAGAGAAGGATCCAGAAAGCAATTGTCATATAACTTTGAAAATGCTACTGACTGTTTTACAAGATGTAACTCGTTTCCGTTGTTAACTTTATTGACAGAGGTTAACACTTTAGCGATATCACGTAGCCTTGAGTTAGTTTGTATTTTTGCATTTCAGAAAGCTTAATATAAAAAAGCTCATTATATTTCAATATTTAATTAATATTACATATCGCATTCGACGAAATTATGAAAATACAGCTGAACTATCTAGTGAGTAGTGTAAAAATAGAGGATGTAATGTGGTGTAACGGATTTACCCTTAAGTATTTATTTTAATTACCCCATTCCTTTCAGCCTTTTGATGCATGTGTGGTGTATCGTGAGATGTGTTTGCGCAAATCTCGCCTGTTTTCTAAATTTGTACAATGTTCTCGAAAGTAATAATCAACAAAATAAGTTTTATGAAAACAATAGCGAATCTTCGAATATTTTGAACGTTCGAGAATCTCGCCTAATAGGTATTAAAGCTAGCCGAAAGACAATAATAGAATATTGTTTGGTCGCTACAGCTTATATACTGTAAACCTCGGAAGTTGTAACTGTAATTAATGCTTATTAATAGGACGACTACAGAATATTACCAGAAACGTCTTTAGATTTCGAAAATTACAAACCATTTAACTTCAGTGAATTTACTTCGGACGTTGGTATTCCAACGAAGTCATCGCATAACTGCAACAGCAAAAAAATAAAGTGTGAAAAATAGAGGTAGCTAGCTTTCCCCTTCAAATGAGGTGTATTTGTGCATTAACATAAAAATAATTGGCGCCCGTGGACCTGGACCATCGATAAAAGAACCAGTTTCATACCAGATATAAGACTCAGTATTCTTTATATGTTTATAAAACTGTTGTGTATAAACAATCATTTTTCATAACCGTTATTATAAATTGCATTATATGTGTTTATTAAAATATATTTATGTTATAAAGAAATTATGTATACCAATCTTCTTGTTAAATTTCATCAATATAATACATCCTGACATTAAATTAACTTCTAAATAAAAATGTCTATCTCTTTGAAATTATAGTGCGTAATTTACGTAACATAATAAGTAGGAGCCTCGTCCGAGGTAAATTATAATACGTAACACTTTCATACTTCTTGCTCAGAAAGTTATGACGCATTTATTTATGTTACATAAAAGATACATTTTGTTTTTTCAGCACTGGCATAGCAGTGACTTACTGGAGTATACAACACAGCCTGGCAGCTACGATAATCACTTATGGAGTGATTGATTCTTTAGGTTTTACATTGTGCTTTGGTCACCCAGTAGTAATTGCAATTGAGGTGAGCACAATAGCAATGAAAATATTTCTTTATAAAGTGTTACTTACGAAAGAAAAATTTCTTTAACTATTCAATTTTACCTTCCAATCATTCAAAACGTAACATTCAGTTATCTTATTTTCACAACTGAAAACATATTTTCACATTTTAGAAGAAGAATCACACAAATTTCAGTGTATAAATACACGTGAAAAACTGTCCTCTGAGTCAATCTGAATTTTGAAAGTATATATACATACATGAATAGCTTAAACTATTATACGTAGCTAACAAAATCGTCGAATCTGATAAAACTTTCTTGTTTTTGATAATACCCATATTTGTACAAATTGTTTTAAGAGTCGTCTTGTTTTTTTCCCCTTGAAATTAAGACACAAGTATGATTAAAGTGTATACGTGGTTTCTCTTTTCTTCTATGTTCTGTTTAATTCTGAGTGCATCTGAAATATGTAAGATGTGTTTGCAGATACAAATATCTACATTTGACACAAATAACCATGTGTTACAGGGTTCACATGGTATTTTTTAAACTTATGAGACGTTATCACATTGAGCTTAAGTATTTAAAATATCACAATACAAAATAAACTATCAATTTTTTAACAGTGGTTTCCCCAAAACAAAGGTCTCGTGACAGGCATAGTAGCATCAGGGTTATCTTTAACTCCTATATTAATGAATAGCGTACAGACATTCTTTGTGAACCCCAGCAATCTTCAACCTGCTTCTGATGGGTAAGTTAAAAATTTGTGTAATCACTTATTATAAGTTTACCTTTATTGTTACTTATTGTATATTTCTTCACGATTTTTTTTAATTAAGCATAAAGCTACACAATGGGCTATCTGTGCTCTGCCCACCACGTGTATCGAAACCCGGATTTTAGCGTTAAGTCCGAAGACATACCGCTGAGCCACTGGGGGGCTTCTTCACGAAACTATCAAAATTCCTTTTCCTATAGGTATTAGCTTTTCATTTAATTAGTCACAAATATTTAGAATATCTTAGGAGAAAATAATATAGATTTTATTATCATAGATAATGTAAGAAGTTATTTTTTGAAACCAGTGTTAATTATTTTATTATAGAATATAGCAGATGTAAAATCTTTATATTACTTAAGTTAAAGTTCTACTTTAATGTTGATGTTTTAGGTATAGGACCGAAGAAAGTATTCTAAAGTCAAAAACATAATATCGCTTAGGGAACTTAAGCTATCATTTTTACCCAAGAGTTTTGTTTATCGCTATTCATGTGCTTGTTTCATTGGCTGTAGTTTAAACACAACTGGTTATTTGGAATGTTCCTTTTTTAGGTTTCGAAGCTCGGTATAGGTCGTTATAAGCCCATAGACTTACAGATGTACCACTAGGGAAAGAAACGCTGTGGAACTCCATCAATATTGTGTTAATTTATAAATGACTTTAGATTATCATTAATCATTAAATTCTCAATATTTTTTTCAGATTTTTTTACAACGATAAAATTATTGAAAGAGTTCCTCTTTTGTTTCTCATAATGGCAAGTGTTACTGGTGTAATTCTACTGATTGGATTACTTATGTACCAAGAAGCACCACGAGAATCATACCAGGTTAGAGAAATTTCATTAAAATCTTAAATAATGGTATTTTATACCACAATTCGAATCCTATTATTTGAATAAGTCTGACTTACTTATTAGAGCCAGTTTTCATTAAAATTAGCTAGAGTATTTTTATACTACATTACAAAGTGTGTTTGGACATGTGAAGAATCTTAAACAAATTTAATAAATAATCCACTTACAATCATACGTGATTAACTTCTGGAGATATTTTTTTCTAGTGGTGGCATGCTTTCATATTGCTTAGTCAATGAACACAAACATGAGTAAACTGAAAAACAATTATCTTCTCATCACACAAAAAGATGGTTGTAAAAGATTTCGCTTGTTTAATATCACTTTGTTTTAAAGCTTTTTGATAATTTTTGGAATGAGCTTAGGATTTCTGTGAAATAGTATTAAATAATATAAAACATATTTTCCAGAGATACCTTTTTAATAAAATATTGCATTTTTTCTTTAAAATTTCGGCTACTTTTATTATCAAGTGTAGTTTTGCTTTATTTATGTTGATTAGTAGAAATCCTGACCTCTTAGGATATACACTTAAAACGAGAACCAGAGCTGTGAAGACAGATGTTCATACTACCAAATAGAAATACTAATAAATTTACAGTATATGTTTTCCTGATGAAGGTGAGCTAGGATTTAATATAAACAAACTGCTGTGTTTTGTAAGAAAACAGCGTTAATTAAAATGTCTGCTCAATTAGATATTAAAAGAATAAAAGAATGGTACATATATTTTTCTACACATAGGAAACGCCTGTATTCATATTTGAAACAAAGGAAGAAACAATATCCAGTGAACTAACTAACATGAACGAAACGTCAAGTCATTCATTTAGTAAAGAAGTTAATGGACCAATTACAAAAGACTTGGACTGTACAACAACAATAAATAACGAAAATTTATGTGCATCATTGGAACAAGCTTCAGCCGAAGTGAACGTTGTTGACGAACCACACACTAATGAAGTTAAACTTCATACATCACCAAAGGAAGCTCTGAAAATAAAAGAATTTTATCTTTTATCCATAGTTTGTATTTGTTCATTTTATCCATTCATGACTTTGAATGTTTTATATAAGGTAAGTAAAGACGTTTGGTATAAGTTTATTTTCTCTAAGAATTTTTGAAATTATTTCCATGAAACGCTTAATTCCTGAAATTACAATTTACGTTTACAAAAAGAGAAATGATATTGTTATCATTTTGAGATGGACTCAAAACCTTATGTATGAAAATATTAATTGTACTGGTGAACACTAATAGAAAATAATAACTTGTTGTTATAAACTAGGTACCAACGTCAATATTATGTCGAAACTCACCATAGAACTTTATTGCTGTTTTTCAGACATATGGACAGACGTTTATTGAAGATGACACATTTCTGTCAACCATTGGTTCTATAGCTGGAGTTGTTAATGCCCTTAGCCGAGTGATTGTTGGCTTCATTCAAGACAAAATATCTTACAAAGTAAGTATGTATAAACTAAAGCGACTGAAATTATTTTGTTACTATAAATTACTAAAATAACATTTGTGTAAAATGTATACAATCTTTAATGCTCAATGCTAACTAAAGACCTGTTATGTATTACAATTTCAAATACCCCAAAATAGTGAAGTGAGAATTTGAATTTAGAAGTTAAATATGTCAATATGTATTCAAATTATAATTCTTTCTAAAATGATTGATACACACAGTTTTTTTTTAACATAAAATATTTTAAAGTTCAAAAAACACAATTTACAGAAACAGATATTACAAATCTATATAAAAAACTCTCACAATTGTACAGCTTTGAGCAATCTTTTTAGTCTAGAACTTTCTTGATATCTTATTGAATGTTTTCAATGAACAAGTTAATTTCGTCTTGATGTGGACAGAATTCACCTAATTCAGAGCTAGCTAGCTCTAAATCTTTTATTGAAATTATATAATGTCTTTTTAAAATGCTAATATCCTGTGTCAATAAGCTGAAATTAAATGGTTTGTGATGTTCAAATTTTATAAACGTTCCTGGTCAAATATCTGAAGTTTTCGAGGCAAAAAGGAAACCATCTTTAAACAATCAATAACATTTAGTGTCTTTGCGCATCATGTTGGTTACATTAATAGTCGTTAGTAGAGGTTTTAGTACCATAGAACATATAACTGTAATATATATATATATATATACATATGTATGTATAATTTTTCAGTTAACGATTCTCCTTTTGCTGGGACTAAAGACGGTATTGCTGTTCACTTTGGTGGCGACACCTTATGGGGGAAAGGTGATGTACATGATCTGGATATGTGGGCTCTTCACTACATTTCCTCTTGCTTTTGTCTGTATTCCGGCTGCTGTTGCTGAAATTTTTGGATCGAAATACACTGCTGAAATTTTTGGAATGATACTATTCACATCAGTAGGTGTAGAGCTAGGATTGTAAACACGTTGAGAAATACACCATATATTAATATTTTTATTATCGAATCGTAAGATCGTAAATATTTAAGTAAAGTTTCGTAAATGTCAAATTTATTTAGAGAACAAGTACATTACTAAAGGTTCAGTTGCATTAAACAAATTTTATCCTCTAGATTTGAAAATATCAGAAGTAAAATTCATGGCTTGCCACAATACATAATCTGAACCGTTTGAGTTTTAACTAATATTTTATGTCTTTTTATTCCAGACGGCTTCTTTCTTCCTCTGGCCTCTAGTTCTCCATCGTATTACTCTTTCTTTTGGATGGTTTGCTACGTTTTGTGTGATAGGATCTGTCTCATTCACAGGTCAGAATCAGCTGTTCTTTTTCCAAGAATGTGTTTTTGTTTGGTGTATTTTCAAAATACGAATTTATTTTCTCATTATTTTTTTCAATAGTACCTTTCCTTTATGTATGCTATTAAATTATATAAAGGTGACAACGAAAAATCGCTTTATTTTTAAAATGTGCTGTCAGAACAGTTTAATCTAAGTCGTGGCACAATGTGTATTTGATTGTAAATATCTCACTCACACTTCTATAGAAAATGACAAAACTAATTTATTTTTATAGTATTTGAAACTTTAGAAATCTGATGCATCCAAGAACTTGAAAAAACATTATGTTACATGTATCCAAGCTGGACTAATAACCTTTGGTATTCAGTTGTGATTAATTGTAGTACACTATTCTGTACGGTATAGCTCTAATTGTAATGGAGATGTTGAACATAAAGTGGTTGAAATCCTATTATATGCTCCTCTTGATGGATGAAGTCTAAAGGAACGGAAGCAAACAAATGTAGTGTTAAAAATTGCACTAATCCTAATATTGTTATCTTGTCAGAAAGATAGTTATCAAAATTAGTTCAGTTACTCAGGGAGTTCAAAGTGAGTGTCAGTGTATATTTACTGAGATTGGTTCAATGTGCTATATATTATGTTTTCAATATAAATTATAATAAAATACTTTATGTATTAAAGAACCTAAATTTTGTGATTGTGAATAACGTAAATAAGGTTTACTTTTAATTTTCATTATGTGTTTCTGTTCTTTGATAGGGATTCTTGTTGCTATACTTTTCCCTAAAACCCTTCGTACAAAACCATTAATATCAAGTAGTTTTGATGGAAACAAAGAACGGACTTGTTAAGAAGCTGATGAATATGAGAAGTGAATTTTTTAAAAATATTTTCTATTTCTCAGATTTTTTAATTTTCACCATCCTGGGTAATTAGTACACAAGAAAGTATTGTCATGTTTTTTTTTCCCTGTAAAAGTTCTAATAAAGGTTTTTTTTTTAAATCATCTTAAAGTATAGTGAGAGAAAGATGTGCATTAGGTTTCTTCAATCCAGTCTTCGCTTCTTGTACAGTATTTACGTTGTATAATTTTATTATATTTTTTCATCTGTCAATATTCTGATGAAGACTTTTATCAACAATCTAGTAAGTCAAATTACTTTAGTACAATGTTATCTGATAATATATGCCTTAGTATTTGATAAGCGTTCTAACCCTTTCGTGTAATATTGTAGTGTAATGTACTAGAAGGCAAGTATATAACTTCTTTAAGACTGGACTTACAGTGTCTACATTTTGCTGAAAACTTAAAGTAAATTGTTGAACAAAAATATGTTTTTACTTTACCCGCTTTTTCTCTTCATTAAACACCTTCTAATAGTATAATTTCATATCTTATACATGGGCGTATACCTTTTTGCTATTAGGTACAAACTTTAATTTCGAAGATTGTATGTATTATTATTGACATACATATATGATTAAGTAAAGCCACTATTTAGAACATTATTTTACGAAATTTGCTGTCAAACTTTAAACAATGTCATCTACTAGTTTAATTTTGGAACGAAATATTAAAATTACTACATTATATACTTACAGTATACGGACACAGTAACCGTCAGCAATTTGTAAAAGTCTCGACTGACGTAAAATATCAGTGGCCTATATTTTCATATGTTTTAGCAGCTAGTACAATTATTGTTAAAATTAACTTAAAGTAAATGTTTGTAACGTGTATAACTCATTGTACTAACAATTTATTTTGCTAAAACAATTGCAGCTAATAATTTTTGATCAGAACTTTTGAACCCAAAGATCCCATACATTATAAGCTTTGTGATAATCAAACCTTTGTTCTTTGTAATTTTCATCTAACACGAAATTATTAAGCATTATTTCTTAGCAGTTGTGTGTAATAGAAAAATAATAAATAATACACATTGTTAAAATAGGTGTACAATTAAAAACATTTTAATTAAATTAAGATCGATATATGACACCTAATATTTTATTATGCGTTTATTATTCAAAAGCGATGAATGTCCGATAAATATTTAATCAAAATTGATTGATTGATTTTGTGTTTTATGGCACAAAGCAGCGAGGCTATCTGCGCCAGACATCCGGTAAAAATGTAAAAATAAAGTAAATGTAGTGAAAAATATCAATGGAAATGAAGGTAAAACAAAAAAGTATAAAACCAATGTTCACAACGTTAAGATAGAAGGCAGAGTATCAGAAGTTGTAAGGTATTTACTCCATCAAAAAGGTAATGATCATAACCCGCCAGGAAGACTAACAGGTAAGTTCAAAACCCACCGTCAGTCACCTGAAGTTGGTCTTTACAGTCCTGGTTCCGGGTTATGTGTCATAGCAACCAGTATCAAAATGTAAAAGAATAGAAGTTTTAAAAGACACATAGAAAATCGCAACAATGAGTAGCCAAATGTCCAGTAAAAAGATAAAAGTTAAGTAAATGGAGTAAAATTTGTAAAATTAAATGAAGGTAACAACAAATCAGCAATTAAAACAGAAAATGGTGTAAAAACCAATGGTGACATCCAGTCTTCAAAGTTGTAAAGCATTTACTCTAGCAAAATGGTAATGATCATAACCCGCCAGGAAGACTAACAGGTAAGTTCAAGAACCACCGCCAGTCACCTGAAGTTGGTCTTTCCAGTCCTGGTTCCGGGTTATGAGTCAATATGGCCGATACTAAAAAGTAAAGTAGTAAAAGTGTGAAATGATATGCAGCAAAAGTATAATAACAACTCGCCAGGACGACTAACGAGTAGTTCAAACAGTAGCGTTAGTCACCTGAAGTTAACCTTTCCAGTCCTGGTGTCGAGTTATTTAATGTTCTGGCCATTGTCCAATGTCAAATTGAATGAGAGAGATTAAAACTGTAAAAAAAGGAATCAGTCTAATGAATAAATATGCAACACTTAAATGAGATTAAAAAGATTAATGGCCATTAAAAAATTAAAAACGTTATCAAGGTGGACAGAGTCACTATCACCAACAACTCTTTCCAATGTTACACACTAACCCTGGAAAAAAATATGTTAAAAATATTGCTGTCGTTGAGAATTGTAACGATGGCAAGAAAGTAAAACGTGGCTGATAGTGATTTGAGTGTTACACAAACAAGACATTGGTGCATCAGTTCCAGATAAAAGAACAACTTCCTCCTTCCGAACTTTACGGAAGCTAGATGACCAAAGTCCAATTTTAGGTTTGATTTGAAAAGTTTGTTGTCGCGTTGCTCACTCCAAGTGGACTGCCAGCTGGCACAGAGCCGAGCCTTGAAGACAACACCACAGTCTATGTACGGAATAAGCATAGGGGTGATGACGCTGGAGTAGACAGATTTAGCTGCCTTGTCTGCAAGCTCGTTCCCGCGAATACCAACATGGCCTGGTATCTAGAAAAACTGGATTGAAGTAACTGTTAATGAGAAATGGGCCAGTCGGTTTTGAATATCAGCGAGAACAGGGTGTGAGCTAACGTGTAGCGATTCCAAGGCAAGTGTAGAACTAAGCGAGTCAGTATAAATAGTGCAGTTGGAGTACTGCTCAGCTGCAATATGATCCAGAGCAAGAGATATGGCATACAGTTCAGCAGTGAACACAGAAGCTGTAGAAGGGATTCTGCGCGCAACTACTGACCCATAGCAGAGCCCACTGAATTACTTGATTTGAAACCATCTGTATAAATGGGAACTGAATGATTGTTTGAAAGATATTCATTGAATAAAAGACGGTACTTTCAATCTGGAATATCTGCCTTTTTTACGTGACTGAAAGAAAGGTCACATTTGGGGGCTGTAATAGGCCATGGTAGAATGGGCCGACCTGTGGAATCTGCAATGTTATCCAAGGACAGACCCAATTCATCCAATTGCGCCCGGATGCGAAGGCCAAACGGAGCAATGACAGATCGTCTGTTCTGAAAAAGTACTCCCCATCGAGGAATGAAAACACATTCTCAGGTGGGATGCTTTGGCAAGAAACGAAGTTTCGAAGAATATTGTAAAAATAGTTGCAAACGGTGAAGGTGTAGAGAAGGTTCATGAAATTTAATCTATATGCTTTGAACTGGAGAGGTACGGAAAGCCCCAGTGCAGAGTCAAAGTCCTTGGTGATGAATGGGGTCCAGCATCTTTAAAGCCGAGGGTCTGGCAGAGCCATAGACCATTGATCCATGGTCGAGTTTCGATCTAATAAGTGCACGATATACCTTTAACATTGAACAGCGATCTTCTCCCAACTGGTAGAAGAGAGGACACGGAGGAGGTTCAGTGCTCTTGTGCATTTGAGCCGAAGCTACTTTAAGTGTGGTATAAAGGTCAGTTTACGATCAAAGATAAGCCCCAAAAACTTGGTCTCTGGGACCACTGGCAGCAAAACTAGACCGATATGAAGTTCAAAATAAGGGTGAATACCCCGTCGACGGCAAAAGTGCATGCATACAGTTTTAGAGAGAGAGAAATTAAAGCCGTTTACCAGAGTCCACTTCCGTACACGATTGAAGGCAGTTTGTAGTTGCCGCTCAATATATCTCATGTTTGACGACTGACATGAGATATGAAATTTGTCGACATCCAGCCCATTTGCAACAGTGAGAGGGAGTTGTTCAGTGATGGCATTTATCTTTATACTGAAGAGTGTGACACTCAATACACAGCCTTGAGGGACTTCAACTTCCTGTACAAAATAATGAAAAAGTGTTGAACCCACACAAACTTGAAATCTCCTGTCCATTAAAAAAATTTTTAATAAAAATGGGTAGATGGCCACGTAACCCATATGTATGGAGGTCTCGCAAAACGCCATACCTCCCTGTTGTGTCGTAAGCCTTCTCTATGTCAAAGAATATTGATACAAGATGTTAGCGGTTGAGAAAGGCTTCTCTGATAGATGTTTCAAGACGAATTAGGTGGTCTGTGGTGGAGTGCTATCGACGGAACTTACACTGGGTGGGCGAGAGGAGGTTGTTTGATTCAAGGAACCAACATCTTTTTTAAGGTCTTACAGAGACAGCTCGTCAAAGCAATTTTACGGTAGTTTGAAGGAATCTTGGGATCTTTCCCTGGCTTAGAGAAAGGTAAAATAATAGCCTGGCGCCAGGCATCAGAAAAAACATTCTCCTGCCAGATCCGGTTGAAAACAATCAGAAGGACATCAAGAGAAGCAGGAGATAGATGATGCAGCATGTCATAGTGAATATCATCAGGTCCAACAGACGTACTGGCAGACTGATGAAGGGCCATTTTTAGTTCCACCATGGTAAAAGGACAGTTATAGTCAAAGAAACCGTCAGTTCGAAATGAAAGAGGTGATCGCTCTGCCCGAGTCTTGATGGCCAGGAAGGTGGAGGAACAAGCAGAAGTGCTAGATACCTGGCAAAAGCTTTTACCTAGAGTGTTAGCAATGCTCCAGACATCAGTCACCTCCTGACCATCAGAGAGTAAGATCGAGAGGGGGACAGAATTGTAGTGCCCATTAACATTTCGAATCCTGTCCCATAGGATCTTTGAACTGGTGGTAGAAGATATGCTAGTTGTGAACTTAATCCAAGATTCCTTCTGGCTTCGACGTCTTACCCACCTAGCATGTGCACCCACCTTCGATGTCTTACCCACCTTTCCGTGTTGGAAAGCAACACGGTTTGAAAGTGTGGAATATCTATGAAAAGTATCCCAGGTCCGTTTTTGAGCCTTCCGTGCTAAGTGGCAAGCAGGATTCCACCACGGACGAGGATATCGTGGAAAATGTGTCGAGATTTTAGGAATACACTGAGCAGCTGCATGTAAAATACAGTCAGTTACCGCTGCTACACAGTCGTCTATTGATGGCTGATTTACGATGGCAGGATCAAGTTCTGCGAGAGCAGTGAAAGTTGACCAGTCTGCCTGATTTAGCTTCCACTGGGGCACGCGGGTAGCGTGGCATCGACCACGGCCAGTCTCTCTCAAAAGGATCGGAAAATGATCACTGCCTATTGGATTACTGTCAACCCTCCACGAAAAATGGGAGAATAATGAAGGGGAGCAAACTGAGAGATTAATAGCGGTAAAGGACTGACCAGGTGCATGAAAGTAAGAGAAAGAACCAGTATTGAAAAGAGAAAGATTCTGATCAGAGAGCATCCGCTCTACAGATCGAGCCCTCCCATTAATAATAGCACTTCCCCAAAGGGGATGATGTCCATTAAAATCCCCCAGAATTAGAAATGGAGATGGCAATTGTTCAACGAGAGTATCAAGGTCTGATTGATCATGTGTCTCTCCAGGAGACAGGTACAGAGAACAAACAGTGATGGTATGACTCAAAAAACACGGATGGCTAAGGCCTTTAAGGGTGTGTTGAGTGACAAAGACAGGGTGGGCACATGCTGATCAACCAACAGTTCCACCCATCCATGTACTCGACCATCACACAACCTATCATTTCTGTACAGTAAAAACTGCCGAATGGAGACTGTATCAGCAGATTTTAGAAATGTTTCTTGTAAAGAAAGGCAAACAGGATGGTAAGAAGCAATCAGCGTTTTGAAATCATCAAGATTAAAACGTAAACCTCGACAGTTCCATTGTATCAAGGTGGCCATTTTTAAAAACGGGTAGGTGAAGTGGCTGGAGAACTCTTCGGTTTAGGACCACGTCTTTTTTCTTTTCTGTCTTTAGTCGGAGGAGGTCTATTAACCTCCATTGTTCCTGCTCTGGGTCGAGTGGGCAGGTTTTTGTTGTTGGAAGGGGAATCCAGTGACTGAGGACGCGAACGAATAATTGTTTTGTCTGTTGTGGTGGGAGAAAAAGATGTATCAGAAGAAATGCCTGTGTTTAAAACTGAAGGACGTGGATCTTGAGGTTTGTTGGAAGGTATGGGAGGAACAGAGATGGATATGGAAGTCGATTCATCAAAGGTTTTTCATTTGTTTTTAAAACAATTCTCTTGGAGGCACATAGAGATCTGTATGCACTCCCACTGTAGTTGTGGAATGAAGTGCAGCAGGCATATGTCTGAGATGGAGTTTTGAACAGCAATTTCCGAGCCTCAGGATAATTAATTGTATGCATCGTTTTCAAACGCTGCACCTCTTTTTCCTCCAACCATTTTGGGCAAGAATGAAAGTAAGATGGGTGAGAACCATTGCAGTTTACGCAATGTGGGTTCGTGTCACAGTCATAGGCATCTTGGTCCTTGCCTCCACAACGAGCACATGTCATGGAACCAACACCCGTTGAGAACTTCCAACACTGGTACTTCGTTGACTGTAGCCCAAGTGGACCAGCCGATTGACTCAAGGGAGCCACCCAAAGGCCGCCCGTCTACAGGAATTCGAGACCAAAGTGGTGTGTTAGGGTTGGACCCCTCACTAGTGAGGATCCTCTCCTCCTCTTCACGGGTCGCCACGCACGGCAAACACGTGGGTGAATGTTTAGATCCCAGAGAAGGTAACCAGACAGAACAGAACTTTCCCTGGAAGGTCCCCTCACCACGAACAGGACTCCACACCGAGGGGAATATTTAATTAAAATTTGTTGAGTAGCTCTCCCTAAAACGCGAAGCTTAAAACATATAAAGTACTAATAGTCTACTTAACCGAAAAATAGACGAAAATTATAATCAGGTACGACAATGTCTTACAATTTACTCCCGAAAATGACGTTGCAAAGCCAAATCGTGTAGTTAACATTTTAGTTGTCATATACTGACCGAAGTTAAAATATTTTTCATCATGTATCTTATTTTTACGTTGTGTGTTATCTATTAAATTACTGCTGTTCATCATCATCGAACAAAACAATTATGCGACTAAAAACCTTTTATTCGCATAAATATTTATTATTCTACAGAGAAGTATGTCGAAAGTAATTTTATATAAATTATTGTAAATAAATTACTACGCACTTTTATAAATTTGTTTCTCAAATTAAATCAAGAAATTGCTGTTATTTCAGCGATTTTTGTGTGAAATATTCGTACTTTTATTGAATGTTAAAGTACTACTTTTTATTATTGTAAGCTATTTTTAATATTTTGTTTTAGATGTATATTTATAAATGCACGCACAATACAATATCTAGAAATTATAGGAAGTTGAAAAACTGGACGTTTATGGTTGTATATACAGAGAATATGAAATAATAACAAACTTAGAGAAGCATTTTATAACTAGCAATCGGTGATTCATTGGGTTCTTTGTCAGTTAAGGGTTATGACGCTCGACTCAAAACCTCACAGACGCAGGTTCTAATCCCTCTCCCACCAAATATACACGCCCTTTCAGCCATATGTAATATTTTTTCTTGATATTCATGTGCACTTGATAAACATCTTAACGCATATATTTCTACAGGGTAGCCCTAAGTCCTTACCCATCCATATATCTTATGTATCATGTGTATCTGTGTGCTGTTCCTCATTTTCGCTGCATAACATCATGCACAATACGCTCTTCAAGTGTAAATGGGCTTACATCGGCCATATTTCTCTGAAAAACAAACAACTTTATAATACATGCGTAATTGAATATACCATAATAACATATAGATGGGTAGGGACTTAGGGCCCCCCTGTAGATGGGAGGTTCGACAGAGAATGAGCCTCTTAGAGAAAGTATTAAAAACGTAAAGCTCGAAAGAAAATTTGCAAGAGGGTGCCATGCAAGTTACCTTTATATTTTAACCACATTATATTCTATTGTTGTGATGCATACTCTCGTCTGGTGGGTTTTGTCCTCACAATTACAAATTAGGTTGTTGTACTTAACGGCGTTGCACAATAACAGAACACTTCAAGTAAAATTCAAAGCATAGTAGTACCACGTCAAACTCACAAAATAAATAAATTATACAATTTTTCATTAATTGATTAAATAAAGACATTTTGAATAACTAACTGAATTAATTTGTTTGGTTAATTCTGTTAAACCATATGTAATCGCCGTTCCAAAAAGTTTTGTTTTAAATTTGGAGCAAATCTGCACGAGAGCTATTTACGCTAACAGTCCCAAATTTAACAGTGTAAGGCTAGAGGGAAGGCAGGTTTCATCACCACCCACCGCTAACTGTCTGGCCACTTTACCAACGAATACTGAGATGGACCATCACATTATTATGCCCCACGACTGAAAAGGCGAGCTTGTTTCTTTGTTTTTCGAATTTCGTGCAAAGTTATACGAGGGCTATTTGCGCTAGCCATCCTTAATTTAACAGTGTAAGATTAAAGGAAAGATAGATAGTTATCACCACCCACTGCCAATTCTTTGGCTACTCTTTTACCAACGAAAAACGGAATTGATCGTAACATTATAACGCCCCAAAGCTGATAGAGCGAGCTTGTTTTGTGCGACGGGGATTCGAACCCGCAACCCTCAGATTACTGGTTGAACGTCTTAACCTACCTGCCCATGCTGGCCAAAAGCGTGCACTTGTGGATCTTCAAGAGTAGAGTATGTTAAAACAATAATAGTGGTCAATTCTTTCTCTGGTTTATTGAATACTTGTACAAAATCAGAAGTCCAATGAACCTTAGTTGAGTTTTGAAATAATTTATGTATATGATGTGCTATGTTAAAGAATGATTTTGAACAACAATGACAGAGTAATCCTCAAAATATTCTTACGTTACCCATATTCTTCGGTATTGGACAATAATAAACAAATTCAGTCTGAGGTGGATCTTTTGTCACTCCTTCTCTGCTATCAATGTGTCACAAGAAACTCATATATTACCAGACTATCCAGAAATAAATGTCGGAATTATCTCGATAATATTTAAAAGCTGAATACTGAGTAAATTATCATTGACAGGTCAGTTTAATCCCACGTTTGTTGCTCAGAAGGCGTTTTAATTGTCTGCTGTTTCAACACTACTCAGAGTACGTTTTGCAGCCTGGACAAAATGGACTTTAGTCTAATCCTCCTCTATGACTTCAAACTTGGACGAAAAGCAACCAATACAACACGGAATATCAACCAAGCATTCAACCATGGATCTGTTATTGAAGTATAGTTCAGCATTGGTTTCAAAGATTTTGACATGGTGATGAAAGTCTTAAAGACCACAAATGTCGTGGAAGGAATCCATCCTTAGATGAAAACACATTAAGGAAAGTAGTTGGGGCAGACCCTCACACAACAGTATGTGAGCTTGTAGTAAAACTAAGCACAAACAAATCAAGCATTGCCAACCACCTGAGTGCAATTGAAAAGTTGGATTAGTGGGTTCTGCACAAGCTGACTGAAGATCAACAAAATTGGCATTATGAGACCTAACAAAAATGATGATCCAAAAATTGAACGAATTTTGAATCGAGATTCTGCCTCATTTACTTTATTTCCCAAAACTTTCCTCTACAGATTTTCATTTTTTCAAAACACTTTGACAACTTTATGAACAATAAATGCTTTCAAGGCCAAGCAGCTGCACAAGAAGCTTTCAGGTACTTCACTGACCATAGAAAATGTCCTTTTTAGAGAAAGGGCATAAACGGCATTGTTACATGTTGGTAAGAGTGTGTTGAAACAAATGATGCTTACTTTAATTAAAGGATGTTTTACAACACTGGTTTATACTTTTCTCAACTTCACAGTCAAACACAACATTTATTTCTGGATAACTGCACCTAACAGCTGCACCAATGATACCTTGTTTTCTTCTTTTAGAACACGTGAACCAGAAATTATGTTTATTGTTTGAAAAGTTCCTTGTTAAGCAAATCATATCTTCCAAATTTTTTTTTACTTGTTTTATCACTTAAGCCAAGTTTAAAAACTTGTAGGTATTCATAAGTGTGATATTTACATGAAGGAAAATGTAGAAATTATGGAATTTCATCGCATTTAAAGTGAATTAAACAAATAAAAACTAGATAATCTCATTAAGACATAAAAACGACACTTGAACGTTTTAAATTTGTACTAAAGGTCTCTTGTATGTTCATACAATCTAAATCCAAAGCATTAAACCACAAATACAAATATGGGTTCATTATTATTATTCTTTACAAGAATTTATATGAGCAGTTAAGGGAAACTCATCCTAACTCATATGATGAGGTGATTTGCCTTCATCATTTGAAAGAAAAAGTTCTTAAAATCATGGATCACAATTTTCATGAAGACTACTTCAACATGTATTAAAGAATCAGAAAATAATAAATATAAAAAAATTAAGAAATAAATTTATAGAATACAGGGACAATTTATTTTTGATGAAATTATACCACAGAAAAAATAAAATTCAGAAAAATCCATTTTATCTCATCAATTGTGGCTTTGTTTTGAAAATTCTGGAATACATGAAAGTACAAAAGTCTTGTTAAAGTTTTAAAACTATTTTTCACTGTTTGTTTCACAGTGGTTTCAAAGTTTTGTTTGATCATAAGTGCTAGGCTAAATCAATAAAAGTAATTTCAAAATCCATTGTAATGAAATACCCTGAATTACTTTCAGTCATTTTTAACGATTTTATAACATTGAAAAACTGTATCCCACATCTGCAAAATGCTTACACTTCAAAGTATGTGAAAACAATACTGCATATAATACATAATCTGTGAATCGAGGGCATTTTTGTTGGTCACTGTTCACTCTGAAGTAGATTGTTTAAAACGTTCACTCTAATTCAGAGTGCTTGACTGGCTGAGCTCTGACTCAAATAAATCACTGCACCAGCAAAGTTGACACCAGCTGCAAGAACAAAAACTGGGAACCATCGGCCATGAGACTGAGTCACCAATTCTGCTGTCAGTGGTCCACAAAGTATACCAGGTATGGTGGCCTGTAACATGAGATACAAGTTAAATGTAACAGAACTGCATACATATTCAGGTTTCATATATCATTAACACTAACTTTGAAATAAGTGTAATATATTTCATATCACTGTGTCCTGGTTTCGAGATACTTGATGCTATGATCATTTTCTAATTTCAAATTGAACTAGAAGTTCTTTGATTCTTAAAATGGAATCACATCAGAAAAGATCTAATGCATAAATTAAAAACTTAAATAGCATTAAAAAGATTAATGGTCTTTAATAAAGTGAAAACATTTTTAAGGAGAACAGAGTCACCATTGCCAATAACACTGTCTAACATTACAGAAAAACCTTGGGACAGAACATGTTTAAAATGGTGCTTTCATTGAGACTCTTAATGACAGAAAAACAGTAAAATGTGGCTTATTGTGACTTGAGTGTTACACAGAAAACACATTGGTGCATCAGTCCCAAATAAAAGAAAACAATGAGTTAAAAACTAAATAGTCTAGTTTGAACAACTTCCTCTTTTTGATCCTTATGGAAGCAAAACAGCCAAGCCAAATTCCAAAACAGGTGTTTTTTTTTTGTTTTTTTTTGGAAAAGCTTGTTTTCATGTTGCTCACTCTAAGATTTCTGCCAACTGGCATGTTGCTGAGCCTTGAATATAGGACCTTAGTCCACGTATGGAACAGGCACAGCAGTGATTGTGCTAGAGCAAAGAGATTTACTGTGGTGATGGCAAGCCCATTCCCGCAAATACCAACATGACCTGGTATACAGAGAAACTAGATAGAAGTAAATGTTAGAGAATAATAGTCCAGTCAGTTTTCAATATCGGTGAGAACAGGGTGAGAACTAAAGTGAAGCTATTCCAGGGCCTGTAGAGAACTAAGCGAGTCAGTATAAATAGTACACTTTGAGTAATGCTTAGATTCTTTGTGATCCAAGGCAAGAGAAATGTCATTCAGTTCACCAGTGAACACAGAAGCTGTAGATACCAATGTTACCTGGTATCCAGGGAAACTAGATAGAAGTAAATGTTAAAGAATAGTAGTCTAGTCAGTTTTCAATATTGGTGAGAACAAGGTGAGAACTAAAGTGAAGCTATTCCAGGGCCTGTAGAGAACAAAGCGAGTCAGTGTAAATAGTACACAGAGTATTGCTTAACTTCTATGTGATCCAAGGCAAGAGAAATGCATTCAGTTCACCAGTGAACACAGAAGCTGCAGTGAGGATTGTGCACACAACAACCAAACAACAATAAACCATGGAAGAGCTCACAGAGTCACCTGATTTCTAACCATCTGTATAAATAGTAAAGAAAGGATGGTTCAAAAGATGTTCAGCAAATAGCAGACAGTATTTCCAATTAGGAGTGTCTACTTCCCTCAGATGACTTAAAGATAGGTCACAACTGAAGATTGTAAGAAGCCATGGTGGGATGGGCTGATCAGTGGATATAGCAAGGTTATCCAAGGACAGACCCAGTTCATTCTGCTGTGACTAAATATGAAGGCCAAAAGGAGCAATGGCAGACCATCTGTTTTGAAAAAGCATGGCCCACCATGAAAGGTAAACACAATCCCAGGTGGGATGTTTTGGAAAGGAATGAAGTTTCAAAGCATATAGTAAAGTCAGTTGCAAACAGCAGAGGTGCAAAGAAGGTTTATGATACTCTATGTATAAGCTCTGAACCAGGTATGTGTGAAAAGCCCCAGAGCAGAGCCAAAGTCCTTGAAGATGAATAAGGTCTAGCATCTTTTAAGACGATAGTCTGGCAGAGCCATAGTCCAGTGATCCATAGTGGAGCTTTGAATGAATGAGAGCATGATTTATCTTTAGCATAAAATATCGATCTTCTCCCCAAGTAGTGGAAGCGAGGACATGGAGTACGTACAATGCTCTTGTACATTTGACCAGTAGCTGTTTAATTTATGATCAGCTTACAGTCAAAGATAAGCCCAAAAACTTTGCCTCAGGAACCACAGACAGCACAACTTCACCAATATGGAGTTCAGAATCAGGGTGAAAACCCTGTTGGAAGCAAAAATGCATGCAAATGGTTTCAGTGAGAGAGAAGTTAAAGCTGTTTGCTGTGGTCCACTTCAGTAAACGACTGAGGGCAGTCTGTAGCTGCCACTCAATTTACCTTATTTTTGACGACTGACATGAGATGTGAAAGTCGTCGACATACAGCCCGTTTACAACAGTAAAAGGGAGTTGTTCAAAGATGGTATTAATTTTATACTGAAAAGTGTTACCCTCAGAACACAGCCCTGAAAAAAAAAACAAGTTCCCGTAGAAAAGAACGGGAAAGTGTCGACCTCACACAAACTTGGAATCTCCTGTCCATTAAAAATTTTTAATAAAAATGAAAAAATAACCACATAACCCATATATACATATGGAGGTCTCACAAAATGCCATACCTCCATGGTGTACAATAAGCCTTCTCAATGTCAAAGAATATTGATACAAGATGTTGTTTGACAAAGGCTTCTCTGACTGACATTTAAAGTTAAATCAGGTGGTTCATGGTGGAGTGCCGTTGTCGGAACCCACACTGGGTGGGTGAGAAGAGGTTGTTTGATTCGAGGAACCATACAAGATGAGCATTAATCATCCTCTCTAAAGTCTCACAGAGACAGCTCATCAAAACAATTGGACAGTAGTTTGAAGGAATCTTGGGATCCTTTCTTGGCTTAAAGAAATGTAGGACAATAGCCTGGTGCCAGGCATCAGGAAAAACATTCTCCTGCCAGATCTGGTTAAAAACAATCAGTAAAATAGCAAGAAAAGCAGGAGAAAGATGGCACAGCATATCAAGGTGTATATCATCAGGTCCAACTGATGTAGTGACAGACTGATAAAGGGCTAGTTTAAATTCAACCATTGCAAACAGACGATTAAAGTCGTAGAAATAATCAGCTCAAAAGGAAAGAGGTGATTGCTTTGCAAGTCTTGATGGCTAAGAAAGTGAAAGAAGAAGTGCTAGATACCCAGCAAAAGCTTTCACCTGGAGTATCTGCAATAATCCAGGTATCAGATACCTCATGGCCATCAGAGAGCAAGATTGAGAGGAGTGCAAAATTATATTTCCCACTGACCATTTGAATCTTGTTTCAAATGATTTTAGAACTGGTGGTAGAAAATATGCCAGTTGTGAACTTAATGTGAACAAAGTGTGTACACAGGCCTGCTGGAAAGCGATGAGGTTCCAGAGTGTGGGATATTGATGGAAAGTATTTCAGGCCTGTTTTTGAGCCTTCTGTGCCATATGGCAGAAAAAATTCCACCTTGGATGAGGATATAGTGAAAAATGTTTTGAGGATTTAGGAATACATTGAGCAGCTGATTGTATAATATAGTCAGTAACTGCTGTCACATAGTCATCTATTGATGGCTTACAGATTATGGCAGTATCAAGTTCTGCAAGAGCAGTGAAAAAGGACCAGTTTGCTTGATCCAGCTTCATCCAGGACACGTGGGTCAGGTGGCATCAACCACAGCCACTCTCTTTCAAGATTTCAGGAAAATAATAACTGCCTCATGGATTATTGTCAACCCTCCATAAAAAATGGCAGAATAATGAAGGGATAGCAAACTGAGTGATCAATACCACCAAAGGGCTGACTATGTGCATGGAAATAAGTTGAAGAACTAGTAGTGAAAAAAGAAATGTTGTGATAAGAGAGCATACACTATACAGAGCGACCCCTGATATCAATATCGCCACTTCTCCAGAGGGCATAATGTCTATTAAAGTCTGCCAGGAAGAAAAAGAGAAAGAGAAGATGTTCAATAAGAGCATCAAGGTCTGATTGATCATATGGCTCTCCAGATGACAGGCAGAAAGAACAAACAGTGATGGTATGATAAAAAAAAACACGGATGGCTACAGCCTTTAAGGGTGTGTCGAGTGGCAAAGACAGGGTAGGCACATGCTGATCAACCAACAGTGCCACCTCTCCATGCATTCGTTCATCACACAGCCTGACATTTCTGTACAAAGAAAGCCATCAAAAGGTGACCTGTCAGCATGTTTCAAAATTATTTCCTGCAAGGAAAAACATACAAGATGGTAGTAGTAAGCATTCAATATTTTGATGTTATCCAATTTACAATGTAAACCTCAACAGTTCCATTGCATCAAAATAGCCATTTTTATTTATGTGCAGGTAAATTAGGTGGAGAGCCCTTCTGTTTATGACTGCATCTTTTTTCTTTATTGTCTTCATTCGATGAAGGCCTATTGATCTCCATAGATCCTGCTCTGGGTTGATTGGGCAGGTCTTTGTTGTTGGAAGAGGATTCCAGTGACTGAGGACGTGAACAAATGATCATTTTGCATTTTAGGGAGGAAAAAGAAGATGTACTCAAGGAAATACCCATATTGGAACCAAAGGAAGTGAATCTTGAGGTTTGCTGGAATGTATGTTAGGTAAAATGGGTGTTGAAGTTGATTCAACACTTTTCATTTGGTTTGAGAATGATTCTTTTGGAAAAACGGAGAGATCTGTCTGCACTCCCACTGCAATAATAAAATGCAGCAGCATACGTCTCAGATGAAGTGGTGGACAGCAATTTTCGAGCCTCAGGATAAGTAATGTTCTGAATCGTCTTCAAATGTTGTACCTCTTTTTCTTACAACCGTTTAGGGCAAGAATGAAAGTAGAATGGGTGAGAGTCATTGCAATTGATGCAATGAAGGTCCGTTTCACACACACAGGCATCATGGTCCTTGCCACATCAAGGAACTGTGACATGATGTATTCGAGTGACAGAACTGCTGACACTGGAAAAATGTGAGGGGGTTTGGAATGTATGGTTATACCTTGCAATTAAAATAACCTGCCTTGATGGTGGCAGGTGGATGCAGTAATGTAAATGTCAGAATAAGGACACTGGTTGGCATCCTAATTCCACCTTTGTGAGTGGAGATGCACCTTACTGCTGAAACTCCTTGGGTAGAGAAACCAGAGAGAATCTCTGATTTTGGGATGTTCTTCAAATCCCTCTCAACAATAGCTCCTCATGATGAATTCAAAGTAGCATGAAATGTAACCTCAATAGGTATATCCCTAATTGCCTATGAATGCAAGAGGAGTTCACTGTGTTGATGTGTGGATGATTCCACCCATATGTCACCAAAGTGAAGCTTCTTTACTGACTCTGGAGAGCCAGCAAGTCCCTCTAGTCCCTTCTGAATGAAAAATATAGACATCTGTCAGAAAAGGTTTGTCTGAAAGAGAACGTAGAATAAGAAAATGAGGTACAGGTGATACAGATATTGAAGATTGCTGGTCAGAATCTTCAAGACGTGGTTGTTTACCTATGGACTGTTTTTTTATTATTTAGTTTAAGTTTTATTATCCATAATAAAAAAAAGAACATTGGCAAACAAGAACACTGCAGTAATATCAGGGTTTCATGAGCATTATACCCATACAACAGCATCAGACACAATGTCCACAACATCTGCTGAGAATATCTAACACTGGTATTTGATTAAGCCTAGTCAAAGTGGACCAGCCAACTAATCCTAGGGGGTGTCACCCAAAGGCCACTCATCTACAGAAATTCAAGGCCAAAGTGGTGTGTTTGGTTAGACCCCTCAACCATCAGGATTCTCTCATACCCTTCATGTCACCATGCACAGCAAACATGCAGGTGGATATTTAAATCCCACAGGAGGTAAACTGAAAAAATAAAACCTTCTCTGTGAAAACCCTCATCGTGTACAGGAATCCACACCGAGAAAGACTGAAAGCTATCTCTACAATATAGATTTATTAAATCTTCAGTGATGAACAACTGGTGGTTAGTCTTCAAACTGGTGAGATCAGGGACTCAGAATACAGCCTTATCCACAAGATAACTTTACAGATTACAACAGAAAGCACAAGTTTTGTTCAAACTTGCAGATTGGTGGGGATATATATTATAAATCAGCTTTGTACTTAACAAAATAACTGTTTTATACGAGTTTTTAGTCTCAAGTAAAGAATTTTTAGCTACTTATAACCTACTACTTCTCACCACTGTGTTAGAAATAGCAAAAGTGATGCCAGCATGATTTGGAGCTACATCTGCATGATTACTCAGATGACCAGCAGAGTTGCATGCACACAATCCCATTGATATTGAAACAAATCTGCAAAATGTAAGAAGATAATAAAATGTTAACTAATTGGATAAATTATAATTTAGAAATATCATATCAATGGAAATACAATTTTCTCACTCTAATAATCATGAAAAAAGTCTAAACTAACTATTTCTTTAAAAAAAGACACAAAACATAATGTTGTTCTTACAAGAGTTAATTAAAACATGTTTATTTCTTTGAGAAGATATATAATAGTAACCTATATCTTTAGAGTGCATTTTTATTAGCTCAATAACTCACTAGTATAGTTTCATCAGGAGCTATCAGTAATCTACAAGTTCCCTAATTCAGTTGAAACACAACTATCAGTTAATCGAACACTGATATGTGTCTAAAAGGTTCATATCATATTAAAAAAAATATTAAAATACCAGACAATGTTTAATTAATTCACAATGATGATCTAATTTTATCTTATTTTGGTGAACTTCTAGGTTATTGAAAGCTTCTAACAAGGCAGAAATAGTAAATATTAAACTAACAAAGAAACATGTTGAAGACATGTCATTATTTTATTTACAGTAACAGAAATATAATAAACTCCATTTTTCATTATACAAAGTTAAGAATGAAATACCCTATTATGTTAAAAGACTGTAGAAACAACATTATTGAAAATTAATACAAAAATGTAGAGGATAAAATAATTCTGATGCCATGAAAGAAGTATCAAAATATTTTTAATATTCATGTAAATTATCTTTAACCATAGTACTGTACAAAAAAGAACACATGCAACTGTAACCCACACTTGACCCTTACCTTAACAGAACCTTTTAAAATAAATTTTAACTACGCAAACAAGCAATTGAACTGAACCCATTTCATGTTTTAGTTACACAATAAAAAAAAAACAATGGATTATTCTTTACTATGTGTGAAAAACTGATATTGTTCAAAAATAATCATGTGCATAATGGTTAGAAGTGTGTTTACTTTTAGTGGAATTAACATCCAAGACTTTTAATTAGAAAAAAAAACACTCCAAGCAATTTAATATTTACTTCTATCTTAACTGAAAGAAATTAGATCTAACATTGCTCCAATTTTCAAATTATAAGCAAGTAATATTAACACTGGTTCTACTGACTCTAATGTGTATCACTTTACAGTCTAATACTAATATTTACCCTTGCTCTACAAAGGTATTCAACTGGATTCATGCATTTCCATGTTTCCGCTCATGAACCTCAAAAACTAAAAGATAAACAGAGGGAAAATTTTGACACAAGATTGTAAGTCTGCATAGAACAGCTCTTACCAAAGTTGATCAAAATCCAGATCATTTTGAAGCACTTGTTTTTGAAATGAGAAGATAGATAATCTTTGACGTTTTTAGTTAAAAACACTAATATGTGACCAGATTTGTACCACATTTTATGGACACATTAGGGTTAAGACACTTCATCATATTACCAAATATGAACCAGATCACTGATGGTTCTGAATTTGAGATGGACTTTTCTAAGTTCTTAAAAGTGAAATTTTACTTTATCCAATATAAATACATCCAATATCAGTAAGAAGCAAAAGGGCAAGAATATGCAACCTCTCTGATTGCATTTATTATCATACGAATTTAGTTTCTATAAGATTTATTTGTAGTTTCTAGCCTTTTTAATCAAGAAAGTTTCTAGTTAAGCACCATATTAATGGGTTGAAACCTTCACTTTTCTGCTTTTTTTTTAAGTTAATCATTATGTTTTTTGTTATAATTAATTATACAGTTTCTTGAACCAGTGGACACTTAGGCTAATCATTCCCATTTTCTTAAGACTAAAAACTATGTTTGACGTTTACAAACATTTCGATAATGAGGATGAATCCCTAAGTCCACATAAAACTAAACAGTATAATTTTAACTGCACTGAAAAGCATATTATATTAGAAAAGTATAAAATTGTATTTCAACAAAAATTTTACCTTCAGTGTAGCTCTTAAAAAACAAGAACAGAGACATAAATGAGGTATTGAAACTGAAATGGGAATGCTGTATACAAGATCAACAATACTTACATTACTGCAAATAATAAATTGTTAACTGCACAAAAGCATAGGAGAAAAACAGCTGGTCCAATGAGACCTATACTGTTCATCAACCTCCGTACTGAGAGAACAGTCCACTTTCTGGTGATTAGAGAATCGGCAAAATGTCCTGCCACTACATAATAAGAAAAGATTTTAGTCTATGTACCCACTCAAGAAAATTTTGATAGTGTGGTATGCTTTGCAACCATTGCACATGCATCGCGTGGTAAATGTTGATTACTTGATATACATATAATAACTACTTGTTTTGTGTGTAGTGTGGTAAACACTGATTCTGGTAATGTGACATATCTCCAGTAATCACTGTGTGTGTGTGTAGTTTGGTAAACATTGATTATCTCATACACAAGGTAACTACTGTGTAATTATTTGGTATATAAAGTAAGCACTGTGTATGTGTGTACTGTGACAAACACTGATTACACTAAGAAACAAAAATTTTTTACTTTTTCTTGTTCCTAAGCAGGAAGTTATTTTCCAATTGCTTATGCTTAAAGTAAATGGGGAAGACCTATTTTTCTCTTTCAACTTTGGTTTTGTGACCTGGGTAATGAAATTTTCAAATTAACCCATTCCTAGATTCAGTTCTGAGTAGCTGATAGAGAATTTTCTACAATATTCTAGAACTTCACTCATCAAGATGGGCTCTGCTTCTCCCACAATGTATCTGGTCTGTGTGAGGCAACTGGAATTGCCTGTAACCCAAATGAGTGGTGCCTCTTCATTGATAGCTCATCCAGAAGATTCAAAGCTGTGCTGCTCTATAACAAAAATAAGTATCTGTCTCTTCTGCTGGCTCATTTGGTGCACCTCAAAGAGGAGTACAACAGCATCAAAACCTTGAAGAATGATGAGTATGGCTAGGAGGTTATTGGAGATTTCAAAGTGGCAGCATTCCTGATGGGTCTCCAAGGAGGCTTTACCAAGTTTCCCTGTTACCTTTGCCTTTGGAACAGCAGGGACACCCCAACATACTACAAAAGGAGGCACTGGCCACAACAGACCAAGTTCTCTGTAGGGAGGCACAATGTCAAGTGTGAGCGACTAGTTAACCTCCAGAAGGTGTTGTTCTGACCATTCCACATAAAATTGGGTCTTATGAAACAATTTACCACAGCTTTTAATAAGGAGTCTGAAACCTTCAAGTACCTTCGAGACTTCTTCCCTAAGTTGTCTAAGGCAAAGGTCAAAGCTGGTGTCTTCATTAGACCACAAATAAAGAAGTTCCTGGAGTGCACAGAATTCCTCATGTAGCTTAGAAGCTTGGGGTAACTTTGTCGCAGTGGTTCAGGGGTTCTTGGGCAATCACAACGCTAAAAATTATGTGGAAATGATTGAGGCTCGAGTGAAGAACTATGTCAAAATGGGCTGCAGGATGTCCCTGAAAGTCCATATCCTTGACACTCATCTTGATAAATTCAAGGAGAATGTGGTAGCATACTCAGAGGAGCAAGACAAGCACTTCTACCAAGATGTAGTGGACTTTGAACACTGCTACCAAAGAGCATAACAAAAACATGATGGGAGACTATATTTAGGGACTGATATGTGAAGGTGGTTTAAATTACAGTTCCAAGAACTCAAAATTTACTAACTTCTAAACACTTTTGTTCATTTTTGTATAACTTTAGCATAAATACATGTAAATCTTGATTCATATGTTGTTTTATTCAGACTTTATTGTGAATGAAAATGTGCAAATTTGCTTGTTTTTACACAGAAAATCAGTTAATTTCTAAATTTCGTTGTTCAGGACATAAAACCAAAGAATGAAGGGAATAATGGCTATTTTCTGTACTTTCACAATATAAGCAATTGAGAAATAACAAACACTATCCAGGAACAAAATTTGTGTTATATAGTGACACACACAGCAAAACATTTAATTCTGTGTAACATAGTTACACAGCTTTTAGTTCTTAATGCTGGTTGTAGGGTGAAAATAAAAAGCTACTCAATACAAGTTACAAACAGGTCTTTCAACATGAGCTTGGTAATTTATCAACCACATGATCTCTTTGTACTCATTTAAGGTCTTTATAGATTTTATATTTCTATCTTTCAATATGGTGTGCATGTCTTCACAAAATTTGGCAGACTTTCAGTTAACACTATAAGGATATCACATTAGAAAAAAATCTTACTTTTATGAAGTATTTTTAATAAACTAAATAGAGATTTGTACATGAATTAATCTAGTGAGTATTTGTTTTGAATAATCTATGAACAATGCAAGTTTCATATTGTGAATAAAAATACATTTCTTTACCTCATAAATCTCAAATTTCCTTTTTGTAATCCATAAAACTTCCAAAATGCATGTCAAACATTTTTTGGAAGTGAAAATTTATATTTTATCTGTTATTTTTTCTACCGTATCTATACAGAATCTGTCAATTTGATAACACACTAAAAACAAAACAAAAATCAATCTAAATTTCCCTTTATTCTTTCTAAAATGAATTCAAATATATCATGGAAAGACATTTGTTCATCCTACACATCTTTAAATTTGTAATAGTATACATCCATTTACAGTAATTTGTTTGTTTTGTTGCTTTTTTGACTAACCTGTAAACCACAACTAACTGCTATCTGAACTATTATATGTTTTTAATCATTCAGGTAACATGCAGCTCACATTATGCTATCAAACTACATTATCCACAAGTCATGAGTGCCTCATGAATCATTATTATTTACTTTACCTAATTTTAATTAAACTAAAAAGATCTCTATTTTTACATTTTAGTTAGAAATAAGGTACTTCTTTCCTGCTGTAAATTGTCAACAACACATAACCATACTTTTTTTATAATGATTGTAGTAATGCAAGAAATATTTTTATTTGATTAAATAGTGCACCCAAAAACAGTCTAATGACATGCAATAATTTCCCAACTTCCAAAATTTTTGTTTTCTAACTGCAATTGTTACAAATTCATCCAAGTTAGTGGTTAACATTTTCACAGAAACAATGTTAGTACCGTGAATGAAATTGATCTTTAAGAGTTCTAAACATGTTATAAAATATGTAATTTGATAAATGAAAACCTTGGCATTATATTGGTTACAGTTAACATAAATTAAACATAAGAGAAAACTATTGACACATCCTAAAAGAAAAATTGTGACAGGGGGTTCTGACTTTCTGTTTGATAGCTCTGTAAGCAAACAAAATTGAAGACTATAAAAATATGCATTATCTGAGCAATAAAAATTTTATAAAGAATAATTTATGTTTAACTTCATACTTTTTCAGTGGGTACTGGGTAAAAGGGGAAAGATGACATGCTAAGAGAAAATGTGTCATGTAGGTCACAGTAGGGGAAATTCAGGATTTCTTTTAACATTGCTTTGTGGAATTAAGAATTTAAAACTTATATACTATTAAAATATGGATTATTTGCTTAGATTTTATGCTGAACTAACTGGCATACCAAAAAAGTAGTTTAATAATATTTTGAATATGAGACATTAAATCCTTGTGAGATGCAGTAAAGAATTCTCATGACAAAAAGAATGAAACGTCTCTGATAAAGAGAACTAAATTTGCTACAATCTCATATCAAATATCAAAATGGATATATGAATAAAGTCACATAAAGGGCAGGCATATATTCTTCACACAAAAACAAACTATACTGACTGAATTTATAAAATGCCTTCAAGCACTCCTGTGGATAGAGGGATGTGTGACCATTCTTTCACAATTCATGACTGTAAAATGATGTAAAGCCAAAGGATATTGGATTTTTAAAAAAAAGAATATTTAACATTTATCGTGGATGTGAAAATATTTGCACAGCAGATCATCTAAGATAACACAAAACTTCAAAGCCACAAAAATATTAACACCTTTACCAGCAGAGTAGAAACTATCATCACAACTGTGATGAAGTTAGGGATATCTCCTGGTACAATTAACAAACCTTTGGAAGTTACAGTCTCATGTGTCTTCCTGTGTAGTTACAATGGGATCCTTTGATGTGTTTAAACTTGAACTTGGGTATTACAGACCAAAGATATTAATAGGTTTATGTAATCCTGCAGAAGAATTGGCAAATTCCAATATGACCGATCTTTAAAGAAGTTTGATCTCATGAAAATATCTCATCAGTCTTTGCTAAGAAACAGAGGTTAATGGTTATCAAGAAAAGTTTAATATTTAAAACAAATATATTTATCTTAATCCCTCTATCCAAAAGGTATAAATGACTTTCTGAAAAGACAAAAAGTGAGTGTTAAATGTTACTACAACAAAGTGGTAGCCTACAACAGTTAGGCTATCTGTGCCAAACATGTAGTAAAAAGTTAAAAGTAAATTTAGTGAAATTCATAAAAGGAAATTAAGGTTAAACAAAACAAAGTTTAAAAAAAAAAAGTAAATAGCATAAAAACAATGTATACATATAGTCTACAACGTTAAAAGGAAAACTACAGTAATTCAAGTTGTAAAAAACTTTCTGTAGCATAACTCTAATTATCATAATTCACCAGGAAGACTGACATGTAAGTACAAAAACCACCGTCAGTCACCTGAAGTCAGCTTTTCCAGTCCTGGTTCAGAGTTATTTGACATTACTACCATTTTCAAAAAGGAAAGTGATAAAAAGGTTTTAAAAGATGTGTAGCATAATTATAATAATAACTCACCAGGATGACTAACAGGTAGTTCAAACAGATAGTTCAAAACAGCAGCATTAGTCACCTGAAGTTGGCCTTCCCAGTCCTGGTTTCAGGTTACTTAATGTTATGGTCAATTTCTAATTTCAAATCAAATGAAATCAATTGTAATTTATAAAAGAGAGCCACATTAAAAAGAATAATGGCCTTTAAAAAAACTAAAAACATTACCAAGGTGGACAGTGTCACCATCACCAATAACACTGTCTGCAGTTATGGACAAACTTTGAGACAAAACATGTTTAAAATGATGTTGTCTTTCAGAGTCATATTGACGACAAGAAAGTAAAATGTGGCTTCTTGTGATCTGAGTGTGACACAGACTTCACATTGGTGCATCAGTTCCAGATAAAAGAAAATGATGAGATAGAAAACTGTGACCAATGCATAGACTAATTAGAACAACAAACTCTTTCTGATCCTTATGAAAGCAAGATGACAAAAGCCCAACATAGGGTTTTATTTGGAAAAGCTTGTTTTCGCATTGCTCACTTCAGGTTGACTGCCAGCTGGTACGGAGCCAAGCCTTGAATACAGGACCATAATCCATGTATGGGACAAGCACAACAATGATAATGCCAGAGAAAATACCAACATGGCCCAGTATCCCAAAAAACTGGATAGAAGTAGATGTTAAAGAGAAATGGGTCAGTCAGTTTTCAATATTGGCAAGAACAGGGTATGAACCAAGGTGAAGTGATTCCAGGGCCTGTAGAGAACTAAGCAAGTCAGTATAAATACTGCAGTTTGAGTACTGCTTAGCTTCTATGTGATCAAGGGCAAAAGAAATGGCATACAGTTCCACACTGAACACAGAAGCTGTAGAAGGGATTCTGTGCGCAACTACCAAACCACAACAAACCATGGCAGAGCCCACAGTCACCTGATTTTCAACCATCTGTATGAATAGGAATGGAAGGATGGTTTAAAAGATGTTCAGCAAATAGCAGACAGTATTTCCAATCAGAAGTGTGTACTTTTCTCACATGACTTAAAGATAGGTAACAATTGGGGACTGTAAGAATACATGGAGGGATGGTCTGACCAGTGAAAACAGCAATGTAATCAAGGACAGACCAAATTCATCCAACCAAGCCTGGATACAAAAACCAAAAGGAGCAATAGCAGAACTTCTATTCTGAAAAATATGGCCTACCATGGAAGAAAATCATAACCACAGGTGGGATGCTTTGGTAAGGAACAATGTTTCAAAGCATATAGTAAAGATGATTGCAAATGTCAAAGGTGCAAAGAAAGTTTGTGACATTATGTACAAGTCATTAATGATGAATAGGGTCAGAATCTTTAAGGCTGATGATCTGGCAGAGCTATAGACCAGTGATCTGAAATCGAGTTTCAATTGAATAAGGACACGATATATTTTTAGCACAGAATATCGACGTGCTCCCTAAGTGGTGGAAAAGAGAACACAAAGGATGTTCAGTGCTCTTGTACATTTGAATCACAGCTACTTGATGTGTGGTTCAAATATCAGCTGATGGTCAAAGATAAGCCCCAAGAACTTTGTCTGAGGGACCACAGACAGCAGAACTTTACCAATACGGAGTTCAGGATCAGGGTGAATAACCTGTTAGCAACAAAAGTACATGGAAATTGTTTTAAAAAGAGAAAAGTTAAAGCTGTTTGCTGTGGTCCACTTCAGTAACTAACTGAGGGCAGTCTGTAACTGCCACTCCGTATACCTCATGTTCAACCACTGACATGAGATGTGAAAGTTGTCAAAAGTTTGCAACAGTAAGAGGGAGGGAGATGTTCAGTGATGGCATTAACTTTTTACACTGAAAAGTGTGAAACTCAAAACACGGAGAGACTCCAAGGTCCTGTAGAATAGAATGGAACTTGAAATCTCCTGTCCATTAAAAAAGTTTTAATAAAAATGGGCAATACTGATACAAGACGTTGTCATTTGAGAGAGGCTTCTCTGATTAACATTTCAAGTCAAATCAGGTGGTCCATGGTGGAGTAATGTTATCAGAACCCAGACTGGGTGGGGAAGAGGAGGTTGTTTGATTTGAGGAACCATACAAGATAAGCATTAACCATCCTCTCTGAGGTCTTACAGAGACAGCTTTTCAAAGCGATTAAATGGTAGCTTGAAGGAATTTTGGGATCCTTCCCAGGCTTAGAGAAAAGTAGAGCAATAGCCTGGTGCCAGGCATCAGGAAAAACATTCTCCTGCCAGATCTGGTTAAAAACAAACAGAACAATAGCAAAAGAAGCAAGAGATAGATGGCGCAGCATATCAAGGTGTATATCATCACGTCCAACCAATGTACTGCCAGACTGATAAAGGGCCAGTTTGAGTTCAACCACTGTAAAGGGATGATTAATCATAGAGAAAATCAGCTCGAAAGGAAAAAGGTGATTGCTCTGACTGAGTCTTGATGGCAAATAAAGTGGAAAAAGAAGAAGTGCTAGATACCCGGCAAAAGTTTTCACCTAGTGTATCGGCAATGCTTAGGGTATCAGCGAGTTCCTGGCCATTAGAGAGCAAGATCAAAAAGGGGACAAAATTATATTTCCCACTGAATATTCAAATCTTGTCCCATATGATTTTGGAACTGGTGGTAGAAGATATGCTGGTTGTGAACTTAATCAAAGATTCCTTCTGGCTTTGACATCTTACTCACAGAGCATGTGCACAGGCCTGCTGGAAAGTGATGTGGTTCAACAGTGTGGAATATCTACAGAAAGTATCTGGGGCCTGTTTTTGAGTATTCTGTGCCTTGTGGTAGAATTCCACCAAGCATGAGGATATTGTGAAATATGTGTCAAGATTTTAGGAATACATTGAGCAGTTGCTTGTATAATACAGTCAGTTACTGCTGCCATCTATTGATGGCTTACAGACTATGGCAGGATCAAGTTCTACTGGGGCACATGGCTCAGGTGACATCGACCACGGCCAATCTCTCTCAAAATAGTAATATAATGATCACTGCTTCGTTGATTATTGTCAACCCTCCAAGAAAAATGGGATAATAATGAAGGGGAGCAAATCAATAGATCAATAGCAGAAAAGGACTGAATAGGTGCATGCAAGTAACTTGAAGAACCAGAACTGAAAATAAAAAGGTTGTGATCAGAAAGCATATGCTCTATAGAGCAACCCCTCCTATCAATATTAGTACTTCTCCAGAGTGGCTGATGTCCATTAGTCCCCCAGAATGAAAAAGGGAGATGGCAACTGTTAAATGAAAGCTTCAAGATCTGATTGATCATATGTCTCTCTAGGTGACAGGTAGAGAAAACAAACAGTAATGGCTGTTTGGAAACACAGATGGCTACGACTTCCAGGGGTATATCATGTGGCAAAGACAGGGTGGGCGTATGTTGATCAACCAACAGTGCCACCCTTCCATGCACTCATCCATCACACAGCCTGTCATTTCTGTGCTGAGAAAACCACCAAAAGCTGACTACATTGGCAGGTTTCAGAAATGTTTCCTGTAAGGAAAGACATATAGGATGATAGGAAGCAATCAGCGTTTGATGTAATTCAGATTACAATGTAAACCTCGACAGTTCCATTGTATCAGGGAAGCCATTTTTATTTATGTGTTGGCAAATTGGGTGGAGAACCTTTCTGTTTACAACATCTTTTTTCCTTACTGTTCTTATTTGAGGGAGGTCTATTGACCTCCATGGATCCTTTGCCTGGGTCGATTGGGCAGGTCTTTACTGTTGGAAGGAGATTCCAGTGACTGAACGTGTGAACAAATGGTTATTTTGCATCTTGGAGTGGAAGAAGAAGATGTATGAGGAAATGCCTGTACTTGGAACCAAAGAATGTGAATCTTGGGGTTTGTTGGAATGTATGTAAGGGACAGAGATAGGTGTTGAAGTTGATTCATCAATATTTCTAACCATGGAGGTCAAAAGACTTATTTGTTTGGAGAACAATTCTTTTGGAGGCACAGAGAGATCTGTCTGCAGTCCTACTATAGTTGTGGAGCAAAAAGTAACAGCATACTTCGAAGATGAGGTGGTGGACAGCAGTTTTTGAGCTTCAGGATAAGTAATGTTCTGAATCATTTTCAAATGCTGCACCTCTTTTTCTTCCAACCATTTAGGACAAGAATGAAAGTAGAATGGGTGAGAGCCATTGGAATTGATGCAATGAGGGTCTGTTTCACACTAATAGGCATCATAGTCCAGCCGACAGACCCAAGGGAGGCCACCCATCTGCAGGAATTTAAGGCCAAAGAAGCATGTTAGGGTTAGACCACTCAACCACCAGGATCCTCCCCTTCACATCACAGGTCATCATGCACATCAAACACATGGGTGGATGTTTAGATTCCAGAGGAGGTAAACTGAAAGAATAGAACCTTTCCTAGGAGGTCTCCTCACCACGTACAGGATTCCACAGCAAGAGAATTAAATTTGGTTATTTGTTAATATCTTTTATTTGTAAAGAGCTAGTAATCTGAAAGCAACTATCTTCAGAACAGAGGTAGTGTCTGATCTGTAACAAGCTAACAATTTGAACACTACTAACTTCAGAACAGACAAAAACTGATCTATGAAGAGCTAATAGTCTGTACACTAGTAACTTCAGGACAAATATAATGGCTGGCCCCTAAAGATCTAACAATCTGAACTAAAGTTGAATACAGTAAGTAAATAATAAACAGCTCTTCTATTCTTCATCAATATTTACCTAATAGGTTTCAGCTATTGTATCATAGCTATTATCAGGCTATAGTTCAGAAACAAAGTTTCTGTAAAATAAATAACATGAAACAAAAGAACCTGTTTATTGATTTTTTTTCATCCATGATGCAAGCTTTCAAGACTATATGAAAAGAATCATTCCCAAATTTTTATACGATTTTAACAAAGCAATAATCCATGCAATATGTTAAAATATGTATAACCATTACTTCATTTGATAAATACAAATTATATATATATATATATATAGAGAGAGAGATTGTTTTGGAATTTCGCACAAAGCTACTCGAGGGCTATCTGTGCTAGTCATCCCTAAGTTAGCAGGGTAAGACTAGAGGGAAGGCAGCTAGTCATCACCACCCACCGCCAACTCTTGGGCTACTCTTTTACCAACGAAAAGTGGGATTGACCATTACATTGTACTCACCCATGGCTGAGAGGGCAAGCATGTTTGGTGCGACTCGAGCATGAACCCGCGACCCTCAGATTACAAAGCACACGCCTTAAAGCGCTAGGCTATGCCAGGCCCATATATATATATATTACATATTAGATAATTCCAAAATTTAATTAAATCAATACAAAGTACAACAGCCAAATAATCTTCAAATGTTTAGCATATTATACTTTTTTAAAAACAGTATAAGTTCAACCTACCTACGTTAAACAATGAATTAATAACATAAGGTACAGCAGTGAGACTGATATCCTCTTTATTTGCTCCAAGACTGCGTGCTAAGTATGTCGGTAGCCACTGCATTATTATATAGTTTGACCAGTTCATAGCAAAATGAGAAACATAAATAGCCCATAACGGCCAGTGGCTTATAAATTCTGTCCATCTTACATTAATGTTGGTAACCTGGAAATACAAAAAGGATAGCATTCAGCAATTTAAATAGTTGGAATGCTGTAACCTGTACTTTTATCACCTCACTGGTGCTTCTTACACATACACACAGAACAACACAAACATATCAAATTGTGCTTCATCCATTATATATTCACTGGTAAAAGCCCATTGAAACAATTCAATCAACAGCAATTTTTCCTGAAAAATAGTGATGAATAAATATTAAATGTGCAGTTAACACAATCCCTTGGATCAGTGTATGTGCAATATGATTGTCTAGTTGACCATTTAAAGCCATTTGTTATTTCATGTTTTATTTCACTAACAAAAATTGCATTACATTTGTTTCTAAGTGAAGAAGGTTGAATAAAATACAATGTTAAAAATAATTTTTAGCTTCTGATGCAACGAGTGCATGCAGAAAAATAGAGCATTCAGTTGCATTAAGTAGCTGCTGGTATTTTTCTGCTTGATACCTTGTCATTTAAATGAGTGCACGAAAAGACCACAACTGAAGTGCTTTTTGACATCAGTAATTTCTCTAAAGTGTGTCAAATCAAAGGGGAGATATTCGCTTCACTTCAAGTGAATTTATTCATCACCATACAAAAGAATCAAGTATATGTATATAATATCAACATGAACAAAGGAAGAAAAATATATGAACCAAATACGTATGTACTAAATCAAAAATTCCTCCCTTTACACATTTTTTACCGTTACTATCTTTGAAACATTTCTTCCAATTAGTCAAATGAGGAAGTCCCATTTTCTTTATGAAATCCCTTACAAAAGAAACATTTTTGTTCTTAATAAGTTTTTCTCAAATTTAACATCCAGAAGCTGACCAAATAATGTTAATACTGATATGAAATTTTAAAGAATTGGAAAAAAATTAATAATTTCCTTGTAATGTTATATAATTGTATTAATATTTTTCTAAACATTAACCTACTGTAAATATGATGATAAATATTTAAAAAATAATAATAAATTAACATGAAATCTCCACTTGACTGGTATTCAAACTCAAGACTTCTGGTTGATACAAACCACTGTGCTTTTCTGAATTTTGCCAACAAAAAGATTGTTCCAAACACAAAATGTTTTTTACAACACAAATACCTACTAACAATAACTTCATGATACATTTACTTTACTTCAAATACCTACTTCTAACAACTTCAACGTGTAGCATCGAGTATTTTAATACAAGTAATAGTCTAACAGGATTAATTTTTATATTATAGAAATAGCAGGAAATATGGTTTCCAACTGAGCATATTGAAATGAAGTTCATCAATTTGTTACCTGCTTGATATAATTAAACTGTTGATATGCATAATTAACTATGTTTAATGAGCAACATGTTTTAACTATTTGGATATAGCAAGTTTAAACACCTGAACAAAACAGTAGTTACAAAGGTTAGCAACGTAAACAAACAGATAAATATCAAAATGGTTGGAACACACTTTATAATTTTTAACAAATTTTGATAGATTAACAGAACATTATTTAATTCTCATCAGTTGAATTTAGGTAACTTATTAGTTTACTTTGCTTGATTGATAATCACGTGTTGATTTTACATTATTTACCAAGTGATTTCACTTAATTGTCAATTTTCCTTATCTATGCACCAGTCAATTTTATCTAACTACTCACCACCTGATTTTACTTATGTATTCACAAGTTTATTTTACTTAACTAGTCACCAGTTGACCTTCCTTACTACTCACAAGTTTATTTTATTTAACTACTCAGCAAATAAGCAGTCAAATGATCAAGCTAAATCTGAATTAAATATCGACTAATGTAACAAAACTTGAATATTTTTACAACTGTTTCTATGAGTTTAAGACTACTCATGGTCATTTTTAGGTACAAAAATAAAACCTTTGGAAAAACCATAGGTAGCTCCTCTTGGCCAAAGCTTTGGACTTCTGTGTATAAAACAAGCCATAGTAAAACCCAAACAGCTCCTAAACCTCCAAACGAAAAAAACATCCATGGCCAAGGTATGTGTGGACACACCTACATGAATGGATATTAAAGTCATTAAAAGATCTTTTACTGATTTAAATTGACTAATAACACCTGCACATAATAGCAAATGCTATTTAACAAAATACATCTTAAAGAAAAAAAAAAGCATAAAATAAGGTATAATGAATGATCAATAATAAAGACTGTAAAATGCTCTGCAGAATTTGAATATATTATGTAATAGGATGCATTTTATATGGTTAGTCCAGTCAAAAGTGCACATATTGCAACCAAATGTAAGACTATACTAATAAAGCTACTAATAACATGTAAACTATTTAACCTCTCTTTTATGTTAATAACAGACCTTTCCAAAAGAACTGGAACAAACTACCATCAGGGATCATCCACCCAGTAAATTGGAAAACGATCATCAAGTTTAAAGTATTTATTTTTAATATTTTGGATGCTAACAGTTTGAGATGATATTGAAATTAATAATTATAATTAATTCTACCACATGCTCACATTATGTTAATTACAAGCAAACTATACAAGTCCTGAACAAGATTTTGTTCTCTTAGTACATATTCCATCCTATACTGGTCTTTTTAAAACAAAAAAACTTGAGAAATAAACCACTTTGTTTTTACAAATAGAGAAGTAAGCACTTCATATAACAGATGTGTACTTGTATTTTCTACTTTGTCTGACATCAAGGAAAAAAAGTAGAGAAAAATAATACTTCTGAAAACTCCATGTAATTTTAAAGCATATTTTCAAAGAAATAATTTTAAATTAGCATATGGGAAGAAAATATAGATTATGAATTTTGAAAAGAATCAGATAATACTCCTTTAACAGAGACAGATGCAGGTATGAACAGCACTTATTTTGATGATAAGATTTCATTATGATCACACATAAAAATACTGTCCACAGTGACTTAAAAACTTTTTGTCTAACAACAAAGATGATATTGATAAGGCCAGGCCTAATCTTTCGTGAAGGTTAGGATTTTAAAGTGATTTTCAATGATCAGACTAACAGAATTTTGCAAGCAAATAAACTATTTCATAAGGAATGAGGAGGAAAAATATCACTAAATATGACTCTCAAACCCAGCAAAACCAGAAGAGGTTGGTCACATTACACTATCCTCATGCAAGGGTTCCACTCAGCATGATTATACAATTCACAAAAATAAAAAAAAACGTTGTTTTGAGAACAACCTTAAAATATGGAAGCTAACATTGATTTATATAATGGTACTTTATCAATACTGATGTGTTTGTTTGAACTAACATTATCTACAACTAACATACAACCATTAGCTAACTGGTACTGCAGTATTTGTAACTACTCTCTCAAACAGCCTATAAGATATCACCATGCCTTTTTTTCCTTAGAAACTGTCATTATTTTCATGTTCACTACCACTCATTTTGGTGGTAAACACATTAGCCTACTGGAATGTGGCCTTGTTTCAGTCTATTCTAATGTGTCAAATAAAGAAACCAAATAGGAAAAAAAACATTCTGAATTATGATAGATTTTCTCTGCAACCTTTCAAACAGACAGATATCTGTCTGAAAGTAAAAAAATCAAAATGGAACATTGTACAATTGAAACCAGGTAGCATTCTGAAATTTACAATATCTTTTCCCTGCATCCTTTCAATCAAAACATAGCAGTTCTAATGAAACCAGGTAACATTGTGATATCCTCTTTTTACACAATTCCCAGCCTTTCTTAAAATAAGGAAAGTAAAGATCAAATATCTTCTATATGAATTTCAAATTTTTGAAAACCGGTAATATAATCTGAATATCTCTTAACATCCTAATCAGACTACTTTGCTAACATATTCAACGTTTTCTTCCACACATCTATTTCTTCTACCTCCACAGAACATCAACATCCTTCCTACACAATAACCATGTGTATTATTCAAAACTTCTTAATATTAAAACATGCTTTTCCCTTACCTCACCAGTTTTGTAGATCCAAAGCCCATGGTTTTACTAAACCAAAACATTTTTTATACTATCAGATTTTAAGGATAATTTAATTAACATTTGCAAATTTAACACAATTGTAGTTCACAACATTATCAATATAATTTGAGTGAACTTCAAAGAAAAGGTGTGCAAACACTGCAAAAAACCCCCACTGTCATTGTAACCCAATGAAAATGTTTGTATTTACCACTTGCAAGACAATTTGCTTTTTATCACTATGCCATTATATAACCTAAAAAAAAAAAAACTACTTTATACAGACTTGATCTCTTCTTTGTTGACCACATATAAGCATGAATTTTTTTCTTTTACATATACTCAATTTTCCCAGTTAATTTAATATTTTCAATTATTCAGGGAAATACTGAAATATTTTTCATGTCAATACAATCATAAAAGTCTTGCTTGGTGACTAAATCAATAGATTAAAAAGGCATCACTAAACCTCATATTTTTTAGAACATTTATTGATAAAAATATTTTATTGTTTATTATACTCACCAGAGCAGCCACTGTTTGACCAAAAGTACCTGCTGCAACCAAATACCCAAAAGCTCTTGACCGTTCATCAACAGGCACAGAATGTGCAAATATATGAAATATTGTTGGAAGACCTAAAAAATATTTTATTTCAAAAAAAGGCATTTTTAAAAACACTCCAATGTGTATTGTATTTTGTATCTATAACACTTAGTGTTATTCAGACACCCCTTAAGATACTATACAAACTGATCTTACAATTATGATAGATAACTTAACACATCGTTGATGATATAAAACAAACTGGATATAATGAGTACCTTGAATAATGTTTACATTATTTTGCATATATTTCTAGGTCATGCAGATTTTCAAATTTTTTATTTTCCCACAAACTTCAAAACATTCCTGACCTAAGTCATTTGTAAATACATATCTGTAACACCATACCGTAATTGTGAGAGATGATGAAATGGAATTTATGATTTTGAATTTGGACACTAACACACTTTGTATAAATTCCCCTCAATATTCTCTGCAAATACATACAAATATAGAACTTTTTTATTCTGGTTTAATAAGGTAACTTAAATAACTTTTAATTCAGAAACACACAAATATTTTGGGCCTAACCTAAGCCTTCTCCTAATCCAAGAAACACTCTGCAGGCTAAAAGAGCAGAGAGTGAAGAAGCAACAAAGGGTGTAATCACAGTTGAGAATGACCACAGGAAAACAGCACAAGTCATAACTGTTTTTCCTCCAAACTTGGAAGCTGCACTTGCTCCAATAATCTATAGGTTTAAATTAAATTAAAAATAAAAAGGAATATATTCTGGTTGCAATGTTGAAAATAAGACATGGCAATACAACATCATGTATTAAACACAATGACATCAAGATTCAAACATGAGTTACCCAGCCTCTTAAACTGTATCAAATAGCCTCTGAAACCAGTAATTCATTTATCATGATTATAAGGATACGATGGACTTGCAAACTGATGCATGGTTGTTTAGTCTGAGTCTCACTAATGTCAGCTAAAATAAACAATAAATATAAACTATGCTTGTTTTTAGAAATAGTTTTACTGTACATAATTTGTTTCTTTTTCAGTACATAAATAATTTATTTTAGTATAGATGTATTGCATCTAATTTTTTTTCTTAAAGTTTATATTTTTTAGTACACAGTATCATCCAAGAAATCAATCCAATTAAAGCCAATGCATTTCAAAGGATAGCTGTGTGAAGACAAACTAGAAAGACCAAATAATTCCTTGATATTTACATGTCATTATAATTATATATTGAATGTTTTATTGCACATAATCTACATTTCTTTTATAACAATTTTATTTTATGAACTACTAAGGTAAATAAACTGATTTTATTTATATCTTTATATGACAAATTTAAATAACAAAACAGAAATCTGAAATTAGTTAAGCAAAATAATTATTTTGGTTCATCATATAAAGTAAAAATGGCATATATATTTATTTATATTAAACATTCCCCATTCTTTTGCTTATAATAACTCTTCTTTCTGAAATTTAAGGGAATGGGAACAGCTGATAACACATGAAACAAATGGCTAGATTTTGTCCATTTTGTGTGATGTGACTTCCACTTTACTTTTTTCTTATGTTACTGTAACAACTAAATTTTTGATATAGATATACATACAAGTGATAGTAATATTACATTCCTGCATTCTCAGGAAATTTCATCTTTTTAACTGGCTTTCTCAGTTGGGAATGCATGATCCATCATTATTTCTCTATTTATTAACAACAAAAGGGAATACACTACATTGATTAATTATTAAAAAGAAAAAAAAGATTAATTAGGAAATGCAAATTTATATGAGGAAATGTAATATTTCCAACAACTTACTATCAAGTGAATGAAATTTTATTTCATTATTTATATCCATGAAAAATAAATATATTTCTTTTCCCTTTTTTTGTGTCTGTGTGTGTATATTTTATTATGAAGATTATTCTGCACTGTTATATCAGCATATGCATTTAGAAATAACCTACATATCCTAAGTTGGATAAACCTTGTAAGACATTGTTTGGATTACAAATGAAAATATCTAGAACACTTAGGGCACTCAATTGACGAAAAAATACATTCCTATCACTACCAATATTTATCTTATAGCTTTATGTATTCTGAATGAGACCATATTAAATATATTATACACTGTGGTAAGTTCAATATAAATAGGTAGCATACTTTGATGAAAAGGTAGTGATAATTTAATAAATTATCATTCAAATTATTAACACAAATAATTATTAATTTAATGGTTTGAACAATTTGAAAACAAATTACTATCAAATATCAGTTTTCATTGAATTTCACATAAAGCTATTCAAGTTACACACACCAACTGGCCCTAAATTTGTTGTGATAGACTAATTGGAAGGCACACAATCAACACCAATCCCTTCAAACTCTTGAGCTATTCTTTACCAGCAAACAGTGGGAATGACCATCACATTATGATACCCTTACAGCTGAAAGAGCAAGTATGTTTGGTGATGGGTTTCAATCCTGCAATATACGTGTTTTGAGTCCACCACCAGGCCTAGTCTACAACAAATTATTAAATGACAATGTCAAGTTTGGTTCTACTAATCAACATTAGCAACCTGAAGGAAACAGAACAATGTTCTGTTGAAACACACAGTGTATTATATACAAAAATAGTTTTCATTATGTTTATATTATTGTTTGCCAATTTACTACTGTAATAGCATATGATACTCCTGAACACAAGTATTTAAACTAACCCTTTACTTTTGGGGAAATCACCAATTCCTCTCTTAAGTACTGACCTCCACAAATACAACAACCTCTACTTCCATAACTATAGCCCAGGTAATGAAAATTAAATATATTAATATTCAAATGATTATTTGTTTTATCTCATCCCGTTAAGTCGTACCACAGTTTCACCTTTTAGTAACTTGTATATCTACATGTTGTACGTATTCTTCAAGTTAAAACAAATAATAATTATATCTTACCTGACTAGTTATATAACCAAAAGCAAAAGCACTCAAGATCCATCCTTGCCAGTAGAGATTCCACTTGTACTGATCCGTCATGGGAATGATGGCTATAGGCATGATAATTCTGTCAGCAGCATTAATGAAGTTTGCTAACGAGCACAGGGCAATAATGCCTGAAGTCTTTGCTAACATTTTATAGTTTTAAATATTATACCAAGAAAAAGAAAAATAGAGCGAAGTGGTGGATATGGTAAGCAAATTTATGTTAAAGCTTTTATTTTCAGACTATACACACTGAGGTTGAATCCCAGGTTTTTACAGTAAAATACATTATTTTGAAATATTCAACCACTGAGTTATATTAAGAGGTTACACTGTTGTTTTGTTGTCAATAATCATTAAAAGAAACAATTCTACATGTGCCCATAACCATATTTTACAAACTTTCTTGTGAGACTATGCCATAAGATAACAACTACCATACATAAGGGTCCATTTTCTCTTTTACAAGTGACTCCTATTAGCAGCTGAGTCTGTTAGGAAAAAAAAAAAGATTTTTTGACAACAATTATGTTGAGTTTTAATGCATTCTAGAACAAGTTAAATTAAAAACACAAAATACTAGGCACAGTCATTAAAGAGAGTATGTCTTAGAATATAACAAAAATACATGCACTCTTGTTAAATAATTTAACCCATGGACAACAAGAGACTAGTTGATCCTTCAAGTCAATCATTACACACCCACTTGAAAAATTAAGAATTTTAAAACCATCCTTTGCTTTTCAAAATATATTGATTCTTCCCCTCAAACTCCTGTGAAATACTGGCTTCCACTATTTCCAATAGCAACATGATCTAAAAGTGAACCACCATGTTAGAAAAATAAAATTGTCTTAACTAGAGCCTAGCATGTCTTTTTCAAATCTTAAACTAGTGTCTTCTCATCCTTTCACATTCAGAACATAATAAAAAGATGAGACCTTTGTCCTACAAGTCTCCATAAAATGTTGTAAAATTAAATGAAATTAGAAATAGTAAATATAAGACTTGAAAGGTTAAATCTAGTCCTCATGTCATCATATAATTGCAACAAAACCTCATGGAAGATACCAACAATCAATTAGTAAACAAAGTGAAATAAAAATATTTAATGATAAGATGTTAATGCCAAAATCTGGTGAAACAATGCATCAACATCTCCAGCATAGTGTAATTTTTTTCAATAAATTAAACCTATTGGTCTACAAATATATTTAAAAAAAAAAAACTGCTAGTTATCACAATATGACTTGACATTAGCAAATAATAATACTAAACTAGATGTATTTCTGCAGAATCCTTCAAAGTGGTCTGTTTCAAGAGTAAAGAAATTTTTCTTTTTCTTTTGAAGTTCATTATCCTGCAGCTTTGTAGTGTGTAAAATTAATAATTCTTCTTGTGATTCCTGGCATGCACTCATTTTACTGATGCCACAAAAGCATACAAAATGCCATGTTAAGCATTTCTTATATGATGTCATTTGTGTCTACTGACTGACTAACAAATAACAAACTACTGTATTGTGGTGTATGTGGTTTCAAGCAACTTTTGGCCCCCCTTTAGAGAAATAATTCACCAATTAAGAGTCAGTGGGTGACAGCTGAATTATTTAGATAAAAAAAAAAAGAGAGAGGGAGATTCTTGTTAAATTTTATAATTTCCAAAAATTTTCACACTACAATTTCTATGTCTGTTTAGGGTTGACTTATTTACAAAAAAAAAAAAATAACTTCACATTTTAAATTTATTTATTTTTTCCAAAGTTGAGTTTTAACTGCATTATCTAAAGATTAACTCCAATCTGTTAATAAGGTTCCTAAAATAAAATATTCAATATTAACATTTTCTGGCATTTTATTCAAGATATTTTTATGCTCTTAGAAACCTCCATTCCATTCCACTCTAGAGGAAAATTTCTCAACTTTTAAATTCCCAGAGATAGGTTACCCACATGTATATCTTATTTTTCCCATCTAAATTTCCAAGTAAATTTTTGGACTTTAATATTCTCTCCAAAAAGCTATTCAGTACTTCAGAAATCATTTGCTATGAGACTACTTACCTCCCTACAACAAATTATCATATTTTAGCCCTTTCACACAATTTTATTTAATGATTTCACACTTACACACAAATGTCTTAAAACTATTTCATAACTTTTGGATATAGTACCATTCAATTTTATAGTTAAAAACTGAAAACATTTATATATATCACTATGATTTAAATGCATTTCACACACACAAGTAAAAACAGTATATAAACAACAAATGTTGCATGTACATGAACACACACACACACACACATTTGTAGTGATGGTCTAGAAGCATTTCATATTGAATTATTAATACGAATTTTATTTAGCAGGGAGATATTTGATACTTTTTACACAAAGAAAGATAAGAATTTAAAAACATTTATAAATAGTAATTTGATGAAATAGATAAAATTACAAAAATACTTTCATATACTGCTAAGCATCATGAATCTCCATGGCAAACAGGTGCCATGCAAAAGTTGCTCAAGCAATCTTATTTTCACTATATTATTATTATACTGTTTACAATAATTATGAATTAATATTTGCATTTATAAAGATTAAATTGGATTAATCAATTGATATATGGACTTAAAATCCTAATCTCCTGTGGCAGCTAAACATCATGATATTATTGACTTAGAATTCAAAATATTGTTAAGACAACAGAAGCGAAGACCAATTTATGATTTGAAGCATTCTAATTATTGTGGTACTTCTTTTGTGTTACTGGATATGTAATTATATACTTTTTATTCATTTGATAATGCTTGTTGTTGTTGTTGTTTAGAATTAAGCACAAAGCTACACAATGGGCTATCTGTGGTCTGCCCACCACGGGTATCAAAACCCGGAGTTTAGCATGTAAGTCCACAGACATACCGCTGGGCCACTGGGGGGCCATTTGATAATGCAAGATGGCTTTCATATAATTTTGTCAACTGTGTGAAAATGTATAGCAAAGTCATTCTCCTTGTCAAAAAACTACAATTCTAATAAGATATTCATTACAAGTAATACTTTTAATGAAATAATGCATATGTTTGCAATGACTGTAGCAGACAAAATAAATTATTTATTGCAAAATTTCTGTTTAGAAAAGATTAGTTTAATATTACTAATAATTAAGTTGTGGACTTATTTACTTATTACTTATGTGTATTAAAAAAGAGGATACTATAGTACATGTGTTAAAATATAGAGAAGTTATTATTAAATTTATACATATCTGCCAATGCAACGATAGTGGGCCCTGCATCATCAAGTGGTTAAGGCCCTCAACTCGCAATCCGAGAGTCACGGGTTCGAATCCCCATCACACAAAACATGTTCACCCTTTCAGCCATGATAATATCACAGTCAATACCACTATTCATTATTTAAAAGAATCGCCCAAGAGTTGTCAGTGGGTGATGATGACTAGCTGCCTTCCCAATAGTCTTACACTTCTAAATTAGGGGCAGCTAGCACGGATATTCCTCGAGTAGCTTTGCGTGAAATTCAAAACAAAACAAAGCCACGATAGTGACAACACAACATGAAAAGGCGACCCACGCATTTTCGCATAGATACGATTGACTTTAAATATTACGATATTTGTTAGTGTATGAATTAGGCAAAGCACAATTTATTATTTATACTAATTACTTATGTTGGTAATTAATAACAGTTATTACAAATTGTTGGTACCACTACTGTTAACTAACACCGACAATTCAAAATTATTAAACAAATCTGCCATAACGTTCCTATGATGTATTACCATGACTTATGAGTATCACTCAGACGAAAACAAGATCCAAAATTAAGTCACAGACAGAAGGAAATACTTAATATCAATGAATACACATCTTGTGGTGGACAATATCATCATAAGAAATAATTTAAAAAATGCATAATAATTAATATACAAACCACTAGCATAAGATCTACCAACCCAGCTGTGAAACTTCGACACTTTCTAAAACTTGTATCCCCTAGCGGTTATTTCATTTTATTTATCAACGTTTTTCTTCTCACACCATACAGAACACTATCACGTTTTATTTTGCATTTATTACAGATGTATACTTTTAATGTTAATATATTGTGAAAAATTAATTAAAAATTAGAGTTTTTGAAAATATGGAATATTCAAAGTGGCATGTTTCCATTATGTTTTTGAGTTAAAATAATATTACTTAAACAATATAAAATTCAGTTTATGAAGTTCCCTGCATTATAAATAGTCAACTAACTCCTTTGAGATATCTTAATTAACTCTCCACTAAATAACATTATTTCATATTTGACCTGTGAAGTAAAGATTTGAATTAACCTAATAATTCAATTAAGATTGATCACTCTGAGAAGAAAGTTAATTGCTCTCAAAATGAAAACCTCAACAAGGCTACCGAAGCTCTTGCACGCGATTATTAGTGTTTGTTAAGAAAAATATTATTCAAAAAACTGCTTGTTACTCAAGTGCTTGTTGGATAGTAACTATTAAGTCTTCTTGATCCTGACCAAGAAACTGTCGTTCAACTGAAATAATTTAAATTATTTAAATGTGTGGGTTTTCTCATGGTGAAGCCACATGGAGCTATTTGCTGAGTTCACCGAGGGGAATCGAATTCCTGATTTTAACTTTGTAAATCAGTAAACTTACCACCATATCAACGGAGGAAGGAGTTAAATGAACGGTGGTAACAGTTTTCAATTTGTAAACGCTTATAAGAGTAGCGAATCTAATTATCATAATAAACTACAAAGAATGAACTTTTCTAATTCCTTTAACTTAACGGCTTTAAACTTTAAATTTTAGACCTACGTCTTTTTGTTGAGAGAAAGAAAAATTATATTTTTATTACTGATAGGAAGATATAATCTAATTTGTAACAGCGTAATCGGAAATAAATTAAACTAGATTCTTACAGCTATGATGTGCAAATATTAAGATTGCTACATTTCCATAACTTAGAAAATTAATATATCTTTGGGAAAAAAAAACACACACACTAAATAAACAGAACAAATCGTCAAAACTTTAACATTGAAGAATTTAATTTCACACCAGTGGCGCACCTGCAAAAGATGCCCCCCCCACCCAGAGACACACAAAGGAATTGCGCTCTCCATATTTCTTCCTTATAACTGTAGTTAGTAGTTTAACTGGTGTATATCATTGATTAAATACAATAGTGCAACCGCTTTTTGTTCAAGCATATTAAATTGTATGTCTCTCTATTTGTTTGCAATTCTTAAGTTTGTCATATCCTTCAAACAATTGCGGGGGCATAATTCCGTCACTATTTGAAATATTCATGTATGACAGACTGAAGTCAAACAAGCTTGTTATACACAGCAGAAGATTACGTATCAAATACTTAAATCAGTCGTAGTGTTATTGTCATATTTATAGCATTACTCAAATATGACACTTCATTATTGACGAGGGTTTGTTTTAAAGTGGTTGGCTATTTTCTCTGCAGGGATCGTGTTTAAAGCTCCAAAGTTTATCATTAAATTACGAAGAAACCCAATTGTAATGATGGGAGGATCTATTTATTTGTTTCGTTAAACACCCCGATACACAATAAGCTATCTATATTTTTTCCACCATGAATATCGAAACTCGATTTTGAGCGTTATAAATCTGGTGACACAAAGGAAGGAAATCAACATTTCACTGTAATTATATTTTCCATTCAATAAACACCTTTGTTAATTAGTTGTACGCTTTAGTTTTAGTCAACAAGTTAGTTGTATGTTGTTGAAAGCTTCAATGTTCTTGTTTCATATTCTAAATCCAGACTCTCAAAGCTAAATTTCTTTAAATCTTATTTTTTGTACAAACAGTATAAATATGCATAAGTATATAAAATTAAGTTAATAAAGTTTCTTTCATTACATACATAAAATAAAAACGTGAATGTTTCAATCAAATCGTGTGGTAAAAGTCATTAATATAAAGTAAAACACCTTAAACATTCAAAGTTGTCAATCAATCCCTTTGTGACACTTTTCTTATGTAATTATACACGTGTATTTGCTCAGTATGAAAATCCAATGCTGTTGTTTCTGAAAAGTTGTCTTAGGAGTTGAACTACACGTGGAACAGTTACATTACTTTAAAGTTTACTGACAACAGTGAAATGTAACGTTCACATTTTATTTACATGTTTATGACCTAAAACTTAAGTGTAAACTATTCAATATTACTTTTTCGTTTAATAAATATTTATAATTATTAAGTTGATTTCAAAAGTTTTCGAGATTTTTATTATATTAAACTAAGTAATCGTTTTATTTTCAACTTCAAGAGATTGGAAGTTGGATTTTACATTCAGATGTGAAAAGTTTACAATTTACATTGATTGTAAATATCAATGATTAATTTTGGAAGAAGCTTGACGAATATGATTAGAATATGTCGACAGTTCATGTACCACCTACCTCTCAAAATACATTAACATTTACACTTAAAGCAGGAAAAAGTTAAAGGTAAAATACATATTAGCACACTTTAGAAATGATATTTATCATTAATTTTTGTATCCTGGCTTGCCATGAATGTTATTGTGGTATCACTTTTATTTGTTTGAAGCTGTTTTATGGGTTATCTTCGGTGTTTCTGTCACAGAAATCAAACTCCAAATTTTAGCATTATGAACTCTTACGTTTACAACTGAGTGTATTTAGGATATACAGACATGATGGGTGATATATTTAAAAATGGCTGGTATTGATAGAGAAAGCACTAGTAGAGGAGCAAACAACACGATGACCGAGGAGGGTTGAAACGTTGTTCGCTCCTCTACTAATGCTTTCTCTATCCATACTAGCCGTTTTTAAATATATATAATCTTTTCTACAAGTGAGTTTTCTCTTCATCACGAAAAATGATGGGTATTTCGTTAATAAAGGTAAAAATGAGTGCTAAAGTAGTGATAGTAGCTTCCCTCAACACGCTACATGGAGTTTTGTTGTAACACACCTGTTGTTGTGCTGATCAACTTAAAGCGTGCACGCTCCAAATTTAGTCTGAAGTCAAACACCTTAACCATTAGGATAAGCAGTAAGCTTTAAAGGTTATTTCGGTCCATAATGTTTAAAAATGTCCAAATATGGTTAACAAGTTAAAAACCTGCAAAACATTTGTTATAATTCCAACAACTAAGCTAAATTTTATATTAAGTTTGGCTTTTTTTAGCTGTAGCTCATAGAATGGCTCTTGAGTAGTTTTTCCCCAAGTATAAACTTTTACCTCATAGCTCTATCTCCGACTGACCTGGGAACTAATTACAGCAGCCATAACTGGAGATTCTTTCATCTTCGCATATGAGGGTGCATCTTTGTATTGTGTGTTTTTCTTATAGCAAAGTCACATTGGGCTATCTACTAAGCCAACTGAGAGGAATCGAACCCCTGATTTTAGCATTGTAAATCAGGAGACTTACCGCTGTACTAGCGAGAAGCTCTTAGTATTGTATTTGTTAAAATGTTGCTATAGTAAATGACACATTTTGTATGTGAAGGCAAAACGAACTCTAATTACAATTAAGTATTTTCTCCATACAAATCCTCAATCAGCAAGTTAAATTTATTTGTTTTTATTTTATGTTAAGCTGTTTCTCTTAATCTGTATTTCATAGAGTTGTATACGTCAGCACACCAGCCTTGTTATAATTTTTCTTTGTAGTTACACATGGTAATTTTCCATAACATACATGGTCCAACATATTCTTAGATGTAGAAATATTATTCTTTATTACTAAAGTAAGCTTGTTTTTTCTGTAATGATATGTTTCAAATTTAATATTATTCATAATTCATAACCATAATACATTACGTTTCCATTTTCATTTCAAAGCCCCCCAGTGGCTATGCGATATGTCTGCGGACTTCCACGCTAAAATCCGGGTTTCGATACCCGTGGTGGGCAGAGCACAGATAGCCCATTGTGTAGCTTTGTGCTTAATTCAAAACAAATAAACAAACAATTCATTTCAAATATATTTGGTATTTCTGAAAATCAGAGAACCTATCTGAAGTTGTTGCATTTAATGTGAAAATACACACCGTAAAATATTAAAAAAAATAAGCATGACAAAAATTATTGATAAAATATTTGGAATTTGCTACCTTTTTTATTTCAATCACCTTTGTTTGACGTTCTGTTTCTGCACTTGTCAAATAGCTTTGCCATATTTTTAATATTTTATTTCTTGATACAACTGGTACAATCTTTTGTTTGAGTTATAAATTCTTATTAATTTAATTTTTTTTATTAAGCTTTTGTTTTGTTTGTTTGTTTTTTTGGAATTTCGCACAAAGCTACTCAAGGGCTGTCTGTGCTAGCCGTCCCTAATTTAGCAGTGTAAGACTAGAGGGAAGGCAACTAGTCATCACCACCCACCGCCAACTCTTGGGCTACTCTTTTACCAACGAAAAGTGGGATTGACCGTTACATTATACACCCCCACGGCTGGGAGGGCGAGCATGTTTTTGCGCGAATCGGGCGCGAACCCGCGACCCTCCGATTACGAAGCGCACGCCTTAACGCGCTAGGCCATGCCAGGCCTCTTTTATTAAGTATCTACTCAAAGTTTAAGTGGCTCAAGGTGTACTTGTAATTTTATTTTCAACATTATTTTTCACTCCATAAGTTTTTGATAAACATTATCATTTTTCTCCAAGCAGTTTGAAAGAGCATTGTAATAAAGATGTGTCTGAGCTCATATTTTTTAAATAAAACGTAAACTCATCTATCTAGCTTGATTGATGAAAATTTTTTTTATTAAGCATCTACTCAAAGCTTAAGTGGCTCAAGGTGTACTTGTAATTTTATTTTCAACATTATTTTTCACTCCATAAGTTTTTGATAAACATTATCATTTTTCTCCAAGCAGTTTGAAAGAGCATTGTAATAAAGATGTGTCTGAGCTCATATTTTTTAAATAAAACGTAAACTCATCTATCTAGCTTGATTGATGAAAATTTTTTTTATTAAGCATCTACTCAAAGCTTAAGTGGCTCAAGGTGTACTTGTAATTTTATTTTCAACATTATTTTTCACTCCGTAAGTTTTTTGATAAACATTATCATTTTTCTCCAAGCAGTTTGAAAGAGCATTGTAATAAAGATGTGTCTGAGTTCATATTTTTTAAATAAAACTTAAACTCATCTATCTAGCTTGATTGATGAAAGCCCGTAATACAGTTTGAAGATGCAGAACTAAATCATAGCAAGTGTCATCTGACACAGAGGTTGAAGACATTATAGTAAAATAATTTAGTATCTTTACCACGTTATTATAGTTTGAGTCAGGTCATACTCTACCTGATTATTGTAAATCATGCCAGTAAACCTGCTGTGCAGTCTTTAATGCAATTACTCCATCATAAGTCTGTCATATTAAATCCACGTTTTCTTCCTTGTTGTTTCCCATAAACCATTTTCTGTATTTTCATTTTGCAGTGCCTGTTTTAACAATCCCAATGCACAGAAATCAATCCATAAGTACTCCACCTGGCACTTTGACTGGTATTTTTTTATATGGAATATTATGAGAACATACTTATTCAGCTGCTTCAGGTATTCAGTGGTTGCACATATACGGCATGGAAACAACTGTGTACATATCCCTTATGTCTCTTTTCTGGGTGGATATCCTTCCTGATTATGTTACACGGTGTTGCCTATAGTATGGCTTTTATTATACTTCTCACCTGCTGCATGATGTTTTATTTTTTTTTATTATTAAATTATATACTATTCAGATGTAATTTGATAAGTTTCTTAGAATCTTTTATTGAGTCATTTAATTCGATTATTTCAAGAATGAAGTAACAAATTTGTTTTAAAAAATCTCAGATCTAAGTTACTCTGAAAGAATCCTTTCTATTCATCTAACATGTTCCAAGAGCAACCATATGACATAATGATATAATAAATGCAGACACAAATCTCTAATAAATAATTTAATAGTTTAATTAGCAAATAGATCACATATTAATCTTGAAAACTATAAAATTGTCTCATAATCTTAAAACTTGAAAGAAAACTGGTGGAAATAAATGTTGTGCCTCAAAATCATGATGCTAAATAAAACGCAAAATGAGTAAAAACTTTTATTTAGTGTCTACAAAGGAAATATTTGTTCTGATTGCTCACATAGAAAAGATATGGTACAAAATAATATACCATGTACAAACCATTTACAGCTAAACTTGTGAATATAATTTGTTAAATCATAGCAGTCTAATTTAAGGCTGCTAAACTTTCATTTAGGCACATAAATGCCTAAAACCATTAATTCAACTGATCATCAGATGAAAAAAATTCTTTAAACAGCTGGTATTCAAATCGATGTCCGGTGCTAAATGAAGATGTAGGTTTCGAAAAATGCAGATTTAACTTCTCTTGGATAATTGATATTTTATATACTCTTATTTTATTTCAAAATTTGCTACCTTTAAGGTTATTCCACAAATATAAAGTTTGAACATTATATTCTCTCTCTTTCTTACTCTCCCTATATATATTTCTTTTTTATTCTTCTAATGACATTTAAGAGTAGCAAACTTTAAACTATGTGTAGAAAACCAAAAACAGACAAATTTCAGCTCTTCTTTCACATGATTTGAATGACATGAATATCACTTGATTAGAAGCTTTCATAAGAATAATATTCTAGAATTTCAACTAGAAGGGTTCAAACTTCTAGTCCAATCGACACTTCAGGGCTCATCCGCTTTGCTTATTATATAGTTGTTTTTTGCCAGTAAGATAATTTTGAACACTTAAATGTTTTTAACAGTGTGAGCTAAAGTGATTTATGTGAATAATGTTGCAAAGCTTAATATAATTTTGTCATATAATAAAAGATGAGAAGTGATGTTTAAACATAACAGTTAATCTAACTAAAAACTTTAGAAATAAATTATCATGAACTGGTATTTAAAGTCAAACTTAGTGTAATAGGACTATTTTAACTTGAACGAGTAAAAGTATCTAACTGAATAAAATGCTTTCAAATGAACTTCATGTAATCACTTCTTTTTTTGTTCTGTATCAACTGATGTTTGAATTCCATAAAATGTTAAACAAATAGCTAATTTGTCATACAAAATACTGTATAACATTTCTACTTTGAAATAGCTAATCTAAAAATTAATTTATCTTTTACCAATATATAAGAAGTTCTCAAGATAGATATTAAGTGAACATAATTTAATAATTTATCTTTATTTTCACAAAACACATTGACCTACACTTTCTCATAAGGACTTGTTATTCCTTATAAAAAGCTTTACAAAATTATCAGTCTGGTATAGCATGGCAAAAAATTGGCAGTTTTATTATCAAATAGAAATACTTCTGCATTTAAAAAAAGTTATTTATATATAATTAATACACAGACTTTTTTTTCAGCTTGGTCAAAACTACATCTCAAATAATTGGTAATACTACACACTGAAAAGCATGGGAATAATCTCACTGCCATTCTTGAAAGGCTTCTTTCCCAAAATTTCTTTGTCAATAACTTGTCAATATTGATTATTTCATGATACTTATGCAGTAATTGTATAGACAGTGAAACAGTATTATATAAGCATTTTGGCAACATGCAACAAAGATATGTCTGCATCAAATATCTTTAAAATTAATTTACCTCACTCCTTTATTGTATCCTGACAACTTAGATGCTAAGATTTACACTTTTATCAGCTTTTACATTCAGCAATTATTAATTGTAAATCAATAATATTTCATTACCTTTATTGACATCTTCATGTCTCCTCAGTTATTCAATGTAGACATATCTTTATTTTAAAGTGCACTTAAATTACAAGCACAAAAAACTCATTTGTTTGAGTAGAACAACTGAGAACTTTAGAACAGCATTTAAGATACTGAATTTACCATAACCCAGTGGAACGTCCACCAGGAGGATTCTGGATTCTAATATGAGAGCGAGGGCTCTTGTTGTCATCAATCTGTGCTCCTGGAATATACACAAAAACAACTTTTCATATAAGTAGAACAAAGGTCACCAACAATAACATAGTAAAACATTATATGCATTTAAGATATTACAGTTGCAATGAAAGATACTAGAGCAAGTGAAGAAAGTGATCTAATTCTAAATCCAATTGATGCAATTTACAATTGTTTCATTGTCTAAAAGTATGGATGGTTAATCTTGCATAAAAGAACAATTTGCGTAACTAATGAAGTGCTGTGCCACTGTAATTAGTAACAGGTTTTTTACATTATACATTTATAAGGTTTGTGACAAGTTGCCAACCATTTGATAGTGCAATGCTTGTATCTAGAGGCATATGTCACAGCCCTTTTTGAAGTAGGATATTCTTAGGATATTTGCAAAAAGATGCAGTGCTGATTCTAGACTAATTTAAAAGATAACTATTGATAACTTAAAGAACAGCAAGGTAAGGGAAAATGGCTAGTTACATATAAGATGCAAAAGTCATCTGAATATCATTCCATAATATGTATGATTATTGTTATCCTTGCTAATGTTTTTTTAGTGGTCATTCAGAAAACCATCTAACTCAGAAAGTGGCTACCAACAACTTACCTGTATATGAATATCAATCAACTGTATGCAAAATCATTAAATAACAAACAAAAATCTTACTCTTGTGAAAACAAGAAGTACTTTAAATGTAAGAGATGGAATTTCTTGGAACAGTGAATGAGTCTTCAACTGTGACAAGAAACAGGGACCTTGTTACCAACCATGAGGGTAAAAACACTTCCCACTACAGTACACAAAAAAAATGTTTCTGTGTGACTTTAAGATTGATTCACTTATGCATATTATGAGAAATTTAAACTTTAGAAAGTGAATAGTAAAGTAAAACAAAAACTATAGTTAGTACCAATTGAAGGCATTGACAACACAAATGCAAAAATAGCATCCAGTACTATAAAGCCTGGGTGCCAAAAGTATGGTTAGGTCTTAATAAACAATTAAGTCATATGTCTCAAGTCCATAGCAATGTTATGAATTATAGAAAATGAAATCACTCATGTTTTCCCTTTCTTTGATGTGTATCTGCATATTCACCTGAGCTTGTATCCATTGTTGTCAAGATTTTTCATTTGTCTGAATACAGTCAATTAAGTTAATGAAATGTCTATTTACAGTGTATTTACTATGTAAGTCTATCACGTATTTAATAAATAATTCAAATCAACATTTCACAGAATTTTGAAAACTTTATCATAGTCATCAACAACTTCCACTTTAAAAATATGCTCTACAGGTATTATGATTCAACATGACCTATAGGAGTTATATGAATACAATTGTTTTCTCTCATATCATGCGATATTCCATAACATTGTTATTTACAAAATTTCTTTATTAACCTTTATATTACATCTCTCCAAATATCAATGATTTGTTTTGATGATCTCTCATTTTTGTTTAATACTTCCTTTTGTTTTTCAAATGTTGTAATTCTAAAAATTCTCTGACATTTAAAGATGTAATGTTAAAAGTAAATAAGCACGAAAATGCAAAAATGATAAAATAGACTTTTAGAAAAAAATTGCCTTTAAAAATTTTGGTAGTAATTTTTTACTTGGTGATAATTCAAGCAAGCACCTATTTTTCAAGCCAGAAACAAGTCTTTTGGTTAATAACAATTATAGGAATATTTTGAGATGAAACAATACACAAAAACAGTATGTGAGATGGAATCATAAGAATTGAACAACATAATAAAGTTGGAGATTAAAAATTATTAGGAATATAGAACAACTTTATATAGAAAAAAAAAAGAAATACTTAAATGTATTACAATAAAAAAAAGGTTTGTTTTGTTTTGTTTGTTTGTTTTGGAATTTTGCACAAAGCTATTCGAGGGCTATCTGTGCTGGCCATCCCTAATTTAGCAGTGTAAGACTAGAGGGAAGATAGCTAGTCATCACCACCCACCGCCAACTCTTGGGCTACTCTTTTACCAATGAATAGTGGGATTGACCGTCACATTATACGCCTCCACGGTTGCGAGGGCGAGCATGTTTAGCGTGACACGGGGATAAAAAAAAAAGGGTATTAAAAGTATATATCAAATACAGAAACATTCGTTAATACCAAAGGATTTTACTAACTCAACTCAAAAATTATTTCATTTTCAATTATGGTTCTTCTAGGTGCTGGATGAAGTATGACATAAAAAAAAGTATTTTAAAATGTTCAGGAGAATGATCAGTATTGTTAAGTGCTGAGCCACAGTTTTATCTTGATCTTTAATAAATATGCAACACTTACCCTTACTTTGATCATAGAACATCTGTTAAAGGCCCTAAATCAGTGTTTTGTGAATAGCCATTTCATTTATACATTTAAATGTTTAATTTACTGTATCATTTGTAACAGCTTTGATCAAATGCATGTAGGAGAAACCAGCCAAATGTCATTTGAACATACACAAGAAAACTTATGTAGCAGGTGGTTAGGGAACTTGATCACAATCTGATGGTTATGGGTAAAAATCCCTATTCCACCAAACATGCTCACTTTTTCAGCTGTGTGGTGTTATAAGTGATAGTCAATCCCAATGTTCATTAATAAAAAGTAGGCAGTGAGTAGAGATGACTAGCTGTCTTCCCTCTAGTCTTTCACTGGAAAATTATGGACAGATGGCCATCATGTAGCTTTGTGCATATTTTACAACAAACCAAACAATATTTTATTATCTTAAAATATTTAGGTTATTTCTGCTCTTTGCTATGTAAAGTTGACTAGTTTTTTAAATAATTTTTAATGTTGTTTTTACCAACTTCTTTGATTCTCATAGTTCTATCTCACATTACATTCCTTTTTTATGTATTTTTCATTTCAAAATGTTCCTGCGATTGTCATAAACTGATCGATTTGTTTTTGACTTAATAAGAATGTTTACCAGAAATGTCATCAAGTAAGTTAATTACTATCACAGTTTTTAAATTTAACTTTTTAATAAAATGCCATTTTTTTGTTATATTAAGAGGTTGACTAAAATTTTGTGTTGACTTATTCCTATGTGTTCTGCTACAAACATATTTTCTACTTTATTATTTCTTACATAACCTTTATTTATTGTCTATCAAGTAGACTGTTATAATGGAAACTGTGATGTGAGTAATAAAATATATTCATGGCCATCAGATTAATCATGACCACTTGTGGAGAAAGTACTGGGCAATAATTTTAGAGACAGAGTAATTAGCTTTTAATTTTTGTTAATCCTGACATATTCCAATAGAACCCTAAAAATATTCCATCAAAGTAAGGTTCTAGAAATAATGGGTGGACTTTTCCATGTATCACACAAAATTCAAAAAGTGTATTTAGTATATAGAAAAACATTTCTTACATTTTAAATTATTATTAAGTATTTTCTCCATGTTATTATCCTATCTGTAAATTAATAAGGAAAGAAAGGTGCAGAAAACAATATTATAATTCAAGGTATAAAAATACAAGAATACAGTATATTCAATAACTTTTAGTTCAGGTACAACATGTGAAGCAGCTATGCCAAAAAACCTCTGTACCTGAAATACTGAAAGTTGAATCCTGTAGATTGCGAGCTCCACTACTAGTTGGTGGACGAGTATGGAATTCAGCTTGTTGACTAAGACCAGCATCTTTCCCAAACTCCCGTCTGGGACCATCCATTACTAGATGATTAACTGGACCTTCATATGGTTCTCGTTCCACTTTTTGTGGCTGTCTGACCTGAACAAAAATAAAATAATTATAGACAAACAGACAAAATTAAAAAATATACAGATTCTGTGTGATAAACAACACAATAATAACATATGAGATCAATGAATCTGAAACAGCTTACACATACACTTTAACTCAACAAACATCTCATGTTCACAGGTAGAAATAAGACTCAGTAGAGAATATGTATTAAATCGTTCATACAAAAATTGCATGATTTTTATGCCTTTAAAGTGTGTATCTTTGTTAACAGTATTCTTTGTTAATCTTTGAGAATATTTTTCTTTCCAGAACAATTTGCATCATTTTCAAGGAGTAATTAATCAAACAGCTAGGATTATAACAGGAAAACTAGAATTACTATTTGTATCAATTAACTTATATTATTAAACAGAAAAAACAAAACAAGATGGAAATTACATATTCTGATTCAATGTCTACAAACAACCTGGTAGAGAATGACAAATCCATGGATAACAATTATTTTTTTAATTTTCATGAAAAATTACACATGTTCATAGTGTGATATATGTGTGTATGTTTAAACTTTCAGATCTTTTACTTTTTTATCCCACTGATTTTTAAACCCAATGAGTTCTTTTTCTTTAGCACTATGCCTAACCTGTAGGATTTAGTAATTAAAGTACATTTCTTTTAGGTTTTTGTCTTTTCAGCAAACTTCTCTTCCAATTTATGCAAAGCAGTAGTCTCATCTCTTTTTTTTTACCAATTTTTGCCTATTCTTTTTGTTTCCACTGTTCCTCAATAAAGGCCATATACCTTTATCTTGCAGATGTTGTTAAAGTTAGAAATGAGACGTTGATGTTAATGTTATGGTTTACACCAGTGACATCAGTATGGTCATGGATTAACCTCTGTGAAATGAGAAATTGTACATGTAAATGTTCTACTTCAAATATCCTTGTTGCTAGTAAAATCCCTTTCTAAAACTGTTCGTCCATTTAAAATTAGGAACAAATATTTTACAACATTCCACACTTTGTTGGACATTTTTTGACATAAATTTATCAGTTTAGCAATGGATATGAATCACAACAATTTTAGAATGGTTAGTTTATCTTTGATACATTTAACAACAATATCTTATAATTAGTGTTAGGATTTATCTCCTTTTTTTCTATTACTTTTGTAACATTCTGTACAACGTTTGGCCATACTCTTGGTACATTTTCTGGCCATCTATGATGAAAAAAACTTAAGAGAAAAACATTTTAACCAGTGACTAATTTGAAGTCCTCTCTTCATGTTGATAAATCTTTTGAACAATCTGTAGAGATTCTGAACAGACCATGTTGAAGCAGTAGCACCATCCTTGAATGTGCCATGAAGTATGTGTATACTCCAACTGCCATCATCTAAAAGAGTTGTCATAATATGTTGATAGTTTTTAATCAACTGATCAATGGAATTTTAGATTTACAGTAGAAACATTCATTGAGAGCTACATCAAATTCTTTCTGTTTAGTCCTTCAATAGCCAACTCAAAGTGAGGCATCATATCATTCGAAGTTACATGATCCATGAAAGATGGATCCATAATATATGGGTTTTCATATGTGCAAAAAACAAAAAAAAATAATAATTTTGATACTTACAACCATGACAAATTTGATTATTTACATAAATCAACACATAAATACTAGTTTGTTTGTTTTTTAAAATGAGCATTACTACCACAGCTATTTTTACAATTATTAGGGTGAATGGGTTTGTGACTTATTTGAGTGACAGGACTGCAATAACATGAATAAGAGAAATAATGAGCAGTCAAATAACAATAAAACATGATGTTCCAAATGGTTCTATTTTGGGTCAAACGCTGTTTAATTTGTGTTAGTAATTTTGTAAATACAGGTTTAAAGAGTACACCAATATGCAGATGATACACCTTTAACCATAAATTATGCTGATGTAAAAATTAGCAAAGACATTTTACAAGAGGATTTCAATAAAATAAAGTCTTGGCTTAATATAAATGGAATCTATATGAATACTGATAAAAGAAAAACTATAATAATTCACTCCCAATACAAAAATTATTATTATAATCATTGTACAAAGTCATGATCAAAGATGTAATACAAAATACTAACATTTATTTGCAGAAAATAAGCAGTATTCTGATTATAAGTATGTTGAAAATGTTAATACTAAGATATACTTAGGGTTAATTATAGATAATGTGTTTTGTTGGTCTTAACATATAATCATTATTTGCAATAAATTAAGATCCATAACAACAGTGTTATGGAAGATACAGAATATTTTACCAATAAAGATTAAAAAGATTTATGGATTGTTAGCAGAATCTGTTACACAGTATGAGTTGACAGTGTGTAGCTGAACAAGTATCATTCTATTAGCCCCCTGATAGTACAGCAGTAAGTCTATGGATTTAAAATGCTAAAATTAGGGCTTTGATTTCCCTTGGTTGGCTCAGCAGATAGCCCAATGTGGCTTTGCTATAAGAAAAACACACACGTACACATGATTATCTTAAAAAAATATTTGTAATTCTAAGTTCATCAAAGATGAACTTAACACAGATGTTACATTAAAAGATTAAATTGTAAGGAATCAGTTTTCAGATATAAATGTATTTTATAAATCTGTGATAATTATAAAATTGTTGTTACAGTCCAAATTGTAGAGTACTAAAAATCATGTGAATAGTAGTAAAATAGTAGAAAATAAATATTATGAAGTTTCAAAATATAATAATTTCTATGCAACAAGAGTAAGAGCGTATAAAATATGATATATATAATGAACCAACTTCAAAGGGATTTATGTAATATAAACACCATTGCAGAATTTTAAAAAATTCAAAGACTGCTTATTAGCTGACGTTCATATACGAGTGAAGTAATATTCAATGAATGGTAATTTATTCTTATTGGATTAATTACCACTACAACCATAGGTAGATGGAAATTATGTTTTTATTCCTGTGAAAATTTCTATAAACAGCTGGATAAATTTGGATGAAATATGGTGCACATATGGATTGTGATTCAACTTAGAAGTGTTTAGTTTCTGGAAGATCAAAGTCAAAAGTCCAGGTCACTGTAAACTTTATGTTATTAAATTCATGCCATTATGCTTTAGATTATTGGTAAATATGCTGCTTAGATAATGCTATCAAATTACACTGTGAACAAGGTGCTTGTGAGTGTACTTACTAATAAATTTCTATTATATTATTATTTATTTTACCTATTGTAACCTTAACTAACTCAAAAAGTGTTCTTTTTTAACATTTGGTTACTTTTAAAAATTTATTTCATTGAATAGTCCTCAAAATAACACAGAATAATAATATGCAAAAACAGTAAAATGTCCCACAACTGTCGCAATTTTTTTGGCTTTTTAACCGTGTGACAAGAGTCGTTGGAAATGCGGTAAAGCTAGTACCTATGATTGTGGGGACAAAACTATAACTGAAACAAACCACAAAAGTGGTGAAAAGAGAATTACAAAAATTGGATGCCAAGAGAGAAAACTTTGCAATTCTGAAACTAGGGAAATTAAGAATTTAAAACACTGCATGATAGGGGTATGCATTATATTAAATGCACCTTTATTATTATCAGTAATTTCACTTTTTTATAATTTAAATTATTGTTTGTGATAATAGTGCAAATTAGTGTTATAACTGTGATAATTTCAGATATTAAATGTCTTCACATATAAAGTGGATCTTGGATTGTATTTTTCCAAATCTCGGTTCAACTACATATAGAATTCAAACTTTTTGAGCCACCCCTTGTTAAATATCCACTTGCCCTTCAGCCTTGTCAGCTAATTTCAGATGATATGAATGCATACTGTTCTCTTTTACAGTACAATAATTTGTGTTATATGTGTCGAATGTGCTATGTATGTTTATCAATCTATAGAAAGACTTTTTCTGCCAATCAAAAATGAGATTTGTGGAGTGTCTTGCATTCACTATGACAAATGATGACAGAAACACATCATTATGTAAAACCTATACAATTTGCACAAACTGCCTCTGACCCAAAACATTGTGTATGATTAAGAGCAACAATTAAACCATTTATGTCATGATTATATATTACAAAATTTTGACTATAAAGTGTCTGATGTAGGAGGACTATTTTTCCAGAGTTAAATGAAAGAAATCGGGTCTTTTTCAGACATAAAATTACAAAAATTCCAGAGCACTTGCAAATTCTAATTAATGACTTGTAACGTTTACTCATTAAGTTGAGTACTGTAGACACCATTTATGTCATCACCTTCATTTCCTATTACTGAAATTAGTTAAGCAATTACAATATAAAATTATATGTAAAACATTTTTATCTGTGTAAGAATAAAGAGTTCCATTTAAGTTTATAAACTTGGAATTGTACAATAATTTATTGGAAAAGTACAAATACGTTTCTCAATTAAAATATATATATAAAAATACTAATTAATATTAATATTCCAAAATAAGTAATTTCTTCCCTATTTTTTATACAGAAAATTCCACTGAGTATGTGCAGACAGTCGATATTCGGGCCTCCAACTTACTCTCCCCCCTCTAATTTCTTATGATGGTATTGTGATAACATGTAACCTGTGAGAATAAAATAAATGCTGGATAATAAAACTAGATTCTGTTTGATTGTTTCAAAAGTTTGTACAAAGTTACTTGTAGCTGTTCTTAAAAAATAAGTTATAGAGAAGACAGCAAATCAATACCACTTATCACCAACTCTTGAGCTGCTCTTGTTAGTTTGTTTTCAAATTTCATGCAAAGCTACACGAGGGCTATCTGCAATAGCTGCCCCTTATTTAACAGTGTAAGACTTGAGGAAAGTCAGCTAGTCATCACCACCCACTGTGGTGACTGTTAAATTATAACCTCCTCCCATTGTTGAAAGTGTGAATTGGATTGGTGGAGATTTGAACTTGTAACACTAAAATGGCAAATCCAGCACCCTAACCACCTAGCCATGCTGGGCCTAGATGCTCCTGCTTGATCAAAGTGATATTTTACTATCATTCTAACAATGCATCTACAGCTACAAAGCGTGAAGAATTTTTATGCAGAAAGATATTGTGAACCATGAATCCTTGAACTTATAGTCTGGTCACAGTAACAACTAGGCCACACTCAACTCCAATAAACTAATTAATGTGCTTATTGATTTAAAATATCTTTACTAAAGACTTAAACTCAAAAGTTAGAATTTCACCATATAATACTTCTGCTATTATATATGTTACAGCTATAAGGAATTCCTTGTTTTACAGCTGCAACAAGTAAAAGTACAATTTACAAAAATAGAATTTCCTTCTTTTATACTAAAACAATCACAATAATTACACAGATGATTACCAAATTCCCTTATCTTAAGGCTACATTACCTGAAAATTGATTTAAAAAGATACAAAACGGCAGATTTCCTTGTTGTGGGACAAAATTACTTATATAACTGTATAAAACCTACTATTTGATAAATAAACCTGAGTAAATTATATACATTGCTGCATGTTTTCAAAATTTGTATACCATTGCATTTTTTCTCCTTTTTCTTGTAATTTTGTATCAAAATATGCATATCAACTCACTCTTCCTGATTTTAAGCCCTTTCAATTAATATCTGTTGAGTAACTGAAATCATCATTTCATTTATCAGGTAAGATAGAAACAGTTGCTTCTTTCACAAAAATGTGTAAAAAAGTTTATATATGATTATAAAAAATGTTACCTGATCTCTCTCATTAATACAAGCGTAGACATACTGAGAAAATGGAGGTGTAGCAATGAAACGACCCACACCTTGACTGACATGGAGCTGATGAGGACAGAGAAAAAGATGTGTACATATTAAGTTTCTGAAATGTGAAAAACACTCACAGCAAAATTTTTGACATTAATGAAAATGTTATAGTTTAAAAAAATTATATAAACATATAAACTGTTTAAAATATTAAACTCCATCTTTGATTAACTTTTAGCACTTAGACAGTAAATAGAAAAAAAGCACTTTAAAAATCTTAAAACTTTTATCAGTTCAGTCAGACAGACTAAAAATGTTTTCAATTTTCAACTTGAATTTCATTATCCATTAATACACACATTTTTATTTTTCTACAAGATATTAGTTTATCTTTACAAACATCTGTAATGTACTCAGTAACTTCAGTTGTGCAAACTACCTCCTGTAACAACAACACAACTTAAAAATATAAAACATGTTTATTCACCCTCCAACTCAGGAAAATTTAAATTTTGGGCCAATTTCAAATTATATGATACAAGTCATAAAAGTTGAAAATTATAAATTATTACTACTATAAAGACTTTACATTAAATTTTATAATTTAACTGAATGTGCTTATAAAACATTAACAAATGCTTATTTGGTTCATTTTTTTGCATACATTTTGAACAGATTTGGTGCATTTAATTCTCAAGCAACATTTGCCAGTCAGTGATACTGACTGATGGTTGCCAACCTAGGAATACAACCACTTTCTGGGTGCACCAAACATGATAGGGGTGGGGGTGAATACCAGACTTGGCTTTATGTAAGATTAAATGATTTCAGTCAATTCTATTACATATATACTACCAAATATCTTGGTATATCAATCAGTCATTAAAATAGACAACTGCTGCAGCAGTAAAGATAACAAACTCAGAAATTCTAACAGCTTGTAACTAGTTATACAAATTACATTTACACAATCACTTAGATTAAAACAAAAATAAAAACAGAATAAATTAAATAAACTCTGAAAAAAATTAAGACAAAATAATTGTAAAATGTCTTGTTGGAGTTACCCATAAGGCATCATAATCAAGGTGGCTGAAAGCTCCTCAGTATGTTTCTACATAGGCAGTAAGCATGTCTACATCTACTTGAAACAAAGGAGTTATTCACATGCATCCTTTTAAAATTTGGAAATACTAAGAAAGAAAATTCTTATTCATCAGAAGAGCAACTGCTATGGTTATGAAATCTAGTTCAACCAATTCTGATGAACTTTAACATACATTGTAAAACTAAAACCAATTCCAATAAAGATATTTAAAGAAAGAAAATCCTTGTTTATCTTATTAACAATTAATCTTCAGTTTGAAAAAGTGAAAAAAGAAATATTAACCACACTTACCTCTCCCTCATCAACCACAACACGACCTTGTGAGATAACATATACAGGTACTCCATGACATTTCTTCCCCTCAAAAATATTGAAGTCTGTATTATGATGGTGGGTCTTGGCTGAGATAGTACGCACTTGATTTGCATCCCATATAACAATGTCTGCATCAGATCCAACTTGGATTCTTCCCTAAAAGAACATTATAGTATTTGTTTTCAAATGCTATCTACCATTCACAAAGAAATGTATTTTAAATTAATTAACAACTAAAACTTCAAATAAGATCATTGAATACAGAATAAAACATACAAGAAGCAGAACTTAATCAGAATATTTTCATAATTTAAAGTAAATACTTATTATTGAATAAACATGTAGATTAGAATAATTTGATGATAAATTAGAAATATTAAATATATCCCAGTGTATAATATTTCAATAAACTTTTAATAATAGAATCATGTTAAATGATGGATTTAAGTTTCTTGTTATATTAAAATTATTGAAAAGAATAGGTCCTTCAATTTTTAGGACAATAAAATACTAAAATACTTCTGGCAAATTTATCAATAACATTAAGGAATCATAGGAATCTACATACTGTAGAATATAACACTAAAATAAAATGTCTTACCACACAGTCAGACATCAATACCAGTAGTCCAGATATGCCAACCATTATGATTTGAGCATAATCATTACGATTTTGGTGTATACCTTACAATTACATGCTCATGCAGACAAATATTATGACTTGTTGCAACTTCCAAAATATTATATATTATATAAGCTATAAAATAAAGTGATAAATTGTTCCCCATGACTTGAAAGGGGTGAAAAGAAAATTTCTAGTGAGATACAAATAAATTTTGATAACAAATAAAAGACATAGTCCAAATGGCTACTTGCGATAATTATGCTTATGCTTGAAATAATAAAAAATATTTGTATCTCTGACGTCTACCAATAGTTTGAGTGCGGTGCTTCTCCATACTGGGTGCATGAGGGAATCCATAGTTACATCATCAGTGCTTATCAGTCAATCAGCACTCGCATAGATGGGTATTTATTGTTTTCTAAGCAGCATAGAAACACCAATGCGATCGTTCAAAAGATGGAAAAAAAGAGGCCTCGTTAACCAGATTGTCGTGTTTCTCTGGCAAACCTAAAAGAACTAAAACTGTGAAAGGGCTCTGTCTACAATCATTGTGCTCAGTCATTTGAAATAGTTGGCATCTCTGCAGTACTACTTAACAGACAGTAAATTAAAAATATATACATACATACATCTATTCCTTATTAAAAATTTCTTTGCTAAAGTAAAATCATTATAATGAAACTTGCAGATACAGCATGATAAATGAGAAAGAGTTTAGAAAAAAAATTATAGTAACTTCAAGTTAAAAGTCATTATACATGTGTATTCTCAAACTGGATAAACAAACAACTGACTTTGCCTTACAGCAGCCTTTTAACTATAGTATATATTTGTTTTATTCCAAAAAAGTATTCCAATTATTCTGCTTTGTTATCATTAAGAAATAGAAAATCCTGTTTTAGTCAACGTTATGATGTTAATGGATATGAATAATAAACACATTCAATGTACTAAAAAGAAATAAAAAATGTAATCAATAATGTACGCTATCTTTCTAATGTAATAATATAGTTAGATTAAAAGCAAGCTGAGTTACAACTACTATTAAACCATTAGTTTTAAATTTTTCTTGTCTTTATCATTCAAAATTATAGCATACTAATGAAAGTATGAAATTATCTTAAAGTAAAAACAAAAAATCATCTTTACATCATAGTAAACAGAATTAAGGTTTATCACTTAAATGCAAATTGAAAATATCTTATTTCTCTCTCAAAATATACAAAAATCATCAAATCTTTCTTCATTATCTTCTTAGAAATATTGTAAAAAACAGAAAAATTTACGTGTAAGAGAACAGAAAGAAGAATTAGGTTTTTCTTACATGTTTATCATTACAGTTCTGAATATTCAATAACATAAGTATGTATTCAAAAATGCAGGACTCATAAGATTAAAAACTTTGTTGCAATACCAATAGTTGGCATAGGACAAATAGTTCATTATATAACTAACAAACAATCAAAAATGTATTTTTTTATTATTTTCAAAAGCTACAATAAATGTAATGCTATAAACTGCATTTTGTAATATTCCATTAACAAAACTAGAACATGTTAGATTTCAGGTATTTTTAAGTTATTTAAATTCTAAGTATTGCCTTTTACTACATAGAGTATAACACATCATCAACTCATTTCATAAATTTTATATGGGTGAAAAGATTAAATGTAAATTTATAATTTAACATCAGAGAGTTATATATAACTCAATCTAATTTTAATATAAAAAGGAAATAATTCTAAATATGTATATTTAGATATGTCAAAAATTAAATCTAAATAAAATCATTAATTAGATTTACTTGCCTTTCGAGGATAAATGTTGAATATTTTGGCAGCATTTGTACTAGTGATTGCTACAAATTTACAAGGGTCTAGTTTGCCTGTTACCTGCACAAATTTAAGATTATAATTATGCCTTTCATAAAACATTAGTGTTTGGCGTATTACCTTTATAAACAATACATTCTTTATTTAGTCACTCATAGGTTTTCAAGAGTCAGAAAAATGTAAAAAAATATATAAAAAATTAGAATTTCATATTATCCAAACAAAACAACAATTAACAATGTATTGCACCCTGAAAAAAGGTTCAATAAAAATAAAAGCCAAATACTGGATATATTAATTAGGGAATTTTAATAACTTTTGTTTGAAATAAAGTGTATCTTTATATAATTGCTTGAAAAATATGATCATTTTAACATCTATATTTTTTTAGAAATTTAGCATAAACATTTGGAACAACATGGAATCTATTTGTCTATTTTAGCTGTTCCATTCTCTAAATTAAACTAAACTAAACTATTATTACATAAAATTTAACAGAAAAGTTTATGCCAGCTCTTATCATTCATATACTTATCAATTTTTCCTTAAACTCACTTAAATGTACTGCCTCTACAACATCTGAAAGCAACACATTTCAAAGGCTAACCACCCTGTTAGAAAATAAAGTTGTCTTAGATCAAGATGATTCATGCACCTCTAAAATTAATATTTGTGTCCCTTGGTCCTTCTGTTAACTATAAAAAATATGATTAATCAATACAATCAACTTGATTGATGTTCAAAATGATATCAATGTTGTTGTCACTTATCCATGCAAAAATGGCTCGTTTGGGTTGAGAAAATTTTTACATATATATTTTTCTCTGCAAGTGGGTTTTCTCGACATCACTAATGTCGTCATTTGTTTTTTACTTGTACACCAACTAGGTCAACTAAAACTTTGTTTTTATACAATAGCATGTGTATATTTAAAATATCAGAGACTAAATTATAGCGCCATGCATGCAACTACCCCTTTGAAAAGTACAATATTTGTAATGACTTAGTGATATAACTAAATAATTTATAAAAACGATTTAGTTTGAACTACAATACTATAACTGAATGTAATTCATTTATCATCATCTCATGAAAAGAACTAGATTTTCCACAGATTTCTGCTGTTTCCCTTAGTTAATTTTGAAATGACATATTTTGGTCTTTTATTAGCCTTTTGATCATCATGTCTATATTTTTTTATTGTGTGACAAGGGGAGAAATTAAGAGAATAGTGTGGGCTTAAAGGACGGATTTACTTGTAGTAAATTGGTCTGTTTTATAAAGTTTCTGCGGAATGTAGTTTAATAGACAGATATTGCTAGTTTATAGGCCTCAGTCTTAGTTAATTCTTGATTTCTTTATTCTTATTCTGAAAACTTTTATTTCTGGTGTTAGGTACTATATAAAAATTGTTTGCAATCTGTGTTCAATTGTGATTGATCTTTCTGGATGCTATAATCATGGAGTTCATAAAGTTATCTCAAAATCAAAAGAAACAGCACAAGAAGTGCTTTAAATTCTCAGTCTACATGATAGTGTTTTATCACACATATAGTTTCTCACTTTAGAAAAAGGATATGATAACGCTCTATCACAGATGTTGTTTCCCAATTTAGAAAAATAACACGATAATATTCTATTATACATCCTATTATCAACTTAAGAAAAATAATTGTTGTTTGTTTCTCACATTCAAAAAACGGATGTTATTGTGTTCTATCACACATGTTGTTTCCAGTTTAGAAAACAGATGTGATAATGTTCTGAAACACATTTTGTTTTTCAATTTAAAAAAAAGATGTAAAGATGTTCTATCAAACATGTTTCTCACTTTAAAAAGGAATATGATAAATATCCTATTATTCATGTTGTTTCACACCTTAGAAAAGAATATAATAGCCTTCTATTACAGATACTATTGTCAACTCAGAAAAAGAATGTTATAATGTTCTATTACATGTGCTGTTACCAACTCTAGAAGAAGGATCAAACAATGTTCCATTACCTATGTTGTTATAACTTCAAGAAAATAAGATGTAGTGGATTCACTATTATATATTTATTTACTGATATTTGAATAAGTTAAATTTATATTTAGGAATACATGTAACTTATATAGTTAAATGCATACTTTGAAATTCTTGAGTATTCACTAAATTTGTAAAAGATTCTTGAGCATAAGAATTAACAATGTACTGTGTGTGTATGTAAAATACTAGTTGTTCCCAGTATTGTTGGTTACAGAAATTTGGAGAATCTCGCCTAATGATTATAAAAGGTAGCAACATGGGAAGAGACAGTTCATATTGTAAGTTTGTTACAGTTAGTATACTATAAACTTTGGTAGCTATAACTGGGATAAAGCTTATTAATCAGGAAACCACAGACAATTTTTCAAGAACGTTCATAGATTTTGAACATGATAAACCATTTAACTCATATGTTAGTATTTCTAAAAGGACATTAGACATTTTCATTGATAAAAAAACTTATGTGTGCTCATTGAAATCTAGCTAGCTAGCTGTTAAGTGAACTGTAATAACAACCACTCAAAATTCATTCACATGTTTGTGTGTGTGTGTTTTTCTAATAGCAAAGCCACATTGGGCTATCTGCTGAGCTCACCAACGGGACTCACGTAGACTTACCGCTGTACTATCGGGGGAAAAGAATTCAATTGCTCACCATAAACTGTCAATAAAATATTCAATTCCAAGTCAGATAGAAAACTCTCTATATTTTTTGTAAGTTTGTAAAACTTTTATATATAAATTATTATTTGTAATAACCATTATTACAAACTGTAATATTGTTTGTAACTTAAAACATATTTGTGTAAAAAAAAGTAAAGTGTTTATATCAATCTTGTTGGCAGCTATTATAGATTTGATACATATTGACATTTAGTTAACTGCTAAATGAAAATTAAACTTTTAGACTATTTCAAGCTGTAATATTTAACATAATAAATTGGAGACTCAATTGATATAAATTATAATATATAACACACATGTTACAAGAAGAATGTGATAATGTTCTATTACGTATCCTGTTATCACTTCAAGAAAAGATGATGAGACAATGCCCTTACACATGCTGATTTTTTATATTATTTCATAATATGATCAATTAAAGGTTTCATCAAGTTACAAAGTATAAATGACACGTACAACTCCTTTCTCCCAGACCATAGACATTCTGTCTTCAACACCATTAACACCATTTGGGATTTTGGTGAAGTCATTGGTACCTATGGACTTCTGGTTGGCATTGAAAGTACAGTTGTTTGTCCCAGTGACCTGTAATTCACCAGTGAAAAGTAAAACAAAACAACAATTATTTCTTTTATACTTTAAAGCAAGTTCAAAATGAACAAAATTCATACAGAGACATGTCAAAATATAGAATTCATGGTAAATCCATTTTCAACAAGTTTTGAATGAGCAGAGAAATAGTGTCCTGGTGGATCAGTGGTATGTTTATGGATTTATAATACTAAAATCTGGTATTTCTTTTCTCACAGTGGACAAAGCAACTTTGCAATAAAATAAACAGAAAAAACAAAGCGAATAAATAAAGAATTATATTAATTTTATGTTGTTTTTTTGTTTTAAAGATATTCTGTCTTTCCAAAATTAAGTAAACACTCTCAATGAGACATGTACTAAACCTGAGGAACAGTTTAGATTCAAGTTGTTAAGCTTGTAGATTAAAATAGATTTGTTTCAGCCAATAAAATTTTACCACTGCAGAAAAAATTTTTGTTTGTACACTAGGCTGTTTGTACTGTGCTCACCATGGTTATTGAAACCTGGTTTTAGCATTATAAGCCTTCAGACTTTCTGCTGAGCCACTGCGAGACAGCAAAATTCTTTAAATTTTGGAAAGTTGCAAATTATACATTATATATAATTATAGTTCAATTCACTAAATCATTTTATAATAATAATAATATTATCATTATGCCTTCATTAAGTAAATGTGTATCTAATGTTTGTCCTTTATTTTTTAAGAAATAAATTATAATGCAAAATGTTCTTTCTCTTGTAAATGAATACTTGAGCTAAACACACAGAAACACAGGTTACAGTTAGCTCTAAATTACTTACAGCAAACTTGTACATATGCTAATTCTTCATGATACAACAAGCTATGTCAAAATATATGTGTATTAAACTGTTTGTGAACAAAACAATTATGAAACGAGTGTGCATCAACAAATTCTAATAGTCATGCTGTCATTTTATCTAATAAAGTCAATTCAAGAAATACTAGAAAATTAATATTTAATGTCCTTTGCAAAGAGTGAGTGTGAGAAATGTTCACATTTTCATTGCTGGGATTGATGTATTTTACATCTTATCAAAAAAAGAAACTGTGATGGAAATCATATGTCATAATATATGTAAATATCACTACAATTTTACCTTTTGTTTGTTAGTTCTGCTTTTATATTTTTTAGAAAACAATATAAATGAACATAATATAGTTATGAGCATCACAGACAAAAAGATTTAATAACAGCCTTTCCTTTAGATGTGAGAAAGGTATATTCTCAGTTTAATAAAGATACTTATCTTGCCAGCATATCCATCAAGTAGCCAGGGGTTGATGGGTCAGGTCGTAGTGGGGGGGAGAGAACATGCCCCGCAGCATGACGCCAACACTTGTTAAAGTAGTGAGTTCCATCAGTTCCGAGTCCAGCAGCAATTGGTTCCCCAAAAACTACACATCCTATAAAAAACATCATATTCTTAATAAATTAACACCTTTAAACGAAGGGCTTATATGAAATACAAGGAAGAATTTCTGGTTTTCTCAAAATAATAAGTAACAAATTATTTACCAGATTTACAACATTAAACTTTGTATGTGCAGAAGATTATATTTTCACATTTCAGTTAATAAACACTTGAAATAAAACAAAACTGTTACTTATTTTTATCCTTTTTTTCACACAATAATAACAGTTACTATTATTAAAAAAAAGTCTGGAAGAAACTTTTAGACATTTTGCTATTTATTAACTTTTCTATACTCCTCACAAAACTGATGGATATTACTTAATACCCTCTACAATATTGTGTAAAATAAAATAATCCAGTTCCAGTTACACCCAATTCTACATGCTCCAGGACAAACTACAACATACTTACATCAACTCAATGAAATAGCTAAGTCTAGATTAGGAGCATAGATTTTGGGGAGGATGGAGAGGATACATCCCCCTTCATTTTAGGTGGGGGTTATGGTTTTAGGATTGTTGATGTGTCAGCATCCATTAGCTGCACTAGAGGAGCTAAAATGTACATTCCATGCAAAATCAGTGACAGTATCTGGCATGACTGAAGCATCTGCAATGACAGTTGAGCAACTGCAGGTATTGTGAACAGAGGAAAATTACAACAAGATATTTGATGAAGCTGATTTAACTTCCCTAGATCTGGTGCCGATTGAACTACCATGCATTTGCAGACCGCCCAGAAGGATCACAGATGATGGGTCAGCACACCTTTCTACAACAGCTAAAGATTACTACAGAAGCTAATATTTTGAATTTATGGACACAGTCATAGAACATCTTACCACTAGATTCAATGCAGACAACAATGACTTAAGGCAATATCTGGCACTTGAGAATATGATCACATCTGACAAGATTGACAACTTGGTTAAAAACTTCTATCCAGAAATTTCTGCACAATGACTTGAGTTTTAGTTACTCATGTTCAAAGGAACAACAAAAGTAGTATCTCTAAAAGCTGCGAAGGATGCTTACTGTAAAATTCATGAAACAAGCTAGCAGATGTTTAGAAAAGTGTTACTTCTCATGAAAATTTTGCTTGTATGTTCAGTATCCAGCTGTGAATGTGAACACAGCTTTTCTGCATTAAGACGGTTGAAGACATGGTTAAGGTCAACTATGTCTCAGTGCCACCTCAACCATGTGGCAGTTTGTCACACTCACAAAGATGAGGTTGACAAAATAAATACAGAAGAGCTTATGAAAGAATTCATAAACAGACCATCACAAAGTAGGTCTACATTTAGAAACATGTAGACTATAGGACTAAATGAATCTTACTTCAATGAAAAGTTTGAATAATTATGTGCTACACTGTATTGATGTGTAATTTTCAAGAGTTCGCAAAGACATTTTAATTATTTTTATTAAACAACATGAATAGTTTTTCAGTAGATATAAACTTATCAAGGGTAATAATTAATTTTATTAATATTTGAAAACGTAATTCATGCAATGAAAGTTATTAGTAACCTTGTCAAGTATAATGGCCATCTTTTATAGTGTGCAGTGTGCAGGAATAAATTCATGTGGTAGTTAATTTGTGACACATTTGTCTTTATTCTATTAACATTTTGAAACTGTTCACAACACCTCACTTATACAAACCTACATGGAAACCTTGAAGTATTGTGGCAACAAGATTACTCTGTGACTGCATGTTTATAGCGTTCAGGTTCATGTAATCATGTAATTTGCAAATTCAACAGTCCACATAAGTGGTTGCAAAAATCATCCCCCCATCCGGTGTAAAAAATCTACGCCCCTGGTCTGGATGCACTGGGACAAACTACATTATTCTAAAATTAAACCAATTAAATAGCCAGAATTGGAAGTACCAGAATAAACTACAACAGACTGTAATTAAATGAATGAGACAGCCAGGTCTGGATGCATTATGACAAACTACAACAGACTGAAACTAAATAAATGAAACAGTCAGGTTTGAATGCACCAGAACAAAGTACAGCAGCATAAAAATAAATCTTTAACCTGATTGTTATTGATTATCATGATCTATTACACACAGTTGCTTTATGTTCTAACCTCAAAGAGAAATAATTAAAACAAATATAACAACTAAAACAATGTTTCTTATTGGTTATTATTACATTAAGGGCTTACCTTCCTCCCTTTTTCTTGCAATAACCTTTGCTGCACTCTTGCTCATTACTTTAACAATATACAGTGGACAGTTGAGTTGATTTGCAAGGACAATAGCTCTATTGGTTGCCTCAGCTTCCACCTGAAAAGTAAAATAAAAGAAGGTTAAAACAATATAACCAAATCTGATTAAAGAAAGACAAACTTGATAAATAATGTCAAAGCAAATATAAATCTTACTTTATTACACAAAGAAAAACACAGTAAATGTTAAAATGGCTCTGCATAATATTTAGGGCATGAACAGAAGATCGCATTTTTATGATATTTTACAACTTGTGGATGTTCAAAGTGTTTCATACGATAAAATATCGGTGCTCTTGCTGGTCCTGTTTAACAAGAAATAATCTTTCTATGGAAAGTATGGGTTAAAAAACAACATAAGGATCAATCAATCCTTAATCAACAAAAGTATTTTTTTTAAAACTTTGCATCTATCTTCTTAAAAGTCCATCAAAAAAAATTAAACTTATATTTTACTTTAGTTTTTTTTTGTTGTTGAAAAATAGTTTTATAGTAACATATATTCAAGACACATATTTAAAAGATCCATTAAATTACAATTAAGCTTAGTGTGATTTCAACATTGAAACAAAACTTACTTGAAATAAATTTTACACCTAAAGTTGACATGAGGAAATCTAATATCAGAAATTATTTTAATTATTGTATTTTCCTTGAAACTTCAGATACTAATCTTGAACTATTGGATTTAATCTTCAAAAATATAAGGGAGAATTCTCAAATGATGATAAATTAACCCACTAGCTGCTTGACCACATCAGCACAAAGTACTATGTTGGCCCAATTATAGGGCAGTCTTGAATGTAAGGTGATTAAAATTTTCAGAAACCATGGATAAGAAAATAAAAATAATTGCTATAATGTCCTTTTTTATGTCTGCAAAATCAATACTATAACAACACAACCTGCAAGGTGATTGTTACAAGAACAGACATCTGGCACTCATGCAGAGATAAGTACTATCTGACATTACAGGAATGAAAGAGTCTAGAGTAGAGGAAAGGGGCAAGGGGTAGGTGGCAATTATTAGGTGACTATGAATTTTACAGCATAATTATTAATAAAAACATTGTCTTGTAATTGGACTAATACTGCAGTTTGAAATTTCATGCTCATAGTTAAAAACCCTAAAGAACAAAGGAAGATGGGGATGACTTGTACTCTTGGATAGCTTCTTTGAATAGAGCATTAGCTCTGTCAGTCAAAGTTCTGGGTTAAAGCCCCCATCCAAAGGTTGTTTTCATTTACTGACTCTTTCACTTCTAATAGTAATTGTTAAAAAGTTTACATTCATGATATGAATTAATCTATTGTTTCAATGCAGCAGCTATATGAATTCATCAGCTTCATAATTTAATTTAAAGTCATACATAACTTCAACACAAAAAATTTCCCTAGTTATATAGGAAAAATCCTTGTAAAATTACATAAGATGATCTAGGCCTGTAAGTTGTTACAGTGTGTAATGTCATGTTCAGTCTTAATCTAATTGATGATTGTGCTCCTTGATATAGTTTATTCTCCTAAAAGTTTTCATTGTGTCATGTTCAAAGCATGCTATTTCTCTCTGAAAACTTTCCATAATCAATCTAGTGTATGAGAACCATGAATTCCCATCACTTATTTTAATAATTTAATGACAGAGAAATCACTCCATATCTACTTTAACTAGCTACTTAATGGATACATCTTCATATGCAAGAGAATACCCATTTTATTATCTAGCTACTTGAGGGATGAAACAGTTGAACTAGTATTATGACTGGGAGTCTTATCTTAAAGAAATCACATCTTGTTGGCATTATTTTCTGAAGGAGATCCTTCTTAATTATGTCACATCCCACTGTGTCTCAGATACATGGATTGCTATTGTTGCTGACCTTTGTGTCCACAGATCCTTGTCTGGTGTCACATCTTGTTTATCATGGCTAGGATGTGAAATGTTGCAGGTCTCTTTATGAATGGTTTTGGCATCCCAAGCTGATACATGTTCCCCTGTTTTCCAATGTGATGATATAATATAATTAAGTACGAGGAATAGATAAATCTCTGAAATTCTAAATTCTTTGTCTGAGCACATGTTTATAATCTATTTACAAAAATATTTTGTGACAGAAAAGGCAACCAGTTTTCAGTGATATCTTACAAAGTGTCAAAATACAGTTCTGATATCTGTGTTACACTATGACCTTATATTGATTGTGGTCACCATACAACTTGTTGAATTGTATGTTAAAAATTATTTTCATAATATATGTTTAGTCCTTTGTATTCTAACCTAAGTACACTTGTGATGGGAAATATATTGTAACCCAAATCGAAGTAAGTTTGTCCATATAAAAGATAATATATATTACACTCTAAAATTCAGTAGACTTTTAAATTCTATGAAAAATTTGCCAAAGTGTTTATATGAAAAATATAACTCACCTCCTCAGTTCTACTGTATAAATGTCCTTCTGGACCAGTGATACCCATTTCCAAAAGTTTTTTTTGGTTCTGAAAGAGAAACAGAGAAATATAGATCATTATATTATGCTGCCAAAGGGTTATTACTTTCATTATCACTCATTATTTGCTTGAATTTTCTAAAATAGTTAATTTGAAACTACAATGTTGCAGACTCCCTAGTGGCAGATTGAAATGTCTATGGATTTACAATGCTAGAAACTGAGTTTCAATACCAATTGTGAGCACAGCACAGACAGTCCATATCACACAGTGTTATAGGCTAAGATTTTATTTAACTTTTTGTATTCTTCTTTGATGCCAGGCCATGAGCTTGTAGTTTGATGTTTAGAATTTTCCCAAATGTTTTAGAATAGTTTACACATTATGTAAAATGCAGATGAGTACTAAGTCTGTGAGTTAACTGGTAATCAGTGCAATTAAATCTTGTGTATCCAGTGAAGTAGAAAGAAAAAAAAATTATCAAGATGAATTTCTGTTTACATACAATTTAGTTGTAAAGATGAACTTTAATTATCATTAATTATATAAGCACATTGAGCTTGTAGAATGCAAAAAGATAAAATGCTTTTATTATCATTAAATAGCTTTGAATTTGTACATTTTTCTTTTTATGAATAATACAGAAGATTCTGCAAACATCAAAATGCTGTAAGTTATATCTTTAATATTTTAATTTAGATCTTTGTTTGCTAGAAGGAGCTAATCATCACATAATGGTGCAACATCTAGAAACTTTGTGCAATGAGTTGAAAATGAGTAATGAAATAAAAATTGCAGATTGAGTTAAATAGCAAATTATTGAGTTGATGAGTGATCTAGTTCAGTGTCAGTTAGAAAGAGTCTCATTGTTTGTGATTAATTTGCAAACTAGTTGGTTAGGTGACAATAGTTTTGTAATTTCTGTTGAAACATTATTTGTCAAGTTAGGGCTACCATTGAACATATCTTGCAGCAAATGTTGTTGAATAAATCACTTAATTCATTATAATTGTCTGAGCTATACTTTGTAATATGTTTACCAAATAATCCAAAGGAATCCACTCAATCGTATAATATGTACAAGTAATAATATATTTCATAGTACACTAGCCTGTTCTAATGATACAAATACTTATTTTTAATGCTCAGAAAAGAAAAATAAGGTAAAAACAAGGCATGTAAAAACATTAATTTTTTCACAACTAGCTTTTGCTACCATGTACATGTATATGATAAATTTATACAATCTGGTTAAGAAGTAAGCACACAGAATCACACATAAACATTGCATTTTTTTTGTATGAGTGTATGAGTTTTAGGTCTGTGGTAAATTTATACATATTATGATATTTCAGAATATCAGTCGAGTTGTATAATTAAAAACTTTATTTCACAAAACCATTTAAGTAAATACATATATGAACTTGGAGAATAATGTAACTGATTTATGTAACGTTATTTACTACTATGTACTACTGGGCCTTACACTGGTTTGTACTATGTTAAATGCTCGTGTGTGGGACTGAAACAGAGTGAACATTTATATCACATATGAAGCAAATTTTTTGGCGAATTAGTATTCTTCTTTTTTCTTGTAAATTTCTGTTTATTTTTAAGCTTTTTCCCACTGCATTTTTCAGTGCTACAAAAATAATTTTTGGCTAGAGTTTGTTATTTGTCTTAACCTATACATGAACACTGTCTTAGAAAAACGAGTTCTCTGGAACTTATTTTTGGTAATCTGTTTCAGGTTTTGTTTTTCATTTCAAATGTTGTTACTAATAAGAAGTTTATATGAATATTTGCAATAGATTTTATAACAAATTAGAATTATGTAATGTATTATATATTGTGAAACAAATATAATGTAAGAAAAATATAAACTATCCATAAAATTTTCCAGTTTACTTTACACTTCATCCTTAGACAACAAGCAAATAAATCATCTATGTCCTGTTATCTCTTCATTTTTATGTTCACTCAAGCTTATGAAGCCTGACAGTAAAAATATTCAGATATATGAAGATTTTATTACATAACACTCATGTACCATTATTTTTTAAAAACATGCTTAGTTATTAAAAACAAAAACAGATCTAATTTTATTCAGAGCTAGGTGCATCAAAAGGATATTAGTAATAACTTAAAAAAATACAATTATCAGTACTTAACATATTAAATATGGTAAACATTATTAATCATTCCTATTATAAAACATCATTGTAAAATTATATTTTGAAATGGCATTATATTGATTAAACTACCTAAGAAATATTACTAATTTAAAAAAACAACAATGACATAGATGGTAATATTGAGCTGTGCTTTAATATAAAATTATTAGTAGTCTTATGCAATTCTCAACATCACCATAAACACTTGTTCAGAGGAGGAGCATGTTATATCAAAATGACTTTGGAGTCTCAACACATTGTTACAGTCCATCTCACCATGTCTATTCATGCTTTATCTGATGAACATGCACTCCAACAACAGCCCTGCTGCATAGTTTCCTTTGCAGACATCTCCAGCACAGGTCTGTCATACTCAAAATTATATTTCCTTCTTTCATGCTTTTTATATTATATGTTATGCATGAGGACAATGGTTACCAAGCACCCATTTCAGAATTCAGTCATAAAAAGACCTATTTGTGAAGACTTTGTGAAGACCTATTTCATTCACCAACTATCTGAGATATGTGATGATTGAATAGATATGCAGTGGCAGTAATTTGAGTACATATGACTTGTGTCACTTTTCTAGGCAAAGGTCCAGCTTGAACACATAGCATACTGTGGTATGTGGATGGTATTTTGTTTGCCACTGACATTTGTGTTCAAGAATTCTCATCTGTTACAGGACCTGCACTTCACTTACCATAGCTAGAGTATGACTTGTTGTAGGTCTCTATCTGTATGGTTTTGGTGTCCCAAGTTTGTCACTATTGATTGCATGAGTGCTTTGTTTTGGAAAGGGCTGTTACATACCCTTCCTAAAAGTGATCAATTTTCAGTGGCATCATGCATACATCTACAAAATGACAAACATTATGAAAATGCAGTTCTAGTACATGCCATTCCATCATTACTTTATACTAACTGTTATTGTCTCATGACTTGCTTGTTTGTCTATTAAAAATACTTTTAATATCACATACTCAACTGTCTACAATCTAAAGTTGTTCTTCATGATTTGATCAATGATATTTGATAAACAACATTAAAGCTCATTATGCACAGTTTGGAAAAAAATGAAAATTAGTTCCTGAGATGAATTTGAAACTATCTAGTGACAAGACTGTGAAAAAGCAGAAAAATCTTTGGTTGATTAACCCTGAATTATCCACTGAGTCAGTCAACTGTAAAAAAGAATATTTAAAATGAATAAGAAATGAGCTTACTTCATGTATTATATCACCATTTTCTGCATGAACTTGTGCTATAGCTCCTAAAGCTTTGCATGCCTTGAACACTTCAATCAGTTCTTCATCTCGTAGCATAAGAGAACCTTTATAAGCCATGTACATTTTAAAGGAATTTATACCTGAAAAAAAACACAATTTCACATTTACAAAAACTATTAGGAAATATCAAGAAATAAAATGGATGTATCTTAATTATTATCATGAACAACTGAAGAGATTATATGATCTAGATACATTTGTGAAAAGTATTTATAAAATCAGTGTTTATTTATTATGCCTACATTAGCTTTATGATGTGGTAATCCTTCATTTTTCATTAACTATCATTATGATAATAGTTTATATTTTCCTCTATTGTTTAGTAGGGTTTACTCTTGAGTTTGCATAATTCCTGACTAACAACTAATAGAGTTAGAGTGATCCTATTTTACAATGAGAATAAATGATTGACACCTGTGGTGCTGTGTGTTTTTGTTGTTTTTTTTGTCATAATAGCTATAGCACATGGTTATATGTAACTTAACCATAACTCTGTGTCAATAAGTAATAAGTTCATTAGATGTTGCATCAATAGCCAGCAATTTTCCCCTGTTGATACTTGGGATCGATTGATTAAGATGTCTGAAACAGTGTTATCTTTAAAAATGAAGGGATAAAGAAAATAATTATTAGAAAATAGACTGGATACAACCTGAAATGTGGTTAAGAGTGCTGTGAAATACAATTGATAAGACACTTTGTAAGTGTTATCAAAAGAAATGTTCCCACTGAATAAACAAAATATTCATAAATGATGAACAAATCATAAAAATGTCCTAAAATTCTAACCACAGAGAGAAATGAGATAAAAAATACCACAATAAATAATTCATAGGGAAAGGATACCACATTAGGCATGTCATGTGAAGCTATAACTACATTATGCAAGCCACATAAAATGTTTTCTATTACTATGGGTGCCAGAATGTATGTGTGCAGCTTTAATTGTCTATTATAAACATTTTAACAGTTTTAATTATATATCATAAATATATCAACAGTTTAATTTCAGTAACGAAACAATATTAAAAAATCTTCAAATCATTCCAGAAGTAACTTTGTGAACCAAAATTAATTTTAACACTTTTCCAATAATCATACTAATCAATACAACAAAACACGCGTATTCTAGTATTACTTTGAGAAAGTGTTACTAATTAAGGTATTTTGAAACAGGAAGAGCATGTGAAAAGTGAAATCACTGTATTATTTGATAAACTGGCATTCTTTATATTCATTCTATAGTGAATATGATTATGCTTTTAAGCTAAATAACCTCAGTACTAATAACAACTGATGAAAAACCTTCCATCATACTGTTTATTATATAAATTCAAGAACTGTAAATAATCCAAATGACAGTTACATCTTTTTTTAAAAAGTTATGGTACAATTTTTTTATTAAATACCAATGAAACTTGGCATTTGAAACAAAAAATATAAGAGTTATAATTTTGGCACTGGTATTTCTAAGTTAAACAACACTTTATAGAACACATGAACTGAATGATGATGTCAAAAACCCCTGAGGTTCACCCACAGCCATCATTAGTTTAAAACAGGTAGCTGTAGGGAAAACAATAAGTCAGCAGCATCTGCTGCTAATTATGCAGCTACAATTAACAAAATAGCAGAATTGACTAGTTCTTGATGTTTGTGTTGATAAAAACAACTATGTACACAATTTCACATTTAATAAAAGAACAAATAAAGCCTTATAATGGAGAAATTGTAAATTTTACTAAAGAATGGATCACTATAAGAACCTCACCAACAAAGTACAATCCAATGGAGGCCACAATTTAAGCATTATTATTAAACCCACCCTCAAGTTATGTCAAATGTTGCAGCTGAGAATCATCTGATGAGCAAAACATTGTAAGTAAATTGAACTGAAATATAAACAAAGAGGCAACATAACCAATGTCCTCTTTACAAATGTTTGAAATAACCGTTCCTTTGTAAACATTTAATCCTATTCAAATGTTATGTAAGCTTGACCTTATGATAAATCAAGTTATATTTATTGTAAATTTAAAGCACAGAATGTTTGTAAAAAGTTAGTTTGAATGAACAAATATTTTTTGTTCATAACAATATAAAAAGAGATTAATCAGTTTCTGTAGACTTTGGATAAGCTCAATAAAACAAAAAAAAGTTTTAGAGATCAAGACTGCATTCTGCTAAACCATATAGCAGTTTAAATCAAACAGATTAAAACAAAAGTTTTAAGTGAAAGTAATTAACAACCCAATAGCAAATTAGTACAAAAAAAAAGCATTATTTATGTACAGGGAGAAAGTATTGGTAAAGTCTATTGTATAACAAATATACCAAGCAAAGATTTAATGAAAACAATAACAAATGTATCTTATTGAAGTCTTCACACACAACTGGTATTATCCCACTTATTCATTCTGACATTAAATGAGATATAAATGACAAAAATCCTTGGTTTAAGATTTTACAAACCATGTTCTTTTGTGAGTATTTCCATGTCCTGTTTAATAGTGTCACTCCAAGAAGTCACAGCAACATGAAGAGCATAATCACAGCAAACTTTCTCATCTGCCCAGCCTCTCCATTTTTCATAAGATTCCAGCAAAGAAGAAGTAGTTTCCACCACAAAGTCCACTACAGAAAAACAATAATAAAAACTTTTATGAAGGATAACTAAAAATCAGAATTTAGTGAATAGCTACAACTGTCTGACAAAGTTATGAAGTGAAATCAAAGAGGGAAAAAATTAATATGTTTGCAAATATATTTAACCTTACAATAAAGAAACCACAAACAGCTAGTAATAAATTCACAGACCATTGTAGCAGTTTTGAAATACAAATCTTACTTACTGTAAAAGGTGTAACTTTTATGTAATAAAAGAATAAATTGATTCAGTGATAATATCTGTTTAATGAATGTTCCACAAATAAACAAAAAAAAACAAATGACAGGTATGATATCAGTTATTCAAAAAACATTATATATATATATATATACGTATATAATACCAGTTGAATACATACATACATATATATACACAATGCAATTATAAAGTAAAATTTCATGATGAAAAACATGTTTGAGACACTAGCATTATAATTTATATGCAACATGGCCTTTATCACAGCAATCTTCAAATGGACAACTGGCATAAACTATGATGTTTTTTATTAGCTTGAACAGTAAAAAAATGCCTTTGCAATACATGAATTATTTTTGCTTGTCTGTATCATAAAACAGTTGTATTTTGATTTATCACTGGGTGATGCACATAAATTGTTGGTATGTTCTTGTATTATGTATTTCTTATAAATATTAGTTAAACTATATTTTCAAGTACCTGCTAGTTGAACACAACTGTGCATGTTGTGTTTTTATATCTACATTGAATAGTATCACCATACTGTTCCAAACTCTTCTTACACACATTCTTGTTAGAGCATTTTTGGAAATGATGTACTATTTTGTACTCACTGATCATGGTGGTTCCACCAGCTAATGCTGCTTTGGTTCCATGGTAGAAATCATCAACAGCTCTGGTACCCATAGTAGGGTATTGGAAATGGGTGTTTGTGTCAATGCCACCTGAAATACAGCAACACTGTTCTAAGAAATATTTAATTTTGGCCAACCATTTTTTGAAAGTTAGTCAATTTATTCCTAATTCTTTCTAGATTTTCTTACTTCTATTTTATTAAATCAGGAAATCTATTGAAGCTTTTATTCTATATTTAGTCATAGGTGCTAATCAGGAATGTATCTCTGATCTCACACAGATGATGTGATGTTTTTCAATATTCAAAAGTGATGAATTTCATCAACCCATAACTATTATAGAATATACTTCTGTTTATGTATGTTTACATTGTACTTCTATAAGTTTCCATGCAGCACCTGCATTTTGTTATGACATTCTCATTTATTAGCTATCTAATGGTTGTAAACATGTTAGTTATTTTACACAGGTAAAGATCACATACTCTAGCCTTTGCTCTTAATGACCAATCTATATGTTCATGTTTGTATATGGGTTTTGTGAAGAGTTGTCTATTTGAGCTGACAGTACTAAAACCTGTACAAACAAGTTGGCTAAACATTACCTGCAGAACATTAGCTAAAACATGTAGTCCATGCAACCAGGGTTAACATCACTCTTGGCGTGACTCTACTTTAAGGCTGTCACATATGGTTAACTGACTGTGCAGTACTATGAACATTTCATGATAGACTGGCTCTACAGTGCTGTGTGCAATTTGTGACTTACTGGATACAGAATCTCATGTATATTTTGTGATTAGCTATTAGTAGGCTATTGAAAGGTATGTACATTTAGATATTATTTAACTTTGTTGAGCTCAATGAACTTCATTTTTAGCTTCTAATGCCTTGTGTTATCTTATTTCATTGACTGTTTCAACTGTGCATGATAGTTTTCTATTTCATTTTTAAGGTAACCTTCAATTACGTTTAATACAAACTTTTTTCTCACCTTCAGTCTCCAGTTCTCATTTTAGTGTCAATAAACTCATTGTTCTTTAAAGTTCAGTATCTTTTTTTTTAAATGCTAGAGTCGATTTTTATTTTTCATAGTGTTTATTCTATTTCTAACTTATTTCTAAAGTGATTTTTCTACAATTATTTCTAGTACAGCAGTATGTCTCCGGACTTACAATGCTAAAATCAGGGGTTCGATTCCCCTCGGTGGGCTGAGCAGATAGCCCTTTGTGGCTTTGCTATACGAAAAAACACACACAAAACTCACTTCAATTGCAAAAAGTTATATTTACAATAAATTCTTCAACTAACTGAATCAACAAGTTTTCTTACTGTGGTATTCAGATATTTACATATACTACATCCCAGACTTTATAAGTAGCACCTAGTTGATTTATATGTTACTCTTTTAGTTTATCCCTTAAATATGTTGTTTGTTTGTTTTGGAATTTTTCACAAAGCTACTCGATGGCTATCTGTGCTAGCCGTCCCTAATTTAGCAGTGTAAGACTAGAGGGAAGGCAGCTAGACATCACCACCCACCGCCAATTCTTGGGCTATTCTTTTACCAACGAATAGTGGGATTGACTGCACATTATAACGCTCCCACGGCTGGGAGGGCGAGCATGTTTGGCGCGACGCGGATGCGAACCAGCGAGCCTCAGATTACGAGTCGCACGCCTTAATGCGCTTGGCCATGCCGGGCCTACTGGTTCGGAGACCAGAACATAGTTATTTTTTTCGAATACCATTTTCAGAAAATCAATGTTGAAATTTGATACAATTTTCTAGTATTATCTGAATTATCTAATGATGGAGTAATTCGTTCTGATAACATGCGATATTTCATGTTTTCATAACGTCCCCACGCCTGGAAGGACAAGCATGTTTGATGCGACGAGGATTTGAACCCGCGACCCTCAGGTTACGAGTCGAATACCTTAACCCACCTGGCCATGCCGAGCGGATGGGACGGATTTGCTATAATATATTCATATCAATATTGACGTTTGTTCCAGTTAAATATATTATTAGAAATGCATGTAACGTGTACGGGTAGACGTGTATTGCAAAATTCCCGACAATTCACAAAATTTGTAGAAGATTCTCGAGTGAAAGAGTCAACAACATGTTTTACGAAAGCACTAGCGTATCATCAAATATTTTTGCCAACTGAAGTTTTTAGAACTTCGCCTTAACGTTTATAAACTGACACGTTTAAGAGACAAATTTTTATTGTTGGTTTGCTGTAGTTAGTATACTATAAACCTTCGGAAGCTATAACTGTGGTAAACGTTTATTAGTTCATAATACTCGAAATGTATAAACTGTTTAACTTCAGAGAATTACCTTCGGATTTTAGTATTTTCACGAGTACATTAGATATTTTCGTCGGTGAATAAACTTGTAAAGCAGCTAGCTAGCTGTTAAGTGAGCCCTCATTAAAATATGCAGTTTTAGACCAGATATAAGACTCAGTGTTGTCTGTAAGTTTGTAAACCTCTTGTATATAAACCATTATTTGTAATAACTGTTTGTAATAATCATTATTGTAAATTGTACTATTGTTTATATATTAAAATATATTTGTGTTAAGAAATAAAACGGTGTATCAATCTTGTTGGCAAATATCATAAATTTGATACATACCAACATTCAATTATATTCTGAGTTCAAATTTCAGGCTATTTCAAATAGTAATACATAATATAATAAATTAAAGACTTGTACAAGATAAATTATAATACATAACATTGTAGGATAGAATTTCGTCCAAGATAAATCATAATACGTAACAAGGTATGTACAGTTTGGGTTGATTAGTTGCTTTCATTATTTTCTTGCCCACCAGTGGCTCAGCGGTATGTCTGCGGGCTTGCACGCTAAAATCCGGGTTTCGATACCCGTGGTGGGTAGAGCACAGATAGCCCATTGTGTAGCTTTGTGCTTCATTCAAAACAAACATTATTTTCTTAGCCTCCTGTGATTTTGCTCACTCTGATGTTTCAGAAGTTAAATCACAAAAATATCATAAAATATTTTGTAATCCTACTATATAAATTTAATCACGTTTAGAAATAAAAAAGCTTTATTTCAAGAAACGAATTATTCATATAGCTTTAAAAATAGCTTATCTTATTTCATGCATCAGCAGATACCCTGTGCAGTTTCTATTAGCACTTTGTTTTCATGCTATAATGTGTTTGAATTCATATTTTCTATTAACTTAAAAAGTGCAATTTTTTTCACTGCTATGTACTTGATAAAAATAGTATTTTGTGATTTCTTTCTATACTGTTTTTCTACATAATAAAATAATGTGTCAGAGCTTAAATTATTTAACCAATCCAGGCTGCAGTTGAAACACAAGTATCCGGAATAAAGTATTATATCAGATAACTATTTCACAAACACATAATTGTAATAAACAAATGGCAGTGCGCGATGGTAAAACAAACAAAAATATTTATTGACAATTCAATACATTAAATTAAAATTGTCTTTTCTTTAGAACTTTGGAGAGCAGAAATCTCCAACAACTTCAAACATCAGATTTATTAGTTCTAAATTACTATTTTAAGCGGTGGCTAATTTCAAGTTGAGGTAAAACATATAATATTATATATTGAAACAGTTAACTTATATGTACTCCAACAAATCACTAATAAAAATCATGGTATGCTGTTAGATAGTTTACAGTTATATCTTACCTGGAATAACTAGTTTCCCTTTGGCATCAATAGTTCTAGTGCCTCCAGGAATGATGAGCTCTTTACCAACTTGCCTGAAGAATCAAACGAAAAAGTGGATGAAAACTTATTGAGTGCGTTTGGTACAATATTGTAACCAATTTTAGTTTCTGTAAAGTTAGTTGTATTTATAGTACTAAAACAGTTAATAGTTTATCAGGCATTACTTGGGTAGTTTTCTTCAAAGAAACAAAAACACATTACATTTCAATCCTTAGCACAAACTTTCTTCTTTTGTGTATAATAAACGTTTGGTTGTTATGATGCATCTTGTTTCAAGTATTGTAAGTTTGGACGATATTTCTGTTGTTGTTTTTTATTATTAGATAAACATAATAGCACGTACAGCTCACACAATGCTAACGAATTTATTCCTACAGAAACTTTGCTTATACAATAGTATTGGCTACATTCCAATTTGCAGAAGTTGTAGGCCTAAGTTTCTGACAACATTTCAAAAGAAACTTTGGTATTAGTGTTATGTATCTCTAACTTTAAATAATTACTGAATTACTTGGCTATTTGACTGAATAACTTAATCGTGATAAGTTTCACTGTTAATACTGGAATAAATTGCCCACAGATCACTCTTAATTTCTCATTACCTGACTGCTTCAATGATTATAGTAGTTATAATGTGCCTTTGTTTCTATATACTGCGCAAAGTTTCTAAATTATTACATTATAATAAAATTTTAAATATTATCACACTTTTTATTATTGGTTTAACTATATCAAAGTAGTCTGAAATATGTTCACATGTATATGTGATACTGATATTACATAGTTGTTATAAAAAAAACACAATTAACTAATAGATATGCAGTATTAAAATGGACCAATTTAATATACTAAAATTAAAATTGTCTATACTGATATAGATAAGCCAATTCAAGCTTATTGCTAAAATTTAAGCTCTGAAATTCGTACCAATTATTCCGGAAGAAACTATAGAGTCAAGTGTTAAATTAATATAACTTTATTTTTCTTTTAATAAATTTATACCCACCATCCACCTCTAAAGAACAGAAAACTAAAAAGTCTAGACCCAACCTTTACTTGTTCAAGATTCCTTGCTGGTACAGCGATAAGTCTTCGGATTTACAACACTAAAATCAGGGGTTCGATTCCCCTCAATGTACTCAGCAGATAGCCCATTGTGGCTTTGTTATAAAAAAGCATACATATATATACTTTTCAATAATTCGTTGGTGTAACTGTGTAAGATGCCGGCCTCAACTACTACTGATGGCAGCTTGCTCTAAAATTAAATCACCCTGTTATAAAGTTAAAACTATCAGAATACAACATAAAGAAATAAAATGTTTTTATCCTATCAACCCTACTTGGATAATTTTTTATACTTCCACAATGTCATCTCTTACGTTTCAAGTCAAAAGATCTTCTCCTATCCCTGTAAAACAACTATTCCGTCCCCAGAATAATTTTAATAGCTCTCCTTGAACCTTTTCCAAATAATTAAGTCAATATTTTTTTCTTAGATAAAGATACTACAACTGGAATGAGGTCTTACGCACCTTTCGTATTGTTTATTGTATCATCCTTACTTAAACCAGTTCACCATATATAAGATAAACAGTGAATTCAGTTTGATTGCTTGTTTGTTTGTCTGTTTTTTTAATTTTACGCAAAGCTACACAAGGGCTATCTGCCCCTAATTTAGAAGTGTATGACTATATGGAAGACATCTAGTCATCACCATTCACCGCCAACTCTTGGGCTAATCTTTCACCAACGAGTAGTTAGGTTGACCGTCACATTATAACGCCCCTACAGCTGAAAGGGCGAGCATGTTTGGTATGACGGATATTCGAACCTCCCAATCTTAAATTAGGAGTCGAGTACCCTAACCACCTGGCTATGCCGGGCATGTGAATTAACACTCCTACGAAAATTGGGGCCTAATAGGCCCCAGAGCAACTTGAAAGGTTATTAATATTAGGCTAATAATTTTGTATTTAAATGAAATTGCCATTAACTGACCCTATCCCTTTATATTTTAAGGAGCAAAAACATTTTGACGAAATAATATTTAATTTTTTTTTTAAACATCCACTAAGGGTATTACTTTAGTGGATGTAAATATTTTTTTCGTAGGAGTGTTAAGTTAATTTCCTGTTATCATGGCTGTGTCGCTACACGCTAGTACAGCGGTAAGTCTTGTGATTTACAACGCTAATTTCAGGGGTTCGATTCCCCGCCGTGGGCTCAGCAGATAATCAACCCGATGTGGCTTTGCTTTAACAAAAAAACAAAGAATAAACTATCATGGCTGTGTTAAATAATGTGAAGGACTAGTAGTGGGTACCATTATTTTAGGGTGCTAAGTAGATTATTTTTTACAGTTTAAAATATTTCTGCCAAAAGATGTGTTCAGATATTTTTCGTGCATGAAATTAGGTGAAAGGAATTATAAAAGTCATGAATACGTACTAATTCAATGCAGAAATGTTTATATTTCATGAAAAAAACTTTCTGGGACTCCATAAGATTTATATTACAAAAGGTAAGTCTCATGTTATCATTTGTTTTTTTTGTATTGACTTTTGTAAAGCTCATCCATTAAAACAGGTGATAAAACAGGTCTCATGTTATCATTTGTTGTTTTTTTTGTACTGAATTCTGTAAAGCTCATCCATTAAAACAGGTGATACAGAAACCTGTACAAATTGGTATGGGATGATGAGGAATGTTTGTGAAATAACAGTTGTTGTATGTGGTTTAAGACTTTGAATTGTTAGAACATAAAAATTGAAGCATCCATATAATTCCTTTTCTCTCTCATAGTACCACTCTTTGACTCTTGGTATGATTTTGAACTTTTTTCTGGAATCGGTATTTTGCATATTTTTAACTTACGTTTTGGATGTCAGTTTGTTGTTTTGTAGCAAATGTTTACATATATTTACTGATATACTTCCTAAGCAAACTCACAGTCATGTACACAATTGGCATAAAGTTATTTTGGGAAATACTGCAGCTTTTAAGTTGGTGATATTTATACCAGTCTTCCTGAAGTGAACTATATGAGTTGCTCTCTAATACAGAGCAAAAATCTACAACAGACTGTATAAATCAGGTGATATGTGTACAGTTTTCCAGAATCAAAATTTTATTTTACCTGATGTAGTTCGTTTTTTACAAATCCTAATTAAAAGTATGAAAGAGATAAATATGACAATTCGGTCTGGTTGCTAAGTTATAACAGCAAAAATAATTTTACAGTAATGTCTTTGGTTCCTACTACTTTGGAATATTTTTAACAATGTGATTTCTTCACTGGGTGAAAGACAAGGAATTGGTTTAGAACGTACAGAAAACCAGTTAATTAATGTTCCCTGAATGAACCATTGTTTTTACTGGTAAATAATTATCTTACAGCTGAAAATTTTGTAGATTGTGACTCAGTATTTACGAAGTCAAATCGCGATTAATTGTTTGTTTGAAATGGAAGAAAAATGTTTACCTATTGTTCTCAAATAGTTTTAATTATTACCATGGAAACATTTTCGAACCTTGACAGATATTGCCCAAATTTTATTTCATTATTATTTCACCACAAAGTTGTTGTTATTCAAGCATTTTCTCTTCGCTAAATTAAGTATTTTCTTAGTTTTCAACAACTTGTTTAGCCTACTTCCATTGTAACACAGTTTTTACTTCCTCTGGAAGAACGTCTGCCCTAAACGCTCTGCTCAAAATCAAACTGTACAAATTGTTCAGTAAGACGAGTCAATTTATTCTTTATTGTAACTTATCCAAGTTTGTCTTTTCACGTCTTACGAAACAACATTATTAAATAAGGAAGGGCTTTTTTAGCACAATTGAAATAGTAGTTAATATAACATCTATAGTAAATTATCTAAGATTGCTTATCAACATTCTCAAGCTGACGTTCTTCATGTCATTATGTAACGTGGGAAGTCGTAAAAATGCGTTAATCCATATACGTAGGTAATGGTTACACATGACTAGATGTAGAATATATATATACATGTACAATTAAAAGAAACACAACGTTGAATTAATTGCACAATAAATAAGTTATAAAACAAACAAACAGGGAAGAGCCACTTCAGTTTACTGAAATGTAAAACAGTTAGAAATTGTGAACTTACCTGATAATTCCATCCTCTACATAAATATCACCATCAAACATTAAATCATCGTTGACAATCTTCCCTCCTTTGATCAGTAGCCGGGTTTGGGAACTCTACAATTAACAATAAATAATATTTATTGAGTTCCAATCAAACCCAACAGCAACAATACAAAAATAACTTCATTACGTTTTTGTCATTTACATATAATAATATGTTTCCAAAAGGGTTTTTAGGAGTTAAATAAGGACTTATGTATCTAAATACTTTAATATCAAGAAGTTTAAAAAATACCTCAATTATTTTATAAACTTTTATAAGAGACTGGATGGATGATTAATGTACGAATTTGTCGCTTTCTGTTAAGTGTTTAGTTGAGAAAATTACCATGAGGGAAAAAAAATCACTATATAAAAAACGTTTGCATATAATAATTTTTCTTTTATAAGATTAAATACTCAAGGTTGATGAAAGTTAGAAAAATATCTTGTTTTCGATACGATTTTTTCTGTACTTTCCACTGATGGCACTGCACCCAGTCGCTGTGATGAAAACATTCTATGAATACTATCAAGCAAAAGCATCTTTAAGACATTCCAAACGTTTAATCTCATAAGGTTATTATTTTCATTGCTTTCTTAGAGTAAAGCAACAAAATGTGCAATTTGATCTCTGTCTACCATGAGGAATTGAATTCAGAATTTTTAGCTTTGCAAGTTCATAAATTTACTGTTGAAAACTCTTATATTTCCATACGGTGTACTAAACAAGTTATTGCTATGGGCCAGTATTTGTGCTTTCTTCCCTTTATTTAAGGCTATATTGTTTCACAGGTATTTGGGAGGAAGTACTTGACAATGTTGTCCTTACGGTCAAGACTTTTTGGAAACATTGTAGTTTAATCACTTTTTAGAAGAAGGAAGGTGTATTGTCTAACGTATTTTGAAGAAAGATGTATTTGGCAATACTCAATATTGTCCATATAGTGATACATTGTAGTTTTTTTATTTGTTTAGGGGGTGGTGGAGTATATTGTTTTACATATATTAAATGATAATGTGGTAGACAACAGGCAATTTATTTCATTTGAAATCTGAGTGGTACACTCTTATTATCTTCTCATAGAGTAGATGCAATTTAAGTTTAAAAACAATGATGTATTGCTAATAGTTTATTATTAGACTGTGAAATACAAATCCCAAGTTTTGATAGTCGTTAAAAGAGTACTTAGCTCTAACAAGTTCTTCACATTACAATAAGGCAGTCACATGTTTGGAACTAATGGTTAAAGTTTAAGTGCATAATTATAGTCAACGTGTATATGTGTTTAGCTGTCTAACAAACTGTTAACCTTTCAATTGCTATTCTTTTTCTTTTTTTTTTTTTAACAAAACAACTATTTAATGAGCCTATGGCCGAAACTTTTCATGCAACTCACAAGTGTTTTCGATTAATATTTGCAATCGTAATTTCACCAGGTTCAATGTAATGCGAATAAGTACGCTTACAGTGACTCCTAATTTTTAATATTTAAATTACATCAGAGTAATATTATGCTTAAACGTCTAGTGTATGTCCTGTTTTTCACATTAGCTTTTAGGCCTACCGACTAAGAAGTGATTAATCAAGAACCTCCCACAAACATATCCTTAACTTGCATAGTAATTTCAAAATTCCAAATGAATATTTCGAGCGTTACCTGTGCAAACAGATGTTTGTATAATTAAATGTTTCTACTCCTTTCCGATGTTAGAAAAACATGCAAATTCAAAAAGTATTGATAGAAATGAATAAAAACACTTCTTTGTTCTGGCTCCATAGACTTCTTGGAAAACGTTAGTTTCATTCTAATAAATAATACATGTAATATAGTCAACAATAAAACGTAAAATGATCGTTTATTTATAAAGTCTAAGTAAGAGTTGCGAGTGTAAGTTGATTTTTTGACATATGCTTGAAATTAAATTAAATACAAAAGTAACAGAAATATAGCAATAAATACATTCTGATATATATATATATATATATATAGATAGATACACACACACACACACACACAAGGTTTTAAACACTTAACAAAATTATTTACTTATGTCGTAAGTTTGTTAAAGTAGCTTGTAGACACTCTGTCTAGACAAATTTTGGAATCAAACCTTACCTCGTGCTGTATGTATTATTTTTAATACTTATTTGTAAGCGACGAACGACAGGAATTCTTCTTATACGTGTCACTAAGTTCAATTTATAAATTATACAGTTAAGTTTGTTAATAACCCCACCGTGTTATTAGTATCACAGCATATATAGTACACTTCCTTGTCAATAGACGTCTACATACATTAAAAGTGCCACTGTACACTTATTACATGGGCCCGGCATGGCCAAGCGTGTTAAGGCGTGCGACTCGTAATCTGAGGGTCGCGGATTCGCATCCCCGTCGCGCCAAACATGCTCGCCCTTTCAGCCGTGAGGGCGTTATAATGTGACGGTCAATCCCAGTATTCGTTGTTAAAAGAGTAGCCCAAGAGTTGGCGGTGGGTGGTGATGACTAGCTGCCCTCCCTCTAGTCTTACACAACTAAATTAGGGGCGGCTAGCACAAATAGTCCTCGAGTAGCTTTGTGCAAAATTAAGAAAAAACAAACACTTATTACAGCTCCAACTCGTTTCAACTTTTCTTTATTACTGTAAACGTTAACACTTTCTATCGTTACTCGTAATTACAACACATTGAATTTAATGTTTACAATTATATGAATAACATGATAGAAATTTGTGTTTATAGCTTTTGCAAGTCGTTAATTCTCAAAAGGTAATTTAGGGGAATAAAATGGAATCAATTTATTGTATTGCTATAGCACTCTTTCTTTACCCTTGAAAAGAATAGGCCAACTTGCTGAAAGTTCCAAAGTTTTATCGTTTTCTTATTCTATTGGTTTATTATCATGAATATTTATTTGTATTTTAGACGCGTGTCACTAAGTGACACGCGTGTCTCATAATGACGGTGAGCCACAATTATCAAAACTGTAATGTTGTTATCACATGGTTGTGTAATAGATTGATACAAATTTATAAAAACAAAATTGTCATAATATTTTAAATAATAGAATTTTTTACAAACATATTCATAATCGAGAAAAGAAACTATGTAGAAATACTGTAATATTTTTACAAATTATGTAAAAAAAGTTTAAATTTTAAATCTGTAAAATCTCACTATATAAAGATGCTAGAACATGTATCGCGTTTTTAGAATAAATATAAGTAATAATTTCTCAAGATTCAATGATTGTCTGATAATTTACTAAAGTATTTTTCATTCCTGATAGTTTTTAATGCAATTAATTTTTGTTTGTTTCAAATGTTCTTGCAGAGCTGCAAAAAAGACTACCAGCATTTCCTGTTCCTGTTTTTGAACATATTTCAATTACTTTTATATAACGAGATAAATAATTTGCCTCCTAGTGGCACAGCAGCATGTTTGCGGACTATCAACACTAAAAACCGGATTGAGACAATCGTAATGGGCTGAGAGCAGATCGCCCTTGGTGTAGCTTTGTGGTAAACTATAAACAAACAGAATGCCTACATAACACCCTTGCTTAGGTTACTCTATTTGAATTGCGAGATTTGACTATCACTCATAAAGCGCCCCAAAAGTGTAGAAGAAAATTTTGCAGCAATAGTACTTGAACCAAGAATCCTCGCCCAGTATGATTATATTGAACACATATCTAATGAACGTTGTGACATACTTAATTAAAAATACGTCTGTCTAAACGTCGTATTAGTATTTGGATACGTGTGTTTTTCTTATAGCAAAGCCACATTGGACTATCTGCTGTGTCCACCGAGGGAAATCGAACCCCTGATTTTAGCGTTATAAATCGTAGATTATCGCTGTCCCAGGTGGGTACTAGTATTCTAAACACATCATTTCTAACGTTTTTAAAAATATGTGACAATAACTCGAGTTTTATTCTGCTTCGGTCTCTAGTATTTTAAATATGTTATTTCCAAAATTTTGACCTCAGAACTTCAAATGATTTCTGACACAAACAGAAAAACATTTATTTATTTTTGACTGACATAAACTTATACCTTAAAGTAATCAATCCTTCGCTTTGTTTTACCTAAATCGATCATACGTATTAATTATAAAGTGTTAATATTTTTATTAATTTACAAGAAGCATAATATTTATTGCTTATTTTCATGTCAAAATAAGTTGCTTTCAGTAAAAAAAAAACAATTATATAATATTGGGTAAAACGAAACTGAATTACGTGACGAAACATAAAAGAAAAATGTATATGTTTTATAGACAGATAATACACATAAAATGCGAAGATGAACAATAAACTATCTACACTTTGCCTCGGAGAATCGTATCTTGGATTTTACATTGAAAGTCCGTAAGCTGGATAGACAAATGGATAGATAAAAAAGTTAAGTATAGAAACAAAGTACGAAAGCGAAGATTATATGAATAAAACTTTGTGTTGAGCTTTCATACTAACATTCATGTTTGTGTATGAAAATGAAGTTTATCGTGATTTTTACGTGTGGTCTCTTCATACCTCAACAGCGCCAAAATTATATTTAGCAATACGAGTCTAGTGTATAAGTAAAGTAACTGTTTGTGTTTCTACCTTTAGCTCATAATACTAAAGAATTTGTATTTTATGAACACATAACGTGACATCGAAAGTAACTATAGCCTAACGGAAAAAAACAACAACAAACTGAGACTGGGATGTTTTATTTTTGCAAAGAGGTGTCAGTGGTAGATTTAAGGTTGTGTAAACCAAGGACTAATAATTTTAGTGGGACCTACATCCATGTAACTTTTCACAGAATAAAATTATCAATGGATCCCCATTAAGACCATGGGCCCTGGGGCTGAGATATCTCTTAGCCCCTATTTAAATGCGCTGTTGAAGGGGTGAGATTACCAACCTTGAATTAGACGATGTTGTTTTGTTGTTTTGGAATTAAGCACAAAGCTACACAATGGGCTATGTGTGCTCTGCCCACCACGAGTATCGAAACCCGGATTTTAGCATGTAAGTCCGCAGACATACCGCTGAGCCACTGGGGGGCTGAATTAGACGAACAAGCAAACTTATTCCTGTGTTATGGACGCTAGTTATAACTATGATTTCATAAACAAACACCAGACATTCACTTTAAACACACACATATAATTACATGTGTTTGTGTGTGAATCATTCCTGAATATCAGCTGAGATATATCAAATGATCACACTGATACACAGAAAGACATGAATAGGTGGAAATCATTAATAGGTTATCTTTATAACTGTTTCATGATTTTGACTTTAAAGACATGGATTTCAAAACCATAAGCGGTGTAAAAAGTTTGAATTTGGGAGATTGAGGGCATTTTATTTGCCATTTTAACCGCGACCATTAAATTCAAAATTAAAACAGTAGTTCCTTTCCCTATTATATATAGATATAGAGACTTATTTAAAAGTCTCTATTTCCAACTTAAAGATCAATAAATCTTTGGACAGATTTCGTTGCCTGTGCCTGAAACTTCATTTAAAACTTCAAAGAAAGAACACCAACTTTATCAGGAATGAAATAGGGTTTGATTTGGTTTGTTCTGAATTTCGCGCAAAGCTGCTCGAGGGCTACTTGTGCTAGCTGTCCCTAATTTAGCAGTGTAAGACTAGAGGGAGGGCAGCTATTCATCACCACCGACCGCCAAATCTTGACTATTCTTTTACCAACGAATAGTGGGATTGATCGTTACATTATAACGCCCCCATGGCTGAAAGGGCGAGCATCTTTGGTGTGACGGGGATTCGAACTCGCGGTCCTCAGATTACGAGTCGAGTACCTTAATCACCTGGCCATGTCGGCTCACGAATTATGGAAGGCAGATCTGAAATGTTATCCAAATTACGTAGTAAACTTGAACTCATTTCTACTTTCCAGTAAAGATGTTAAGATTTTCTTCATAAAGTTATACTCGTCCTTTCGACAGAAATATATGGATAAACTACCTGGAACAAAACTTAAATATTGTACAAAAGCAGAAAAGCCTTTTTTAAAACACCTTCTAAGAATAAAGTTATTAATCACAGATAAAAAGTAGCAATGGACAAACATTTGAAAGTTTCACAAAGAAACGAAACAGAATCGTATTCTTTCTTCAAGTACTCTGCAGACTAAGGATATTTATTACTTATGAAATATTCCAAATGATCATATAATGCACTAACTTATTACTAAAAAAAACTTTTTTGTGTAGGGGTATGGGCCACAAATAACATACAATGCTCGACCATGTGTGTGTGTGCATGAATATGAGTGTTTAACGTGATCCCTCCCCCTCAGGGATACGCCAATGTTACATTAGATATCCAGAATAAGAGATCATGTAATTAATTACAAAATGTGAAGTCACAAACTAAATGTGTTAAGAAAATGAAACGAATTGTGTAAATCAATCTTAACCCTAAACCACAACCATTATTTTCCTTAATCAAAAAGTGATGACAAGGACCAATTACTTTTTACTACCAATAGTTAAAATAACGCACATATTTCTGTGTTATTTTGTTTGTAAATGTGATTTACTCTCATATAAAATATCGTGCTACCTTATATGTTTATTTCAAAATTTTGCGCAAAGCTACACAATATTTACCTAGACATATCTGTTCCTAATTTTGAATTGACAGGATATGTGGGAATGGCAACTAGTCAATAGTACCCACCACAAGTCATTATTATCTGATTGACCGAACCATGAGAGCTGATCGTCACTTTTATAATGAACCCACTAAAACGGAAAACTTTTTTTTTTGGTAAAGGGTCGCAAACCATGAACCCAAAGATTCACTGTTCGGCTACATTAACTAAATGCCAATGACTAGGAAAGATAAAATTAGGTCATATCCGTAACAACACATCAATGTGTATGTTTGAACTGTTTTTTTTACCATACTGTTTATTTATGTTTTCAAAGGAAGTAAAAAAATCGGCTTGATTCAATACTGCAAGTTTCATTGTCAGGTTATAATAACATCAACTGAACTTACGAAAGCACTATTAATAAAGTTGTAAAGCTGTTTTTATTTGTTTTAGTTCGCGTTTCCACACTCTCCTCCGTTACGTGAAAGTAAAGTTATCGACCATCAGACTGAGACACAAAGTGTTAGATGATATTAATAACGAAAACAAAACACGATGTTTGACAAAGAAATCATGATATAAATCATTAACTTACTGCTCGTCTTGTTTCCATGGTTTTCTATATTCTTCAACATCGGCAGTGCTTATACAACGATGAACAAGTAGTGTTAGTGAAGTACCACCTGCATACGGTTTCAGAGCACAGTGACTAAATTAAGCTAAAAATAAACCTTGGCACCCAAACTACATATAGAGCTAAACTTCTACTGATAACGAGGGATGACTCTCCTCAAGGAGAACGTTTTGTCACTGTCCTAAAATTATGTTTGTAGAAACAGTACATGTGTAGGTTTTTTTACTCTCCCAACTCTTGTACGTGTATTCGGTTGTTAGGAAAACAACAGAGTCTAAAGATGTAATGATAAATCGATGTTTCAGATAATGTATTTTGATGGTTTAACTTTATGAAAATTCGAATCTGTATCTAAAAATAATACAAAACGAAATATCTGTTGGTGTGTAAAGACTTTTTTTACAGTTAACTGTTGTGTTTGTTTTAGAGCAAAACCACATTGGGCTATCTGCTTTGTACACCGCCGGGAATCGAGCCCTGGAGTTTAGCGTTGCAGTTTCTTAGGTTTACCGTTAGCCCACTGGAGGCTTTTCATGATTAAGCGGGGATTAAAGATCGTACGAGAGACATGTAGAGCAAAGAATTTGTGTTTTTTGATACATGGGCATTGGGCTTACGATTAAAATACTAACAGACAGAAACAGTCGTTGTAGACGGCTACTGCGATAGATGTACAAATTCATTCAACTATTATTATTTTTAAAGATCTCTCTTTCATTCCCTGATCCTATTCTATTTCTCTGTGACATCCACAAGATGTACAGATTTTAGGACAGTCATGCATGACCGTTTAACATTAATTCCGTCAACATCAGACTGAAAGAGTTTTTCTGCTTAACGTTACTACGACGAAAACAGTGAGCGTTCGAGCTTGTCCTACATTTAGGATCGGATTGGGCAAAATCCCGGTGGGCCGGTGACGCCTGAATCAATAGAGTGGTAGCTTGGTTATACTCTCCCAGTGCTACTGACTAACCTGCTGTATATGTTTCTTTATATATATATCATTTTGATTTCGAGTATCTGCCCGCGCCATTTTAGACTCCTATCACGACCCTGTATACATTCTCGTCCGCTCAATGTTCACTACTGCAGACGATTATTGACCCTTAACGTTTGGAAATGCAAGGCGTATTTTTAAACTATTACTATTTTCTTGTCTTTATGATAATATGTTCAAAGAAATATTTATTAGAGTAGACTTAACGTTAAAGTTACAGACACGGAGTCTTCACACTTGGCATGCATTCCCATTTGACATTAAAATCAAATGACAAACCTTAAAACTTTAAGACCTTTTCGGAACCCAAACAGTCGACCAAAGTGTATCTCTTATTTAAAACGAAAACTAGCATAACTTTCAAACTTTACACGCACATATTTATTCTCAACTTTTGAATAAACAGTCCAAAATAATGGATACCGCATTGTCATTCAAGAAGAGTGAGTCTGACAGTGTGTGTGCCTTTTCTGAATAACCTGAAACTTTTTGAAATCCCTCTAAAGTTTATTCTGGACACCTTCCACTGGTATTTTATGGACATAGTTGGCTGGCCTCTCTTTGTCCCTCTATGTTTAATTGATTAACGATCAGAACCAACGCTTCAGACGTATCATACATTTTGATCTTTGGTTTACACTTAATTTCAAGGACAGTATTTGCTGTTTGTCTTTTGTTATTTAGCTAAAACTGATGCCTCCTTCACTTATCATTGTTTCTTAAACGAAGTTGTAAAAGATACCAAACATTTATTTCTATTTCCTATAACAAATTAAGCACACCCTGATTTCCAGTATACGAGCCTATGGAAATGTCCTTTTGCCTACTAAAGTCAAATCAAATTTCATTTTATTTGTTCAAGATCTCAATTTAACTCAGTGAGGTCACATGACATGGTAAATTTAATATTTTTATAATGTGCTATACACTGCAAGGTAAGGAGTAAGTGAAGTATAAAACCGTATAAAGTTTTGAACGTTATTTTACACAATAAAATAGACCTACTAACAAGGTTGTTCCAAAACATACTAACTATAAAAAAAGTCGTTTCCAGGTGGATCAGAGGTAAGTCTGTAAACTATATTTACATTAGAATTGTATGAACAGATATATTTTGTGTATTTTTAAAGAGTCCAAAATAATAAGTATATATCTGTTCATACAGTTCTAATGTATACATAGCTGTATATTTTAAGGTCACATTTATGGTTGCAGCCATGAAAAGGCAAAAATAAGAGGGAGTTCTCAATAGCCCTGGCACTTGAAATAATTATTTTATGGAAGATAAGAGTAAAGTAATCTAGACACCTTTTGCTTCTTTTCAGTTTTTATCAGCTACACTGATGTGCGACAGCAATACCAAGCGTGGTACGCGCCTATACCCAATTAGATTTTATTACTCATCAGAATCCTTTCCAGCCTACCCTTAAATGGAAATTATTTTAGAAATGATTAGAGTAAATTAATCTTCAAGAGTTTGTCCTTCTGACTTCAAAAACGTAATTTGGTCTCAAATCGGTTGAGAGATGATAGAGCTATGAGCTAAAGGTTTGTACTTTATATTTATACTTTCTATTTCATTTTAAGCTGAGAATTATTTCTATTAAAAATTACCATAGAACATTCGTTGATAATTTCTGCAAAAAAATCAACTTCCTGATTTATTTATGTTTCTAGCTACCGTTTGGTCAGTGGTATACTTGCAAACTTATAATACTGAAATCCAGATTCGATTCTTCGCAGCGGACACAGTGCAGGTAGTCCACAGTGTGGCTTTCCGTCACAGACAAAAATAACAATAAATAAACATTTTTGCGTTTCTGTGATTTGAGGAGTAACACGCTAATTCAGTCAAAAAATGTCCGCTAGATGGTGCCACGTATAAGCAATAGCTTAATTTAGTTTTGTTGTTTTCAATTAAGCACAAAGCTTAATGTTTTCCGCCGTATTCAAAGTGCACAACTGTTATTGTCATTTTGGTCTGTCAATCAGTGCCTTAACATGTGTAACATCACATACTCTGAGCTTGTAACGTTATTACATATATTTCTCTTTAAAATAACAAAATATTCCTTTTACGTTTCTTGTTTTGAAGAGTATATGTTAATATGAGAGGTAATCAATTCGAAGTATCAGTTATCAAAACTCATATCACATGAAAAAAAGATTCGAGTGACAAAACAGAAGAACGGTAAAACGAAGTTTCAGAAAACGTGTTAAAGTCATAGAGATATTCTTTAGTTAATTATTGATTACTTTATTACTGTCTGTAACCTACTGTTGACGAAACTGGAAAAGTAATACTGTTGAACACTCTTTCTGCACTTTCAGGTGTAGGCTAGTTATAGAACTTATAATCACACTATTCGATTAACAGTTTCCATGTATGTTTTAGTCACTGGTAAGAGATTTTTCATCGTTTAGTTAGTAGTTTGAAATCAGATATGCCTATACATAAATTCTAATAAAAGAACCCATTGCTACAATACACAAAAATCAGAATCCCAGAAATGTGCACTCTCTGACTAGTTCGGCGTTTACAAAAAGTTATTACATTTGTTTGTTGAAGTTAAGCACAAAGCTTCACTACGATTTCTCTATGATTTGTACAACACAGATATCAAAACTCGGTTTCTAATGTTGTGAGTCCAAAAAGGTTATTGAGAAAAAGTGATATTTGAACTACATCGTGGTCAATATGACGAAAAAACTTGATCTGTAGACATGGATTTTCGACTATTACAGCCAAATCATTTTAATAACATAATATGAATTGGTATTTTGTTCTTTTCTTTTAACAGAACTGGGATACACCTCTCAAACCTCCAAGGAAAATATTACTCTTTGTATAAATAAGAAATCCTCAGTTTCGGAATCAAAATATTTTACATGCTAACACCATAAAATAAATAACAAGTCATATTGCACGACGTCTCACTAGATGTCAGCACGTTTAGTTTTATTTTTTTTTATCGGTACTGAGACTCATCATTAGAACTCTCACACAACAAATTTGTAAAACAGTGGCAAGATAATATGTATATTATTGTACAAACGCTAAAAAAGTCCTCAAATGCATATACCCTCATATATTGAGTGTCCTTTTCAAAATTACCCAATGGTGAACTTTAGTTCACTTTAACTTTACAAGTACATACCTTAGCTTTTCTTCTCAGCGGAAGTGAGTGAAGTTAATACTCCTTCTCTATGATTATTAGTCTTAAATGAGGGATATATTGAATCTGAAGCTTGGGTAATTAAACCTGTCTATTCAGTCAAAGTGTCACATAAGATACCGAATGAGGTTGAAAATACAAAATGTAGTAGCTAGGACACGACTAAAACAGTCTGTAATAAAAACAGTAGAGTTGAAACTAAGGTGGGAAAAGAGGTGGCACTCATATCCGATTTATTATACTAAGAAAGCATTCGATACTCTACAACATTATTATAGGCTTCAATGTAATTTCTTTTTACAACCTCAGTGCAGTGTTAATTATTAGTATACCATATAAATAATCTCTTAAAATCTTATTAGCTATAGGGCTGTTGTATTTTACATAACCTACTTTCATTTGTAATACGTACGAGTATAGCTATTATTCTTTATACGAAATAATTATTGTTCAAAACTATTTCTTTATTTCTTGATATGTCAGTGGTGTCTTCATCAAAACAGTACAACTTTATAATTTCATAATGTTGTTGTTACGTTATTATTTGAGTTCGCGAGTGTTTTTAATTTTTTTTTCTGGTGAAAATAATTCGCAGTCCAATCCACGTCACTATAAACATGGTTTCTTTCTTTCATAAACTTTTTACAAGCTTCCTTCACTCTTATGTTATTTGAGCTTGTATGCTTAAGTTTACAAATGACGTTCATGCGGAAAGGTCTCGTTAACGGTACAATAACCAACACAAAAATAAACTTGTTTGTACAATTATTCACGGTTAATCGATCGAAAAACTGAAAACACGCGATAACACCAATCCAACACTTCACTAAAACTTCATACTACACTGAATGACTGGCATTCTACGAACTGAAAACAATAGTCAATGAGTGCTTCAATGATTCGTAACAACCAACTACTTAACTTACTCACTGGTATTTATATCTCATTTCTAGATATTCGTTGAAGGTACCAGATTTGTTGACGTCATCTAGATGATTCTAGGTTTATTTTTGTAAACTTTTTTTTATCTTAGCATCAAGCACCTTGTAACAAACATCCAAATTAAAAATATAGCATGTAACAACATAGTTGCTATTATGAAGAGTATGATGGTAGAGTGAAGTGTACATTTATCTTTATGATTACCACAAGATAAACAGATTGTAACAGACATGCAAAAAGTATTTTCAGAATAATGTGATGTAGTATATTTTTTCATCCTCTCCTCTTTGTTCTCACATATTAAAGGGTTTTATTTCTTTTTCAAGCCTGGAATGGCCTGGTGAATACTGCCCTCGATTCGCCATCGCAAACTTCTTTCGCACCGAATATACAGCCCTGGATTAACCATTAAGCAAAATAAGCATGTGCTTAGGGCACCACAGAGTTTTGCCCCAAGTTATCATGTCATTAACTCTTTCACTGCCACACTCAACTTCAGCCGATATTTTTGTCATTGTCCTTATCTGCCGTGTTCGACTTTATTCTACATTGTTAAAACACGTTTTCTTTGGCTCGGTGAATGACTAAAGTTTCGAGAAACTACTAAAATATGTATCTGAAGTAAGAAGTCATTGATTTGCGAAAGATTATTGTAAGGAACAATACAAAATGTTGATAAAACTTCAAGTAAAAAATGATCGTATGTTATGATGTCTGACCTTGGAGATGAAATATTTTTTCTCAATCATTCCTTCTGTTGTGGCTATTTATAAGAAATTACAGGCAGTGGAACTGTTTTGGTTTACCTTTTACTGCTTTATTCAGTTACATCTACAGAAAAATAAAAGTATAATACCATAAAAAGATAAGTCAAACGAAATGGTGACAGATGTGTACAGAGATGTGGCTAGTTTTTTGGGTTTTTTCACAGCCTCCCAATGGCTCAGCGGTATGTCTGTGGACTTACAACGCTAAAATCCGGGTTTCGATGCCTATGGTGGGCAGAGAACAGATAGCCCATTGTGTAGCTTTGTGCTTAATTAAAAACAAAACAAAAACAACACTTAAAAATAAATAACGACTTAAGGTTCTCAAACTAAGTTTCAAGTAAGAAAAGGTTTGCGATAATCATCAATTTCAAACTGCTCCTTTAATTATGGCCCGACATGGCCAAGCATGTTAAGGCGTTCGATTCGAAATCCGAGGGTTGTGGGTTTGAATCCCGGCCGCACCAAACAGCCGTGGGGGTGTTATAATGTTACGGTAAAAGAGTAGCCCAAGAGTTGACGGTGGATGGTAATGACTAGCTGCCCTCCCTCTAGTCTTACGCTGCTAAATGGCTAGCACAGATAGCCCTCGAGTAGCTTTGCGCGAAATTCAAAAGAAACAAACGTTTTTTTTTCGGTTTCTGTTTTCGTACGTTATATTTGGGTTATTGTCTCGTTTGGTTTAGTTTTATTTTCGTTAGTATTGTATTATTCATGTTTTGTAATATTTTTATCAGTGTTTCTCACTGAGGTTTTTGTGAGCTGTAATTTTTTTTTGGCTTCAAACAATTTGCTGTAAAAAAATCCTTCGTGTGTGAATATATGTTTTGATTTGAGGTGTCGCAGGGTGGCTCAAGTCTCACAACTGATCTCACTTTGCCTGTAAATTTTTTAGATATCTCTAGATGCTGATGTGTTAAATGTAGATGCAAGTTGTTCTACAAGACAGTCTGAAGTTGAAATAATTGCTACAAATGAAAATCTACTGGACTATGGTAAAATGCTTCAGTGTACAAAAGATAAAGAAACTAAAGATCCAGGGTTGTTGCTCAGTTTCTCTGCTGATGATGTGGCTTATTGAATTCCTTGTGAACCCACTGACTGTCGACACCACGATGGGCCATTTGGAAAGTCTTGCAGACTTTCAATAGTGGCAAACCAACGAGATACGGTTCGCAAAAACTTTTATTTGGGGTAAAAGCCAATGATGAGCAATACAAGAGAGAGTGGTTATTGTATTAACTATCAACAGGGTCAGTTTCTTGCTTTGTTTATAAACCTTTTGTCCCCAAATTTTCCTCGCGTTCTGTTGAAAGAGAAGGATTCAGTGACTGGTGAAACACTATTGTAATAGATCATCATGAAAGCACTACTCACCGAGACTCTGTGATAACATACTTAACTCGCACACAAGGTTTAGGCTTGCGACAAGAGTTGGAAAAAACAAATTAAAAAAGAGTGTAATTAGTGGGAACATGCTTTGGAGCGTGTAATAGCTGTTACTCGTATGTCAGCTGAACGTGGCCTGGCTTTTCGAGGAACAGATGAAAAATTTGGTTCACTGCAGAATGGGAATTTTTTAGGGCTGTTTGAGCTCATCAGTCAGTTTGATCCATTTTAGCAGAGCACATTTTGAAATACAGAGATTCTGGAAAAGGAAATCCTTTTTACTTGTCCAAAACCAAATGTGAAGATTTCATTGAACCAATGGCTCAAAAGGTCCACGCGTTCATTGTTGATGAAGTAAATTCTTCTAGTTATTTTAACTCTCAGTTGAATCGACACAAGATTTAGCACACATAGATCAGTTAAGTGTTATAATACAATACTTAAAAGATGAGCGGCCTAATAAGCGCTTTTTAACCTTTCTGAAACTATAAAGCCATAACTGTGTGAAAATGATAAACAAGGTGTTGCAGTACTTATGTGAAGTTTGCAGACTTAATTTTTCAAACTGCAGGGGTCAGTTTTACGACAATGTTTCTAACATGTCTGGGCATTATAGGGGGATGCAGCAAAATATTTTAGAAGAAAATAAGTTTGCCATGTATATGCTCTATGCAACTCATTCATTAAATTTGGTAGGCCGAAGTACTGTTGACTAATGTCAAGTGATAGTTAATTTTTTTTCTCTGCAGTATATTTGCTCTATACTTTTTTCAGCCTCATCCAGCCGGTGGAAAATTCCTAAAGCTTGTTTTGGAAATAAAAGTGTGTTCAAATACCTCTCTGATACAAGATGGGAAGCACATGTTATGGTAACAACAGCAATTTTGAAGTCTTTCTTTAATATTTTTGATGAAAATCAGTAACAAAAGGGAGACACTAGAAGCAGACAATATTGCAAATAAGATGCAAGAGCTAGAATTTTTTATGTTGATCATGTGGGATGAGATTTCACAAAAGTTTCATGAAGCAAGTCAAGTTCTGCAAAATGAGGATGTGAACTTAAAAACATGTACAGATCTGTATGGGTCATTAGCTGACCAACAACACATTTTAAGGGATGACTTTGAAAGATTTGAAGAAGTTACAAAGGAACTACTACCAGATATTGATTACAATGCAGTTCAAACTCACAAACGTATCAGAAAAACGTTACTCAACGGTGGAGGTGCATAGAAAGTAGATCTAAATGCCAGAGATAAATTTTCGTATTACCACCTTCTACACAATTGTTGACAAACTAAAAACCCAGATAAGAAGAAAAGGAGAGGTGTACAAAGAAATAGCAAACAGGTTTTCTTTCCAAATGATGTCACTTCATCTGCTGAAACTGAAAGATACTCTCAGTGTCCTTAATGCTAACTGATGCTTACCCAGAGGACTTGGACAGTAATCTCTTTGTCGAGCTTCAGCAGTTTCCCTTATATGTGCGCTGTAAGTTCAGTGCAACAAAAACTGTCGTGCTAAACTTCATAAAATAATTTTAGAAGACAAAAGTTGAGTCTACGTTTTCAAACGTAAACATTGCATTGCGTATATTTTTAAAATTAATGGTCACAAATGGCACAGCTGAGCATTCATTTTCTTAACTCAAGCATATTAAAAATTTCAACAGAACAACTATATGACAAGACAGGCTAGATACCTTCTCTCTGCAAACTATAGAAGCAGATTTGTTGCACCAAATTAATTTTAAGGCCTTGATCACAGACTTTGCAAGTAAAAAATCTAGATGAAAACTTTTTATAATTTAAATAAATATTAAGGTGTAAGTATATAGTTTGCTTACAGCGTTTTAAGTTCAAAGTGAGAAATTGTTAATATCAAAGTAAAAATATTTTGAATAAAAATTTTTCATTTTTGTTAACATAAAAGTAGGAATTTGTGAACATCAAAGTAAGAATTTTTAACGTCAAGGTGGGAATTTGTTAACATCAGAATAAGAATTGTTAACTCAGAGTGAAAACACATGTAAAGAAAAATAATTATTTTTAATTATCACTAATCAAAAATTGATTTTCCCTATCATTTCCAAATAAAAGGCCTTAGTCATTGCTTGATTTTGATCCATGCCCATTCTGTTAAATAAATAAAATAATGTTTTTATTTAATACAGTTGTGTGGTCTGGCCTTGAAGAAAACTGAAGAAGGGTTATAAATTTTCAAACTCCTATTTCAATTTCAGCACATTTTGAGTCTCAATGTTTTGTCAGTTAAGTAACGGAGTGGCTGCGGGGGGCACCATTGTTGGGCTATGCTTAGGGCATCAGATGCCCTTAATCCAACCCTACGAATATGTTCGAATTTTCAGCCGTAGGAGCGTTATAATAACGTACGATAAATCCCAATATTCGTTGATAAAAGAGAAGCCCAAGAGTTGGCAGCGGGTGGTGTTGACTAGCTACCTTCCATCCAGTCTATCACTACAAAATTAAATATACATGGCGTATATAGCCCTCAAGTAACTTTGAGCGAAATTCAAACCAAACTTTTCTTTCCGAAAACGTTATGCGAAACAAAGTTATAATGTGCGTGGTACAGCTTGTAGCTTTGACCTACACAATGTAAACCCAGCCAGACTCAAGTGGTGAGAACACGTCCACGTACATGCTTACACGGAAACAAAAAGACACATATCTTTTTTCACCTCCGGCTCAATATGACTCCTTTAACTTATATCATGAAGGAAACAGCTGTTTATATATAACACACATACATACACATATACACCCACGTTTTTGTCTCCAATACATCTCAGTCACATTTACTTAACTAACTTTTACAAGTAATGATCTGCGTAGCAGATACGGATGAGAAGAATTTTACTCTTAGTATAGGATTAAGTAAGCATTTCTTCAAAGTGCTTTAACTGAAGTTTGAACAGCATGGTGGTTTCAAAATTAATCATTCTTTACTCTTTTAACGATGAAGTAAACCGCGAAACGCTTTTCAAAGGTGGTAATTAATGGTACCTTCAATGGACGTGGGTACCCGAATGCTCCAAAATCTTCATTTAAGCACTACCTGACTGTGATAAAATAGCAAGGTAAATAAAAAAAAGTTAAAAAAAAGACGATGAAGCTAATGTACATTTGTTTAATCTAAAGCTCTCTGGTTCGTGAGAGTGTAATTTATACACTCTGCTTTGTTTTCACTGAGGAAATATTTGACCAAGTTGTATAGATATTAGTTAAAAAAAAGCAAAGAAAGAAAACTTACAAAATAAGATCTAAGTTTTGGTTTGTAAAAAACCGCATAATTCCATTTAATTTTTTACCATTGTTTACGATTGCGAAATCTCCATATTTAGTTGGGAGACCCCGTGTTGAAGAAAATTTATTTATTTTACTATCGTTGGCCAGAGAGTTTCATTTACACACACACATATATATATATATACACATACATACATATCTGTTAGGCCACATCAGATGAAGTAACGATGTTTTTGCTAACAAAAATGACGATATTAGTTATAATAGTAGTTTTTCGTAGCCTATCGCACATTTCGAGCCTAATTGGGTTTACCTGATGTCCGCAAGTGGTTCAACGTTAAATTCGGTGGCTTATAACAAGAAAAACCGAGTTTCGATACCCGTGATAGGTACAATACATTATATCGTTCTGCGCTTAAAAATAAACAAGCTTGCCCGAAGTCTTGTTACAGAAGAAAACTTTCGTAAATTTGAAAAAAATATACTTTAAGAACTAAAATGCTTTAGAATAAAAATAACGTTTAAAGAAACTACAACAATATTCCCAGACCTGTAGTTAGTGCTTAACTCTTTTAAACTTCTCATTAAATTATGTTGTTCTTCTTTGCAAGAGCTGCATTTATCCACTTTTCCAAAACATTACTTCTCACACCACTTCATTTACTGACCTAAATAGTTTACAATCTGCTGTTTACAATCGTATGTAAACTTTTCCTGCGGCTATTTTCAAAGCTTAGTTCCATTAGTTTTCACATCGCATGCTGTGGAGTCAAAAGAGAGTGTGAACAAAAGATTGTATTCATAAAATGAGAGGAAGAGAAAAGAATTACGTGAAAAACAAAATATTGAGAATTATATTATATTGGGATAGGCAGGATTCTAGTCTATCAAATAAATCGATAAATGTGTGTTTACAGGCGAGACACCATAGAACCCTACAGAAGTGTAATTTTGAATATTGAAAAAACATTTTCGTTGCGAATTATAAAATGGCAAAAAATAGTTCTAAAATACCATCGAGCAAAATAATCGTTGAACTGGAGTTACGATTATTACTTTAGCATAAACTTTGATACACACGTGTCTATTCCACACCTGAAAGGTCCTCTACAGTTTGACTAAGCCGACTTCGAAGCAGTTTCGCTTTTTGTATGAATGGCATCTCATGCGCACATGGACTTAAGTTCAGGCGTAACAAAGCCTAGGTACTTCTTAACCATTTTCCAATAAATGTCACTTGCGACCACAAGGGCTTTGTTCAGTTTCTCTCAATTGAATAATGGGATTGATTGTCACTTTTATAACGCACCCACAGGTAAAACCGAGGAAAGTATTCTTAAGCATCGTAGCTAGAACCTTGAATTCTTCCTAAACATAGATCAAGATGACGACTATTAGGCCATGCTTGTTCTGGGGTCATTGTAAACGTCCTCAAATTTCTACAACGATGCTCGAAGAAAATAAAATTTAGTGTAACGTCGATTAGTTTATTATATCTAGCTCATCAAAAGTGTTGAAATTTTCTGCACAAGTATATTTCTTTAAAATAAATGAGAACAATATTCCACAGTTAGATACCAACGTCAGATAAAATACGAAAACTAAAAGTCGGCGAGCCATTTCATCGCGCGCTACTTCTATTCGGTAGTTTTGCAAGGCCTGAAATTTTTTTAAACTACTATAAATGAAAAAAAAAAGCAGTCATTACATCTCATTAACTATTCTCGTTCCACTCGTTTGAAAGATCAAACTGATTATAGGCTACTTATAATTACTTTGATTATTTTACGAGGGTACATTGCAGGAACAGCCGGCAATATATATTTACAAAACTGTCTTGTTTACCTCCAAGGAATATCCATGTGGTCTGGAACTAAAAGTATGTTTACTGTTATAACTTGTCACCAATTCATCTTAATGCTTTAGAAATTTACATACGGATATATGCAAGAAATCTACAAGTAAAACACATCTCATTTTTTCAGTCTTTCACCAGGATTGGCTACTTATTGGGTTTAAATCCCACGAAAGTTGCCCCTTCCCAGTGGCACAGAGTTATGTCTGCAGCTTACATCGCTAAAAACCGGGTTTCGATACCATGGTGGGCAGAGCACAGATAACTTTTGTAGCTTTATGCCTGATTACAGACAATAACAATTTCTAAAGTTATTGCAGGAATATATTCTGACTAGTAGTCAATAGATAACGTTATCTACATATATCATGAATAATGCGTAATATGCGAAAGAGGCTGCTATATCCTTTATAATTTATTTCAATGTAAAATAAACAAAATCAAATGATAATGATATGCATAGCCACTTGAACAGTATTTACACTTGTTATTTATACATGACCTATGCATGAGCGGATTATGTTAGCAAGGCGTAAGCAATAAGAATAAAACGAACATGGTCTGAACCAAAGGTTTAGGGTGACAAATGTAAGCATAAAAACAGTTGCTTATTTTTTGTTGTTGTTGCATGTGTCTCATACGTATGTTTCCAAAACTCGTTTCTCCTTTTATTTCACTTAAAAGCTGCGCATTTTGCTGTTTGCAGTTTGTTCTCCCCCGGGTAAACGAACTCCTGAATCTAGCATTGTAACTCTCGAAGGTTGCTACGATACCCAAGAAGGACAGTTCTTGTTGTAATAGTCTATACTCTCTATGATATCTTCTGGGAACAAGAAATAACTAACAAAGTTTGAAATCTCCACCATGGACGTTTGCACTTGCATATGTGTCAAACAGAAACAAAGATCCATCTTACTTTCCTCAGGTTGATAGACTGAATGGAGACAAAAATTCCGAGTGTTTCTTTCCGTCTCTTGTGTTAACTAGAGTTCCTTGTGGGTTGTATGTTATTTTTTAACACAGTGTGGAAATCCTATAATTAATGAATACAATAATTTAAACTAGATTTTGTTTTTCAAATTCAAAAATGAGAGAGAAATCATGTTAAGAAACACGTATTTTCCGTACTTCAACGTTTATTACGTATAACGTGACAGCTTGTACGTGACTTAAAGTGGTTGGTCAAACAAAGTCGATAGAGGATTCCGGAAACACCACACGTCATCTTCAACATTTCTGACCTTGAGAAGAAACTTTATGCACTGGCATGACAAGCACCAAATATCACAACATAACAACGCCCTCTGCTCAGGCAGTTTTCTTCTTCCAAAATACATTTATACATATATATATATATATACATATATAATAATGAAATATTTCACTTAAGATTTTATTTTTAATTCACGCTTCCTCCATGAGAGATAATTTTGTACGAAGTAAAAGAAAACAAACAGTTTAATACTAAATTAAAACTAAATGACGAGAGAGAATCATTTCTTGCAAATGGTGCTAAATTCGTCAAGTGAAATATTTTAAAAGCGTTATACAAATGGCACGAAACGAGTCATTCAAAAAAGATCGATTTGTAACACATTAAAATACGGCGCTGTAGAAATAATATACCAGTATACCGAGCTACAGAACCCTACACGACCAAAAGTATATGGACACTCAACTATCTGATGTTGGGCGAGAAGGCCTAGTTTGCAGTTTGCATTCCAATTCATCCCAAAGGCGTTCGATTGGGTTGAAGTCACAACTCTGTGCAGGCCAGTCAAGTTCTTTCACACCAACCTCGGAAAATCATGTCTTTATGGGCCTAGCTTATTGCACGGGGCATTATCATGCTGAAACAATAAATGACTTTTCCCAAACTGTTGCCACAAAGCTAAAAGCACACAATTATCTAGAATGTTATTGTATACTGTAGCATTAAACTTTTCCATCACTAGAACTAAAGGGTCTAGCCCAAACCACGAAAAACAGCCCCAGACCATTATTCCTCCTCCACAAAACTTTACAAATGGCACTATACCTTCAGGTTGGTAGCTTTCTCCGGGCATCTGTCAAACCCAGATTCGTCCGTCAGACTACCAGATAGTAAAGCGTGATTCATCATTCCAGAGAACACGTTTCCACTGCTCCAGAGTCCAATGGCAGTGTGCTTTACAGAATTCCAGTCGATGCTTGGTATTGCACATGGTGATCTAATCCTTGTGTGCGGCTGCTCAGCCATGGAAACACATTTAAACTGATCCTAACGAACAGTTTTTGTGGTGACGTTGCTTCCACAGGCAGTTTGAAACAGGTAGTGAGTGTTGCAATTGTGAACAGACAATTTTTACGAGCTACGTTCTTCAGCACTTGGTGGTGCTGTTTTGGGAGCTTGTGTGGCCTACCAGTTCATGGCTGAGATGCTGTTGCTTCTAGACGTTTTCACTTCACAATAACAAATCTTACAGTTGACCGGAGCAGCTCTAACAGGACAGAAATTTGACAAAGTGATTTGTGATTTGTTGGAAAGATGATATCCTTTCATAGTGTCACGTTGAAAGTCACTGAGCTCTTCAGTACATCCCATTCTACTGCCAATGTTTGTTTATGGAGATTGCATGGCTGTATGCTTGATGTTATGCACCTGTTAGCAATGGCTGTGGCTGAAATAGTCGAACCCATTGTATAGAAGGGGCATTCACATACTTTTGGCCATGTAGTGTATAATAGTGTATGCAGCTGCAGAAGTTACATAACATTATACTGAGTTGCAGAAGTAATATGACAGTATACGGAGCTGCAAAAGTGATAAAACGGGTAAGTTATATAAGAGTATACGGAGTTGTATAAGTTATATATCAGCAAATGGAGCTGAAAAATTGACGTATTGGTATACGTACCTGCAGAAGCGATATTTTTTAGCTTCCAAACATGTCAAGTTCATAGCACAACTCTGGAAGATTTCATTTAAAACTTGCTAGTCTTAATCTGACTTAATCATGTGATGCAGAAGTTTTGCATTATATAGTTAATAAGAGCTAATCAAAAGTATGCTAACTATATTAAAGAAAAACAATCATCATTAATAGTATTATTTAAATTAACTAGAAGAAAATGAAGTACGTCATTACTTATGTACCATATAAGAGGGAGTAGCAAACCATATTTTATAAAATGATGTCCGAAGAGGTAATGAAGACTTCCGCTTTGTACAGCACGGAGTGCTGACTGTTTAGCACTTAGTGCATTCATTGAGAACGTGAAGCACCATATTTTCCATGAAATGCTTAAAATGAATATCAAAATAGTCGGTTAATGTAATAAACAATAAGGAACTGATAAAATATTTAGTCCTAGCCACTTACAACATGATTAGGGCGTTTTCCGTTATTAAACTTTTTCAATTTTTCTCGTTTTTACAAACTTAAATACGTAAGCTGATGAAAAAAGCACTTAATCTCCCTGAGAAAGAAACGAATTAAAAATAGTAACTTAAGTTATAAGTGTCGGGAATTATAATTCCACGTTACAAATAATATATAAATACTAACTGTCTATTTAATTATTTATGAAAAAAAAATAATGCCAGTTGTTAAGTTGCTTTCTCTTTCAGAATTTTCACACATCAAAGCTTCACAAAGAGTTTTCTAAGCATAACTGTAACTAATTTACAGATCTAATCCTCTACAGATTAGAGCCAAAGTAGCTAGTCAACAACACCCATCATGAGATACTGTATGTAATTGAGTAGTGAGATTTGATCTATAACACACTTATAGCTCCAACATTCGGAGCTCGTTTATGAAGTATCTAGCCTTAAAGCAAGAATCCACAGATTCGTGACTTAATTAAGTTAATCGTTAAATCACTTTAGGCCTAATTGTCGAAGTCCAAGAGCTTTTAAAGTGGAGAAACATAGTAAACTTTGGGTGCTGTTTTGTTTGTTTTTAAATTGTGCGATTTGGGAAATGTTATACATCTATAGATTAAATGACAAGATTTAAAGATATGTCAATCAAGAGGATAATAACAAAATTCTTCAGCCTCATTTGAGGACCAATACCCAATAGAAAGAGATGTGTTAAATAATTCACTGACGGTCTGATACATTTACTGTATGGCGATTCTTAATTGGTTCCTACTAGCCCGGCATGGCCAGGTGGTTAAGGCACTTGATTCGTAACACGAGGGTCGAAGGTTCGAATCCCTGTCCCACAAAACATGCTCACCCTATCAGTCGAGGGAGCGTTATTATGTGACGATCAATTCTACTCTTCGTTGGCACAAGAGCAGCCCCAAGAGTTGGCGGTGGGTGGTGATGACTAGCCGCCTTCCCTCTAGTCTTACATTACAAAATTAGGGACGGATAGCGTAGATAGCTCTCATGTAGCTTTGCACGAAATTCAAAACAAACCAAGCCAAAATCGTTCCTACCAGTTCGTTAACAAACAGATTTCCTATAAAAATAACTACAAATATTTCTGCATAATTTTTATCTATTTATTAAATTGTTGGATAATAGGCAGGTTTGAGCTTCAGATATCTGCTGAGTTTATTGAACGATAGAAGATTACATTGCACTTGAATGTCACACATTGCAAAAGTTACTAGGTTACACAAGAATCTGATCTACGGTATTTGTATTTGAAACAGTGTTAAGGTTATTGGCTAAAACAAACATCTTGTAGTTAAAACAGCATGAAGATTGAAGGATTGTTTTGGAACTAAATCTTGATTACTATATTTGAAAACAAGCAAACCTGATACAATCGTATTCATGAACTGAATCCACATCACATTCTCTATTGATAGATAATGCTTGTGGAACATCTGGAAAATAAACAAACAATATAATATTCATATTTTAACGAGTTTAACACCCGTCACTTTACAATTACGATATACTTAACTTACCCAATTCTGTATTTAAAAACAGATGGTATGCATGGAGAAAGCACTAATAGAGGAATGAACAACGTTTCGACCATTTTCCTTCATGTTATACAATTGATAATAAAAGCATTAATAAACTGCATGTGATAAGAGTAGATGTAAATAGGTTAGTGCGATAGCTTAATAGAAGAAATTTACAAAATAAACTCTTGATGACAAGAAACCAATTTGAAGTTAAAATGCAACTCAGAACAGCTGGTATGTGTATTAACACTTTTGCTAATAAACCATAGAACAACATTTTGACCTCCCTAGGCCATCTTTGTTAACCTGAAGATTACCTAAGAAACATTGTAGTATTTCGTTATAGTGAAAAATGACCTAATTCGTTCCTATCTACAAAACTGCCTTATTCTTCTCAGTGAACTTAATAACTGCAATATCTGACAGAAATCACCTTATCTATATTTATTTAGTGGCTTTAATCAGTGTAGCACTTCAGTTATCTAACTTATCTACTGCATAAAAAGTGTAACAACGTCTCTTCAGTTTTTACCTACCAGCATAAACTTGAAAGCAACATAAATTCATTATATCATGCTAAATCGTGATTAAAAGGCAGAAAAACAGAAAAAAATTTACCACAGATAAGTTTTCTTTTTTTTTTTTATTTAAGCGCACAGTTACATCAGCGTTGTACTTGTCGTTGAACCATCGTATGGGGGACAAGTGTTGGAATTTTTACTGTAGAATAACTTTACTTTAGAATTACAGGCATGTAGAAGCTGAATCCAATGAATAATTGTTGACAGAATAAAACTTTTTTTCAGAAATTAAAATAACCACCAACAACAAAGAAAGAAAGTCTAAAGTAATTTCAATCCAGAAGCCAATGAGACATATACTACTGTGAATAAATATTAAACATTTCGCAATTTTCTACTTTAGTGCATGAAAAAACTAGAATTTGTGTTCAGTATAAATAAATTTTTATGAAAGAGAAATCTTATTCAAATAACCAAGTTCGGTTTAAACACAGTATACCTTAAAATAAACAGATAGCGAGAATGTCTACAGTTTCCTTTAATTTTTTTATGATATTGTAGGAACACTTTCAAATAATGTTGTAATAAACTCCCCTTGAATGGTATTTCACGTTTCTTTCAAGATCTTCTAAAGGTCATACAAATTTATATAATTCATTTTTAATTCTTCTTTACTCAACTAGTCCTCTACAGCTTTAATGATATCGATATCTGAATATTGAAGAGGTCATTAAATTCGTCTCTAACCTCCTCCTTCTTTTGCAAATAAGCTTTAATTGTTCCAAATAAGTTTTTTGTCATTATTTTGCTGTAAGATAAAGTTTTGCATCACTGGGAATAGCATAATGAATTACAATTTGTTTGTGCCTTGCTGCAGTCAAGGTACCATCAATTTTCGGAAATTTCTAAAACTATATACGGATGTGTATCCCCAAATTTAAACTGAATCTTCTCAATACTTAACTGCTGCCTACAAGCAAGGCTTTTTATAAGTTTCAGTTGTTCGTCATCTTACATATTGTCTCCTGTCAGTTTTAAGTGATTGAAATTTTAAGGTCGACCAATTTTAGCGTTTGTGTGCACTTTTGTTTTTTAGTTTTGTTCATCCATTTAACCAGAAATTTTCTTCCTACAAAATATCCTCTAAGTCTCGATTTCGAAGGTGACCTTCATAATATTGATAGATGAATTATAACATTAAAGATTTCTGCCAGGTCTGTCACCAAGTTAACGCTTATCTTCTGTTAGTTCTATTGCCAAGTCAATACTTGGATTCTTTCCATTCCTTAAGAATATTATCTTCAAGCACTTATCCTACTTGTTAGACAACATTCCTGAAATTGTTAATTACAAATAAAGTTTTCCTGTAGTTGTTGATTATCTTTTAAATACAACGCGCACACCAGTGGCTCAGCGGTATGTCTGCGGACTTAAACGCTAAAATCCGGGTTTCGATACTCGTGGTGGGCAGAGCACAGATAGCCCATTGTGTAGCTTTGTGCTTAATTCAAAACAACAATTAAATACAACACCTTGAAAATTCAGTGACGTAAGATGTTTCACTTAATATCTCCTTTTTCATCCAGAAACGTAATTCTATAACGATCTTCAACTGAAAATTTAGCCATATTATTTTAAGCTAAAAGTTAATCGTGACAGACCTGTATTTTGCAGTACAAAAAGTAATATTTTAGTTTTGTGGACGTTTAGAGAAGAACAAGTAACGCTAATGACAAGGAACAGCGGACAATGAATGATCAATTCGTTTCGATTAATAAATATGAAGGTTTAGCTACTAAAAAAAAAAAATGGTCTTAGCTGTTCATGCATAGTTTACTTTGAATCGCTGCGATCACAAGGTTTTACAGATTCTAATGAACAAAAATTAAATATTGCTAAATATCAAGCTTAGTTTATTCTCACCTAACTCAACTGTGTTAATAACAGTCAAAACTAATAGTGGATAATACTAGTAAAGCTTTAAGTACATTTTTGAAGATAATGATAGATATATATTATGACCTCTCAATATGTCTAAGAATTTTGCACAAAAGCAACCAAATCTAAAATTCGATTAATGGACGGCATCAGTTGATGGCTGAGCAAGGACATTTAGGAGTTCCAGACCTCCTGATCCTTCCTCTAGTATTAGTCGTATTTTGAAGACCAACAAGAGTTGTGCGACCACTTTTAAAGCTCCTACTACAGTTTTGCAAAATAAATTTTAAGCCTTATTACTTTGAATCTCAAAGTACAAGATATCAAGTTTCGGCCGTAATAATAAGTATATATGCACGTCATAAACTTTTATATTAAAACAATAACAATAATAATATATCGGTATTCTTTGGATTTCAGTAGCCTAAGATTTTTTAAATAAGGACAATAAATATTATAGTACCATCTTTAATGTAAAGAAGTTCTTGGTTTGTTAATTAAGAAAGTAACGTAGAGTAATATGCAGTAAGTTTGTAAGGTTTTAACAACACAAAACGATAATTTTGGTACACACAATTTAAGTGCTGTTCTCTGTTAATCATAATTTAATGACAACGTTAACGGCATTCATCAAAGTATAATAGAAAGTCCTTACTGTCTTTTGCTCCCTAATTATAATTAGAAAGCTAAAATATCAGCTTTAGCCGATGTACCATATCTTATGCTCCTTATTCCAGTTCCTTCACAAACTTTAAATTATCCCAAGAGTGTTGGAACTAAGGGTGCTGAAGGTATAGTTACACCCCGAATTTTCATGCAAAGAAATGCTTGCGCATGCGTGGTTTCATCATATATGAGGGGAAAGTTTCGGTTTGGTCAATGATTTTTATTTTTTACACAAACATAAAAATGTTTACAATGTCAATAAATTATCTTATCAGATTAATGCAGTTCTCTTAACGGTAAATACACACCAGTAAAAAAATGTGAATGTTCAAAGATACGTTTTTTTTTACTTTTATATAAACAGCAGAGTCGCTATGGAACGAATATCACCAATTTGTATACTATACATAAAATGTTATTCTTTCGACGAAAAAGACTCATCGAATCCATGTTGGACCGCAGACATTAGCTGTAGCATTTACCTTAAGAATGTCATGTGATATTATACACCATAAATTAATCAATCAATTGAAAGTTATACACATATATGTATATTGTGTGAAGTTCATTAAAATACGTTCACCATTTTAATTTTTCTTACAATATTTAACAACATAGAAGTGTAGAATGTAAATATTTGTGGCGAAAGCAGAATAATCACCTAGTAATCGTACATCACACGTACATAAATTAAAACCTAACACACGTTTACAATTTATAACCTAAAACCAGCTTACTTGAAGTAGATCAAGTTGAAAAATAAAGAGAACCAATCAGAGCACATACATATTGATAAATAATGACAACGATATCCAATGAATTTGTTTCGATTTTGTTATTTTTTTTACACTGGATTATTAGATAGCAAATTAATTTCAGAGTTTTATACACTAGTAAAAGTCGATAGCTATAGGACAAGAGTAACTTACCTGTAAATGGATCGGAACTTTCTTAACTGGTGTAACAGTCTTCGACATGATGTAAATTTTCACGAGTTTACTCAGGTCTAAGAGACAGGGGATGAAAATTTGGGTGCAGTTATTCCCACGCTTTTACCAATGTACATACACTTCTAGTTCTGGTACACGCAAGCGACCCAGTACTAAACAGGTGGAGAAACAACCTTTGAAAACTTAAAGTGCTGATAGAAAGATGAAATAGTGTTTGTTTGTTTTTTCACTGCAAATCTACTATATGGTGTGATGTTGAGTTTTATAACGAAATGAGATAACTCCTCAGTCAAATATTAGAGTTGTGAAGCTATTCAGAATTCAACGCCCATATGACGTCACTCGCAATAAGACGTTTTCTGCTAGCTTAAATTCACATAAATTATTTTCATATATCTCAGAGCAATAGCTAAAAGCTAGGAGAGAGTTTTTAATTTGCATAAGAGAAGAACAGATTGCTAATATGGCAAAACCCAACAGACTACGCACGCGTTCAATGCCACTCCTGCTCTGGTGGTGCTTGATGGAAGAAAATGGCCCTACAGCGCCGCTGTCGCCCCGGACATCGTATACCCTATGCTATCTTCATGCAGGCGATAAACGATCGATAGTTCGTACTGCGGCTCCAAGAAAAACAAAATTGTATTTGACAGATCGAAATAAGAAGCTTATCGTACAGGACCGAAAAATCTGTGAGTATTTGAATTTACTGCAATTCTGCAGGAAAACCATACCAGGCAACATGATAATAATATCAACAATGACAGATTTGACAACCGTGTGTTAGCTAACCCTAAACTTTGATAACGGAGCAATATAGATTACTCTTTCCGTTAAGCCTTAGTTAAGCTAAATATTTAATTTACTTGTAGTAGTCATTAAAAAAAACATTATTATAAAAGTAAATGTTTAAAAACAGATTTGTTTGTATTGTTATTATAATGTAAAATGTCGTTAATAATAATAACAGTATATGAAAGTTGAATATTCTAAATTATACAGGTAGTTATTAGCAGAGAGCGTTTTGCTTGTAAAACAATATATTTAATTCCATTCTGAGTATTTTTTGCTCAAATGATACATATCAAAATTTTGTGATAATGTATTCCAAGTGGCAGGTTTTTCTTAATATAATATACAGGGTGTTCGTAAAGTCAATGTGCACTTATATATTTATTAACAGACATGTTTCAATACAGAATACAGGAGGTAAATATTAATAACAATATGACCGAGCGCGTTAACGCGTGCACTCGTAATCCGAGGGTCGCGGGTTCGCGCCCGCGTCGCGCTAAACATGCTCGCCCTCCCAGCCGTGGGGGTGTATAATGTGACGGTCAATCCCACTATTCGTTGGTAAAAGAGTAGCCCAAGAGTTGGCGGTGGGTGGTGATGACTAGCTGCCGTCTCTCTAGTCTTACACTGCTAAATTAGGGACGGCTAGCACAGATAGCCCTCGAGTAGCTTTGTGCGAATTTCCAAAACAAACAAACAAAAAACAAAATTAATGACAATTATAAACAATGTTGAAAGTGACTCCTGTTGGCATTAATACAGGCCTGGATCCTTCTTATTTTGTTTCTAAACACCGCTATCAGTTGCTGGCTTGAAAAAGACTGAATGAATACTGTTATCGCTGCTTTCAAAACTGCACAGTGACTTTTCGAACACCCAGTACTAACAAAATTATTTGCTTTGTACTTCATGGGCTACTTGTAGAACAGTGGCATTGACTGTCATTTTATAGCACTCCCAGGACTGAACGAGCGTGAACTGCGATTGGATTCTGTTTTGTTTTGTTTTTAAATTTCGCACAAAACTACTCGAGGGCTATCTGTGCTAGCTGTCCCTAATTTAGCAGTGTGAGATTAGAGAGAAGACAGCAAGTTATCACCACCTACCGCCAACTCTTGGGCTGGTCTTTTATCATCGAATAGTGGGATTGACCGTAACATTGTAACGCTCCCAGGGCTGAAAGGGCAAGCATGTTTGGTGTGACTAGGATTCGATCCCGCGAGTCAAATGCCTTAACCGTATGTCCATGCCGAGCCTATGATGCTGACTAACTTACCGTTCCATCAGTAATACTCGCTGTTTTAGCCATGGTAGTATTATTATATGACGGCCAATCTCACCTTTCCTTTGTAAAACAGTATCCCAAAAATTGGCAGTGGGTGACGTTGACTAGCTGCTTTCCTTCTAGTTGTTCACTGCGGAATTAGGAGCGCCTAGCGCATTTAGCCCTCATGTAGTTTTGTGCGAAATTCAAAATATACCAAAGTAAAGTATTTTTTTATTATTGATTCTGAAAAGCCCGCCAGTGGCACAAGTTCCCGGTTGATTAACAGTATACTTGAGGAGATGCCAACCATTACAATTTGAGCGTAATCATTACGATTTTGCTGTATACATTACGACTATACACTTATACAGACAAATATTACGACTTGTTGCAACTTCCAAATTATTATATATTATATTGGCCTATACAGTAAAGTGATAAATTGTTTCCCCATGGCTTGAAAGGGATGAAAAAATTTCTAGTGAAATACAAATAAATTTTGATAATAAATAAAAGACATAGTCCAAATGGCTACTTGCGATAATCATGATTGTGTTTGAAATAATAAAAAAAAATATTTGTATCTCCGACGTCTGTCGTTAGTTTGAGTGCGGTGCTTCTCCATACAGGGTACGTGGAGGAATTCTTTGTTACATCATTAGTGCTTGTCAGCCAATCAGTGCTCGCGTAGATGGGTATTTCTAGTTTTATAAGCGGCATAGAAACACCAATGCGATCGTTCACAAGTTGGAAAAAGCGGCGTCGTACACCAGATTGTCTAGTTTCTGGCAAATCTAAAAGGACTAAAACTGTGAAAAGGCTCTGTCTACAATCATTACGCTCAGTCATTTGAAATAGTTGGCATCTCTGTATTTGCTGACTTAACAATACAAAAAGTCGAAGTTCGATTTCCTGCAGTGGATACAGCAGTTAGCTTAATATGACTTTGCTCTAAAGATAAACAGTCAAAGGCATACTGATAAGTCTTTGGATTTATAACGCTTTAAAGCAAGAGTATATACCCGTGGTTGACGTAGCACAAATATCACATTATATATCTGTGTGCTTAATTACAAACGAACAAACATAAAGTAAAATGTGGATATAGTCTCTGCAACTAAGCGTTTCGATAGCAGGCTTTCATATATTCACAGAATGAAAAGCAAAGGAACTGAATATTTTTCACAATCGAACGTACGATGGTTGTCTTTGCCTTTTTACTGGTTGGCAGATACTTTAATTATCAACTCTTCTGGACGTTCTCACTTGATGTGTGTGCTGAAGTTGTCACACCGTGGAAAGTATTCAAGGCAGAACAACCAGTCTCCACAAGGTCAGGACATCATTCTATTCAAACAACAACAATTGAAGTCGTGTTTGAAAGTTATTCGGTCTCTAGGTTTTTATGTGTTGTCAACAAGGAAATGTTCTATTTATATAGCCATCTTCGAAATTGAGGCAATATAGTTGGAAAGCCAACAGCGAGTTGATGTATTTTTTAATGTTTAATTCGTAGGGAGCGCCAGCTTCTCCCCAGTAAGGGGTCCGCGAAGGGATCGACAAAAAAAAAAAGTAAATTGCACTCTACATCTGGTGGGAACACATACCGCAATATTTATGAATTGTGCCAGCTTTGAAATATTGCATTGTTCGTTGGTCGTGGGGGCTACTGAGGAGGTTAAAGAATATTTAGGGGAAATCTTATTCGCCTTAAAATATTACCGTAACCCCTGGTTTCATTTTAGAAACTACATATTAACACTGTATCTTATAGCAATGCTGAAACACTAACATATGTAATTACATGATATTTACTCATGTTTGTGTTTGTTTGTCTGCAGCTCCAAATTACAGAAGATCCGGTTGTTAAGCCTGTCATTTATATAATGTGCAGTTCAGGTGAACAAATATACAGTAAAGTCATTATAGCTTTGGCTAATCTTGTATATTTAACTGTGGCAGTTGTGAAGTTACTGGTATTTTACTATTTGTAAGCTGTGTAATAATATTTTTATTTTGGAACGCGGTAAGGGAAATTTTTATTTTCTTTTTCACATATCTGCCTATTTTATTCTATAAAACTAAATGAAACGTAAATGGTAGAATCGGTCTGTTAAAGGTGTTTGAATTATTATCTCTTCTTTATTCCATTTCTGAAGGCCAGGTCTTTTACACGTTTTAAAATAAATATAATTTGTATACGTTTTTATTATTATTACTGTTTTGTGAGGGACAGGACATGGATGGTAACTGACTTGTATTTTTCAAAAAGTAAAAAGAAAACGAAAATACTTCTCATCTTCTGTACATGTACACATAATGAAGAGTTAAACATGGTATGGTGTTAGAGTACAGCATGTGCAGCCCACGTGGATAAAAACTGCAAACACTTGAATATCCTGGGGTAAGGAATGTGCTTAAAAGTACCGATGGTAACACCCACAAGTAATTGCTTTACATTGATCAGGACTGCTGTGCTGCGTACTTCTTTCGCACGCCATTGTACACGTGATGATTGGTGTGACAGAAAATCGGTACCGTAATTAGGAACTACCAATTTTGTCAAAACATGTAATGAGAATAAACTTCCGCAATTCGGAAGATGTATCTTTGGTATTCTGTCTCCCCTCTTCTTTTTCTAGTTTCTCACCATCGGTTAAAACGTTAGATATTAAGAATATGTTAGACTTAAAAAATTAAATCTATAAGGAATCCAGAATAGCGACTTTTGTCTTGTTTTTATTTAATTTTGTGTATTTTATCATTAATTCTGGTCAAAGCAAAGTTACCCATATTGATCAGAACAAAAATTAATCCCGTAATGAATATAGCTACTTTAACCTATCATTCTTACTTATAACTATTAGTAAGACATCCTTTCGAAAATCAGTAGTTGTTCAGCTTATCAACTGTTTGTGTGTGTTTTATAACAAAGCCACAGCGGACTAGCTGCTGTGTCCACCGAAGGAAATCGAACCCCTGATTTTAGCGTTGTAAATCTCAAGACTTACCGCGGGGAACTTTATTAACTGGATGGCAATAAACATTTTAGAGGAAAGAGGTAGTTCACTAACAACAAAGAAACCGAGTTTGATGGCAAGAAAATCAACTGAAAGAACAACATTTCTGTGTATTTTGTAGCTGCACATCAAAGAGTAGGGTTTCAGAAAATACTCGTATAATTCATTCAAACAAACGTCTCTAAAGGGATGGAAATTATCTATTAAAATTGGAAGAGAAAAACTGTTAAACTAAACTAATGAGCTAAAACTTATCAGTTAAAGCTTTATAACGGAAGTGAAGTTTCTCTCATTAATTTTCTTGTGGAACTTATTTGATGGAGAGGTCGACTGAATCCAAAGGACTAACAGAGTTTACTTTTGCATAATATCTTAAACTTTTTTTTACGTTTGCGATGCCGGTTGAACAGATATTTGGTATTTTCAGTATATGACAGAGACCATCAAGTAAATGCTAGACTGTCGTCTTGAGATGTGTCCCATCACACCTTTATCTATACCAGATATAACTGAGGCATTGTCTGAAGAAAAAGTAACACAGTTCTCCCATGGAATTTTCCTCTTTGTCAGTTCATGGTCCTAAAGCTTGAAAATATTCTCTCCCTTTGAAGCTTCTTTCCATTCCACCATTGTCAAAAGGGAACAAACAATTTTTCCAAGCAAAGGGTCAAGATATCGTACAACCACTGGTTACAGTTTTAAGTCATCCATGTCTGTGGATCCATCTGTGGCTAAACTGTAAACATTGTTAGTAAGTATGCTTTAAATCATTTTGTCATCTTCACAACCCAACATTTGTACAATGGCTGTTGTTTTGGTTCTAGCACAGCCATATTTTTTCACTTTATCAGAGTCTGAGAACATTTTTCTGAATAGATGTCCTGCATGATCGCCTACAGCTAGGGGTAAATTATAAACAATGACGAATTGCGTGAACATCTCTTCTGTATTTATGGTTTCGTATTCTGAATTCTTACTCTTAAATGTTATCTGCATCGTTTTTGTCTTCGCCTCAGCCATTTGTTGGTGAGATGCAGATTTTGTATGTCTGGAACAATCGTTTATCCCGCCATGCGCCACAGAAAAATCGATGTGATAAACTGTACAAAACGCATGACTGTCACTGACTTTTGATGCAATGACCGGATATTTTGCACTATACTCTTTCCTAAGTTTTTGATTCACAGTTTTAGTCCTTTTAGATTTGTCACAAGCAAGACAATCTGGTGAACGATGCCTCTTTTTCCATCGCATTGGTTTTTCTATGCCGCTTAGAAAACGAAAAATACCCATCTACACGAGCCCTGATTGGCTGACAAGCACTGATGACGTAACTATGGATTCCCCACGTACCCAGTGTGGAGGAGCACCGTACTCAAAATATTGGTAGACGTCGGAGATACAAATATTTCTTTTATTATTTAAAACACAAACATGATTATTGCAAGTAGCCATTTGGCTACTTTATTTATTATCAAAATTTATTTGTATCTCACTAGAAATTTTCTTTTCACCCCTTTCAAGCTCTGAGGCAACAATTTATCACTTTATTGTATAGGCCTATATAATATATAATAATTTGGGAGTTGCAACAAGTCGTAATATTTGTCTGTATGAGCGTATAGTCGTAATGTATACACCAAAATCGTAATGATTACGCTCAAATCGTAATGGTTGGCATTTCTGGAAATACGAAATGAACATTCTTAATCTGTCTCTACTTGAATCACATTTACCACCAGTAACTCTAGTGTTCTTATGATTTTTACGTTTATCCGATGGTAGATGATCATATGAAGATTTCATATTCACATTGTATCAAAACCAAAACAAGTTTTGTTGGTCGTAATTCGCGCTTTTCATCCCTAAATTACCTGAATCATTTTTTGTTATTTTTAACCTCAATCGTCCGTTAAAAGGCCATTTATTTACTAGTTTTTATTTTGTTTTTTCATCTTTAAAAATCATTTAGGTACTCACTTGTAAGTCTCACTATTCATCGACATCAAACACACATAATATTGATTTCTACAAACCCACCAATCCACTGCTACATTAGTTCTGTAGCCACCTGTCTTCGTTTTGTATTTTATTTAACTACAAGACTACACATTGGGCCATCTGTGATCTGCCCACTACTGGTATCAAAACCCGGTTTTATTGGTGTGACTCCAGAGACATACTGCTGCGCTACTGGGGGGCTTTTCTTTTGATATCTCCTCATTACAGTGTTCAGTATAGGATAACGAATAATATCAATTAATATTAAAGGTTAATGGTGAATAACTGTTGTTTGAGGTCAATAGATGATATTTAATGTTGTTACAAGTTAATAACAGTATTTAACTGGTGATGAGGTTGCAAAGGCCTTGAATTTGCAACTTGCTGATAAGGCAGTCAAGGAACGATATCACCTAGAAACGACATTTCGGTCTTCTTACATGTAAACTTCTGATGAACATGTCACAGACGGAATTATATTCAATTTCCTAACACATTCCTTCAACTGAGTAGGTCACAGAAGAGCATTGTTTCAATCCATTAACGTGCACTTTCTTAATAACATCTTACAGAGGAGCATATTTCGATCCAGTAACACGTACCTTCTTGTCAACAAATTACAAACGGATAATGTTTCTGTCCCTTAACATGTGTCTTTTCATGTATAGATCAGAAAAAAAAAACACTTTCGATCCTTTACGTTTACTTTCTTATGATAATTTCACAGAGGAAAACGTTTCGATGCATTAACGTGTAAGTCCCCATGAACAGGTCACAGAGGAAAAAACGCTTTGAGCCTTCAAGGAAGATGTATATGAGGGGGCATTGCGCAGTGATGTATTTTGAGGATACTGAAACAAAACTATTTGTACGTGTATTTTCTTGGCTATAAGCAGCTAGAAAGTGTAGAAGTTCCGTCTTTATATATATGATAAGTGATAAATTTTATATAACAAGTAGGTATCATAGTGTAGGCCAAAATGTTCTTTATAGGTATTTGTATAATTGGTACAGGGAACAATATACAAAAACTCGTACAACATGTTCACATGATAAACACAGCGAAAACATTAAATAAACAACGGGCGAAAAGTTATCTTCACTGATGATCAAGAGTAAAGTAATTCCAGAAACGGTCATGAATAACACATATAGTCACTTAACCAACACCACCAAATACTGAAATACTGACGTGGTGCTACAGAACCCTTGACAAGCTTTACAACAGAGAAGTACTCGCCAAAATAATTGTCAGAGTTGTAGTAAAGTGAAACAGAAAGCCTATGTTTGGACACATTTCTGTCATTATCATAGGTAAGAAAATATGACAAAATTCTTTCTGTTTTAGAGGCTGGACGACTTTAACTACCTTTCAAGAAAACAATTTGTATTCAGAAACCAGAATTCCACAGTTGACGTTGAGTACATAGAATGCCACCAGGACTTGCAACATAGGATTTGACTCCACATTGAGACATACATACTAAACAATCGGTGGATCAATAACATGTTTCATTGAATCCAAAACTTTTGGAATATGTATCTAAAGTGCAAGAAACCTTTCTCGTGCGAAGTTCCAATAAAGTAAGAAAACAGAGAACTTCTTACTCGATAATATTTTATTGATAATGATATGATAACCATATTTCTCGCTTGATTTAGGTACTCTTGTACACGAACATCAGATAATGAAAATTTATACTTTTGCAGGCACTGAAAATGGAAGATATAATGTGGTCAACCTATTATTAGAACGATTTTTCATTTTCATTCATTATATTCTTATAATCAACACTGCATATTTTCTTTCAATATTGGAAAATTATTGTGAAAAGTTTTCCTAATTTCTCATTTATTGAAAATTTGAAACTAATACTTTAATTTGAACCGGGGTCCCAACAAATTTCATTGTCCACTCTCTGGAGTTCTATGGCAGAGCTGTACGAAAGGCTATCAGCACTATTTCAGCACAACTCCCAGAAAAATATCGGGAACCGAACTACGTATTTTAGAGCTCTAAGTCCCTAAACTTACTCCCTATCCACTGTCGGACTCAAGACTATTGAGACACTAACATGTATTTTTTTAAGATCCGGTTTTGAGAGAGATCTGACGCGTACCCTCTTCATGTGCTGAATAAACCGAAATATTGCATCCTTCTGTCTTTTCGTTTAACCCCATATGTTATCTAAAATTTGCCACATTGTAAAATTTTCACATCAAGAAATTTCACTTGTACCATAAAGAACAACAATTATCACCCATTTTTTAAAAAAAATATTGAAATATTAAATATGTGGTTAGTGGACTTTAAAATGCGTAGAGAGTTTTAGTTGCACATCTCTTCTTTAGAACGTTCGTAGCTCAGAAGATTTATTATCAAATCTATATAAACAACTAGTTTTTTGTGTTTTATAAACAACAATATGCTTCATTTTCTTTTAAGGTAGTTTCTTTAATATTAAGAGTTATAGTTTAAAAATTCATTTTCAACTCTATTGTTTAATTCATGGAGATTATTTTCGGTCGTTAGCTTAATGGCCCGGCATGGCCAAGCGTGTTAAGGCGTGCGACTCCTAATCTGAGGGTCGCAGGTTCGCATCCCCGTCTCACCAAACATGCTCGCCTTTTTAGCCGTGGGGCCGTTATAATGTGACGGTTAAACTCACTATTTGTTGGTAAAAAGAGTATCCCAAGAGTTGGCGGTTGGTGGTGATGACTAGTTGCCTTTCCTCTATTTTTACACTGCTAAATTAGGGACGGCTAACACAGATAGCCCTCGAGTAGCTTTGTGCGAAATTCAAAAACAAACAAACAAATTGTTTGCTTAATATATGGATTTTGAACTGAATTAAATCTTTTAAGCTGGCCAAATCTCATGACTAAAATGTAACAATCTGATTAATTTAAAAGTTATTTTTAGTTCCGATTTCTATACAGATTACTTTCGATCAGAAGTTACTTATAGCAGTCTCTAACATAAGAAATGAGGATACATACATTTACAGCTGTTTCTGTATGTAACGATAAACGGACACGATTTTTCTGACATCATGATTGATGTTGAAGCTCTACGAACGAAGCCTTTAAAGGCAAACCACTTGAACAAGAAGTTAACATACCAACATATTCCTTGATGCTTTGGCTTTAGTCCTTTGTTGGAGTTAATAAACACATTAATACAATCTTAATTTTTATCACAAAGAAATTGTAATGCCGATACAAAGTTACCACAAAAGCGTCAAAACACGTTGAACAGTTTGTTAATAGTATATAAATATTGGTATGACTGCTCTAATAAAAGTATTCTGAGCCACACTTAGTGTAATGTAAAAGCCGCAGTTTAACTACCTTCTCAGTTAAACGTTAATATAGTTGTACAGCACTATAATTAATAAGTTATTAGAATTATACCTGTGGAATAAGTTCATTCATGGATAAGAAAGTTCGTAATAAGTACACAGATTATAAAACAAAACTATTGCTATATTGTTCATGAGGTATTGTTAAACGAATGTGATTAATTTTGATGAACTAAATCAAGTAATGACGTTTATTAAACTACATAGCTCAGGTATACAAGGAATATATATGCAAAAACAGTTCGTTTGGGTTGAGAAAATATTTTGCGTAGAAGAGCGAATAACGTTTCGACCTTCTTCGGTCATCGTCAGGTTCACAAAGAAAGAAAGAGGTAATTAACCGGAAGCTGACCACATTTGAGGAAGGGCTTGTGTAACTGAGTGTCGAAATGTAGAGAGCGTGCTTAGATGTTTGAATATATAATTTTATTTTATTATATTTAATATAGGTATAAGGGCGTCCTTTTATATTGGTTTATTTTGGGTTTAAGTTGTATAAGTAAGGCTTCTTTAATTTTGTGTTTGTTTAAGTTTATTTCCTTATATAGTATTTGAGTGTTTTCTATGATTATGTTGTGTCTATTTGACTTGCAGTGTACGAAAACGTGTGAAGGTGACTTTTTATATTCTTTGAATCTGGTTTCCATTTTTCTACTTGTTTCTCCAATATAGAAGTCGTGACAGTTATCACATTGTATTTTATAAATAATGTTGGTGTGGTGTTTGTCTGTGTAGTTTTTACATAGTATGTAAATGTTATATTTTGTTACTAGTTTTTGCCAAATGTTGGTTATTTGTCTGCTGGTGTCAGGAATATATGGTATGCAGCAGTATATGGTTTCGTGATTTTTTGATTCGTGAAATATATTTACTTTTGTTGGTTGATTTTGCTTTCTGTCTAGGTGTGTGCGTGTAATGTTTTCTGCGGTTTGTGGAGGAAACTTATTGATGTTGATGAAGTATTGTTTTATTTAGTCTAATTTATCGTTAATTTTATCTGGTGAGCATAGTTTTATGGCTGTGTTTATCTGGTTTCTTAATATGTTGAGTTTTTGTTTTGTGTCATGTGCTGAGTCCCAAGGAATGTATAGTCCAGTATGGGTGATTTTTTGGTGGATTTCAAGATATACAAGGACTCTCGTACATTGACCTGTGTCGTGTTTTCACGCTAACTAATTAATATAATGAAAGCTTGAATCTCATCATTCAGCAGAAGAGGTAAAATATAATTTTAAGTCATGAGCTTTATCATATAGTAGAAAAGATAAAAGAGAATTATAAGTGAGGAACTTTATCATATAGTAGGACAAGTAAAAGATAATCTTAAGTGTTGTTATTTATCATTCAGCAGAACACGTAAAAAGTGCGATATTTTATGAGTGATTAACTTTTCATTCGGTATTAAAAATTAAAGGGAATTTTAAGTGATGAACCTTATCATTCAGTAAAACAAATAAAATGAAATTTCAGTGATGAACTTTACCATTCAGTAGAATAAGTAAATAATAATTTTAAATGTCGTTTGTCATTCAGCAGAACAGGTAACAAGGAATTTTAAGTGATGAACATTATCATGCAGTAGAACGCATAAAAGGGAAAGTTTTAAATAACAGATAATTAAAAGTCCTCGATTTCTGCCTGATATTTTAATAGTTTATTATCTCCCAAAAAATTGTTTTAGGACAAGTGTTTTACTTTAGGTTTGATTCACGACGTTAGTTATCTACCTAATGTATGCATAAGTTTAATCAATTTTCATTCACATGATAGTATAGTTGTATCAAACATCTAACTAATTTTTGTAACCATTGACGCCAAATAATAAAGTGGCAAATTGAAAATCAATTGCAGCTTATCAGCTTTTGATCGTAAAACAAATAATTTAAAGCAACGTTCATAATCGTTATTTTTCGCTCGAGATTGATAACTGATAACGTTTCAACCACAGTTTTCTACCAGTCTCATATTAAGATAGCAGATTATCAGTTGTAAGTTATTTGTCTTTAAAGGTTTGTTATCTTCGTCCTGTGAACAGAATGGGTAAACGGTTGATTGTTTCCTTGGATCAGGGAACATCAAATATCCAGGGGTTTGATTTTTACCAGGTACAAAATAAATTATCGCGGTATAAAGACAGATATCAACAGAAATAGGTTACGTTTGTTTTATTCCTGTACAAATGGAAAGACTGAGTAGTTAACCCTACTTATACAGACGGATATAGATAACCCTACCTGTAGACGGGCAGGTGTCTGGACAGTGAACATTTCTTCCTTCATGTTCGTACCTTTTCAGCACGTTTTCTTTGAGATTGGCTAGAAATGAACAAACTTCTTAAGAGAGCTTTAAAGTCACCAACCTACAGCATAATTTAGGGAACCAATCAGAGAATGGCACAGATCACATTTGTCTTGGGAGAAAAAAAAAAGAAAAGCACGAACTACGAATCTTCACCAGAAACACCTTAGCACATGTTGAAGATTTATTAGAAAGGTTACAACGCAAGTAACACACCTGCACAGGATTGTAGGTATTGTATTTTTGACCTTTGATTCCAGTCGTGATTAAATACAAATGACATCATCCTTTTTTTCAGTCTGTTAGAAAGCAACCAAGTAAGCTAACCAGTTCTTTGAAGCTCACGGCTTTGTTGTCTGATTATTTAAATTTGAAAACATGGAATATCGCATGTCATCAGAACGAGTTACTTCATCATTAGATAATTCAAATAATACTAGAGAACTGTATCAAATTTCAACACTAATTTTCTGAAAATGGTATTCGAAAAAATAACTATGTTCTGGTGTCCGAACCAGTAGGCCCGGAATGGCTAAGCGCGTTAAGGCGTGCGACTCGTAATCTGAGGGTCGCGGGTTCGCATCTGCGTCGGGCCAAACATGCTCGCCCTCCCAGCCGTGGGGGCGTAATAATGTGGCGTTAAATCCCACTATTCGTTGGTAAAAGAGTAGCCAAAGAGTTAGCGGTGAGTGGTGATGACTAGCTGCCTTCCCTCTAGTCTCACACTGCTAAATTAGGGATGGCTAGCACATATAGCCCTCTAGTGCGAAATTCCAAAAACAGAACCAGTATCGTGTTTGCTTTGATTGAAACAATATTTAAAAAGGTATTCGTACTTTAGTAATAGTAAAATTGGAGCGAACTGCACAATATAAAATTTTAGAAGTAGGGAATGAAAAAACAAGAACCCGTATGTAATTCTTAAATAAATTTAAGGAACTTTTATCCAAAGATTCTTACCGTATAGAAACAGCAATTGTGTCTCACGAAAATATTGTTACAAGGATTTTTTTGAGATAATTTGATAACAAATTATTACAGCAACTAATACATTACAAATTACAGAAAGTAATAGATCAAGAATTATAAAGTGCAGCAGTAACTTAATGTAAATTTTAAAACGTATATTTACGTACTGGACGTAATAAAAGTTATGTGGAAAGCTCGGATATGTTCAAGGCTACTATATGCTTATTAATAGCGACAAAATATTCTCTCTCCCTATGTGGTTTGGCGCTAAGTCTGAAAACTTATAACACTATAACTCGTGTTTCGATACCCATGGCAGGTGTAACACAAATATCCCCTTATGTCCAACATTAAACAATCTTTCTTTATATACTTACGTGTGTGTGTGTTTGTTTGCTATGAAATAAATTATTTATTTTTCGTGTGTTGAGCCCTCTCTAGTGACACAGCGTTATATCTTTAGACTTACAACGCTAAAAATCGTGTTTCGATTCTCGAGGTGGTAAAATGCTCATTGTTTAGCTTTGTGCTTAATTCCAAACAAACCAAATCGTTTGTTGATGTACTGGACATGCTCGAAGTTAAATAGGTAACAATACTCATGAGTTTCAATGTCTGTCTGATCGAATTTGTTTGTGGATCTTGGTTTGAATAATTATTTAAAAGTTAAACACCGTGATAAACATACTTATTTACTTTTTAAGGAACCCCCTAGTGGCTCAGTTGTAAATCTGAAGGCTTATAACGCTAAAAACAGGGTTTCATGCACGTTGTGGACAGAGCACAGATCGACCATTGTGCAGTTTTATACCTAACAACAACCGCACTTAGCATGAATAAACACAGTATGTTTATTTGCCTCTCCATTAATGCATACCGCATGTTTACTAACTTTCCATTGAGTGCATGTGGTATAATAGGAGAATAGAATCTTTCACTTCTTCATCAGAGTGCAGATCAGTGTTTCCTCTAAGCTGTGAGGCCATGCACTTCATTATTACAGCTGCGCACTAATGGTTAGGAGCCTCAACGAGTTTGATAGTCGATAGGCTTTAAGCCCAAGTAACCAACATGCAAAGTGGCCTAATGATCAATATAGGGTCAGTGGTCTAAAACTACTTCCCAGTCGCCAAAAAACAGTAGCGCACCTCTGCACATTGTCTTGATACTAGTAAAAAAAAATTAATTACGCACATGGATTGAAAACATCAGAGAGAACATTGGTTAATGGTACAAACGATAAATATTTTTCAAAGGATAAATTCAGTGTCAGGGTTTTGGGCCAAGGTGTGTAAAAATATACTTTATCCTCTAAATACGGTTTCCTATGCATTTTAAACTAATTTCGGATGCTGATAATCCAATGTAATTTGGAAATTGGTATTTCCAACTTGAACAACACTTAAGGTGATGCATCTATTAAAAATGCCAAGACAGAGATCCAAAGATGTCAGATAAAGCCATCAATAATTTAGAACTGTTGACCAGAAGGTGGGCACTTAATCAGTAGTCTGCGCAATTACTCTTAGCCAAATGACGGATTTTACTCTCACTATTATAACTCTTCCACAGTTGGAGATACAGAGTATGATCTCCAGCATATCGCGGTTCGAACCGTAGCCAAGCTCACTAACGTACTGTGAAAGAACTAATATCAGTGATAATTCAAACTATAAACATGGAAATATAAGAAATATTGAAAATAAATAGTTACGATCAGTGGTGTACGAGTAAAACAAGAACAACAAAGCACACACGCTAAATATTAATAAATTTATATATTTAGGTCGCATTTCAATCATTTCATTTGTTAATAATTATAAACCATTTTTTCATATAAACTTATATAAGTGGTGTAGTATGTTTGACTCATAATACAATTCATGTATTATCAGAAATTTATATTGCATCATAAAAGCTTTTGGTTCTCTAGTAGCACAGTGATATGACTTCGGAGTTGTTATGCTAGAAACTGCGATCCGATACCCGTGATGGGCAGATTATAGATAGCCCTTTGTGTAGCTTTATGTTAAATTTCAAACCAACAACAATTTATTACAAGTATTTGCTTTAAAATACCCTAGTTTTACTACACTGATGGTTATAATCACAGATTGCTGTTACGTTTTGTAACAGTTAAAAACTGTTAACCCTTAAAAGTATTTACACAGTGTGATGATAAAATTACCGTCAAATGCATGAATCTTGATAATTATATGGAAAGATCCTATTGTACCGCGACATCTAGTGATCATTTTCGTCTCTTTCATAATTTTCTATAACTTCTGTTAAACCTAAATGTAAATATTATCAATTGGAATCTTCATATAAATAGTTGAGAGGGAAAATAAATACATAAAAATGCATATAGATCAAACAAAAACTCAAATTTAAGATATAAAACGTTAAAGCTCATAGACAGATATCTGAAATGAGTTTGGTTTTGAATAAACATCTCAAATGGGGAAGGCAACTTGAAAAAAAAATCATAGAAACATTGGTTGCTGAAAAATAACATTTATATAATGTAAAAATATGGTTTATTATTTCTTTTCTTTTTTGTTATGTATCACAGACTGAACACGATCTTCTGACCTTCAGAATGAACAGTTTTAATTTGAGAAACATCTACGATATATTCTCAAAACGTATTGCAATAACATGAATAACCCGTTGTTTTGAGGACGAGTGGATGAATGGTCTGATTGAAACATCTGGAGTTTATTTGAATTTCATTATTTTACTTTGTTTTATTAAATTGTTATGGTAAATCAACACTTTTGTATTAGATAAGTCGTTTTTAATTTAACTACCAAACAGTACGAAGATTCCTTAATTAACGATTCGAATTAATTATTTTCTAAGTTTCGTAAGGTCAAGATAATATTTCTGTACTACTCTAAACTATTTCACCTTCTCTTAAGTCAACTTTAGGCCTGAGTCTTTGAGAATAACGGTTTTAACTGATAACAACAACGTATAACGACTTTTCACTCTTTAAAAAAACTGGAAATTATATCAGTGAATAAATTCATCTTTAGTTATTTAAGCCTAAAAAAGTATAGAAAATCCTCGCTTATTTTATCTTAAAACTATCATCATAACATTTATTAAGCTTAGATAGTTTAAACAACCATTTTTGTAGTTTATTCAGTTCGTACATACGCATACTGAACTTTAAATCTAATTTGAAACTCTTGATATAAGACAATGATTCTGGTGCTCATTGAACATAGCTGTAATAAACATGGTTCAAACAACAAAATATTTCGTCTTTTCGACGTGACTATTATCTTATGCGACACATGAGCTAAACGGTTAGGTCAGAAGATCCTAATGTTCAGATATATCCGACTCTCGCTTCGAGAAAGCGGCCATTGCGCAGCACTCACCGCCAAAAGAGCTTGTTTCGGTTTTGACTTGAACAATGGGTTGACTGCAAGTCTTATAACGCATCTATATTTGTACGTGCGTAAGCATGTTTAGCTCTATCGAGACGGAATTCCTTAACTTTGTGCCCCCCAGTGGCTCAGCGGACATACATCATGGCCGAGCGCGTTAAGGCGTGCACTCATAATCCGAGGGTCGCGGGTTCGCGCCCGCGTCGCGCTAAACATGCTCGCCTTCCCAGCCGTGGGGGTGTATAATGTGACGGTCAATCCCACTGTTCGTTGGTAAAAGAGTAGCCCAAGAGTTGGCGGTGGGTGGTGATGACTAGCTGCCTTCCCTCTAGTCTTACACTGCTAAATTAGGGACGGCTAGCACAGATAGCCCTCGAGTAGCTTTGTGCGAAATTCCAAAAACAAACAAGCGGACTTACACGCTAAAATCCGGGTTTCGATACCCGTGGGGGGCAGAGCACCGATAGCCCATTGTGTAGCTTTGTCCTTAATTCAAAACAACCTTAACTTTGCAGCCCACGGCCCGACGCGATAACCACTCTTATAAACCAACGGCTACATTCTCGAAGATCAATCTTATTCAACGATGTAAACTTATTAACAAAAAGATTGAATCAAGCTAATTGAAAGATATGTCAATGCATAACCGAATAACGTGCAAAAGCTGTTAACATTTTATTAGCATTGCAAGTACTTCTATTGCAATTGAATAAAACTTTTCCACTGTTTTTATTTTGATCTTGTACATTTTCTCTACGGGCAACAAACTCATTCTTATGTACAGTGAAATAATTTAACTTTAAAATTACAACCTCAAAATTATCAAGCATTAATACCAGTTGGTATGCAATCATTATAACCTTACACTGGTGTTCAAGTTTTAAAAAAACACATTTATTTAGCACTTTATAGCGTTGATGTTTTAGCATGCATTTCTGTATTATGCTTATTGTATTCCTTGGCAATCCCTACAAGCAGAGTCTACTGACTCTATGAAGAAAATCAATTAGCCACTGAAAATATACTTTTGCAAACAGCAAAACTATAATTCCTTTAGTATTTTGAGTCAGTTCCTGTATATTAAAACTCAAGAATTAACTCTATTAATGGTTATTTCTTCTAATGAATACTTACATCACTGCTTTCTTTACTGAAATAATGTTGTTTTCTTTCTTAGGCCCGGCATGGCCAAGCGTGTTACGGCGCGCGACTCCTACTCTGAGGGTCACGAGTTCGCATCCCCGTCGCACCAAACATGTTCGCCCTTTCAGCCGTGGGGACGTTATAATGTTACGGTCAATCCCATTATTCGTTGGGAAAAGAGTAGCTCAAGAGTTGGCGGTGGATGGTGATGACTAGCTGCCTTTCCTCTAGTCTTACACTGCTCATTTATGGACAGCTAGCACAGATAGCTCTCGAGTAGCTTTGTGCGAAATTAAAAAAAATATAAATAAACAAATTTTCTTTCTCTTTCTGCTATAAAATCCTTGACAACAATAGTTATATGGGAATAACGTCTTCTGACACAAAACTATGCAATAGGTTATCTATGTTTCGTCTATTACGTGTATCGAAACCCAATTTTAGCGTCGTAAGCCTGTCTACTTACGACTGAGCAATACTATTAGATATTTCTAAACGTTACTTGATTGGTTAAGTGTTGTAGGATGAAGGGAGCCGGAAATCGCGACGTAAGTTGCACGAGGCTCTCACTAAACACTTTGTGAACTTTCAGTGGCATTACAGGACGGGGTGAGAAAAAAAAAAGATATTGAGTGTATGTGCACCTGCAAATATATTTTGCGTGCGTGAATGGAAAATATCTCTCACGTGGCAGTAAACGTAATATTTGTTTTTGTTTCATGAAGTAAAAGATACCCTGTTCTGAAAAAATAATAGTATTCTTCCAAATTTAAATAAATAATACAAATTTCTCACATTCAGTACCACCTGCTTGTTACGTAATGGAAGGTTCAGTAAAATCACCCATTGTGTTTACAGTAGGCTTACCGGATGCTTAGCGTTCGCAAATCATCCGAGTCAGGAGTGCAGATCTCTCCCAGACTTAGAACCTGATAATCTTCCAGAAGGACAGCGGAGATTTTACGGATTCATAACGCTGAAATTCGGGGTTCGATTTCCCCTGGTGGATAGAATAGAGATAACTCCTTGTGTAAATCTGCGAAATCGTTCCTCAAATCTCATTGCGTAACCTTTATTGTTTGGTAGTAAATAGGTTACTCAACATTATTTAGAATAATCAGAATACATCTAAACCTCGTGTACGCTATAAATCATAACTTTTTAAAAGTTGAAATTTTTAGAATTTTAAAATATCATAGGTTTGTACTCTACGTTTTATAGTACGTTATTTGTAAGGACTTTCATCAATAGCTAATCAAAATTCACTTATACATGCCTAGTTCAAAGGCAAAACAAACTATTGGTGAGTTACAAATTCTAGCCTATTGCCTTCCTTCAGTTTTTGATTTAAAATACAATTTCGTTGCCAATTAGGCACTGAACATTTTCGAGTTGAATCTAATCCTACATCCAGAATTAATAATTTTGAAAGCTGTCAGGAACTTTATTTTAGGTGGAGGACGGATTGCACCATCCTATTCCTCTGTCTAAATGCATTATATGGCAAACAATCTAAAAGAAAGATTACCGGTAAAGTATTTGTATTTTTACAAACTATTTCTTAAATATTTTCCTCTATCCACCTCCCCCTAAAATTCATACAAGGTGAACATCACTGGTCAGCTAGTGTGTGTGTTTTTTGTCTACATGGATCATGTGCAAAGAAGCTTATGGCTGTCAAAACATTACCACTAGAATGAAATGTTGTTTATCTTATACGGTTGGATGAAATGTTTTTTTTTCATTTTTTTACGGGTGTGAAATAGTGTTTAGAATGATGGTGAAAAATACATTATAATTGCCATTTAGTTCGTGATGCGGTACGAATCACGAGCCCAGCAGGTGGCCTGGCTTGATAGTGTGACGAAATTGCATTAACGTTTAATTTGTGAATACTCTGTTTAAATCCAAGGTCATGATCATAATCATACTTGACAGTATACAAAGAATTACAAATGTATAGAGAGAAGAAATGGTTTTGGTTTGTTTTGAATTTCGCGCAAAGCTACTCAAGGGCTATTTGCACTAGCCGTCCTTAATTTAAAAGTGTAAGACTAGAGGGAAGACAGCTAGTCATCACTACCCACCGTCAACTCTTGGGCTACTCTTTTACCAACGAATAGTGAGATTGACCATATCATTATAACGCCCCCACGGCTGAAAAGGCGAGCATGTTTGGTGTGACGGGGATTCGAACCCGCAACCCTCATATTACGAGTCGAACGCCTTAATCCACCTGGCCATGCCAGGCCTAGAGAGAAGGAGGAGAGAATGATAGAAAAAGTAAGTAATAAATTACTAATTTGATATTGAACTCTTTTAATTAGGACATTGGATCTTTCGGAAGTTTTAAGGTCAATCACGTAACTGCATTGGAATATTAAGTTTACAAAATACACTGTTTGTAATATGACATATTAATGAAATTAATGAAGAGAATTGTTTGTTTGTGTGGTTTTGAATTTCGCGCAAAGCTTTATGAGAGCTTTCCGCGCTAGCCATCCCTAATTTAGCAGTGTAAGACTAGAGGAAAGGCAGCTAGTCATTACCACCCACCGCCAACTCTTGGGCTATTCTTTTACCAAAAAATAGTGATATTGATCGTGATATTATAACATCCTCACGGATGAAAGGACAAGCATGTTTTGTGCAACGGGGATTCGAACCCACGACCCTCAGTTTACAAGTCAAGTGCCTTAAATACCTGGCCATGCTCGGGCCTAATGAAGAACAGATAATGAGTATTAATGTAACATTCATATTTCATTTTCTTGTTTGAATATTATCTTGGGTAATAGATAAAATACACGATTATGTGCTGAAATCAGGTAATATAGGCGGGAACACAAAATCTCTAGATTGACGAATTCATTATATTGTTTGAAATCTCGTGATGTCTATTCTGTCTAAAATCCCACAAGACCTTTTACGTCGTTCCAAAACAGATAATAATCTACAATCTCCCATGCGTTAGTATTTTAAAAAGCTGTATGGCTTAATTCGCAACGAGCTGATAAAATGTATTCATGATGCAAGTGATAACACATGGCTTCGTAAATGTTTTTACTTTAACTAGTGGTCCTGCATAGTTAGTTGGTTAAGGCAATCAACTCGTAATCTGTGGGTTGCGGGTTCGAAACCCTGTCACATTCAACATGTTCGCCCTTTCATCGGTGAGGATGTTATAAAATCATGATCAATCCCATTTATCGTTGGTAAAAGAGTAGCCCAAGAGTTGGCGATGGGTGGTAATGACAAACTGTCTTCCTTTTAGTCTCACACTGCTAAATTAGGGATGGCTAGCGCGAATAGCCCTCGTGTAACTTTGCGTGAAATTCAAAATAAACAAACTTTGACCTGATATGTAATGAGAATCAGTTTAATAATGTCTTTGTTGCATTGCTGTTTTGACTAGTCATGTCTTTATTACTCTGTACCAGAAGACGGGCAACTGTCTCTTTGTTGTATTATTACTGGAACACGTCTTAACATGTCTTTGTTGTGTTTTAAATTGTTTTGTATTTATTAACATAATGTAAATATGTGTTTGTTTGTCAGGTTTTGCACAAATCAGCACAAGGGCCATTTTTGCTAGCCATCTCTAATTTTTAACTGTTAATCTTGAAAGAAGTGAGTTTGTCAACATCAAATATTAACACCTTTGGGACTGCTGTCTACCAATGGTCCTCTAGTAGGTCAGCGGTATATTTACAGACTTGTAACTCTAAGATACAAAGTTCGATTACCGTTGTGGACAGAAGGTAGATTACGCTAAAACAAAGAACAATGAAACAAATCTGATCAACGAGTAGTTAGATTTATTGTCACATAAAAGCCCCTACAGCTGAAAGGACGAGCGTGTTTGGCAAGGGATTTCAATTGTGAGTCGAGCACCCTGAGCACAAAGCCATGCCAAACTCTAAACGAATGAGAAGTTTTAGCTTCTGTAATACTAATTTACATATTTATTGTTACCAGAAGTCGTTCTGGGCGTTATGCTAATTTAAGTAGATTGATGATGTAGTGGCTAGGCTACACGGATGATGAAACCTTAGGTTTATCATAAAAATGCGTTCCGCACTTTGGAATCAGGGGTGCACTATAAGGTTGACAGCCAAATCCCACTATTAGTTCAGAAGAAAGTAGCTTAGGAGTTGGCAGTGGAAATTGTTGATTAGTTTGTTAAGGGTAATTTAGATATACAGTAAAAATATAGTCTTGAAAGTTTCCAAACTTCATTATGTAAACATGATTTTAGTGGAATTTATTCCCTCATGATTTGGCCTGGCACGTCCAGGTGGTTAGGGCGATCGACTCGCAATTTGAGAGTTGCGGGTTTGAATCTCCGTCACACCAAATATGCTTGCCGTTTCAGCCGTGGCAGCCTTATAATGTGACGGCAAATCTCATTATTTGTTGGTAAAAGAGTACCACAAGAGTTGGCTGCCTTCCCTTTAATCTTACACTCCTAAATTAGGGACAGCTAGCGCAGATAGCCCTCGTGTAGCTGTGTGCGAAACTACAAACAAACCATCAGGATACACTGTTTTTAAGGCATAATTAGTTTTAATCTGGAGGCATCTTTATCATCATCCTGTATACTGATTAAATGTAGAAAGTTAGGAAATCGAGTAAACTACGGCTCCTACAAAACCATAGGAATGTTTGTTTATTATGTTAATAAATGGTGGAAGTCAATAAAAGTAATGTTATGTATTTTTGGATTTCTGAATATAGTACTATGCCTTTAAACACCAGCACAGTGCAGCAGGCTTGTGGTAGCAAATATGGTTTCGAAAATTAACTGAGCTCCTGTTTTTCTGAATGAAAGAGAAGAGTTACGTAAAATACACTTTCTTTAAAACCCTAGTAATATATATTTAAGGCGTAACTTCTGAGGTTTATGTGTGTGCGTGCATGAAAGGAGTTTTACAGTCTAATTTCTACGGGTTTGTTCCTTAATAATAAAAAGCATAAAAGCCCAAGAAATTGTACATATTTAGGGTAAACTTGAAAGCTACTGCAAGGCCTTATTTTCTGATATTACCTTCAGAGTAATTTCACAAAATAATGAACCAAACTACCAGCAACTATACCACTTCGTAACCCAGAACGATTGCTAGAGTGTTAGTAATCTATTAGGCTTATAACGGTAAAATTCGGGGTTCGATCCTTGCAATGAGCCAAGCACAAACAGATCATCGTGCCGTTATGCGCTTCAAATAAATGGTAACCAAGTACTACAAGGCTATAATAAAAAGAGTGTCACTGAAAATATTACGTTTTCCCCAAGACATAAGTCAAAATCTGACGTGTGTTTTAATGAGGAATTTGGCTCCAACTTGGAACACATTTGTTACAGTTTTTGAAGTATCAAATAAATCCTCTCATGTACCATAAACAAATTGTTGTGAATTTGAGCTATTATAAAAAAAAAATGTTTGTAAACAGTTAACAGGAGGCCTTTAAAATGGTTCAACCTCATGAGAAAATGTTTTTTTAGGAAGATAATTCTGATACAATGACTCATAATAAATACTTTCAAACAAAACTTAGAAAATTAGAGTAACGAGAACATTGGGAGTTCATACAGCTTAGAGATTACAGCACCTAAATACTAAGTTAATGTCGTGCGGAACGAAATAAAAGGACAAAATTAGCCCATTCGAAGAAAAGCAACAAAAGTATAAATCCATCACATTGTCTTTGTTTTGTCCATCACGATTCGAATTTAGTAAAATTTAATCATTACAAATTATGTTTGTGTGTGTATTTTATCAAGTCGGTAATGTTCATCTGAAATTCATTAACCTTAAATGTATATGTGTTTTTTGGCCAGCACCGATTATAAACTTAATAAATAATTAAGAAAATTCCAATACCCTAATTGGCTTCACACCAGCCCATGGTCTAGCTTCAATATCGTCTATTTCCTCTCTTCTAATAGTCTCTTCAAGACAAGTGTTTTCTGGAGATTTTTCGATTTTTTTCTCCGTTGTATCAGTTTCTTTTTTCGGTGATTGGTCCGCTGCAGGCGGGCTCTGTATCTGTCCTCCCCGTTGATGGTAGACAGAATCTTCACCAATTTTAATGGATTTCAGCTCGTGAGGATCAGAAATGGTAGAGAAAAAAGAGTTAGGTTTCACCCGTCTTTGTGGCGTTCCTTGCTGGCTCCCCGGCAAACTGGACACAGAAGACGTTGGAGAAGACATTTTCTATTGAACGTCTGTTAAATTTCGGAGCACCTACAAATAACCACAGAAACAGTTTCAGCTATCTTTGATATCATATTTCAATAGTGTTATACTCACAGATGTCTTCATATCACTAACAAAGCTTTTAAACATCACAAATCTACCCAGACAATGGTGAATGGATCAAATACATTTAACTGTTGATAAGATACAATTAACGACGACCCGGCTTGGCCAGGTGGTTAAGGTACTCGATTCGTGATATGATGGTCACGGGTTTGACTCCCCGTCACACCAGCTAGGCTCGCCCTTTCAGCCATGGGGGCGTTATAATGTGATAGTCAATCTTACTGTTTGTTGGTAAAATAGTAACCCATGATGATTAGTAGTGATGATTAGCTGCCTTCCCTTTAGTCTTATACTACAAAATTAGAAACGACTAGCGCAGATTGGCCTTGAGTTGCTTTGCGCGAAATTCAAAACAAACCAAGCGATGAACATTTAAATATTATATTTAGATTACTATACTTTTGTTCGTATTTTTGATCAGTAGATTATAACAACAAATTAATAAGAATGATTTATGACAGGGTACCAATTTCCCACTCACTAATAAATATTTTTACTTTATCAAAATCTTTGAATGTGAACCCCTTTACTCTCTGACAGTAGGTTACTTAGCATTACAGATATAGTATACCGGAAAAACGGTTTAAGGTACTTTAATCTTACGTCTGTCTACAAGACGTCAGCAACCCCAAAATTTACTGAAGTGAATTGTTTTTGTTTGTTTGTTTTGTTTTTGAATTTCGCACTAAGTTACTCGAGGGCTATCTGTGCTAGCCGTCCCTAATTTAACAGTGTAAGACAAGAGAGAAGGCAGCTATTCATCACCACCCACCGCCAACTCTTGGGCTGCTCTTTTACCAACAAATAGTGGGATTGACCGTCACATTATAACGCCCCCACGGCTGAAAGCGCGAGCATGTTTGGCGCGACGGGGATGCGAACCAGCGACCCTCGGATTACGAGTCGCACGCTTTAACATGCCATGTACTGAAGTGAAACAGCACCAGCAATGATAATACATATGTACACATGTTTGTACATTTGGAAAATACATGTATTTAATTTAGATATATGTTTGGTTGAAAAGCAGTATTTGGTATGTTTTTGTTATAGATCATCACTAAAACTATTTCCTTAGGAGTTACCTTCAAAGTCATGAAACCTGTAGAAAAAATTAATAAAGAGAAAAACTACGATATTCTCGTGTTTTCTTATTCGTATTCACAGGGAATTGTATTGCTGTTTTGGTATTGTATACATACACAAATAAACGCGAACAATGTTGAAAGTTTGCTCAGAACAGTTCTTTTCATAAGAACAGACATTGGCGGATGAGAGACTTTTGTGTACGGGGCTTTTTTGCTCGAAGCTTTTTCTATTTTTACGAGAGTAAAATTAATTTATTCTTTTGTGAAACGATTTAAAGTAATTGGATAATAGCTTGTTTGTCGTTGAAATGTGCCTGAGTTCTGATAAATGGCCAATCTTGTGGTGCAGATCCTCCCATCTTGTGCACTTATGTGTGAAAATACCTTGACACAAAAATAAGGTGTAACCTTAACTTGAATTTTTGTTTTGAATTTCGCGCAGATCTACAAGAGTCTTATCTGCACTAGCCGTCCCTAATTTAGCATTGTAAGACTACAAAGAAGACAGCTAGTCATTACAATGCTCCCAACTCTTGGGCTACTGTTTTACCAACGAATAGTGGAACTGACCATCACTAATAATGTTCATATAGTTGAAAGGGTGAGTATTTTTGGTGTAAACGAGATTCAAACCCCTTAACCCTCAGTTTACCAGTCAATCGCCCTAACTACCTGGCCATGCCGGTCTCAAATATGTGTAAATTGTACTTATCGACATGAACGAGTGGTTTCGTTGTTCAAGTCGTTTGAGACCAGATATAATCCTAAGATACACTTAAATATATTGTTTTTACACCAACTATCTACCATTAGCGTTTTGATTTACAACTTATCTCGGTACATAACTGTTATGTTCCCATGTGCTTTAAATTTTACCGAACTCCTCATGTAGGCCTACTCAAAGAGTAGGAAACTTTCTGTAAATGATCTTCAAATGATTTCTGTATTATCTCGCCGCCAGGAATCTTTTATTTACAATTACGCAAAATAATAAAGCACATTTGAAACACATACACACACAAACACATTCATTTTTCTTCATCTACGTCGACCCGAGATAAGAAATGCTGATAGTATTTTTGTCCCTGTATGTCGTTGTATGAATATCTGGGTTCTGTAAAATTTCAAAATAAATACTTTACGAACTATTATTTGAGTTAAAAGCAGTTAAATATCGCCTTGCATGTATTTGAAATCACTAATAGTGTCTGGGAGAGTAAGACAATCAATAAATTACAGAAAATAATTCACTTGTAAGGAACTAAGTTAATGACCTTATCTAGTAGTATGAACCGATAACAAATATATATATATATATACACACACGTATTTATGTGTACACATATGCATCATGATGACAAAAAAATAATTTTTTAAAATTATATTTCTGCTTTACATGCGTAAATGAACGTGATTGTAGAGAAAAATAACGCATTATTTGTTGTGGTATAAAAAATAACACAATACTAAAATTGAATATTTACAATTCATGTCTGATTTATGAACATTTCTATTGTATTAAAATATATTAATTATACGAGGTAAAAACTATAAACATCACAGTCTGTAATCGTATCCCTGATTGCTTACAAAAAATAATTATATAACTAAAATCCAGAGTGTGATTCCCCGTGGTTTGCACAGCCCAGATAGGCCATTGTGCAACTTTACGTGCCACCGCACCTAGAACTACAGCAACTAAAACATGAATAAGTAGTATGACATGAAAACATCTTGCTAGGTTGTCTAACACAAATGTGAAAGAAAAAAGCATACTTACGCTTCAGCTACTTTACGTCCTTAGTGGCACACTTTACGTGACAGTGAGACCCACCTCGTTCTTTTCAGGTATCTGATCTTACTTTATATGTGTGTCTAGTCAGATTCATAAAGCCGCTTTCTGGTAGCGCAGCAACCCCAGAGACCTCTGTCTATCTTTCATCTGGTAAGCGTAGCAGAAATTGTAAGGGCGAAAACTGCAATGCACATGTATTATACAGCGTACGGGGCTACAAGCATTGTACTGCGCAGCTGTTTCGTCCAGAAGAAGTCGTAGTTGTATTGCGTAAAATCATCAATTATGTTACTATGACAACAACTGACCTGTTCGTCACGTGGGATTTACTGCGATCACGTCGCACGTGACCTGAACTGGATCCTTGTTCATGCATTCATTTGTACGTGAGCCAAGATAATACGAAGTATAGGTTCCAATTGTATTGTTTAATATTATACTTTCCTAACGATGCAATTAAAAAAAAACGTTTAACATAAATACATATTATTATGGACCGTACGTAATCTATCTACTTATTATCTATATATCACATATTCTTGTAAAGTCATAAATTTTAGTGCGCATTATAGATAAATTAAAACTATTATTTCGTATGTATATAAGATTTATATTTGAAATATAATGTTTCTTCTCTCACATAATTTTTTTTTAAATTTCGCGCAAAGCTACACGAGGGCTATCTGCGCTAGCTATCTCTAATTTAACAGTGTAATACAAAAGGGAAAGCAGCTAGTCGTCACCATCCACCGCCAGTTTTTGGGCTACTTTTTTGCCAACGAATAGTGGGATTAACCGTAACTTTATAATGCCCCCACGGCTGAAAGGGCGAGCATGTTTGGTGCGATCGGGATACGAACCCGCGACCCTCAGATTACGAGTCGCACGCCTTAACACGCTTGGCCATGCCGGGCATCAGTGGACGGAAAGTTAACTTTACTTTGATTGATTTTTTAAATGGAAAAAGGATATTGCTTTGAATTATTTGGTTAAGCTAGTTGCCATAAAACATACCGTTAAGTCCTTTGAATTTATTAAACTAACGTCTATCATATTACGATAAAAATATTCTCAAAACATGTTTTCATTGGTAACGCACATTTCAAAGATATATATATGTATATTCAGAACTTAAACTAGAGTAAAGTAAAGTATTCGAAGGCTAGTGACCTTTGTTGGGAATTGCTGATAGCATTATGTTAGTAGATTAGTTGTAATGCAGTGCATCCCAAACCTTTTCAGTTCACGGCGCTACTAGTATCTCCGCAATATTTTTACAGCGCCCTTAGGCAAAAAGAAGAACCTTACAGTTCTGTTTATTAAGTTTCTAGGTCCAAACAACTTAATAAGTATTTATGTTCTAACAACTTAGCAGTCGTTTAAAAGAATAATACACGTAAATTGAAAGTAGAATTAATGTTTTCATTAAAAAATTTAAATAACCACAATTATGAATAGGATTGCGCTTCTGTTGAACACTGAACAGGTTCTCAAACCCTGGAATCAGATTGGACACCGCCATCCTCATTTCCTGTTCTACATTGATTTTCACGCGGTACTTGCTTTTTATCACAGCAGTCGCCGAAAACCTATCTTCGCAGAGATGTGTCGTCACAAATGGAATTAGGATTCGCTGAGCTCTAGCATCTATCAGCTGATATTCATCTTCCACTGATTTCCAAAACTCAGCTTGTTTCATGCTGCCAAATTTTGTTTTTAAAGTTTTGTCACAAAACAGCTCTATAAGTTTTTCTTCTGCTGCTGAGGTAAATTCAGATGGGTCTTGGATCCAGGAAAATCTCTCTTTATCTTCTGGAAGGAAATTTTTAAATCAGTCATTGAGCTGTGTTAGGTGCTTTTCTAAAACAGATTTTAGTTGGATGTAACAAAACTGCTGCAACAGGAGGACACAATCTTTGCTACCATCTTCATTCATTTTACTTCTCCATAGCAGTAACTTTTTTCTGAAGGCTGAAACATTTACTGCGAGTTTCAGAATGTGCGTGTTACTTTTCTGCACAGAGAGATTCAATGCATTCAGTTTTTCCAAGAGATCACACGGGTATGCTAATTTTGACAAAAATTCAGTATCCAAGAAGTTTTTGGCATATTCGTGTTCTTCTCTTCGAGATAAGAGTAGATTTCCTTTCATAATTCGAATATACGAGACAGTATATTCTCATGGGAGAGTCATCGCGAGCTACAGTAGTACAACAAAGATGTGTGCTCAGATCTCATATCCTCACACAGTTTTCAAAAACCTTGCCTTTTGTGGCAGACTTTTTATAAAATTCACCAACTTCAACACATTTCCAAGGACTAGGTTCAGTAAAAGACTCAAGTGCTTTGACGCAAGGGCTTCCCTATGGATTATGAAGTGGGTTCACAATGCATCAAGAACTTTACTTCGTATGAATGCCTGCAACCCTCCATAATAGCTGGACATAGAGCGACCGTCATCGGTACAGACGCCATCGCATTTAGTCCAGTCTAAGATGTTTTCACACATAAAAGTGTCAAGGATTTCAAACAAGTCTTGAGCCTTTGTACTTGCAGTGGTACTTTTACAAAAGAGAAGGTGTTCCACAATTTTGTCACCATCTATAAACCGTGTGTAGCATCCTTGTTACTATTCCTTTCTATTTTTCAATTAGCTGATCATTGAGATCTTTGGCCATATGTTGGATTCTATGACTGATAGTATTGTTGGATAAAGACACCTTTTTAAGCAGTCTTCCCGCAGATTCACCACCATAATGTTCATCATATCCACTGCAGCCAGTAAACTCAGTTCTTCTGCGATGGTTTGATACTTTTTACTTTTTTGGACCCTATAGGCCACCTTGTAAGATGCTAGTAAATCATTGCTTGATATTTATGCTTGTTTCAAAAATGTACTTTTTTGTTCTTTCAACTATTTTAACTTTTTAGTAAAATAATCAAGAGATTTACTAGCCATTTTAGAATGATTGGTCTATGAGTGGCGTTTTAGTTTATTTGGAAGCATGCACTCTGGAACCCAAACTTTTAAGCATAATACTTACTGTAGACGTTCTTCATGATTGACATCTACCGAATTAAAACCAAAATCTAGATAGCTATCGTCATATTTCCGTCTGTGGTTTGTCTTCTTTTTCTTCACTCCCACACTTCTTATTAATGCTCAAAAAGCTTTCTATTTTTATGCACAAGGACTAAAAATCATCAAAATAATTCACTCATTCTCTCCTGACGTCGCATACACTTGACCACAACACCTTTCAGTTATTTCGATTACTAACGGACACGGAGGGCCGACAGGTTTTTTTATACACAGAATCGAAATAGTTTGAGAAGTTTATGGCGTAGCCGAAAGTACCAGTAAACAAAAACATATCAAACATTAGAGAACATCATAGAGAGGAATGTAGCGCGATCTAATGTTAAAACTGTAAACTACCTGAAGCTAGTAGCTGGTGCGGTGTCTGAAAATGTCGATATCGCTGTATTTTCCTCGAAAATTTGAAATATTCCGCGGCGCACAATTTGGAAACCACTGTTTGGGTATTTTAAATTACACAAAACATTTTATTCAGAGAAGTCTATGGCGTACGTATATCACCACAACCAATACAACAGCAATGGGAGCGAAGAGCTTACAAATTTAAAAATTATGTACAAAAGGAATACATGTAAAGGGCCCAGTTACTTTTTATACAGGGAGGTGTCTTTTATGGTAACGTCACTGAGACGAACATCAAATGAAGATTTAAAAGTCAGTAAAAATAACCATGTCTAACCATTTCCTGGATAAACATGACGAATATAAGGGATCATTTCATCATATTGTAACGATCTCACAGGGCAGACCTACATAGGTCGTAAACAGTAACAAAAATCAGTGTAATAATATAATGTAATAATGGAGATTATTTACCACCGTTATGTTATTCATACGCTTTATTATGGTAAATCCTACATCTCTAAAGTATTTTTATCTCTATTAAAAGTTTATTATTTGAATCTGTATTTGTTTAAAACTTAAAATATGTATGTTATTTGTTTTGTTGAAATTCATGAGCCACCTACTATAGCGGTCCCTAATTTAGAAGTAATAGACTACAAGGAAAGAAGCTAGTCAATACAACCTACTGCTCGTGTTCGGTTAGCTTTTAGTAAAAACGCAGTGGGATTGATCATTACGTTATAACGCCTCCACCGCTGTAAGGGCGAGCATGTTTGTGACGGGATTCGAGTAACTTAATCACCAACTCGTGCTTTTAGCTAATTGGAATGCTCAAGATAGCAATACCTTCACTATATGTACTAGAGATGTTGGTGCTCTTCCTCTTTGGATAACTTGCTGTAGTAAAGACAAGACAAAATATTAGATGCTAGGCAAGATATAAAAGTGATATTAAATAAACGTAAGTAGTGTTATCAGTTGAGCGTTATCTATTTTATTTAAGAGTTCGAGTAGATATATCTAACAAAAATGTAATTTAAGTGAATAATAGAATATACAATTATATTGGAGCAAATATTTTAAAGAAAAATAAACAACAAAAAGGAAAACAAATAATGCTATCCAAAGACAAACAAATCTAGCGACATCTATTGCTTGGTATGTTAGCTAAACACATAAAGAGTTCAGGGATGCTGTATTACAATTATTACAACTTGTTGATTTGTTGCATTAAATTAGAAGACTTTAGTAAAAACAGTATTTTCAAGCTATCATTTTAAAATGACACACAGTAGTTAATTTGAAATGTAATAGTATGACAACTATTAATAAAATATTTTTCAAATTGTAATTGAGTTTCCAATTGTTCGACTGTTGTGTTTTAGCAGCTACAATAAAGACCTCTGAATTGATCACAACACGTCATCGGCAAAAGATATGACAAATATTGTGTGGTTGGAATACTGTTGTCATAAACTTCTGTTCTAGAAATTCCCTAAAGGACTAATTTAAGAATGTAGTGTTTAAAGATCTAAGACCCAATACTAAGGTATTATGATAAACATGACTGGATTCTTTTTATAATAGATGTTTAAAATACAGTAATACTAAAACTTATTTAATGCCGATGTTTCAAAATTTCCTTAAATTCCATCGTCGGCGTTAAGATCTAAACAAGCTAGTTCCACCTGATGCATCAGATACAGGTTTTATGCAACAAAAACTAGTTACTAAAGAACAGTAAATAAGAGATAATAATGCTGTGAATAAATAACTAATTATAATGAAAAGTTTCATTACTAAAGTCATTTTGAATCCTGTTTGTTGCTTCTACTGTATTTCTTTATGTCAGTGGAACATGTTTTTCGCGCCGTGATTTACATTGTGCGATATCTGTGCGAAATAAATAAAATAACGTTGTTATGGAAAAAATAAAATTGTATTTTAAATTTGTTAAAGTCTAGATTCTGAATATATTGTGGTTTGAGATGTAGGAAAAAATAAGCAAATATATATTTTTTTCTTCTTCTGGTAAATATTTAAATTTACATTTCTGAATTACATCCATCTGTTGGTAAACTTTTGAGGTATATCGTTATTACGTAAATTATCCAAGTAGTCAATAAATCAAACAAAAATGATTATGTATTTATCTAATTTAACTTTATTTTATTGTAAATTATATTTGTTCATATTTTATTGTCAATCAATAGTCCACCAAATCTAAGTTAGTTGATGATGAAACTTTGTGGAATGGACGACAATTGTTGTGGAAACGTAAGTGTGGAGGATGACGTTTCGAAAGTCTTCCGCCTTTCATCTGTCACAGAACGTTAGTTAGTATTTGGCGTTTATATAAAGTTAGAGTTAAGAAACCCGAAAATTCTGTGTTCAAAAATTTAAAATATTGTCGTTTAATAATTAAAGCTTATTTTAAAATTATATATTTCTCTCTGTCGATTTTATTCTTAAGATTTCAAATGCCATTAGAACTCTTATATATCAGTATTGAAGTCACATAATGTTTTGTTTAAATTTCTTTGCTTTGAATTTTGTGCAAAGCTACATGGAAAACTATTTATTCTGGTCGAGCTTAATTTTGTTGTAATAGTCAACAACACCTACTGCTAACTAACTCTTGATCTACTCTTTTACCAGGGCATATTGGGATTGACCGTCACTTTATAACGTAAATGTTCGGTGAGTGGGATTCGAACACGCGACCACCAAGCTATGAAAGATCTATTTTGTCTTAAAGTATTAGACATTTATTATTTATAATTTGTGTAAATAATTCATAAAATGGATTAATATTCAATATTTCTTTGTACATTCTTTCTCTCTACCTACAGTAACGTTTTTAATTCACTCTGAAAATCAGTTTGGCAATCTTTTGTACGGGTCCCCTTATGATCCAGGGTTTAGGATAATTCTTCCCCCCCGTTACCTGCCTTATCGACAATGCTGAATGTTAGAAACTACTTTTAATTTTCATGATTTATAATAGTGTCTTATATTGTTTTCACGTTGTATAAATTACTTAATATTCTGTCATTATGTAACAGCAAAAAATTGCTTCCAACATTAATGAAATAAAGGATGTTCTTGAACTTTGATTTCAGTATATAATATGCATACTTACGAAATATCGAAGTGAATTCAACTTTCTTTTAGTCAAAACTTTAATTTCCTTTTAATATTTCAGTGACATAAGAGAATATTTGTTTGATATTAGGTACTAAACTGCACAGTAGGCTATTTGTGCCTTGCCTACCGCGGTTATCGAAACCCAAATATTAGCGTTGTTAGATGAGACACCACTGAACAAGTCGGGAGGGAACAAATTAAAGAAACGTCAGGTACCAATGACCTATACTCCATTATATACATTTTTTATAAAAGGTATATAATAATGACGAACTCTATGACACAGCCATATGAGGACTATACAACAGTAACGGAATCTATAACATAAACTCGTGAGGACGGTACTAAAATAGCAAAATTTACAATACTGCCACATGACGATTATACAACAATAACAAAATCTATAACACAGCCACATGAAGACTATATAAGAATAACAAAATCTATAACACAACTATAGAAGGACTATATAACAATAACAAAATATACAATGCTACCATATCAGGACTATACTAGAATAACCAAATCTATTATACAACTATGTAAATACCATACAAAAAGAACAAAATCTATAACACTACTACGTGAGAACTATACTAGAGTAACAGAATTTTTCTCACTACAACGTGATAACTAAACCACAATAACAAAATCTATAACGCAACTACTACGGTTTTCTTCATTACCAATTCAAAGCTCTCCAGACTTTTACATTCCTGAATAGTTAGGCTTAGTTATATATAATAAGCCTAACTTAATTTCAACAATAAATTTCAGTTGTGCCTTGGGTCGTATTTGGAATTACTTAAACTAATGAAATATGAATCTACTTTCAACACGAGCAAGTGAAGGATACAACTTACGAATAATTGAATCAAACTTTACACTTTACTGAATAAAATTTCGTTTAAGCAGTAAACAGTATGAGTGTCAAAGGCAGCCTAAATCACTTCCTACAGTGATATTGTAGGACCGATTATTGAAGTTAACTGTTTTTATGAATTATTACAATGTAAAATTTGTATATTACATAAACTCATAATAATTGTTTTAAGAGTATTCGTTAGATGAATAATTTCTAAGGAAACGAAATAGTTATAAAATCGAATAACAGATGGCAGTATCATACGTCGTGTTTAATTTTTTATGACAATGACATTGTTTAAACAGTTGTGAAATTGAAAATAAAAAAATTACCATTTTAAAAAACACTATTGTATAAAATCATTTGTTTTGTTATGCATCGTTCAGGAGTTAGTCTTAGCTCAAGTTTTAACTCTCAATTTCAGTTACAAACTTAACAAACTTCTAGAGTTTCCTTTCTCTTCACTTAATAAACTTAATCTAGCTATTTTTGAAGAACGAAAAAGCTGTTAGGAGGTTTTAGGTTTAAGATCACATTTAGTAGCAGAAGGTTTGGATAAAGTATTAGAAGTAACAGGAAATATTCAAAACAGTTTGATAAGTGGTTTTTTCTTTATGATAACTCTTTAACACGAAACATTTTTATCTTTCTCATGCTCCTTTGTTGTTCGTTTCTTTTTTCTCACTGTTCATGAAGAGTTCAGTATGATAATACGACAGTTAGAAAGTCGGAAATTCCAAATATAACCCAATAATAAAGAAAATTATAACAGAACCAGACTTTACAAACATGACATCTTTAATACTGTATCATTAACTACCATTGTTTGTTTTACAGTTGTTTATACCCTGCACTGGCTTTAGTGTATTCGCATGGTAGACATAAATTAAAATCTCTGGAATTCTAAACGACTGATATTGTGTTATTTTATACTTTAAATTTTTGTTAATACATACTTCTAGATTTAGTCATTCACCTTTCTTAGTACAGATAAAAATCGAAACTCATACTCCCCAGTTTATTTGTACTAGATTAGGACTTATTGTGTAAATTGTTCTCAGTGATGTGTTGCATATATCATTTAATTCAATAATCATTTGTACAGAAATTATCTGACATTTATAATATTTTAAGAGTATTTAACGCACATGAAATTAACTTATTTGCTTTAAAAATTCTCAATTATCAAACTAATATTTTAAAATATGTTCTAATTCTTTATTATTTAAAAATATTAACTGTTACTCATTCTTAATTTATAATAAAAACCCTTGAGTGTTTTTAGTGGACCTAACTAACATTCCTCTAGGTAACCTAGTTGTTTATTTGGTGAATATTTTAACTCTTCAAGATGCATGCAGATATAATCTGTTAGCTGCTGAAGTTAAATATTGTGGTTTTCCATGACAATTAGCACTTGGTAACGTAGTTACTGAGTTTTCACGGTATGCATTTTTAACTAAAGCAAGACAGTTGTGGCATAGTCACTGAGTTTTCATAATACACTACATGAATTTTCAGCAAAAAAAAAAGAGCCCTACATAACATTGTCAATGAAATTTCAGGATACAATTCTTTAACGAAAACCAGTTTTGCATAATACAGTCACTCAGTTTTAACGACATAAATTTTCAACAAAAACAACCCATTTAAAATAGCTATTGAGTTTTCACGACAAAAAATTAACAAAAATGAGCTTTAAGTAATATAATCACATAGTTTTTACGATATATATGTTCAACACAAACCATACCTATGTGATATACATATATATATTAACTTTTCAGGAGATAAATATTGAATAATAAACGGATCTATGTAACAAAGACATTGAGATTTAACAATGCAAATTTTCAACAACAACAACAGAAGCTCTATGTGACTAAGTGCCTGTAAATTTTCAACAAAAATGTCTTATTAACAGTCATTGAAGTTTCAGGATATAAATTTTCGATGAAAATTAGCTCGATATAACATAGTGACTGAGTTTGCACGGTATAAATTTTCAACAAAACCCAGTTTTATGTAAGATATACACTGAGATTTCACGATATAAAAACCATTATATTTCACGATATTGCATTTGAGTTAAAAATAAAACCTATTTCCTTGCAATTATTCATTTATATATATTTCAGTCCCGTGAGGCCAAGAATAGATTCACATTGCTACTACTGGTCATAGTTTGAATATAGAAATTCATAAACAAGTTTATGTGTCGTTTATGTTTTGATTATATTTAACAGTATGTACAATATTTTTTCCTCCTAAAATGAAATTATATCCACATGTCCAGCGTTGTTACGAAACTTCAAAAAGAACAACTATAACTTGTATAACCGACTTTTAAGAAAGTCTTAAAATTATTGCTTAAAAGCAATTTACTTTTTTCAGGATTTTGCTACTTGCTTTTCAAACAATTATTGATATTCTAAATTTGTCTTAATCCAATTTAATTTTTCTGGTGAGTAAAAATTATGCAATATAAAACTGGCACTAAGCAGTAAAAAAAAACAACAATTTTAAGGTATGCCGAAACAAAGTAGAGACAATTGATGTTCTATTATCAGTATTTTCTGCATGTCATCGAACTTGTTTGTTATATGTCGTCCACCAAAAGCCAATGTCCTCCGCTAAGGGGCTCAGCGGCTGGTACGAACTGTCTAATAGAAATCAGTAGTGCACAAAAACGAGTATTTTGTAATTGTTCGAGAATACAGGGTGACCTAGATTTGTGCTGTTATATATTCTACTTCTTTAACTGTGTTTTAAGAATTTCCTTTTTAGAATCTAAGTGTGTTTTTTTTTTGCTAAAAGGGAAAGTAAGAAAATGCTTTATATGAAGAAAAACGACGTACGAAACGCACGTGATATATTTAGTGAAGTATTAAGAAGAGATGTCTGAACATAATATGACATAATATGTGTAATTCTAACACGAAATACTTCGATGGGAAATACGGGACAATAATACAGAGGTTAAATCAAAATAGCCACAGAAACTCGAGCTTGCTTTCAGAAGATAGACTTCTTTCTAGGGTTTCTTTAGTTTTAGCTAAAGAACAGCATACTCCTAAAAAGTTTAGCATTGTACTAATTATTTAACTGTTTTTCAAGGACCGTATCAGGATTTAGGAACTCTTCTTTGATGTATTCATCAACAAAGAGAGTATGAAAGTTTGTTTTAACATCTATAGAACGTCAAGTACTAAAATTTATTTTAATATGATAAATAAACATATACATCTTATCAACTACTAAAATTTGTTTTAGAATGCAAGGAAACATACACACCTTGTCAACTACTAAAGTTTGTTCAAACACGTAAGGAAATATGAACACCGTATAAAATGCATACGTTTGTTTCAACATATAGGGGAACCATGCATATCGCATTTATGAGCATATTGTTTGTTTGTGTTTATAAACATGTTTTCTTTTGTTTGTTATTCAATTCAACTCTTATTTTAGATCTTTTCTTTTCCTAGCAACGATATCTAGGACATAATAACGAAAGTTGACGAAATTATTTTACCTGAAAGTTTGGGTACTTTTGTGCATGGGCTTACTAAGTACAAAACATCGGTTACTAGTGCTTACTAAAGTGTAATTCACCAGACACATCTTTGTCATTTTTCTGCATGTCGGACGGTCCTCAAGCCACACCACGCGTTCTCCGGACAATCTAAGTTTAGAGTGTTTTCAAAATTCGAAGAAAACACAAATTATTTATAGAATTACACTGATATATATAGAAAAATCTCGTTAACAAAAGGTTTTACTATGATGACGTCCTATAGAATAATAGCATTGTTTCCTTCCATACAGATCAATGTTTTTATGCATCTATGTTTGAAACTAAGGTTTTATTGTTAAAATAATTCATTTTTTTAATCATAGCGTTGAAGCTTAGAATTGTATACATAACTACCTTTTAATTTACATAATGAAATGTATACATATATATATATCAGGGGTAAAATGACGTCAGGGATCTGGATCATCTAATGAAGTTCCGTTTGCTAGAAGTAAACTGAGTGCTAAGCAAGAAAAGTATCCCCAGATCAAACACGAATATGTAGTTTAAGTTTTCATGCATTATAATTTCTATTGTAGATATATATTAGATCAACCTGTAACTGACCCGGCATGGTCAACTGTGTTAAGGCGTTCGAATCGTAATCCGAGGATCGCTGGTTCGAATTCCGGTCGCACCAAACGTACTCGCCCTTTTAGCCGTGGGGACGTTATAACGTGATGGTCAATCCCACTATTCGTTGGTAAAAGAGTAGCCCAAGAGTTGGTGGTGGGTGGTGATGACTAGCTGCCTTCCCTCTAGTCTTACACTGCTAAATGAAGGACGGCTAGCACAGATAGCCCTCGAGTAGCTTTGTGCGAAATTCAAAAATAAACAAATAACCTGTAACTAATTTACCGTTATACTTTTATTTCAATACCTACGCTTGTTATATTATAATTTTCTTTTTTTTGCATGTAACGTATATTCTTGACTGTGTATTGCGCAAGTCCAACCTGTTCTCGAAATTAATAGCATATTCTTAAGAGTAAGAAACAACAATATTTGTTTTATGGAAACCCGCGGCTAGCCCGAGAGATAGAAGAATTATTGGTCAGCTGAAGTCAGTGTGCTATAGGCCTAGGAAGTAATAAGTGTGTTTGTTTGTTTGTTTAGAATTAAGCACAAAGCTACTCAATGGGCTATCTGTGCTCTGCCCACCACGGGTATCGAAACCCGGTTTTTAGTGTGTAAGTCCGCAGACATACCACTGTGCCACTGGGGAGCAATAAGTGTGATTAACGTCTATTAGTAGAAAACTATGGAATTTGGCCAGGAACTTTATGGATTTCGAACATTACAAACCGTTCAACCACAGTGAATTACTTTGGACGTCGTAAGCCTAGATGATCCATAAAATATATTTGGTGCTAGACCGTATATAAGACCCAGTGTTGACTGTAAGTTTATAAAACTCTTGTATATAAACCATCATTTGTGATAACTTAATAATTATTATTATTATAAATTGTTTTTTGTGTTTGTATGTTAAAATATGTTTGTATTAAAAAGGAAAATTGTTTGTATCAATTCTACTGGCAAATGAAATACATTTAATTCGTATTAATATTTAAGTAACTACTAAATTCAAACTAAAAATTTCTGTTATTTGAAATAGTAACAACGTTTGTAACTTAATAAATCGGAGACTCGTTCGAAATGAAGAATAATACGTAAGAAACGAAATTTTACTAAACTAACAGTAATGTGTTTGTGTTTTATTGACAATGTCTCATTTGTTATATTTGTTTTCACATATCATCCACAGAAAGATTTGTAAAGAATTTCTAGGTTATATTATTGCAGCTAATTTCTGGACTTCTGTTTGGTGATGGTGTTTCGGTCTACTTTTATAAGATATTTTAACAAGAAACTCTTATTATCAGTGTTCGGATAATGAAGTTTGAAAGACTTTTAATTCTTATAATAATACACCAGTCTGAAATTCTACCAAAATACAGATATTTATTCACAGAAAATACATTAAATAATTGTTTTCATATGTATATAGCAATAATAATAATAATACATCAGTACACCAGTTCAATGACACCCGATGTTTAACCTTAGAGAAATAGTAATAAAACTCCATTCTTCAAGGCAGTATATATTAGTGAGTGAATCCTATTTGATGTTCAGAAGAAGTTAACTCAATGGTTTTAAGTTGTCAAGCGGAAGTGCACTTTATTTTAAAACATTGGTGACATAAAATTGTACAAGCGTGTTATGATATAGTGATGATTACTAATCATCTTGTACCGGATGCTAAATTTGGTTATTCCAATACAATATGATCTTCCATACCTGAATATGAAGTGTTCTTACATTTTAAAATTTCAAAAAAACAACAAAATCTGTGGAATAGCATCAAAAGAATAGGCTGTTAAAAGTTGGATACATGTCATTACCAATTTGAAAACGTTCAATACTGAAACAAAATTTATGTTAATTCACAGAAATGTATTTTTTTTCCTATTTAGAGAACATGAAAATATTATATTGTGTGTGTATATGTCAATCTGAAACATATAATGCAATTTAGAAGGTAATTTTCTGACAAATATTTAAAAAAAAAGTTTAACTTTTGTAGTTACTAAAATGTAGGATTTGGGACGAAAATGAAACATAAAACTCAGTTTACTTTTAAATGAATCGTCTTAAACAGTTTGCCCGCTCAGTAAAATGGAATAATAAATTGGTGGTATTAATACTTATCTTTGAAATATCTATATTAATGTAAGTTTGGCGAATAAAGTAGAATTTGAACAAAAATCATAAATGCTTTTTGTTAAAATGTCAGCTTGTAATTAACAAAGTTTTAATGTCAAATAATAACTAATCATCTTTGTTAAACTAATACTTAAACCAATTTTAACATTAAGCAATTTTTTTAATCCTAACATTTAATATGAAGTAGTGGTTAACTAATTTTTGATATCAACTAATGGTTAATTAACTTTTAATATCGAGTAATATCTTACTGTGTTTGAAATATCAAGTAATAGTTAATAAATTTTTAATGTTAACTTATGGTCATTTAAATTTTAATATAAACTACTAGCAATATTTTGCCAAATTTTTGACCACCAGTAGTAGAGCGGGATATCTACAAACTTACAACGTTAGAAACAGATAGTCTGTTGTATAGCTTTGTGATTAACTACAAAGAAGCTAATTCTTTTATGTCAACTAAAAGTTAATTCACTTAAGTAACTTTTAATGTCATTTAATATTTTACTAAATTTTTATTGTTTACTTATAACTATAATTTAATAAACCTATTAAGCTAGACGTATTCTTGATCTATACTTTAACTGATTGGACTTCAGGCTTAGTAAGGAATGCAAGAACTCAGGCTACGCATGAATTCCAGAAACACACAACGACATCCTAGAAATTAGTGATAATGTTCTACTTGTATAATCGCGTGGTTTGTTCAGAACCTGAAGTTTGTGGAACTTCACGCTCTGCTTGTTAAATATCCGAATTATCGATAAGAATTTAAATTAAAGATATATTATGAATAATCATTAAACATAAAAATACACCGAGAAATTTAATTCTTCGAATTACAGTTTTTTCTACGTTAAAAGTGCGTCCAAAATTTAAAAAAAAGGTTCGTTTGGTAAATAGAAATGTACTTCTGAACCAGTTTGTTGCTTATCACATTAACTATGTAGGTATGCCAAGAGTCTAGTGAATCAACACTTGATTAGATATAGCTTGATGGAATGTGGGGAATCAAACACGAAAAATAAAACAATGATTAAAGTGTTGACCTAGTTGTACTTGTCATCATAGTGTACATGAGCACTGTCATCATTTCGAGATGGTGGTTGGGGTCTTAAGGAATGCCTATAAGCGATAGGGTTGTATCTATTAGGTATTTTAGGTCCTGGATCATCACCTCTTTGAGGACTCAGCTGAACCTGTTGTATACTGGGGATTTCTGGGAGATGTGGAAGTTCAGGAAGGCTAAGATAAACAGAAGTCTGGCGAGAGGGGGGTATATAACGTGTATGAGACCGAGGACGTAAGGACTGTTGGGGTAAAATAGCCACGAATTGGGGTTGTGGCTGAGAAGCAGGAATACCACCATAAAAGTTTGGTGTTGAGGCAGGATCATCACCATAGGAGCTAGGCGTTGGAACAGGACTTGATGCAGGAGCACCACCATGAGATATTGGCCTAGCGACAAGTGTGGGTTCAGTGTCACCAACATAGGAAGTAGGCTGAAGAGCGGGTCTCGACCGAAGGTTACCAACATAGACATTAGAGTTGGGTATAAGTCTTGTTGATGGACCAGCACTGTAAACGTCCAACTGAGGTGCAGGTCTGGGCAAAGGGCCACCACCATATACATCAGGTTGAGCTGCAGGTCTGTGTGAAGGGCCACCATTATAAACGTCAGGCTGAACTGCAGGTCTTTGTGAAGGGTCACCACTATAAATGTGAGGTTGAGATGCAGGTCTGTGTGAAGAATCACCACCATAAATTTCTGACTGAGAAGCAGGTCTAGGAGAAGGTCCACCGCCATAAATTTCTGACTGAGGTTGAGGTGCATGTCTGGATGAAGAATCACCACCATATACAATAGTTTGAGACGCTGGCTTGGGGTCAGAAACCCCTCCAGGGGAATTACTAGGAGAAAATGGTGGAAATCCAAACTGTGTTGGAGTAGGAGGTCCTAGAAGAAACTCTTTAGGGTAGTAACGTTGGTAGTAACGAGCAGTTTGGTTAGGGCCTTTAAAATCGAGTGGCTGAAATAAAATATTATGTTTGTGTTACACACTAAATACATAAGTTACAATGTGAGTACTCTATTTCGTAACTTAAAAACATAAATGTTATTTTTTAAACACACACTGATTTTCAAACAAGTAAAAACACTCAAATAATACGAATAAAAATAATAGAAAGTATACCAAATAAAAATATTTACCAAGGACTGTAAGATACACATCATATGTTATGAAAAACTTCGATCAAATATAAAAAAAATATTGTATAAACGTAGTAACTGTGCCAAAATATTCGCTCTTCTTGAGGTTTTTATAAAAAAATTGTATTTAAGTTATATTTATTTTAAATTTTTAAATCAGTGACGTTACTAAGACAAATAACAATGTTTTTTGGTCTCAGAGTCAGTTTGAATTGTGCAACCCTTTTACTTAACGAACTGGTATTAATGGGTATTTGTCCCAACAGTAGTTTTATATTATTACACTTCTGTGTTAACTTTATGAATTGGCAGTAATGCGTATCAGTCCTAACAACAGTTTATATTATGTTACAGTGTTTATTTACTCAACAATAAATAATGTGTTTAAATTATGCTACTGTATTTACTTGATGAGCAAAGCTTACTTTGTACAAGTAGTCATTAACTATGTGAAATTTTTCTGATCGATCACATATGTCTTGATTAGATGGCACGCAGTTCAGATGAACCTGGTGAAATACTGTGCCCGTGGGACACATCCATGAGTGACGATCGCCTCCTACGCAATAGTGAAAGACCCGACAATTGACACTATCATCGGCGTAGTAGCCATCTTTCTTCCCAGAACAGACAAATTTGGAGTCTGCCAAGAGTAAGGAAAGAGGGTCTGGAGTAGTTGGTCCTTTTTCTTCGTCGTCATAACGAACATTTTCATCTAGATGCTGCAGAGACGTAATAGCATGTTGAAGGATATAAATGTATTAACATATTTAGAAATATAAAGTGAAGAAGGGACTTTATACACTACTTTCGCATCTTTAAATTTTAACTTCTAAACGGTGAGAGAACAAATTTATTCTCGTTTAGTTTTATCAAAATTAAACAAAGGTGTTCACAGTTTCCTGCTATAAGCACTAAACATAAAACTAGAAGTTTTTCTTTTCGTTTATCACATCACAATTTTACAAATGAATTAATAAATATTAAAAAACACAATTAAAACATGAAAAAGGATTTCATGCAATAAATTCAGATCAGTTACCATTTCACTAAAACAAAGAGAATGAATATAGTACCAGTTATAAGCCAGTTTCCAATTTAACAACTTTTAAAGTATAAACTATGTCGGAAACTTACTAAATTATGTTCTTAAGAAATGGATAAGATTAATACGTTTTGGTAATGAACTAATTTAATATTGATTTTTTTAAAGAAACCAGAACGTAATATGAACCCCATCAAGTTTGTGTAATTAAAAACAAAGTTACGGTAAAATTCATTCTGTAGGTAGTTGGTGTGACATTGCATTACAATAAGATTAATAATCCTTTTGTCAAACCTTTCTTTGCTGGGCCCTATATATAATAAGAATTTATATCTTATAAATGGCAGATATGAATAGTGCTTCAATTGAGACTTAGTGATTTTTAAGCCTAACCTACTTTTAAAGTTCTGAGTTTATGCAAAATACATTTCTATCAATTACGGTGTGAACAAGTGCTGTGTGCAATAAGATTTGATATTAAGTGGATTTGGGCGTTGTACACTATAAGATTGAGTTTTCAGTATATTATTTTTGCTTTTAACCTTCATATATTAAAAAGATGTATATTTTGCTTCAAGGCTTTGATTCTTTTAACACTTCATATTGGAAAAAGTTTGGAAAGGGATGCCCCACAAATTATATTCTGAATTTTATTTCATGAAACAATTGATTTAACAGTAGGCTAAAATTGTGAGATATTACCTTACGACCCCCTGGAACTTGCCTCCTGGAAATATCACGAGGTGGAGAATAGGCTTGCGCCAGGTGGGTTTGAAGCTGGTGTTGTGGAACTGAATAAAGCTTTGTATCGCCTTGATTAATCTCGTTCCTAGGACCCGGGAAATGGTACTTTGCTTGTCGCTTTTCCTGATGGGGTAAAATGAACAACAAACACATCAATCTGTTCCGCCATTGTAACAACGATTTAAAATAATTTATAAAAATTGCCCTACTTTAGATCGTGCGCATCATGAAAAACTCTCGAAACAGACTGAACGTCATAAAGACTCTCTTCAAAGAAAAAGATTCCGAACCACACAGCTTGCGAAGTTATACACTTAATGGCAGTCGAACTTTGTACCAATGCACTGTAAGACAGGTCTGGTAGCCATGGTTACATTAAATGTGCCACCTGCCGTCAAAATATCCTCAACTTGATCTTTATAACTTAAAGAATCAGAAGTAAAGTAAAAAAAGATAAATTACATATTGCGTAATTCTGTTTTTGTTGAGATCAGTTTGTTTATGAACTTTGCACAAAGCTACACGAGGGCTATCTGCGCTAGCCATCCCTAATTTAACAGTGTAAGATTATAGGAAATGCAGCTAATCATCACCATCCACCACTGACTCTTAGGCTACTCTTTTACCAATAAATAGTGGGATTAATCGTCACGTTATAACACCCCACTGCTGAAAGGGCGAGCATGGTGAAACAAGGATTTGAACCTAGGACTCTTGGAGTCCATCACCCCAACCACTTGGCCATGCCGGGCCTGTTGAGAATAGAAAAACAGAATTTAAATTTTCTTAGGCTTAGCTTCTTTGTAGAAATATTAATTTTTAGTTCGTTTTCACTAATATTTTGCACAGGATAAAGTTTAGACATTTGGGATTTCACGACAATTGTTCTCTCTGATAAAATACATCTCGGAGCTTATCCTTTTCAGAAAATTTTGCTCATAGATAATTAAATTCAATTTCATATTTTTATTATTTGTTTTTAAAGAAACATAACTATTATCATCATACATTAATATTAGCAAAAAAAATTATCTATATATTGTTCGTCAATGGTGCGTTCATAGGAGATAATTATTTTTAATTTCCAGTTTTTCTTTGAAAGAAAAATATTTATAGGTTTTTAATTTTTCAAATTTTGCTAAACATTGGAATTCTTATCATTTCATTGTTATTTTTACTCAAGGAAAAAATATTTAATTCTATTTTCTACGTTTTCTATTATTATTATTTTACAAAACGAGACTGTTAATTTTTTATATAACCAGTGATATTTGACTTTCATTGTAGAATGATAAAAATATCACTAATATTATACTTATGTTTTAACTGATTTTATTAAGCTAAATCACTGATAGATAGAATTTGTTTTACGTACCCTTTCTTCCGCTGCGACGTAAACTCCTGAAAGAGAGACTTTATCAGTGTTAGGTTAAAGTAAACTTAGATAAATGCTCAATTGACATATGAAAAAAAATCGCTTTCCGTTATATTTTATATGAGTAATAACTAGATTTAAGGAAACGATTTTGTTTTGTTTTTCTCTAAATCTAACACCATATTCTCCAGCTGGTTCTTTTAGAAACAACCGATACTAACACACACCAAAAAAGTAAGTGAATCTTCAGAAAGTTTACCTCTACGTGAAAACAGATCCCTATATTTAAAAAAATACACGTCAGTATTTCGTAAGCAAAACACTTACCGTATACACAGAAGACACACAATAAAAGTCTCATCATCAGTTATTGATTCTAGAAATAAAATTATTTTAAAATGAATCATTAAGACCCACACATTACAAGTTGGTTTAAAGAAATCCAGTTATTGTTAAAAGGAAATAATAAAAGTTCATTTAGTGGTATTTTTTTGAAATACTAAAAGAAAAAGAAAACAACTGAAAATATCGTGAAGCACAAATGGAACATTGGACAAAATGAAAATAAAAATAAAACCCTTTATTAAAATTAAATAAATTACAACACTTACTATCTAAACGTTAATATGAACTATTAAAAGACCCCCAGTGGCTTTGCGGTATGTCTGTGGACTTACAATGCTAAAAACCGGGTTTCGATACTCGTGGTGGGCAGAGCACAGATAGTCCATTGTGTAGCTTTGTTCTTAATTCAAAACAACAAAAATGAACTATTAAAATTAATTTTATTTCTCTTTAAAATATTTTAAAGTTTCTAAAATCTAACCAATCTTTCAAGATCAAAATTATGTATTCCTCTGATCTTGAATCTACAAGCTAAAAATCACTTTTCATGTAAGCTACTCTATAATCTTGTAATTTGCTTCTAAGTACTGCACAATTATTGATTCTGTATTTCCAACTGAAGAAGTTGGGCTTGCCAAAGTGATTATTACGTCTAAATTAATGTGAAAAAAGTTCGGAAGGCATTCATTAGACGTACTTAACAGCTTACTCAATTTGTCTGTAGCCTATAACAAAAAACGAGTCTTATATTTTTGGTAATAGGAACTGTGTAAAAAACTCTAGCCTTTCTTGAATGAATTGAATACAATTTGATTATTTCTTGGCTGAAACAAAATAAGCAGCCTATAATAAGCTTTACGAAATTCGCAAATATTAATTAAACCACTAGAAACAAATATTAGGTACAGAGTTAAGTAGAATTCTTTTAAGTGACCCAGTATGGTAATTTGAAGCGACACAATCAAATATTGATAAAAAAAAAACTTCACTCAATAAAATAGTGTATAAATATTATGCAAATATGGAAGTACAGTTTAAATTTAGTATATACACTGATATTCGAAGATAAAGAAATAAATTACCTTATCGGAATTTGGAATACTATTAATGTTGGTAATTATACTGGTCAAAAGAGAAAACAGTCTTAGATTAACATGTTAAAATATATGATCATCACGCAACAAGATACCAGTCACCCAATGTGTCAGTTATGAGTACGAACGAAAAAATATATAAAATCTGGATTTGATTTCTCACGGTGGACAGAGCGCAAATCACTCATTGTGTAGCTTTTTCTCAAATTTAACAATGTCAAAAGTAAACACGGAACCACTTATTTTGTGTTACAGATTGTAGTTGGAAACCTTCCTCTTCAAGTAAGATAACAAATATCACACTGTTATTGGAAGTTTCGAGACATGTCAGTGTAGTTGGATTGATGTTATTATAAATTATTATTCTATGTTAGTAAATGTGAAAAATAAAGCAGTGTACACACTAATACACACATTCTATAAAAGCTTTAGATAAAAAAAGATGCTACCTAACTTTCAATATCACCCGAAATTAACGATTTCACTTTCATTCCAACAGAAGAATAAGATAGATTAAAACTTTTAATAAACTGGGAATACTAGAAACGTGAGTGTTTTAGTAAAATTCGTACAACTGTTAATAGTTGGATACACCAATCATCTAATAAAAAGCTAACAGAAAGAGAAATGCTATGTAGTACTTCCCTCTAGTCTTACACTGCTAAATTAGAGACAGCTAGCACAGATAGCCCTCTAGTAGCTTTATGCGAAATTCCAAAACAAACAAAGCCTTTCCCACATGCTGGAAATAATTATTACAGAGCTTGCAGGAACTGTGTTGACAATGATAGCACTCAGAGGGTCAAGTACTGAAGAGAAACTTACCGTGAAGGAGAAGGGTTTCATTTATGTTCTTCACGTCAAATGCAACTGCGCTTAAAGAACTCGCCTTTTATATGATAACGTTACGGAATACGGACTTCTGGACTGACCTAGTTTTGAATTTAAATAGAAGCAAACTAAGTACGAAACGCTATACTGGCTGTATTGCAGTGCTGCCCAAATTCCTGGCGAGACACGGTTCGCTACTGCACCTGAAGATCTGGACCACCTTAATGTACGGAAGAAGTTAAAAGAAATGCCTACAACTCATAGCCGGTTTTACAAGAATATCAGAAGACTGAGGGGTGATCTAGTTTGCTTTCACTTCTTTTTTTTTTTTTTCTGGTGTTTGTATTCAAGGGTGAAATTGAGATGCTGTGATTAGCAAATTGTTTTGATATCTAATTAACCGGATTATGCATAAACAGTCGCTAACATATTGGCAGTGTTTAGGGAATTATGTGAATTATTATAAGTTGCACTGAGTACTAGACAAACAAAGTCATAAGTCGATAAAAACGGAGCCACAATCAGGGTGTGTTTGTGAGTGTAATAAGTTTGAAAGTATTAGAAATTTAAAATAATAAACCGGTAAAAGTAACCACAATCAGGATGAGTATATATGTGTGGGTACCTTGTCCTTCAAAGTATTAGATGTTTAAAATCTTAAGTCGGTAAAAGTTAACCACAATATATAAATTTATTTCTAAGTATTTTAAGTACGAAAGCATTAGAGTTGTAAAACTTTCAGTCGGTAAATTCTAACTACAATATATAGGTTGATTTCTAACTTAAGTTTGAAAATATTAATAGTCCATAACATACGTAATACATCATACAGGAATTGTTAGCCTTTTCTAATAATTCGATAATATGTGACACGTTGTACAAGAACTGTCAGTCTTGTTCATTTAGTCCAACAAGTATGTGACACGTGGTACAAGAATTGCCGGTCTTGTTTGAGAGTCCATCAACTATGTGGCATATGGTACATGAATTATAAATATATTCTAATAGACTAAAAAATATGTGACTCGTGGTGCAAAAATTGTAGCTGTTTTCTTATGGTCCAATGACTGTGTAGTAAACAACACAAATGTATAGGATTTATAACAGTTTGGAAATTTGTTATACACTCGTGCGGATATTAAAAAACTGTGCGAAGATGGTAGGGATGAAACAAAAATTTTCAAGTGATAGACTAGAAAAAGGTAGCACGTCGACAACGCTTACTGACACTCTTTAACTACCCTAACAACGAATACTGCGATTGAGCGATAGATTACAATGTCTTCACGACTGAAATATAAAGAAAATTATTTGTAGGTATCATTGCTGCTGGACTGACATGGCCAGATGGGTAAAACACTCGACTTGTATTCTGAGGGTCGCGGGTTTGAATTACCGTTAGACCAAACATGGTCGCCCTTTCAGCCGTGATGGTGTTATAATGTCAATCCTACTATTCGTTGGTAAAAGAGTAGCCCAAGAGTTGGCGGTGGGTGATGATGACTCGCTGTCTTCTCTCTAGTCTTACACTGCTAAATCAGGGACAGATAGCGCAGATAGCCTTCGATTAGCTTTGCGCAAAATTTAAAACAAACCTAAGTTTTGTATATTTTGTTTGTTGATTTTGGTTGTTTTTTCTAAAGGATATCTTTCATCCAGCTACAGTGTGTCAAATGTGGTAGTATCCAGTGAACATTTAAAATGGTAAAAACAATTTTAAGAATGTTTTCATCCACTATTTTGTATTACATAACTCTTTAATATTCTTTTTAATATCGTACCCCAGTTGAACAGCGGCAAATCTGCGGACTTTCAACACAAGATTTGGCGGTTGGTAGTGATGACTAGCTGCCTTCCCTATAATCTTACACTATTAAATAGGGACGGCTAGTGCAGATAGCCCTCGAGTAGCTTTGCGCGAAATTCCAAAATAAACAAACTTCTTAGGTCTTCTTTAAGTTAACATAGAGAGATTTTGCATCTGACGAGAGTATGAATCGTGATGGGCAGAGTATAGAATGCCCATTGTGTTGCTTCGTGCTTAATTTCAAGCAATTAATATTGAAAACAAATATCCGTAACAAATAATTAACAGAACGCTGAGAAATATACAATTAAATTAACTTTTCTAATGGAAATTGAAAATGACCTTATTTGGTCATAGGTAGTCAATAGTAACCAATCCTACATGATATTTTTTTTTAGTGCCGCCCAATAACAAACGTTAAAGAAAACGATATTTACATTTACAGCAAAGCTGATGTTGGCTTTCTTAAAACCTACAATTCTATTCGAATACCCGCTGGACCACAAAATTTAGGAAAGACATCATCATTCTTATTGCTCTTTCCCCTTTCCAAATTCAAACGTTTAGCTTATAATTTCGTCGTATTTTGATAGATTTGAAATTTATTATAGTTTTGAATTCAAGAGGTAAAAAATTCCGATTGATCTATTTGAACGCGCCCTCGGTCTCATAGATTAATTTAGTCTAGTTTTGCGTAAAAGAATTTCAATTTGTGCTTATGCTGGTAAAGATCTTGATGAGCAATAAAATTGAATCGGATATAGACGATATTTACGATTAGTAATGCAAATATATACCTAATACAAATAAAAAAAGGTAGCATAAGTTAACTTACTGCACTCTTACACTGTCTAAAAGAATTGCAAGTGCCGTGGCTATTGAGAGTTCCATCTTGTTTAATAACACCATATATAAACTCAGTATAAACTCACAAAGGTACAGTGTAAGTGGAGATGGAAACGTTCACAGCGGTATTACTACCGTGATTTTCTGTGTTCAGATTTTAACGATACCATTTTAAAAATGTACTTTAATAGCAGCTGATTTCAAAGCTCATCACAACCAGATTTTGCTACAATATTTTTGAAAATCGGCTGTTGTCATACCAGAAATGGTACTTTTATAGTTGACGGCATATTTTAAATATTACTGTACGGAACCAGTTCCGTATGTGGTCTCATTTGATTTTCCGCAGTCTGGGTCATCTGAAATTATCGTTTAAACCTATTTGCATTGTAATGTCCCGATCATAGAGTAACATTAAATAATTTCATGTGCCGTGGCTATTGAAGATTTCCTTTTATTTTCTGTGTTGATTATTTTTAAAACAATTTGTTTGTTGTCAAGTGCTAATATACACAACAGATTATTTGTGTTGTGCCCATTATGGGTTTCGAAACTCGGTTTATAGTAAATTAAGGCACCAGACTTATCCTTGAGCCATTAGCTGTTTTTGTTTTTTTTTAATAAATCAGATGTTTAAATTAAATTTACCTCAGAAATGATCCTGGTGACCTTCGAAGCATTTTCTTTCCATGGTGAAGTAGTCTATTGTTTTAACTTTTTGTATTATATCTGGTGTAATGGTTTCCAGTGTGAAATCAGATGTGTTTCCTCACGCACATTTAGAAGGAATCAGTATTTTTCCAATGTATTTCAAAAATAGACTACATCATACATTGATACTTTTGAATCACATTACGATAGTTTCAGCCAACTATAATATATAAATTACTGTACAAACCTGTACACATTTAGTTAAAAACTTATGCAATAATGGTTAAAAGAAGTCTTTATTAACTTGATAACAATATTATTATTAACCTGATGACATCTTGTGTTAAATGAAATGCTCAGGTTATTTATTTTATTAGTTATTTGCAATAAGTATTAAATAGTTGTCAAGATAAATGACAAGTTGAGGGCATTTGTTAACCCTAACTGGGCCAAGAAATTCTTTTGTTAGGTATGGCACTGGACAAAAGAAATACTGTTGGATGAATTATAACTACCTCGAATTGTAAAACAAAGTTCTAAATATTCAGAGATATACTGATAAAGTTGGTAGCACGTGTAATAAAAAGGTCACGGCTGTAGATTTAGTTGAAAGCTGTGTATTACAGATTTGCTGATAAAGCAGAACAATAGAGTATTCTAAAGTGAAAAATCCTACCATTGTACTTAATCTTTTACTTTTTTATTTTTTGTATCTTAACAAAAATAAATTAATGCCGCGATGAATTTGTATATCCAAATGAATGTCATTGTGCACTTATATCAATTTATCTACATAAATAAGAATGTAATAGAGAACATGCGATGATATTGTAGCTCATGTAAAGTTCTCTTAATTAATGGCCTATACAATCACTTAAGTATAATTAGTTGTAATTAGTGAAACTATTTCTACGTCATTAGATACTAATTACTAACAAATTCTTGGCTTACGTTTCAGCTGCTAATCCTCTGCCGTCTTCAGGAAAGTTCTGAAAAGGACTATTTCTGCACTTAGAGTAGCTAGGATTCGATCCTGAGCCCATCTCTCTGTCAAGTAGCTGATTAATTACAGGCTGCCAACAATGACAACGATTTATATCCAGTCATCAGAACCTTACTCTAAGTATTTCAAAGCAATTGCATCATTACATATATTTATTTGAAACATTCCTTTTTTTCTTGACAATTGTTATACTGCATGGGTTAGTGTTTACATGATATAATCAGAATTTCTAGGCTATTACAAGAGAACATAATGGAAATAGCTCAGAATTGTTATTCATTATGTGCTATTATATAAGTGTGAACTAAAAAACTTATTGTAGTGAAGTAGAAGACATATAGAATTATATAAAGACTTGAGAATACTGTTCACCAGGCCATAAATAAAGACTTATTGTAGTGAGTAGATGTGTTATGTGTTGAAATGTGAAAGCGATGGAAATATATGTAACCATCTAATAACATTAGAGCAGTATTTCCACATCTTTCCATGTTACTTTTCTTCAGTTGCATATCTGGAATAATTAATAACAAGACCCACAGAATAAAGTTATACACGTAAACTCGAAAAGCAGACAATGCTACGTAAATTGCATTGTGATTGTAGTTTCACTTGGTTATCAGAATAACGTTGTTATTTTAATGTATTTCATTGTTGTTGTTTTTTCTTTTACAGAAAAATAGACATTTTTGCGACACTCTTCAGTTCAGTTTGGGAAACGTTACTGTTAGAGACTGCAAGCAACAACTTCCAACGTTCTGATTGCGAAAAACGTTTTAGAAATAGCATAATAAGCTGTGGAACCACAAGGATAGTTTCACACCAGTAGAAGACTGATTTGTTTTTTGGAATTTTGTGCAAAGCTACACGAGGCCTATCTGCGCTAGCCGTCCCTGATTTAACACTATAAGACTAGAGGGAAGATAGTTCGTTATTACCACCCACCACCAACTCTTGAGCTACTCTTTTACTAAAGAATAGTAGGACTGACCGTCAAATTATAACGACCCCACAGCTAAAAGGGTGATCATGTTTAGTGAGACAGGGATTCGAACCCACGACCCTCAGCTTAGGAGTCGAACGTCTTACCCTATCTGGCCATGCCGAACCGGAAGAGTCTCTGTGATTCAATAATAAAACTATTATACGTTCTGTAAGACGTGAGAAAGATATCAAAATGTGGTTGTCCGCCCATATAAATTTGTGCAATATATGAAACAAAGGTGAAAAGGCTGTCACAGCGACACCTCACTGATGAAATACATAATGATGAGTTTTGTGATATTATTACTCTGAGAAGGGGTGCATCTAGATATAACAATAATTAAAAAATCAATATTATCATTACAAAAAATTAGGTTTAGTTTTAATGAAGACCAGATTTACTTTTAAACTCACAAGGATAAAATGTTATTCAGATATATCTCACTAAATTTAAAACATATATCTTTGAAGAATTTTACAGATATCCATATAACAGCTCTACCAAGACAAGTCATCAGTACATACCTCCATTTCAACAGTCACATAAAATCTGAAAATGGAAGATGTTGTTGGTATTCATATAACAGTGGTATCAGGAGAAGACATAAAGATATAACTCCAAATTGGCAATTGCATTTAGGTAGAAAATATTCGTCATTGCGATATATGTATATGTAATACCACTGACACAAGAACTTCCTTGCAAGGATTCTTACTTTCTAACAACATCCCTAACTTTCATGGAAAGTTTAGAAGCTTTTGTTGCTTTAATTTAATGTTTGTGGTTCGGTGGCTTCCTCTCCTAACAGCTGCTCATGTAATGCCATAAGTTTAAGCTACTGCCTACCATTATGTATCTGAAAAAAGGGAAAATAAGTAGAAAACCAAGCCACTATTAAACTTCTCGTGCTGATTTATTAAAAAGGGCAATACATGCTTTTATATCAAGTAACTGATGACGTAATAAACCCATGAAACCGTGTCACAATGACGAAAGTCTTTTTAATAATTAGATTACAACATACGTCCAAGCGTAGTTTATTGGTTAACGTTGTCTTGACGGTGAATTCGAGTTGTTATGGTTCGCGACCCGTTGCAGTATACTTTATTTTACATTTTGAGGCGATATCTGTGCTGTGAGAGTGAATGTAAAATCCCACTATGCGATCAGACCAGATTTATCAGTGAAAGATTTTATTTAGCTAGTTACCTTTCTTATAGTGTATTAGTGCAGAATTAGAGACATGTATGCGTAGAAAGTCGTGAAGTTCTTTCTGTTCTCACATTTCTGAAACAAACAAACTATCAAGACTTTGCTTAGAGATAAAACAAGTAGTATATTTTTACCTAACATCATTAAGTGGATACAAAAGGTTAATTTTCATAAAATAAGTTCTTTCTTTAATTTTTGTCCAATCTGTTTAATTAAAGCTAAAACTAAAGAAACAAACAAGTCCAACTTTCAACTAACAGTGTATTAAGAAAGAAATCTTGTTACGTAATACGTTAGCTCGATCAGTAATGAAACCTGTATAAAATGCACAGGTTATTTGATCATTAGTTTAGTTGTATTACGTTTTTATCCGGTCAGGATAAACGTTGAGAATTAAATACAGTATCTAATAACCTGTTACAAACGTTTCACAGTTTTTAGACCATAAACTTATCTTTGAAGTGTAATTTCTCGTGTTATCTCGTTTGAGTTGTCTTTTACGATATATTATTAAAGATGAATGCCCAGAGGGGAAAACAAAAGTTGTTTTAATCTTTCATCAAAAGTAAGTTGTATTGTTTCGTCAGGTTGTGTGCTTCGAGATGAAAGCTGTAACAAGACTAAAAAGGTGTGGTATTTGGTAGATTGGGTCAACGTTGGACAATAATTCTTTTTTTACGATCTCTAAATGGCTAAATGGTAGTCATTCCGAAGAATTTGTTGACAGGAACAATAGACTTTTTTCAATGTATCCGTGATGATAACATTACAGTTATTTTGTTAACAACTGCTGAAGCCATTACGAGAGAAGTGTGACAACGGATATAAAGGTATCGTGACCAATGAAATGAACATTAAAAACAGACATTTTGTGTCCAGAAAAATACACATGTAATACGGCTAAATTGTAGTTATTCACTTCAACACGAATAAAGGTACAGTATACTTTAATGAGGCTCGTTGGTCAGAGAATGACTATTGTGTTGGACATAGTTGTTGTTTTTCTTAGCGCAAAGCGAAACCGAGGACTGTCTGTACTCTCTCTGCTGTGTAAAATCTAACCCTGGATTTGTTGGAATTAGTACAAAGAAGTTTACTAGATGGAAATCGACTGTTGAATTGGATTGTCTACTTTATAAGAAAGTTAATTAATCTAAAACTTACTTTTAATTTAGATTTTTTTATAACAAATTTCTTTGCTTAAATCTCAACTGTTAAAATTGACAGTTTAAAAGGAACTCCATTAGTCAGAGGTCAACTGCTAAATTAGACTACTTTCATGATAAGAGAATCTCAATTTAAGTGATTTATTACACTATATAAAAAACAAGCAGAACAGAAACAGCTTCAAATGAACATATTCAGAGGGTCAGGGAATATCTGATAAAATGTTCCTAAAATTTCATTAAGTGATCTTCTATCAAAAAATTTTAAATTTCATATTTTAAATCGTTATTTTTGTCGTGTTATGTGAAAGAAGAGGCAGTTTTTACTTGATAATAAAATAATTATTTGTACTAGGTTAAATTAATTCTCAAAACATAGAAACTTTTAGTTATTTGTAAACAAGCTGCACTCAGAAACATGCTCTATCTAAACCACCACAGAAACATTTGTTTGAAGAATAAATGTTAGGATGTGAACAATTTTTCTGGCAATGCACGAATATAATAAATTATCTCTGTCATAAGACAATAGCTTCAGGCTTATTGCGTTTTTCAACGTTTCATTTTTATTATTCTGACTCTTAGAGTTTTTCCTACAGAGCAATGTCTGAGATGGGCATAATGTGGTTGAAGTTCTATTAGTAACCCATCTTATCGCTAACACCTAATATAACTGATTATCGTAAAAGTTTGAGGAACACATAGTTTACATGTTACATTTCCATATTTTACTGTTTCTGAAACATATTTATCTTATTGCAAATATTTGAACATTAGCAGTATATGCGACATTAAAAAAAATGTGTTTGTCGATAGAGGTTAAGAGATATTTTAATTCTGATTTGGTTGATGGTATCTTGTGTAACTTTAGAAGACAAAACCCTAAAAAGCAATAGGTGTGAGAAATCTTTGTTTTGTCATCTACACGTATCAAATGCGTTTCGTGTTACAAAACTCGAAACATGGAATCACGGAGCGAAAAAGAAGTTTTCATCGGTTGGTTATTCGTATGGTGGATGACCTAGGGTATCCCATTTCTAAATACAACTTGCTCTCTGCCACGCATGGTCCCATGGCCTTGATTTTCGTTTCTGTAATAAAAATAATGAACACACAAGTAACCACTGATGCGTTTCGTCCTCAATGCGTATTACTGAAGGAAGATTCATTTTTTGATTCAACCGCTCAGAATGTATAACCGTAAAATCTAACGAGTGTATATTTTATTGAGGTACAAAGTGGAACGAACACCATATGTGGGAAAAATTAAGATTTTATTAATGTTGTGATCCAGCCTGAAAGCGGTGATCAAAACATAAATATTAATATTTTACCTTTTGAAGCTGTTGCCTTGACAATGTTGTACGATGTTCTAATAAATATTAATCAGAAGACAAAAATAAATTTTAACTCATTCCTTGTTTCTACTTGCGTCCCCTAATTTAAGTTATTAAACGAAATGGAGATATTCGTAGATGTAAATAATATTACCAACCATTTAAACAAGTTTTGTTTGGAATATGGCTCCATAGATAAATAAATAAACTTTCGTTTTATGGAGCATACACATAGATATTGTTGACCATTAGAACGTACAAAAAATTTACAATTCGTGTAAAGATTATTTTAATTTCAGTGATATGTATTTGTTTGTGTGAAATGATATCAGTATCACAAGTAAAATCAATGCATTTTTATCGCTCATGTTGTGGCGTGCTACTTTACATTGTTTTATTTGTTACAACACTTAATGTAAGCAACACAAGAAGTTCTAGGAGTGATGTTAAGTGTAATATTGATATTATTTTCGTTTACATTTATTTGTGTTACCCACATGTTGTTAAGGTCCCAGTATCCTACAATTACATGGATTCGTTATCAAGTTGGAAAGTAAATAGTTCAGGAACAGGTGTCTAAATGCTGATAAACTATGGATTCCCAAGTGTGACTCTTGGGTTAAGCCAGAAGTTATTTAGAACTTAAACCGAATTGTTGTTTCGGCCTTGCACACAACAGCTAAAGACTGTCTATATCTTAACAGTCGGTTAAATTCAGAATCATTACTGATATATGACTTTCCTATCTGTTTACAGCTGATATGTATACAAGTTTTATTAAGAATGTCTATTGGTATACTTTGGTCGCATGTAATTGGATGATGAAACAATCACAATAAATAACCTCGTAGGACACACGAAAGTAATTCAGTTGTGAAATTTGATGAACAATATCAAAATGATATTTCATCATAAAATTTCAAAATAATGAATGTACCTCAACACTGAATAAAATAAATAAATAAAAGTACTAAATAACGAATGTATCTCAATAAGGGGCTACCGAAGTACCAAATAATAAATGCATCTTAATAAGAAGCTACAGAAATGACAATAATGCTTTGAAAAATATTCATTGTTAATTACTTAGATCAATGTAGATAAGGAAGCATGAATAAATAGAACAAAATTGATTCATAAGATTGTAAAGTAAAGAACTGATCAGTCCAGAGCAGATAGTTGATAAACAAAAATTCAATTGATTTATAGAAGTGTGTTTTGAAATTTCTCGCCTTGTTAAGCAAAAGTCACTTGCCCACACCCGCTCCTAACTAAAATGAAAAACTAGTAAGCAGCTTCCTTTCCATGTCTTGGAATACTCTTATCTGATGGAATAGTGGAATATAATTATCAGCCTTATTGAACACTGATGATCCAAAACTACAAACATATTTTATATAGCAACGTTTTAAAAATTATTCAATCTTCAATAAACAGTTCTTGATAACTAAACTATATTTTAATGCCGGTTTTATATATAAAAGTAAATTCATTACCTTTAGAGTAGAGGGGGTATGACAAAAGTCTAAACATGACCAGACCTCTGATGACCAGTAATAGATTAAAAGTCGACTATAGGGTCTGGTATCACGAAAAAAAAAAAACTATTTCTAATTTACGTTTTCCCATATTTTACAGTCTTCTGGTGGGACAACAGTAAGTCTACCGACTAGCACCGGTAAAATTCAGGGTTCGATTTCTGGAGGTGGGCACAGCAAATAGCTCAACATGATTTGTTTCACACAAAAACAAACAAATATATTCCATATTTATATAGTCATAAATGAAAAAATAAGTGCAACATGCGTTGATACCTGTTCTTCTATTTAGAACAGTACTCAAAACTGTTTTGTCATTTGTTAAAAAGCATAAAGCTATAAAATGGGCTATTTGTGCTCTGCCAGTAATGTGTGTCGAAACCTGATTTTTATTGTTATAAGCTCACTGACTGATCGTTGAATCTCTGGTATGCCTTAAATTTTAAAATGCTCTCAGGCAGACACGAGACAATTTTTATTACAAAATCTTAATGAACATTTATAATTCTGCCAGCTCGGGGCTTGGCTTAGTTGTCAGGTACCATTTGAACACACTTCACATTTCCAGTGTAGATAAATTATAAATGACACTCAACTGTAATATTAGAAGAAAACTAAATAACAGGAGTGTTTTGTAAAAACAACAACAAATTCTTATCCACTCTTAATGAGGAAAAGTCCACATTTTAAAAACACTCGGGTTTTGGGTTTGGCTAAATAATACTGTTTATCTAAGTTAAAAATTCTAGAAGGTTGTAAGATTCTCAGAATTAGTCTTTTAGCTCTTTGTGAGTTTTGACATCCGGATGAATAAACGATATGGACACTGCTGCTTTTCTCAACGTAAAGACACCTATTAAATTAAAAGAGCAAAACTCAATAAATGCTTTTGGCACCGAATTTGCAACTTGCATACGGATATTGAGAAATGCCGGATAAATCACTAACAAGATAGCATCTCTTTTTGACCGCTAAATTGAAATTATATATATCTTCCCAGTAATTATATTTTGAACTAATAACAGAGCTTGAATCTTTCCATTCGTGTTGATCTAATCTCTTAAAAATATTTGGCTTAGTACTACAAACAAAATTAAATCTGATGTAAATTTGTTTGCTATTAAGCAAAAAGCTACACAACGGGCTATCTATGCCCTGCACATTACGACACTAAAATCCGACGTTTAACATTAGTAAACCTTATGGATGAGCCACTGAAAGATTTGTTTATTTGCTGTTTAAGTACAAAGTTACATATTGGGCTGTCTATGTTCTGCCTACCAAGGATATCGAAACTAAGTTTCTAGCTTTGTTAGTTTGCAGATTTATCACTGTGACACTGGGTGCACCAGTGAAGGGATGTGGATGGAAATAAAGAAAAAGGGAACGAATTATTATTTATTTAAATAGAACATTAAAACCCATTCATAATTTTATTGGGAATTGTTTTCGTAGAAACCAGTACATCTTTTCACAGTAATATTACTAACAATATGCTACATATATAATCAATGTAATTATCTCGCTATAATTGTTGTTCTTACTTTCTAAATCGTGCCTAAAGAATAGAAGAAACATGTTTACGGTCGTAGCTCTTAAGGCGTACTTGCCCTACCCACCTTATTATCTGTCAATGATGTAATTATTGTTAGAAGGACTCTGGGGATAGGTGAGAAGACAGAAAATAGAACGCGGAAGAGGCTTGAATCAATTATCCCAATTTTTTTGTTCTTCCTATCTTCCATAAATAATCGTTAATCTTAAAGATAAAGATACAAAGTGTTATCCTAAGCAATAAAACATAATTACACATGGATCAATTTCTACAAATATTCCATGGCGTTGCATTATAGGTATCTGGGTCACTTATGAGCAGGTATTTTGTCATTGACCTTTTATTAAAAATATCTAGGACACAAATCTTTATATTGACGTTCCGAGGTCGTTGCACGCCCTATTATTCTGTTTCTAATACAATAATTTAAATATTTAATTTATAAGCATTTAAAATCGTTGTCAGTTATTTTAAGCATTTCTTGTCATTCAAGCGTTTCCAACATTGTTAGACAAACTTTACTGATAAATTTGTTTCACTTGATAGATGATATTCAGTAAACAAACTTGTTGAACAAGATACATTTTATAAACAAATTTCTTGAAAAAATATGCTATTTTATAAAAATCTCCTTCAATATGTAATTTTGTAAGCAAACTTCGTGAACAAATAAGTTATGTTACATACTTCTCGGATAAATATAAATTATTTTATAAACAAAGATTCATCAGTTTCGAATGTCTTTGAAAGTATCCTTACTTTATTTTGTTGATACCTTCAATGAAAACCAAAGTATTTTAATTGTCAAAGTAAAGTTTATATGTCTTCTTTGAAAATCAAAACTTGAGTGAATGACAGTCTAATACAGTTTTTTGTTATTTTGTTACAATACTGCCAATTAATGACAGATTAACAAGTCAAAATTTATTAATTCACAAAGCATATTTTATTTGTAAAATATCAAGTGATGTGACAACAGTTTGTTAAATTGTTGTCATTGTAAATGTTTAAGCGCAAAACCACAAATATCCTATATGGGTTCTATCCACCGTGTAGAATTCAACTTCCCAATTTAACGTTGTAAGTCTAAAAAGGCCCGGCATGGTCAACTATGTTAAGGCGTTCAAATCGTAATCCGAGGGTCGCGGGTTCGAATTCCGGTCGCACCAAACATACTCGCTCTTTTAGCCGTGGGGGCGTTATAATGTGATGGTCAATCCCACTATTCGTTGATAAAAGAGTAGCCCAAGAGTTGGCGATGGGTGGTGATGACTAGCTGCCTTCCCTCTAGTCTTACACTGCTAAATTAGGGATGGCTAGCACAGATAGCTTTCGAGTAGCTTTGCGCAAAATTCAAAAACAAACAACAAGTCTAAAAAATTAACGCTGGCCAATTGGGAGAAAGGTTTATAAAAATATTTCTGAAACAGATTTTTGAACTTCAGTGGTAGGCTAATGGGACAGTAGAACGAAACAATAAGGATGATCAATGAAGAAAAACATAACAAAACCAAAATCACTGAGATGTTGATGGTGCAAAAAGACCTATGGCTAAAATTAAGAACTCGAAATGTGATTTTTATAATGTTATTATTTGCATTTTGGTCGTTACGAAATTGTCACATCGCGTTAACACCACCTTAAAATGTAGAAATCCCCACTATAGTAGTTAATTTCAAGGTTCGATCATTTTACGAAATTCATATTGCGTTTTGCTTTTGGCCGTTAGCTCTTTTCGAGTATTTATCATGTATTACAGTATTATCTCGGATGAGTTTCCGGTTTATTATGTTACGCACGTTACGTATTAAAATTTCAAATAGCCGGGAGTTTTAATTTGAGTTTAGAAGTTAATTGAATGTCAACATGTATCAAATTTTTGTTCTCTCCAAACAATATTGATACACACTCTTTTTTTTCTTAACACAAATATATATTTTAATATGCTAATAACAAAACAAATTATAGTATAAATTATTAGAAATAGTTTTAACGAATAATGATTTATATACAATTGCTTTACAACCTTAAAGACAATAAATACTGAGTTTTATTTCTTGTCTGGAACCGAATCTTTTTATTAATGGTTCACGAAAAGCGAAGTAATTTGACGTTGAAATGCAGGTACACTGCATTTGGCGGGAATGCTAGCTAGTTCTTTTCCTCTATAGTCTCACACAGATTTCTCAAAACTGAAGTCATATAATGTCTTTGTCGCTAGTCGGTGCTGATATAACTGGATCTCAATTTTAGATTTGTAACTAAAATCAGAAGTAATTTGTTTGTCAAATAAAACTGTAGCAATATTTTGTTATTGTTATTTGTTTGTTTGTAATTTTTTTCGCAACTATGGAATAAGTTTGTTTCGAAGGAAATGACTGTCGTTATCGTGTAAATGCCTAGCTACACAACGAACTCTATGCACTCTGTCCACCGCTTGGAATAGAAATCCGGCTTTTGGCATTAGAAGACTGTAAACAACAAGACTCGATGAATTAGCCAGTAGTTCAATTTCCTTAACACCCTGATAAATGAAACTTAGATAGCATAGAAACTTTGAAAGACGAAACCATTCCACAAAATTAATAGAAGCCTGAACAAAAAAATAAAACAGAGGTTCAGTTTTAATTTCGATGTTGAGTTCAGAAAAACTGTGTCAAGGTGGTCGTTATATTAGGTATCAAAGTTTCCTTCTTTATTTTCGAAGAAGAACGTAAATTTTACTATCAAACAGTTTATCGTATCGTTGTCATTTTGCATTAGGTTTTAGTTTTGTTTTCTTTGTCAAGCGTATCAAATGTTGATTTAAAAGTATTTTTTGCATTTCTTAACACTTCTAATATTCAGTGAAACATGTCGAAACTTAAACTCCGTCATTCATCGTTGAGAAATAAAGGTAGAAGCAGTATAAAATGTGAAAACACGTTTTTAATATAACAAAGAAATATGATCAGATTCAAACCGGGAGAGGTGGCTGTTCTGTGGCTTCTAGTATGATGAAAACTCAAACCAGTTGTAAGAATAGTTCTTGATCGTAAGTTTTTACACATTAACATTAAAGCAAAACGTTCACTATTGTTGTTCACTATTTCTAATATCTGGATCCTTTGTGTTTTCTCGATCCAAAGCTATAAAATAGATTTTTTTACACTCTTCATCGTGGAGTATCAAACCCCATATTCTGTCGTTGTAATTTTGTAAATTTACTTCTGATCAACGCGACGAACGTGAATTCATCTACTCTTTCATATCATCTCCCAAATCTTTTCACATATACCCTTGTCGGAATTTATGTAAATTCATTACTAATGAAAGATTATCTTGAGACACTAAAACGTTGCTTTCCTTAAATATAATTGTGAAAAACGCAAATATACCCATAAAAATTTCAAAACACAAAATTTGAATATGAGAAGTTGCAGAGATCCATGTTGTGAAATTTTCTATTAATTCTGTGATGTTATTACTGTTTTTTTACACTTAATTGATATTTTATCGACATTTATTGCTTCAACATGAATTTCCTATAGAACTATTAAAATATTTCTTTTAATCTTAAGGGTCATTTTCACTGGTCAAATGTAAATTAACAACATAATTCTGACTATCTGGAGCTGAAATTCGGTTTCGAAGTGAATTACTGAAAGTCTTACACAATAAAATACCATGTGCTGTTCATGTTTTTTATAACATAACTTTCTCATCGTAAGAAGTTTTAATATGAGAAAAACTTCATTAGTTTTCCTCACTGTATCATCATAATTATCTTCAATACAATAGAGAACCTTCTTAGTTTCGTTTTATATTTCATCTTGAGTCATTTTAATACGATATAGAACTTCTTAGTTTCGTGTTTGGTTCACAGAAAAAATTATCATCTGGTTCACTGTGTCATTGTAACTAACTTCAATAATCTGGTTTCTTGTATTATATTTAGTAATTTTAATACGATGAAGAACGTTCTTAATCTGGTTCACTGTATCATTCTAACTAACTTCAATAATTTGGTTTCTTGTATTATATTTAGTAATTTTAATACGATGAAGAACGTTCTTAATCTGGTTCACTGTATCATCTTGAGTAACTTCAGTATAATAGAAAACGTTCTTGTTTCATTTACTGTATTATTTTGAGTAATTTTAATATGATAGAAAATGTTTTTAGTCTCGTTCATTTTATCATTTTTAGTAATTTAAGAAGATAGAGAACATTCTTAATGTGGTTTACAGTAGTATCTTGGCTAGTTTAAATATAATATAGGACATTTTTAATAGGGTTCACAGTATAATTGTGAATAACTTTAATATGATAAAGAACGTTCTTAATGTGGTTCACTCTACCCAGTTGAGTAATTTCAATGCTATAAAGAACTTTCTTAGTTTTGTTCATTGTATCATTTTGAGTAATTTCAATATGATAGACAACGTTTTTAATCTGGTTTACTCTACTGTATTGAGTAAATTTAATACGATATAAAATTTTCTTAATCTTGTTTATTGTATCATCTTCAGTAATTTTAAAATGACGAAAAAAGGTATAAGTTTGTTTCACTGTAGCATGTTAGGTAATTTATTACGATAAATAACTTTCTTAGCTTGGTACAATGTACAATCTTGAGAAATATTAATATCATAGAGAACGTTCTTATTTTGATTTACTGTATCATTTTGACTACTTTCAATGCCATAGAGAACGAACCCATATCAGTTGTTCTGAGATACAAATAATCGGTTCCTCAAAGTTTGCACCGTTGGGGTAGAGGAGTTGATACAATGGATTAAAGGCAATAAAAATATTTTGCTTTTTGGAGTTTCAATGGTTTGGCGCGAGCCTAGAAACCATAGAGACGAGTGCTATTTATGTTCATGTAACGGACAAGGCTACATTACTCAAAATAAAAAGGAAATTTCTTATCCGAACCTTTAATTTAATATAATGTACCTTTACCTATTCCACTGAAGACTTTTGATATAGTTTCATCTCATTCGCATTCTGATGTCAATAAAAATTATGATAAAGGTTGTTTTCAACCTGAAATGTCTAGTTTTTTCAAAAAGTACAAAGAATTCTTTAGAGATTTTAGGATCCAGAGTGTGAGCTAATAACTTATTTACTCCAAGACATCATTTTACTGGCACAGAAACCGAAAGAAATAGTTGATACCATACTCTTCTCAACAAGGTTCACTAGTTTATTGCAGTAATATTACTGAATTAATACCATTGCTAGGAGCTACAATCTATGAGCCGTTTGAGTGCCAAATGTTTACTGATTCCTCCAAAAGAAGTTTAAAGTATGTTCTCCTTCACAATGGTAACATATATACAGCTGTTCCAATTGGTAATTCGGTTCAACTGAAGAAAACGTAAGAAAATCTCGAACTTCTTAATAAGGTCAAATGCAGAGAACATGGTTGGCTACTTGACGGAGACATAAACTTGGTTGTCGATTGTTGGGTCAACAATCCAATTATACAAAGTTTCCATGTTTTAGTGTGAATGAGACAGCAGAGAAATTAGTACAAGATAAAGAAACAACGGCTACGCAGAGTTAACCTGATACCAGGATCGTAAAACATTGAACGTGAAAATTTACCTGACACATAAAAATAACATCTTACTGCTTCCACTAAAAATAAAACTGGACTTGATAAACTAGTTTATAAAGGCCATAAACAAAGATGGCAACTGCTTCTTCGAATGAAAAACAACCGTGGGTTGCCTTTAAAGACGTTGTTGACAAAGTTGTAGGAAACAAAAAACCCAAATTACGAAAATATTGTGAATAACATAATCAATAAATTCCAAGATTTCGATTTCAATATGAGCTGAAAAGTTCTTTTTTACACTCAAATATTAAACATTGCCTGGAAAAGCCCAGTGCCGTCAGCAAGAAACAAAAGAAGAAGTTTCATAAAGACATCAGGGAAATTGCAAGCATAATAAGAAAAAAATGTTCATTGTGATAAACACAATAATAATTTCATCTAAGTATGAGTTGTTCATTGTGGTAAACACAATAATAATTTCATCTAAGTATGAGTTTATTGTGTCTTTCCGATTTGTAAAAAAAAAATCTTACATTATAGAAAAAACGAATATTATCTTCAAAATCTAAGTATATTAATAGGGAAAAGTTCGTTATTAAAACAACTTTTATTGACTTTATATTTCAGGTCTGTGTTATGCGCACTATTAAATGTAATGAACATTAGGTAACAGCACATTCTGGGTGCAGGTTATCACAATAGCAGTCTTCAACGCATAATTCAAATATTTGCAATTAAACTTTATGTACAAAATAAAACACTCGGATTTATCAAATGGCTTGATTTTACAAAGAAAAATAGCAAAAACCTCAGATTCCTTCATTTTCCATTTCAAACTAGAATATTTCAATAATTTCTATTGAACTGTACTGATTTGCTATATATTTCATCTGAAGAAAAGTGGCTTTAAGGCTAAATAATTAAAAAAAATGTCCCAGATAAGCAAACTATCAAGTAATGGCATAATTTGGATTTAACCCCTCAGAAAGGAAATGTTGTATGGTAATAATATTTATAATGGTTAAAAAGATACAAATCCAGAAAACAAATATATAAGGAATATGGGCAGTATAATTCAGTCTTAAAGTATCCATAATGAACTATTTTTCACTAATATTTCAGTATCATTTCCGTAACTCAATCTTACGTATCTGCTGCTTGCTTCTTTATATAAATATTTTTCGAAGGTTAAAGTTTTTCTTTTTGCGACAAAACAATAAAACTGTGTGTATGAACTTCACATCTAATACTTCTCTTCTGTACTAATGAGATGTAAGATTTTAGATTCAAGAAAGGAAATATTTGTGCTTTTATTTACAGAAATAAAGATACAGAAGCCTTAAAGAAAATACAAAACGATTAAGCAGTGGGTCCAAATATTCAGTTTGTATATTTGATAATGTTAATATAACTCTTACGTGTTTTAATGTAAACAGTTCATCTAAATGTTCAGTTTTTACAGTTCATAATATGGATATAGCTAGTATGTGCTTTAGTATAATTTGTTGCTTAAAGAGTTTCAGTCCACTATTTTTTAAGGATTTAATTTTTCTTATCGAGGCGGAGTGTTCTATTCTGGTAAACGTATTGGAATAATGATTAGAGGGTTTTTATGCAGCTATACTTTGAGTTGCAGAACGTTTTAAGAGTAACAGACAATCCCAGTATTTGTAGAGAATATGACTTCTTTTACTCTTGTCCGCTCTTCAAAATTAATTTTTGTATATCTCACAGCTTGTATGATACGTAGTACACGTGAAAAAACAAATTATCTTTTCAAATTACACTTATACTTTTATTTACCAAAGACTTATTATAATTTCTTAAAATTAAACTTTTTTTATGCATAAAAATCCTTTGTGGTCACACTACATTATTCAAGTTAATCAAAGTTTTTATTTGGGATCGGAAATTTAAAAAAATGTACATACAAATTTTGAAATATATTTTTATCACCTAGAATACAATGAAATATTTACAAAGTAATTCATAAACGACTAGTTTTAATCCGTAGTTTTATATTTTCATGCATTTCAAGAAAAATTGTGAAAGCAGAGATATGCAAAATGTTTGTATATCGTACATCTTTCTTTAATTGAAGTATTTTTAATCAAGGTATTTCTAGAATAACTTAAAATAATTCAAGAGAAACCCCTAACATATTTGTGAGAATACTTCTTGAATTAAAGTATTTCTAGAATAAAAGAAAAGAACTATAAAGAAACCCACAAAACATTGTAACAGAACTTCTTTAATTAAAATACTCCTTGAATAATACAAAAGCGTTTTAACTTGAGACACTTAAGGTTTAAGTCCAATTGTCTTAGTCCTTTCATCGTATAAGCCTTTATTTAGTACGATCCATTTTCAATAAAGAGGTAATCTAACACTGTCACTTGTGTGCTTTTCTGCTTTAGTTGAGTTAGGGTTAAACTTTACTGTGAACCCGGCGTGCGACTCGTTATCTGGGGTGGCATCCCCGTCGCGCCAAATATGCTTGCCCTTTCAGCCGTGGGGGCGTTATAAAGTGACGGGCAATCCCACTGTTTGTTGATAAAAGAGTAGCTCAAGAGTTGGCGATGGGTGGTGATGACTAGCTGCCTTCCTTCTAGTCTTGCACTGCTAAATTAGGGACGGCTAGCACAGATAGCCCTCGAGTAGCTTTGCGTAATTCCAAAAACAAAACAAACTTTACTGCAATTATTACTGTCAATTAATAAATGTGTAATGTTATTCTATGACTTTAGACGTGAAACGTTTTAGAACTTTGATAACCTTTTATATGTTGTTGTACAAAATATCAAACATCCGCCTTTTATTTACCTTAGTTGAAATAGGTAATTGGATGGCAAGATAAGGAAGCATTTTTAGTACAAAAATAAAACAGAGTAGTTTTATAATAGATAAAACAGATAGAAACATTTTTGTGTATGCTTCACACGACATTTACGTATTATTTATTAATCATTAAAATATATTTTAAAATTATTTGCAAATATGGTATCCTAGTTGATCATCGATAAGTCTGTGAATTGATAAGGCTAAAAACTGCAGAACACAGATGGTGCGTTGTATAGATTTGCACTGGACAACACAACCACCAACAACAACGATAATAAAAGTACTGGAAGTGTGGGAACGAACAGGTGTATTACAACGCCAGTTACAGTAAACTAGGGTTGGCATTCTTCTTAGAAAACGTGAAATTATTTCATTGTTCTAACAGATTATTACCAAACAAGATAATAACATATTTCAAAACACGAGTTTACTGGATTGATCACGTAGCCCGGCATGGTCATGTGATTAGGACGCTTTGCTCACAATCTGAGGTTGCGGGTTAGAATACCCTTCACACCAAACATGTTCAGCCGTGGGGACATTATAACATGACGGTCAATCCCTCTATTAATTGGGAAAAGAGTAGTTTAAGAGTTAGCGGTGGGTGGTGATTACTATATGCCTTTCCCCTGGTCTTACACTCCCAAAATAGAGACGGCTATCGCAGGTATCCCTCGTGCACCGTTGCGCGAGATTAAAAACAAACCATCGATTATGTTGTTTAGGGACATTTTTTTATATTATGAAAATAAATAGTTTTGTTTTCAAAAGTTAACGAAAAAGTAAAGATCTTCCTTTACAAGGCCCGGCATGGCAAAGCGAGTTAAAGCGTTCAACTCCCGGTCGCGCCAAACATGCTCACTTTTTCAGCCGTTGGGGCGTTATAATGTGACAGTTAATCCCACTAATCGTTGGTAAAATAGTATCCCAAGAGTTGGTGGTAGGTGGTGAAGACTAGCTGCATCCCTTTAGTCTTAAGCTGCTAAATTAAGGACGGCTAGCACAGATAGCCCTCGAGTAACTTTGTGCAAAATTCCAAAACAAACAAACAAACAAACTTCTATTTTTACATACTGAATTAAACGTTCAAAAAGATAGTTATTTGATATCCTAGTTATTAAAGTGGTAGATTCAAATTACTTTTCTGTACATTTTAAACAGGCCACAGGAATTGGTAATGCATAGAACACTTGGCTCTAAAACCAATATAAACACGAATGCGCACCTTCGTTATAAAGCCGAATGAGAAATTTATGTACATAAACACACATTGTTTATAAAACCTACTAAGAAATATATACAATAAAACCTGTCTAAGGCGGAATCGTACGGGACGAGTAAAATTTCCGGCTTAGGCAAAGTGAACATGCATTTCCTTAATTATATATAATTTTTGAGCGGAATGTTATACTTACTTGACCCAAGGAAAGTAAGACGTTTGTGAATAAAGTTATTATACTTTTTACTATTTTATATTCAAAATATACATAAGTACACAAAATTTGTTTCGTTTTTTTAATGGGTTTTCTCATGCAGTTAATAGAGAACGCCAATTCTACGGCATTTTCATGAAGTTCATTTTTTTTCCTTGATTTTTGCATACAATTTGATACAATTAATATAACTTAACATTTGCGATGAAGTAGGAATTTCTACTTCCTCCCTATCTTTTCCATCATGTTCATCTTCTGAATCTCTCACACTGTTACCATCTTGCGATTCTATTATAGATTTTAAATCAATTTTATCAATTTCTGTGAAAACACAGTCGTCCATGTTTGCAATAATATGCTGAAGCTTGTTAATAGTTGAGGTACTTGTTAATGGAATATAATTGAAAGATAGTTTGCCAAACACATTACGCAGGTTTTGCCATAGAAATGGTCTTTTGTATGAAAAATCTTGAGATAATGCTGCAAAATTTTGATATTTCTGGCTTGCGTAGATTTCCGCCCTACGCAGTTTCCGGGTTAGACATTTATATACATAAAGACGCACATTAGTGAAAGAGGCACATCAAGAAATATATGTACTTAACCACACATATCAGTTACCAAAACGGACTCTAATTTTTTTTTTTTACGGCATGAATAATTCTTTAATGATAATTCTGTACAGAAAAATAAAGTAAATATATAATACATAATATTTTAAAATATTTCTTCGTGCAAAGGTAACTTATTTTTATATATGTTAATAAATACACTAAATTGTGTACGAAATAATAAAGATTCTCACAACTTTTCGATAATTTTCAAAATGCATTATCGGATTTTTGTTGGCTTCTGGTTCACAAAAAAATGTGACTAAGATTGAAATTATAATTGAAAATTAGATTTATTCTTTAACTTTATATCAACATCACGCAATGTGACTTTGTTCTGAAATAAACAAACCATTATTTACTGATAGTAAATGTTCTATAAATTTACATGAAAAGTCGATGAGAATTATTTTTCAATGTTTATGTATATAACTTGATTAACATACAATAAAGTTAGAGAAAAACACAATACAATTATCAAGTTAATTATAATATTAAAATTCCAACGCCTAAATTAAAGTCCAGTTACCAGGTTAATTATTATGTAATATTCCGTTTCCTATACAAAAGAAAATGGTAAATATACTTATCATACTCTTGGTCAGTTATTCGGCGTTTATTCTGATAAGTTTACTTTCGAATGATTCAAAAACAAGTATTGTCAAATTTAAAAACAAAGCAAAACACCATAAAATGATATAAAATTAAGTCAAAACAATAAAGTACTATTTCTTCCAAAATTAAAACAGCATATATTTTTTCTTTCACGACTGTAGCGTTGGAAACCACAATATACTTGTTTCATCTGATTACAGGTAAACTGGTAGAACAGCGGTAAATTTACGAACTTGGAGTTCTAATATCCAAGATAAGATTCCCTATGGTGGATATATCAGAGAGCCAAATGTGGGTTTGCTCTAAATCAAGCAATCAATCGATTGCAGATTCTCGTTTACTGTAGAAAGACATTTTTTTCTAGGCTCATTTTCATATGTTAGATTAGTTACTTTTCGCTGAAGTCATCCCTAAATGCACAGTAATTTAATTTTTATTGCTTTTTATATTTATGATTGATCTCTTTGAGGTAAAACATAATGTTTGTAAAAAAGCCCTATGATCCTTTTCGGATCCTAAAATGTGATTTTGCAAATTCAGATCGATTAGTGTTTTATATCTGACAGCTACCATCTTGCCTTCTGGTGAGCCATTCTTATAGGTAAATAAGAACAAAGTTTAATTAATATGTTTTTGTTTTTCCCCTTGCGTATGGTTTGGATAACATATTACACCACATTGATAACAAACAGTAGTCACGAGTTATCACCGACTTACTTATAACATCAAGAAATTCCGTGAATTACCATCTAAGGACTATAAAAGAAGTGAGAAAATGAGAGATAATAAGGAAGAAAGCAACAACCGAGGAGAAACGTGATTTAATTAAGAATGCTAGCCTTAAAACTGTGGCTCTTGGCTCTCTCTTCCATATCCCTGTAAGTGCAACATTCAATTTTTATAGATTAACAATATATTATACTGTTTTTACTTTGTTATGTGTTCGGTACAGTGTTTCTTAGACAACATGAATGTTACGTATTCTATTCATTGTTTCTATGATGCAGCTGGCCGCAGTGCAGAACATCAAGTATAGTTTTACAGAGAAACAATGGTAGATCTAATCAAGAACTTTTTTGTTGTTTTGAATTAAACACAAAACTACACAATGGGCTATCTGTGCTCTGCCCACCACGGGTATCGAAACCCGGATTTTAGCGTGTAAGTCCGCAGACATACCGCTGAGCCACTGAGGGGCAATCAGGAACTAACAAGGTGATTTCAGAAATATTGATTTCAAGACAATATTACGCAAACAATACAATGAACGTGGTATTAATAAGGATAGCACTAGATCATCTTTATAATTTAAGTAACAGCTTTAATGACAGCATTATATTAAATGTATTTAATGACTTTAAGACTAGGAATACACAATTTTGAGAAAGGTTAACATTACTACATAAATTAAAACGATATTTTGATAAATAAAATCATCAAACGAAATTTGGTAGCAAATGTTAACAAAGGTGTTTATTCGCATTAATATCAGGTGCAATTCTTGTAACGTACATACATATATATGACTGCGTGGATGTGAACATTTATGTATAGATCTATAGAGAGCTTGCTAAATAAGTCTGTAATGTGAACAAGCTAAAACATTTTTTTGAATTATTTATTCAACGAAAACATGTTTCTACAGTGGATTACCAATGATAGAAAGGCAAGGAGGACCAAATAATGTAGACTCTGAAGTCCAGGAAAACAATACTTCACCACTTCTTTCTGGAAACATTAATCTACAGGTAGAGCCTAAACGATCTAACGGAAAAAGACAATAGTAGAACAAACAATACAATGTATTTAAGTATGATGAGACAAACTCTTCTCTTAATACACTTATTTGAATAAGAAATAGAAACTAACTACCAGAGCAACGAAAACTTGAACATGATCACAACCTTTCTAAATACAAGTTTAAAAATTCTAAAAGTATTGCTAAATCTTCTTTATTTTACAGCTTTTTAAATGAGATTTTTATTGTAGGTGAACTTTTAATTTGATGTTATTTACAAGTCAGTAACATGAATGAAACAAGAGTGGATAAAAATATGTAAATATCACAAAAAGATAGGTGAATTAAAATTTTAACGTAATTTTGTTAGAATAAATGGCAACAGCCTTATATGGACATTATTATTTAATTTAAACTTCCGAAATTAATTTTTAAGTGTAAGTGTTTGGAGGTTAAGTAACTAATATTTTTACTGAACAATTTAAATGAATGTTATTTTTATTCCAGTTAATTCCATTAGTTTGTTAGAAATATTTCCACTAAACAATTTAAAGAAATGTTGTTTTCACTATAATTTACATTTGTTTTTGTTAGAAATCTGATCTGTACCGGCGCGCAACAGTTTGGACAATATGGAATTACTGGAGTGTGAAAACTAACTACGAACAAATTAGAAGTGAAGAATTTTACGAAAGCACGTATGGTTACAGAATGTTAATGGTTTTGTTTTTAAAGAGTTTCCAAGACAGAAACTATTTGGGTATATTCATGTTATTACAGCCAGGGGAATATGACAACAATTTATCTTGGCCCTTCAGTAAAAGGGTTAGTATAATATGTCTTTAAGTTAATAGGTTTAATAAACCAAATAAATCAATTTTCTAATTTTTATTTTGATTCCTCCACCCTTTTATCCTTCTCAGTAAAATAGTAGCAAGTTTATGGATTACAACTCTAAATTCCGGGGTTAAATTTTCCTTGTTGGACAGAGCGCATATTTCATTTTCTGTAAGTTTTATTCCGTATTGTTAAGCAGTATGTCAGAGGGTTTATAATGCTAAAAATATGGCTTCATACTCGAAAAGGGGTTGAGTCAGCTCTTTAGCTCATTCTACTCTATTCTAAATGTACAGTAAAAAGAGAAATTTATATGGAATTTGAAAAAACTGTGTAGATCATTCTGTTATATATTAATTCATTACCTTTATAATGACTTATTTTTCAGACAGTAATTAGTTCGTCATTGGCTGACCTTCTGAGCTATGAATTATTCAGCTGAAGTTAGATCATTCTTAATATAATCAGACTTCAAGGATATGTTGAAGAAGATAGTGCCTTTTGTTAGAAAAAAAAAACCATTTTGAAGCAAGCGCTGTTACATTACCACTAGACAATGATTCCTGAAGGAAAACATTGTTTATGAAACAGTTTTAGTCTTTATTTTCTTCATTAGTCTCGAATATACATGGTACCGCGGCTCATTAGCTGAGGTGCCGTACGTGAGGTCTATTCTGGTCTGTTCAACGCCAAAACAAACAATTACAAAAAAAATCGCTTTTGCACATTGAGGCCTTGAGTAAATTTTACAGTGGTGACTGTCAAACCCTGGTATTCAGTTTAAAAACATTAGCCCAAGAGTCGGTAGTGGCCATTGTTGATTGGAATTTTTCTTTCTTGTGGATTTAATAGTTGACAACAAAGTCTAATTTTTTTCGACCTTCTAAGCACCCTACCCTTTTTTTACCCATTCAGCTCGTAAAAAATAAGAGCGTGAATATAATATCTTCTGATGTTTTGTTAAATAGGTAAATAAACTAATATATAGAAACAACACGTATCGGACACGAAAGTGTTGTACTATAGCATCTCCATATATATGTGAATATTGCTATAAGTTAAAGGTATGTAAAGATTTTGTTTGTATTAGAATAAATAATAACTTTAATAATTAGTGAAGAAAACATTAAATATTAATATAAAACTTAAAAAATAAATTACTTGTTTTCACTTAAATTAATTAATTAATAGGTTAAATTAACTGACCACTTAAGTACGTGTAAAAAAACTTGATTCAGTATATAGGAAAGTATCTGTATATTTATTTACTTGAGAAAACATGAATACGACATTATCTTAAATATTGATAAAGTATTTGTAGAAATTACACTCAACCAAAAAGCCGCTTATCTATCAGAAAGACACAAACGGAAGCACAGATGGTGACGTCACACTTTTGTAGGTGTGTACGTAAGTGTTCTAACGGTATTACGTGAAGGTTAACGTTTCATTCATTCGTGTTTTAAGTTAGTGTGAAATGAATAACATTTTTTTTACATAATTATGATATTAAATACAACAAGATCAGAATCTAGGCTTAACCTACTACGTTTCCAATGGTTCAGAGAAAAGTCTGATGATTCCTCACATTAAAAAAACGGGATTTGAAACCCGTTATAGGCACAGCACAATAGACAATTGTGTTATAACTTCTATTTAGCAACAAACAAATATTATCCTATCATATAAACTTTTAAATTTAATTCATTGGTATTTTGATATAAATAACATTTTCTTTAAAGAATTTTGAAACTAAATGCGACAAGATCAGTACACAGGCTTAATCTATCAGCTTCGGAAAGACTCAGCGGCAAGTTTGATGAACCATAACGTTAAAAAACAAGATTCAATATCCGTTGTAGACACAGCAAAGTTAGCCCATTGTGTGATCTTACTCTTAGTAACAAATGAGCATTATACTATCATAGAAAATTACATGTCACGTAATCACAGTTAATACAACCAATGAACATATATATATATAAAACTATGTGAGATTAAATTAGCTTAAAGTTCACTCATAATACAAAGAGAGCATGAACTGTTTGATTTAAATATTTATCTACTCTTATGCAGGTTACGTTCAGCGTGCTGGATCAGACAGGTAACAATAATCACTGGTCATTAACCTTCGATGCCAAAGAAATTTATGATAAATGTCCAGATTGTTTTAATCGTCATTTTGAGAAGAATAATAAAGGATGGGGTTTCCCGACTCTGATTAGCCATGCTGATCTTGAAAGTACATATAACCCATACTTGCGTAACGGCACGATCCAACTAGCGGTAAGCATTCAGTAGTGGTCATCAGACAAATATTTTTTCTTGATGTCAAGCTTTGCTGTTTAGAATAAAGTAGAGTCCATCAGTTTTACAGCGTTTAAGTCTACAGACTTCCAACTCTAAAACCTGAGGTTCGTTGCCAAGAAATGGATACAACAGATAGTACAACGTTGCAGTGATAAAATATTAATGTTCACAGGATATAATTGATTATTTCAACAACAAACTCTCTACGATAAAAGCTGCTAACGATTATGATTCATACTACAGAGAGGATTTTAATGGATATTTTAAAGTTTGTAATCGCTTTTTTTCGTTTTGCATTGTTAGCTTTCTTTAACAAAGTAACTTGTAGTAAATACAGTGAAATATACTAGTTCGTATATAAACGTTTCAGTATACAAGGAGAAATAGGTTTATTGTGTACTTTCAACATTAAAATTATTTTCAAAATTGGAGAAGACTCATGACTCTTGCAGAAGTCAATGTTAATTAGAAAGAACATGATAGTGTCTTCTGTGGATTGAAAATAACCAATCAAATATCTAAAATACCACTAAATACGATTAAACTGGTTGTTAAAGGAATGATGGTCCAAATATGTACATAAATATTGCTGCAATAACTCTGTTATGGAAACTGAAATCTAAACGTTTTCAGCTCAACTGTGCGATGTGCTATAAATATATCTCTTCTCTATGATTTTTATAGATCTGAAATTGTTAAACTTCGATCAGTTAGGCCAATATTTAAAGAATGATTATCTCAAATACAAGAAATATATTGCATGATGGAATCAACAAAAATAAAAGAAACATAAAGTTACAGTTTTAAGAAAAACATCTATAGCTACTAAAGTCATGTGGGTCAAATAGCATTAACTACAAGTCATGCGATCAAACAGCCATAACTACAAGTCGTGCGATCAAACAGCCATAACTACAATGCATGCATGTCAAACAATCATAAGTCATGAGAATAAAAAAAATAACTGCAAGAAATGCGGGTCATACACCCATAACTGCAAATTATGTGTCAAAGAGCTATGGTTAAAAGTCATGTCTTATTTCAGTAAATTACTTTGAATGTGATTCAGAAAATATGAAATATTTTTCTTTTTAAATTGAAACAGAAAAGAAATAAGTTTTTAGGAATAAAGGATAATTTAGTTTTCTATGAGAATATGAACAATTAGTCATAGCTTCTAAATTTATGTCCTAACAACCCTAACTAAAAGCCAGGCGGGTCAAACAGCCATTATCACAAGTCATTAGGATCAGACAGTCATAACTACTAGATCATATTGAAGATTAGTAAGGAAAATTTGTATATATTTTAACAAATCATATTAAATACATTTCAGAAAATAAGAAATACTTTTTTTATAAATTATAGGAAGGATCTTAATGGTGCTTTAAAGTTTTTAGCAATTTTTACAGAACGTTTTCTTATTGTACATGAATTTCTATCTGTTCTTTCACAAAATAACTCGTATTAAATGTAGTGAAATACGTCCCTCAGTGGCACGTTGGAATGTCTTCAGACTCACACTTCTACAAACCTTGATACCCGTGGTGGGCAAAGCACAGTTAACTCATTGTGTAGCTTTGTGATTAATTATAAAGAAAGTAGTGAAGTATACTGTTGTAGATTCAAAAGTTTCTGTATAAACGGAGATTTTGGTTTTTTGGAACGTCGCACAAAGTTACTCGAGGGTTATCTGTGCTAGCCGTCCCTAATTTAGCAGTGTAAGACTAGAGGGAAGGCAGCTAGTCATCATCACCACCGCCAACTCTTGGGTTACTCTTTTACCAACGAAATGTGTGACTGACCGTAACATTATAACGCCCCCACGTCTGAGAGGGCGAGCATGTTTGGCGCGACGCGGACGCGGTTTACGAGTCGCGCGCCTAACGCGCTTGACCATGCCGGGCCGAAACGGAGATATATATATATAGAGAGAGAGAGAGAGAAGAGAGGTTTAATTAATACCTTTCAGTTTATTAAGTTATGACTGTTGGGGAAATTAATGTTGATTAGAAAAATACGTCGGTGTCTTGACTGTATTCGAAACACTAAATCAGATATTTATAGTACTTCAAAATACGGTTGCATCGGATTATAGTTTTCACTGGTTTCATCACAAGCAATTAAGTCACTCTAAATACGCTTTTATTGCTGCTAAAACAATAGTAATTTTTAATACATATATATTATATGTATCCATACTGCCGGAATAACTTTTGTTATGGAGGTAAAGCTATAAACATTCTCACTTCAAATGTACATAAGGTAAACAAATCTGTCTTCTCTACGATTTTGTAAATTTGAAATTGTCAAACGTTGTCCAATGCGGCCAACGTTTAAAGAACGTTGTTCTGTAATACAAGAAATATATATTCTAATGAAATCAAAATGAACACGAAACTACATTTATAGCTCCTATGGTCTCACTGGTAAACAATCGAAAGCTCGGAAAGGCATGGGTGTCAGTCAATCAGTCATTACTAAAAGTCATACGGGTAAAACAACCATAACTACAAGTTATGTAGGGCAATTTCTCATATATTCTAAATTCATGCGAGTCAATAATAGTACCCGAAATCATATTGATCAAACAGCCATAACTACAAGTCGTGTGGGTCATACATCCATAAGTACAAGATCACACTTAAGATCAGTTCGAAAAAAACTGTCGTATTTCAACAAATCACATTAAATGAGTTTCAGAAAATATGAAATACTTTTCTTTATATATTGATTGGAACCAAAAAGATGTTAATTAAAAAACAAAACAAAAGGTAATAGGAACTTTATTATCTGTGTGGACTTAGAATTATTAACGACGGGACAAGTGGGACAAAATAGGAGCTTTCATCGATAAAGCACTTTCCCAAACTTGTATGTAATGTTAACATTGCAAGCTGTACTGTAATAATACACTTCAGTTCATCCTATTGTTTTAATTCAAAACAATCTGGTGTTCGTTATCGTAGTGTATTATCAAGAACTACATTATAAAACTGTGTGTATTGTTCGACAATGACAGGCTGTTAAAAAGTCCGCAAGCATTGGCTATTTTAACATTTTTTTAAATTTCAGATACAAGACTAATTTTTATTTTGTCAAAGCATAGGAGAGTTAAGGATACTGGCAGTGTGGGCCACTGAGAATGACATAAGCATGATTCTCAGTGTTCAAACAGAATGGGAATAACATCTCTAAACTTGTTTCGAATCACAAGAACAACACATGTTGCAAATTCCATAAAATTATTTGAAATGCTTGTGGTTCAGAAGTTTTCAGATACCTTGTTATAGCCTTCATTATTTAATAACTTGCTAGTCTGTGTGACAACTTTTAACACATCTAGAGATTAAGCAGAATCAAAGGTTGTAGTTGCAAGATATCAGAAATATTATCTGGGTTATGATAAATTATTTCTTTACTGGAATTGGTAAATAACGTTATATCGTCTTTGGGCTGGAACATGAAATTATATTCTCTGTGTTTCCAGCATAAAGCTTGCAATCCGATAAGATGAAGTTAGCCCGTTGTTATGCTATTGGTTAATACGTCAACATAATGGTATTGTTTTAATCCTTTTTTTAACAAGTTGGTATGAATAATAGATAGGGTAATATCCAGAAATCCAGCAGAACTTAAAGGTTTAGTTATAAGCTGACAAACAAGAGGTATCAGCAACATGAAATAATCATTTGATGAGCTATTAATGATTGAAAACGCTAAAAACAGCAGAGCACAGATGGGCCGTTGTGTAGGCTTGCATTTTATAACAAAACCAACAAAAAATTTAGTAGTGTAAGAACAAACATGTATATTGAAACATCTACAAGATTAAATTAGAGCTAGCGATATTCTTTTGAAAGGTAAATGCCGCTGTTTTATTGTCGTAACGTGAAATAAAGAATCGTTGAAACAAAACAAGTTAAAATACATTTCAAAATATTGATTATGTTATTCAGTGACGTAAGCGTAGAGAGTTTTTATGTATTATGTTATGTCTAAGAAGTGTTTAGCCATTGGTCAACTCTGAGTGGTAACAAAATAAAACCACTTCAATTTAGTTTTTTTTTAGGTTCAAGATAGGCCACAGTAGGTTATACTTCTTGAAACCTTGGTTACAAAACCCATCAAATAAGATATTACATAACACATTGTTGTTTAAAACTCATCAAGAAGTATATATATATATATATACTTAAACTTAAACACATGGATTGGCTACGAAACACATCAAGAAATGTAGATATTCATAAGTACATACACTGATTACAAAAATCATAAAGAATATATTTATGCATAAAAATACACACACGTGAACTTTTCATTATTTTATTGTGGTGATTTTCTGCAAGACTTGCTGAATAGATTGGCGGAATAAGTCATAGATATATTTTAGTTAGTGGGTTAATATAGGTAATAGCACCACATGACATTTTGTTTTTATCCTTGAAATAACTTGAAAAACAAGAAAGCTGAGCTTATTATTGCAGGATAATATAGTTATATAAGAAACTATATAAAGGGACTATATATTCTTAGCAGGAGAATTACTTGAATAATAATTATAACAATTTTGATTGCCATACAATAAAGATAGGTAAAATCAGTCCTGTTATCAAGTTTATTATGTTATAATTTTGGCTCCTAACTCGTCGTCCACTTGTCAAATTCATTACAACATCAAAGTTTTATCTGCTAAATTGCCGTCCACTTATCAAGTTATTAAAGATTTAAAGTTTTACCTCATAAATAAAAGTATATTTATGAAGTTTATTATCATATAATATATATATTAAATACAATTTAATTTCCTACAAAAAACAAACTGTTAAACATACACTACATGTCCAAAAGTATGTGGACACCTTTTCTAAGTCATGTCATATCCACAGACAAACATCTTCAGTGCAATGGGTAGTAGTGAAGAGCTCAGTGACTTCCAACGTGGCACTGCCATAGGATGTCAACGTTTCAACCAGCCAGTTCGTCAAATTTCTGCCCTGTTAGAGCTGTTCTGGTCAGTTGTGAAGTAGAAACCTCTAGGAGCAACAACAGTTCAGTCACAAAGCGGTAGGCCACACAAGCTCACAGAATAGGACCATCGAATGCTGAACCGCGTAGCGTGTAAATATCGCTGGTCACAATTGCAACACTCACTACCGAGTTTCAAACTGCCTGTGAAAGCAACGTCACCACAAAAACTGTTCGTTAGGATCAGTTTAAATGGGTTTCCATGGCTGAGCAGCCGCAAACAAGGATTAGATCACTATATGCAATACCAAGCATCAGCGGGAGTGGTGTAAAGCACACTGCCATTTGACTCTGGAGCAGTGGAAACGCAGTCTCTGGAGTGATGAATCACGCTTCACTATCTGGCAGTTTGACGGACGAATCTGGGTTTGGCAGATGCGAGGAGAACGCTAATTGCCTGAATGCATAGTGTCAACTGTGTAGTTTTATGAATAAGGAATAATGGTCTTGAGCTGTTTTTCATGACTTGGGTTAGACTCTTTAGTTCCATCGAAGGAAAAGTTTAATGCGACAGCATGCAATGACATTCTAAGAAATTTCGTGGTTCCAGCTTTGTAGCAACAGTTTGGGGACGGTCCTTTTTTGTTTCAGCAAGACAATGCCCCAGTGCACAAAGCAAGGTTTGTAATACATGGTTTGGTATGGAAGAACTTGACTGGACTGCATAGATCCCTGACCTCTACCCCCATCGAACATCTTTTGGATGAATTGTAACGCCGACTGCAAACCAGGCCTTCTCGACCAACATCAGTGTCCGACCTCACTAATGTTCTTCTGGCCGAATTCTAGTGAAAAGCCTTCCCAGAAGAGTGGAGACTGTTACAGCAGCAAAGCGGGGACGAACTCCATGCTACTGCCCATTGTTTGGGAATGAGATGTTCAACAAAGACATATGGATGTGATGGTCGGGTGTCGACATAATTTTGGCCACGTAGTGTACTTATCATACTATTCGCTCGTTATGCCACGTATACTAGCATTCAAATGATAAGAAACAAATGTTGACACAAACAAACCATATAAACTAAAGGAAGTAAAAGTAACAGTTGTTTTATTTCTTCCCAATGGAAAATGTACAGAATGTCAATTCCATTAAGAGTACACTCACAAATCCAGAAAAAAAGACTTATCAACAATATTTTAATGAATGTTGAATTCCATAAACAACCCACCTTGTTTTAAAATCGAAAACGACGATACACTTGATTCATTTCGTTACAATTCGTCTAATGGTGCAGCAGTAAGTTTGGTAATTAGAACTTTAAAATCCGAGGTTTAATTCCCTACTGTGGTCATAGCAAATAGCTTATTGTGGCTTTCCTCTAAGTCAGTCAACTAGCTGAACACAGATTCTCGTCAATTATAGCAATAATCCTTGTTAAGATTATTTTCAAATGCTAGTTTTGTTACTTTACACTCAGGTTATCCCTTATTGTAGAATAGATTAAGTTTCGTTACTTTTTATACTTTAGATTGACCTATTTCAGGCAGAAAAACGTGTTTGTAGAATTAACTATAATTCTTTCTGGATACCACCATTTGATATATACATTATAGTCGATCATTCTAAACTTTTTTTTTTAAACCAAGAGTTTCTCTGTTTTGTCTTAAAGTTTCCGTACCAGGTGAATTAAACAAGGGAGAAACAGGTTTGTTATTTCAAAACGTATTGTCTATTGTCTCCAAAGCACTTTGAACTTTTATAAAGTTCATCGAAATTTGTTCTTGTCAAAAACACACACGAATTAAGATGTTTATTATACACTTAATCTCACTTCTTTTCTGCTTATGAGCTGTTTCTGTTGAGTGTTGACTGCGTTTTATATATTTTCACAATGATAACACTTTGAACTTCATGCCTAACGCAATATTAAATACTTTATTTTGTGACCTTATGTTTCAATTTAAATATTTGGTTTTCAGAAGTTGTGGCTGTACAATTATGATGAATTACTACTTCTCTACACACCACAGCTCTTTATGTCTAATTGCTACTATCCTGTCCTCTAGTGAGCCACTTTTTGCAGTAAATAAGAACAATATTTAATTGATATGTTTTCACTTATCGATTTCTTTATTTATCATTTGGATGACGTATTACTTCAAAGAGATTAGAAAACACTGGTTATGACATTAGTCGACATTTTCACTGACGTTATGACGACATCAGAAATTCAGATACTTCTTATCTGAAGAGTATAAAAGAAGCGAAAAAATGAGATCATAATTAAAAAGAAAATTACAACTGAAGAGGAACATGATTTCGATAAGAATGTTAGCTTTAATAGTGTGGCTTTTGGCTCTCACCCCCTTATTCCTGTACGTGTAACATTCCATTTTGTTTTATGTTAACAATATTATTATTATTGCTTTGTTAGGTATATTGTTTATATAACTACGTATATTTTATGTATTCTATAAATTGTTTCTTGAACTACACATATGTCATACATTCTGTACATCATTTCCATTACATAATTTTGTATCCTGTACATTACTTCTGTGACAAGGATTACACAATTTTAAAGAAAGTCAAAATTACAGTACAAATTAAAATCCTACCTCTGATAGACAAACAATATTTTATTCAAAATAATTTATAATGTCAAACGAAATGAGGTAGCAGGTATTAACAAACGTCTTCGTTTACATTAAATAGCACGTGTAGGTGTTTGTGTTTTAGAAGGTTAGCTTGCTATGTACTAGATTAAGACTGTGATGTGAACAACGTTAAAATAAATTTTGAATTATTTATCTAATGAAACTGTGCTTTTACAGTGGATTACCAGCAATAGAAAGACAAGGAGGACCAAATAATGTAGAATTTGAAGCTCAGGAAAGCAATATTTCACCACTTCTTTCTGGAAACATTTATCTACAGGTAGTGCCTATGGACATTATTATTTAATTTAAACTTCCGAAATTAATTTTTAAGTGTAAGTGTTTGAAGGTTAATTAACTAATATTTTTACTCAACAATTTAAATGAATGTTATTTTCATTCTAGTTATTTTTATTAGTTTGTTAGAAATATTTCCACTGAACAATTTAAAGAAATGTTGTTTTCACTATAATTTACATTTGTTTTTGTCAGAAATCTGACTTATACCTGGGCGCAACAGTTTGGACAATACGAAATTACTGGAATGTGAAAGCTAACTACGAACTAATTAGAGGTGAAGAATTTTACGAAAGCACGTATGGTTACAGAATATCACTGGTTTTGTTTTTAAAGAGTTTCCAAGATAGAAACTTTTTGGGTATATTTATGTTATTACAACCAGGAGAATACGACAGTGATTTGTCTTGGCCCTTCAGCAAAAAGGTTAGTATAACTACATGACATGTCTTTAGGTTATAAGGTTCATTAAAACAGGAAGTATCAATGTATCTAATTTTTATTTTTGCTGTTTTCACTTAAATCAATAACTGATTATGGATAAAAAGTGACTCAATGTATAAAAACACATCTCTATCTTATTCTTCGTGTGAAACGATGTTGCACGAGTAGAGCTAAGAAGTACCACCATAATATGATATTATTACTGTTCGCTTGTATGTGAAAGTGACGTCACATTTTCGTGTAAAAATGCTAATATTTTCTACGACTGTTATGTTAACTTTTAAAGCTAATTCACTGTTGTTTTTGGTCACTTTTGAAATGAATAACATTTACTTTACAGAATTATTATAATACTAAATACAACAAGATCAGTATTTAGGCTTAACTTATCATGTTCGTAGTGGCTCAGCAGCAAATCTTATGACTCATAATGTTAAAAACGGTATACGTACCTGTTGTGAGCACATCGCATGCAGCCCATTGTGTTATAACCTCTTAGCAACAAACAAACGATCCTTATCATATATTAGGAAATAACATTAATACAGTTAACAAACATACACACATCTTTGTGTGTATTAATTTGAATTAGCTTAAAGTACATACATGGTGTGAAGAGAGAATGAACTGTTTGATTTAAATATTTATCTACTCTTATGCAGGTTACGTTCAGCGTGCTGGATCAGACAGGTAACAATAATCACTGGTCATTAACCTTCGATGCCAAAGAAATTTATGAGAAATGTCCAGATTGTTTTAATCGTCATTTTGAGAAGAATGATAACGGATGGGGTTTCCCGACTCTGATCAGCCATGCTGATCTTGAAAGTACATATAACCCATACTTACGTAACGACACGATCCAACTAGCGGTAAGCATTCAGTAGTGGTCATCAGACAAATATTTTTTCTTGATGTCAAGCTTTGCTGTTTAGAATAAAGTAGAGTCCATCAGTTTTACAGCGTTTAAGTCTACAGACTTCCAACTCTAAAACCTGAGGTTCGTTGCCAAGAAATGGATGCAACAGATAGTACAACATTGCAGTGATAAAATATTAATGTTCACAGGATATAATTGATTATTTCAACAACAAACTCTCTACGATAAAAGCTGCTAACGGTTATGATTCATACTACAGAAAGGATTTTAATGGATATTTTAAAGTTTGTAATCGCTTTTTTTACCGTTTTGCATTGTTAGCTTTCTTTAACAAAGTAACTTGTAGTAAATACAGTGAAATATACTAGTTCGTATATAAACGTTTCAGTATACAAGGAGAAATAGGTTTATTGTGTACTTTCAACATTAAAATTATTTTCAAAATTGGAGAAGACTCATGACTCTTGCAGAAGTCAATGTTAATTAGAAAGAACATGATAGTGTCTTCTGTGGATTGAAAATAACCAATCAAATATCTAAAATACCACTAAATACGATTAAACTGGTTGTTAAAGGAATGATGGTCCAAATATGTACATAAATATTGCTGCAATAACTCTGTTATGGAAACTGAAATCTAAACGTTTTCAGCTCAACTGTGCGATGTGCTATAAATATATCTCTTCTCTATGATTGTTATAGATCTGAAATTGTTAAACTTCGATCAGTTAGGCCAATATTTAAAGAATGATTATCTCAAATACAAGAAATATATTGCATGATGGAATCAACAAAAATAAAAGAAACATAAAGTTACAGTTTTAAGAAAAACATCTATAGCTACTAAAGTCATGTGGGTCAAATAGCATTAACTACAAGTAATGCGATCAAACAACCATATTTACAAGTCATACGGTTCAAATAGCCATAACTACAATGCGTGCATGTCAAACAACCATAAGTCATGAGAATAAAAAAAAATATAACTGCAAGAGATGCGGGTCAAACACCTATAACTGCAAATCATGTGTCAAAGAGCTATGGTTAAAAGTCATGTCTTATTTCAGTAAATTACTTTGAATGTGATTCAGAAAATATGAAATATTTTTCTTTTTAAATTGAAACAAAAAAGGCGTCAGTTTTTAGGAATAAAGGATAATTTAGTTTTCTATTAGAATTTGAACAATTAGTCATAGCTTCTAAATTTATGTCCTTACAACCCTAACTGAAAGCCAGGCGAGTCAAACAACCATTATCACAAGTCATTAGGATCAGACAGTCATAACTACTAGATCATATTGAAGATTAGTAAGGAAAACTTTGATGTATTTTAACAAATCATACTAAGTGAATTTTAGAAAATAAGAAATACTTTTTATCTATAAATTAAGACAAAAATCGTGCAAATAAAAACAAAGAATAATTTGGAATTAAACGCCTGTATGGACTTAGGATTATATTTTTTATTAACGACAGGACAAGAATAAGAAAGTAGAAGCTTTCATCGTTAAAGTATTTTTCAGACTTTTATATAATATTAACTGGGCGAATTGTAATAATACACTTTTGAATTTGTTTGTTGTTGTGCACAAAGTTATACATAGGGTTTTCTGTGTTTTACCCATCGCACATATCGAAACTGGGTTTCTAGCAGTACGCAGACACAGAAATTTGCCGCTGGGGGTGTTAGTGAAGAGAAAGATAAATTAGTTGTATTGTTTCAGTTCGTTTTGCAACAGATTAGTCCGCTTAGTAGCTAGTGTAATATCTAAATATCCTGCAGGAGATATCAGTCACATGCTATTTAAATTATGATGAGCTATTTCTCAACTTGTATGAAAGATAACTTTCATGTTCACTGTGAGCTCCAACATGAAATTTGGGATCTGACAAAATCTATTCAACTTTGGATTTTTATAGATCATGACCGTATCTACAATGGTTTTATTATGTTTATGATATATGATTGAAATAAGCAAAATATTTTAATTTAAACTTTTTACTTAAGCTAGCAGTACCTAATCCTAATCTCAACTATTATCAATGCTTTGTTTTGGAATGAAAAAAATGAAAATATGGAAAACAATTTCCGAATTTTTTTTTTATCTACTAGTCCTGAAATTACGTTTCTGTTTCGAGTAGCCAGTACAACTCATGTTTCTAAATCAAAGTAATATGTTTTTAAAAAATAATTGAATGGGAACGTATAAGCTGTGGAACAACTACAATAGTAGTTTAAAGTAGGGTTAGGTATCTTAGTAAAAACTATTAAGGTTGTCTTGCCTTTTTATCTGGATCTAGTGAAAAGTTTGCGATTAATAAAGAATTGAAAATATTACTCATTGTTTTTTCTCTTAAAAGTAATGCAAAGACACTTTTTAAAACACGTGATTACTTTGCTGATTATACTACTTACTAATTTTATACGCGAAGATGTCAAGATCCTCATCGGTTTTCAGTCTCGTCCTTTGGGGTATCAAGTACAGTTCTGATCTCTTCCCCCTTTTTTGTATAATTATTTACTAATATTCATGCTATTTCACTTGTAAAAATACAGTATTTTACACGAGGACCAGAGTTTGTATTTCTTTGAAATACTTCATCCAACTACCTTCATAGAGCCATGTCCATGCGTGATAAACTTTTAACATTTGTACGTTAACACTACACTTATTAGATAATCGTACACACTCGCTAAAATCCAGTTGTTAATCACTAACTTTTCACTATATTAGCTTGCAAGAAGTTTATTTACATAAATACCCTTTAATACACCCTTTAATAGCTAATGTAGCTATTTAATGGGGAGAGGCACTTAGGTAATATTCCATTAAGTATAATGTATCAACGTACTCCACTTTGTAAGTTGTTCTTATACAGAGTTTTTTAGAAGCACTTCATTGTCTTATGTTGGAGTGTATTAGCTTTGTAATCCATCTTTAAATAAGTACCTGTTGTTATTGTGCTTATTTGTATACGATATGTTTTATAGTTTATGTATTCTGAAGACGGCTGGTAGGGGTATTAAATAAAGTTAAACTCCAGATGACCTTGCAGTAAAAATGTATTCTCAAGATAGCTGGTACGGGGGATTGATACTTTCAATTCTATATATTCAGTCTTCCAGAAAGTTAATAACCAGCGAATAAGAGCACGCAGAAGTTCTATTTCAGACATGCGAAATCTGAGACAGTTAATCTTCACAGGATTGAATATATTCTTAGTATGAAGGAAGCAAGCTACAGTTTTTTTCCCAAAACTATCAATAAATGTTTCTGTTAATCTCACTAGTTAATCGACTTGTCTAAATTTTCAGGAACCATTTTAGATTTCTGGTAATTTTTTGTAATATCTATATAAGTAGTTATTGTATAACTATAATTGTGTGGTTATTATGTATGCATTCTTGGTTTTTCTTACACAGGCCAGGCTGATTGACTGGTAGCTATTTTGTTTATTCAGTGATTTTCCTTCCTTATCGAACATTTGTATTAGTTTTTTTTTTAAGAAACCTGAATACATCCTATTTTTTAAATGATAAATTAAATACTTCTGTTAAAAGTTTAAAGAATAACTAAATGTCTTTTTTATTAGAAATTTAGCTTGGATTTTATCATTCCCTTGTATTTTACTTTGTTTTCTAATGGATTGTAACACTTGATGTGCGTGCAGATTTTATTCTTTTTACTGTAGGTTTGAATCTTTGATGAAACTGATTGGGATTTATGAAGTGTTGGTTTCGTGTGTTTTTTGGTACATACTTTTTAATCTGGTTACATCAATGTCTGGGTCATTTGGTCATGAAGATGTTTTGAAAATATATTTTAAGCATTTCTGGTTTTCCCTTGTTTATTTAAACTATATTTGAGCTTGAAACTAGTGTTGGATGTTGTGAGGTGTTATTCCACGTATTTGTGTAGCGTTTGAGGTGATTCCATTGTTGTTTGAAGTCTCTTAAGTTAATTACAGAAGTCATTCCAGCTATCCTGTTTTAGTCTTTTAGCTTTGTTTCATACGGTTCTTATATAGGTTTGGATTAATGGGTTTTTGTAGCTACGCATACTCTGCGTAACTATCTTCGTTCTTTCCTATAATTAATCAATTATATGTGTGATTTCCGTCGTTGTCGAAGGTTGTTTAGAGTTTATTTAGGTATTGACTTGTTTGCTGCTTGTATGAGGCAATAATTTATTGTTACAATTTCCATACTGCTTTGAAAATACTCTCAGGCAATTAATTGTTTGAAACGGTTCAGAGAAAAGTTACTAAATTGGTGCCTTGGGTGGAGAGGTTGTCATATGAGAAGAAGCTGAATCTCTTAATTTTTTCTCTTGAAAAAGAAAAGGTAAGGGGAATCTGATTAAGATGTTTATGTTTGTAAAGAAATTTATAGTAGTGATGCATCATTTTTGTATCATACTTAACAGTGAGAATAGTAGGTCTAGGGTACACAAGTATAAATTTTGAGAGGAGTCGTCTTAATCTCAATTTCAATTTTCTAACAAAGTGGTTGGCTTTGTAATGGGTTATTTTTGAAGGTTGTGTACACAAAAAATCAAGTGAGTTTAAGAAAAGGCTTGATAAGTATATAAAGCACATGGGCTGGCTTTAAGATATTTCTAAAATTATTTTAATTGAGTTTTGATGATGAAACAGACGAGATTGACCAATTTCCATGTTGTCTTAGAACGTATTATTATACGTATATATGTATAATTTATTGATTTATACACCGTAAGCAGAGAAGAATATTATGTTTGTTGTAGCGTACTTTAGACTTATTGGTCATAGCTGAAGATAATTTGTCTTAGCGAAAATATTCAAATGCATTTTAAACTGCATTTATTACATCGATGCACATTTTATTAGTAAAGAAAATAAACTTTGAATAGAATTGGCTACTCGAACGTCTTAGATATATTTTTAAAAATTAGGTTTGCAATAAGAACGACATCAATTGTTCATACGACCTAAGGGGCATAACATTAGAAGCTAGAGGTAGTAACAATAACAAATAAAATTTAATTACCTTTTAATTACACGATTCTCCTGTTGAAATTTCGCACAAAGCTACCTGAGGGCTATCTGCGTTAACCGTCTCTAATTTAACAGTGATTTACTGGATGAAAAGAAGCTAGTCAACATCACCCACTTCCAGCTAGCTCTTAAATTATTCTTTTACAAATGAAAAGTGGGCCGTCATATTATTACTATTCAACAGCCGAAATGGTGAGTCTCTCTGTTGATGGCATTTAAATTTATGACCCAAAGATTGCGAATTGAAATAATTAGAGAAGCTGAAGAAACTAGTAAAACCCAAGCTACTCCAAAATTGAATTTCGGAAAACTTGTTTGTTTGTTTTGGAATTTCGCGCGAAGCTACACAATGGCTACCTGTGTTAGCCGTTCCTAATTTAGCAGTGTAAGACAGCTAGTCATTACCATCCACCGCTGACTCTTTGGCTACTCTTTTACCAATGAATAGTGAGGTTGACCGTAACATTATATTCCCCAATGACTGAAAGAGCGAGCATGTTTGGTGCGACCGGGACCCTCGACCCTCAAATTACGAGTCGAACGCCTTAACCCATGCTGGGACTCCGGAAAACATTCGGGTTTCTGTAATTCCGACATCTCCATTAGAGCTAGAGATCGTGTTGGAGGTATTGATTTACAGCGCCACCTGGTTTATTTATTTAAAAATATTCACATTTTTTTATCCCGAGCGGCTTCAATTTGAGGTCTTTTTTGTTAACGATTTATTTTTGCATGCAACTAGTGCTGGACAGTAAAGTTCGCATTCGAAATTAGACGAGAACGAATCCAGATGCTAGTCTCTATCCTATAAAATGATTGGTTAGTTTGAATAAATAAAATATTTATTTAATATAATAAAATAAAATAAAATAAAAAAATAAATCCTAAAATGTACAGACACCAGCTGTTCCTTTTCGCCATTCATAGAATATTCAGTGGTTATGCGTGTTGAATGTTATTAATGATAAAATTCTAATAATGTAAAGTATATATTTAGTTCAATGACCAGAAATGCTATTCTATTCAACGAATATTTTTCTTAATATAAGCATTTCGTGTCATTTCATATTTCATAATAGGTCGTAACCACTCTGGCTCTGTTTTATCTTAACTAGGGAAGAGTCAATGAGACATATAAGGGAGACAGATGTAAAATAAGACTAAAATTAAATTAATTTAATGGATTAGCTTGGGGAGGGAGCAATGACATTTCAGGGCAACGGCCCCCCACCCTATCATCAGACTGAACTGTAGTAGATGAAAGTTATAAAGTATTTTTAAGACAAAAAGTAAGCATTGATGTCGGTGAACATATAAAATTTTATAATTACAACTGGAATATTAAAAAACTAGCGATAAAATTCCATACGACCTTTTAATTATACTTTTCCAAATTATTTCTGAACCGAACTGCTTGTTGATGAATGACTTATTGTAACTTTCTAAACACGAAGCATGTGACTCACAAGTCTAGGATTTACAACGCTAAAATCAGATGTTTGATTCCCCTGGGTGGATTCAACAGATAACCCGATGTGGATGTGAAGTACTACGACGGGGCTTCACTTACCCTAATTTATGGTTTCACACCCTTCGCTAAAAAAAGTGATTTCACATGTACGTAATCATCAGTATATATTACATGATAATATTGTTTAGCAGCTACATTTTGTTTAAATAAACTTAATTGTTAATGTGTACGTTTTAACGATTCTACTATTTCTTTTCAAAAACGTTTACAGTTATCTTAAAAATTTCTTAATATATTTTAATCTTTAACAGTTATTTTATTTTATTTTCACCCATGACTTGCGAGTGTGTTTATAAATCTCCATATTTGCATACGTAGTAATAGTGTTAACTTTATTCTTTAATTGTGAAGAACAATCCAATCACACCTTTTTGCTTTTTTATAAATGTAATAGCGTAAAGGCTACCGTAAAATTAAAAAAACTATACATTTTGTAATTAATTCTGGTCATAATAATGGAGTTTCTTATGTATTTCAAACAGAAACTTAGTAATTCTGTCCATTTTTATTACTTTTTACACAAACTGTTGTAACAAGCAAAAATATAAACTGACTGAATATGAAGCAACATGTAGACCACATTTATTTTGAAAATTATATAAATATGTCAGTAATTCGGGGATTAACATCTTCAACATTTTCACGCAAGCTTTTCTCTTCCAACAAACACAATGAATATAATTTTTGCATTTCGCTTAAAATTGTACTTAGCAATTATAATAAAAGGGAAAACAAATCTTACATTTTACGACACCAACACACTGCCATATTCTAATATGGCTTTTTCAGAAATGTTACCAATGAGCACGCAAGTGTTTTTGGTTAAATATTTTTGAATCACTGCACTACAATAAAATCGACAAAAAGAATCTAAGAAAGGCCTGTAGTTTTATAATTAATAAAAAATGTCCCAAAACCTTTGGAACACGTTGTGTTATTTTTTCAAAAATGCTTGAATTTTAGATAAATCAGCTTAAATTATACTTCATTGTACTGGTGGTGTTAGTATTAAGACTGTGTAATAAAGCTGGGAAACATCATTTGATAATAAATGATAAAACATATTTCAGGTTTTAAATTGTTCAAAATATCTCAGTAAATTCTTTATGGTAATCTTTAAAAAGGCTTGAGATGCCCCCTAGTGGCTCAGCGGTATGTCTGCGGACTCGCACGCTAAAATCCGGGTTTCGATACCCGTGGTGGGCAGAGAACAGATAGCCCATTGTGTAGCTTTGTGCTTAATTCAAAACAACAACAACAACAGCTTGAGATATCCGATTAGATGTTTTAAATCAATAAAAAGTTTTGAGGCATCCCAGTAAACGTTCAAAACCAGTGAATCTAGATTTATAAAAACCTATTTCATTTCATATATTGTTAGACATATGCCAGTCAGTATTCTAAAACAATAAATTTAGAATCAAAGAAACGGTACTTCATTTTACGCTTTGTTCGAGATTTTCAAGTAGCTATTTTAAAACGGTAAATTCATACTTATAAAAAGAGATGCCTTTATTACAAAATAAAATCGTATTGTTGCATTCTTCTTAGTTGAAATTTTTAAAATCCTAGTTCTAAGTCCCACAAGGTGTTCAAGACTCTTTTTAGTCATTCCAAGTTTCCTCAGTTTTGCTTCACATGACCAATAGCTGAGTTGAGATTCCTCGTAAGAAACATGATGGCTGCTGTAATACCAGAAATGATTTCCAACAGGAAAAAGATGGCTTCCCAATTGTAGTGCTTAGCAATATAGCTGAATGGTAAGCCAGATGTTATTGCCCCCACTGAAATAACACATATTTTAAAAATGGGGCTAAAGAGCGGTACTAATCAATTCCTTGTAAGTAAACACGTACATCACATTTGTTTCTGAGTCAAAAATCCATTTTAAAACAATGTAAACTATTAAATACGTGTTGGTATAAATAAAACAATTGTATATGTCATCATGAAATTTCAACCATTATTAAAATTCCTTGTTTTAAAAGTAGGTTAAAACTTGGTTACTTACAGGTTTGCTATACAAGTTTTTCATTTTCTCAACTTGAACACAAGCAATTATCAGTCTAAAAATGTATGATGACACACGAAAAAGACAGTTAATCGCTAACGTTACTTTTATTTACCATATAAAAGAGACATATCTAACTTAAAACCACTAATCTGAGTGAGTAATAACTCAACAATGCCCGCTGCATATAATACTATTCTTGAGCGAAATAACAGGATTGACTGTTGCAATCGTATTTTCCCAATAACTGGAAATGCCTGATATGTGCAGCCATATATCACGACTCGAACCTTTATATTTGCAGCTCAACTCACGAGTCGCTAAGCCATTCCCTATTTATACTAACACAGATTGCCGATTTGCTATACATAAACCTTATAGTAGTTGTAAACACTAAAAGTTGAATTATTGACATGACGTCATGCACACTTTATGTAGCATTATACTCACCATTAGCAGCTAAAGCGACTATAGCATGACAACTTCCACTCAGATGAGAGGGCGCTGACTCTGTGGCTACAACTCCAAAAATTGCTATTGGCCCATATAGACATGCTCCAAGCACAAATCCTATCGACGTGATCCAAAACTGAAAAGAAGAAAATCAGACATAAGCTGGACTATTTTTTGTTGTCACCTCGGGTATATCATCTGGCTTTCTTAATGGTTATAATTAATTCATCGTTAGTTAGAGAAGGTTATTTAGTATAAAAACAAACAATGATTCGGCATCTTTACAAATCCAACACATAGATATATGGCGAAATTCAAATTGCATGAAAAATAAGTAATTTGATTGTGTCGTCTCTTCAGAGTTTCTCTTATAACGAGAAAGCCTAGTCTTTTTTTTCTTTAAAGTTTACTATTTGTTGACGCACTTTACCTTAGACGATGTAGCTGAGACAAAAAATTGTAATAAGTGTAGACAGATCATCACCCCAATCATAAAAGCAATAGCTACTGGCATGCGGAGATTCCCTCTTCCTTTTTTACCCTAAAAAATAACACACAATTTACTAAAACAGTGTAGATATGTTAAAAAAAGAATAACAAATGATGTGCTTTGCAACTTTAATAGTCATTATGCATTTTAATCGTTTTTGTATTAATTTTAATTATAAAACCCAAATAAAAAGAGCTTTATATATATGTGTTAAACATTTCTTTTCGTTTTCACCAAAGGCAAAATTTAAAAGATAGTCTGTAACATAGAGTCCTAAAGCAAATCAAAGAAATACATTTAGGTCTCATATAATAATGATGTTTATCTGATATTTATGACTTTTTAATCCACTACACAGTTTTACCTTTGATGAAAAAGGAATCTTTATCACTCATTTGCAATTATTAAACAGTTTGTCCACTGTATAATGTCAAACAATGGATTAGGCGCCATGTCATAACAGTATTGACACACTTAAATCAATTTAAGTTACAGTATATAGTAAACTAATAAGAACTGCATAAAATGAAAGAACATTATTCATTTCAGTTATTCATCAAAAAGGACCTTGTAATACCACAGTATTTACATACTACTAATTAAGATAATTACAATGAAGGCCGTGATCTATTTACTTCTACACTATCATTAAGCAACTATTCAGTAGGCTCATCTTAATGAATTCCAAGTAACATACTCACTGAGGTTGTCCTCTGTCACTTCTTGCGCAATTTGTTTAGAGTTTCTTGGTGTTTTAACATTCTTAATTACATAATTGGTGACTTAGGCCTAAGTAAAGCGTTTACTCACAAATGGTAATTTCATTTTTATTTTTATACTTCTCTGAAGGTTTGTTTTACCGTACAGGTTTTGACTTGACGAATTAATCATTCTTGACTGACATATCTAGTCACGAGATTTCCATTCATCTTTCATACACGTAATAAGCCATCAGTCGTCTGATCCTAATTGTATCTGTTTCCATAATATTTTCCAGTTGCTACTATAGGTTTCTATTCACATACTTGACAGATATTTACGTAACATATTCTTGTTTTTAACTGCTTCCACAGTTTACTCTGTTAGTTACATAATGTAACACTGTTTTATCTGTTTCTTCATTTTCTCCAGTTGCTTATTAAGTCATTAAATCTCAGCTTTTAACACCTGTTGTTCACTCACCTGTTTCATACTTTGCTTAAGTACCCAGTCAGTCAGGTAACCAGCAACAACACCACCAAAAAATCCACCAGATTCTACGCTGCTAGTAAAAGCACTGCCTGAAAATCCACAGAGACATCTTTAGCTAAGTGGTTGGCAGTTTGATAGTTGAAAAATTACGTTTAGCTCTTTCGCTTACATTTTCTTAAATGCTTACAATATTATTCAGGTATAACATTATATTACTACTACTGAATATTCATTTCAGAATAATTACGATCATGTTGCCATTATATTTAATGAAAAATACTGTAACACAAGCTAAATGATTAAATTATTTAAAATTTTGAAGGTTGTGGTTGAGGTTGACATGTAGGTATTGTCAAGATTAGTAACATTTTACAACGAAACCTAGTTTTAGTCTCTTACCTACGTACTGAGAGTGACCTCTGTCCTCCATAAGAAACAGTTGACCCCAATCTACAGCACTGGTCTTGGCACAGAAGACAACCATGTAGCTGAAGGAAACTAACCAAAGAAAAGGGCTACGAAGTAAATCCACAAACGTCGCTGTCTGATTCTGTTGATCTATTCCTATCAACAGAAGACAATCGTTCATTAGATCATTTAACTCATTCATATACTCTGGATGACCAACACATTTTTCCGACTTTCAAAATAATAAATTTGTTTTTCACTTCAAGATTGGAGAAGTAACCAAGCTGGTAATAAGTAGATATAGTATGAATGAAAGAACTCTAGCTAGTAGAGAGTGAAAGAAACATGAGAGGGAGAATCCACATCCGATAAATAACACAAATTATGTAAGATAGGAAAGAAACATAATCTGGGAGAAATCTTCCAAGAACGCAATGTAGGGGTGTGAAAGGAAACGTCCCTAATTTAGCAATTTAAGACTAAATGAAAGGCAGCTAATCATCGCCACCCACCGCCAACTCTCAGGCTAATCTTTTACTAACGAATAATGAGATGAGCCGTCACCTTATAATGCTCCCACAGCTGACAGGGCGAGCATGTTTGGTGCGATGGGGATTCGAAACCGGGCCCTCAGATTAGGAGTCGAACGCCTTAGTCCATTTGACGATACCAGGCCAGGGCACATTCTAAACTGGTAAATAGTACAAGTTTAAAGTGGAGGGGATCCCATCCGTAGGTATAAAGGGGTAGGGGACTCAACAGGTTTAAAATTATAAATATAATAAGGTAGGATAGGTACTGGAGGAGAAGATGTAAGACGAAAGGTGCTTTCGGGTGAAAGATAGTAAAAATGTGATTAAAAGTAATTATAACAGCATTTCCACAGGATAAACTCTAGTTAATTTTATAGATACAGTTTTTGCCAACAGTTTGATTAGTCTGAATATAATCCTTACGAAGCATAACTTAATGTTACAGACAGTAACTTATTACAGCTTGTGATGTTTTCATTTTAGTTCAGGAAACATTAAACATTAATACTCGAGGTCTAATAGATTCAACACTAACTCATTGTCACAGCAAACAAGGTTCAATTATCAGTGATTTTAACACAAAATCACACAAAAATTCTGAAAAATAAAATGTGTCTGTATATGTATCTGTTTGTAATGGGTGTGTGTCAGTAGATTTGAAGTATATTATCATATACTTCTAAAATTACTCGCTATTATAATGTACTACTCAAAGATATCTGAAAGTGCCCATGAGTATCGTTAAAATACTCTTTAGTATCCTGAAAATGCTCATTACTATCCTTAAATTACTCATGAGTATCCTGAAGTACTCATTAGTGTCCTGAAAAAGAAGCCCACTAGTATCCCGAAAGTACTAATTGCTATCGTAAAAGTGCCCATTAGTGTCCTTACAATATTTATTAGTATCCTGAAAGCATTAACAGATATCCTTTAAATTGTCATTCATATCCGAAAAGTGCTCATTAGTGTCATGAAAGAACTCACTATTATCATTTAATCACTTATAAGTATGTTATAAGATATTACAGAATTTCATAAAAGAAATCAATAAATTATATAAAAGTCAGTGATAATCCATTAAAATGCACTAAGATATATATGATATACATTATTTCAATTGAACTGGTATGAACAGGTGTGTTAAGACGTTTGACTGCTAATCTAAGGGTCACGGGTTTGAATCCCCGTCACGTTATAATGTAACGATCAATCCCACTACTCGTTGGTGAAAGGATAGCCCAAGAGTTAGCAGTGGGTGGTGATGACTAGCTGTCTTCCCTCTAGTCTTACACTGCTAAATTAGGGACGGCTAGCGCAGATAGTCTTCATGTAGCTTTGCGCGAAATTCATAACAAAGAAACAAACCTAATATATAAACACAAACAAATAAATGTTAATTACATAGGCATGTCATGTGCTAAACTGTATTTGCTTTGTTAATAGCTTTTCAGCATTAAGCTTTTTCCGGTGTTGAACCTACGAATGCCTTGAAGATAAGTTTTCAGTTGGCAATCTGCAAGTTGTGGTTTAGAATCCCTTCACCGTACGTGTTCGTCCTTTCAGGCGTGAGAGCGTTAGATGTCACGGTCAATCCCACTTTTCGTTGGTAAAAAAAGTAGCTCAAGAATTCATGAGTGTTGTCTAGCTACTTTCCTGTTAGTTTGTTACTTCAAATTTAGGAACCGCTTGTGCAAATAACTTCCGGATAGTTTTGTGCGGAATCAAACAAACAAAAAAGCAAACAAAATGTTACGTTATTTCAATACCTTACCATCTTTCTTTTTTCCGTCTACTTCCACGCCACTTTGAAGCCCAACTTCGCTTGGTGAGTTGACAATCGTAAATACAGATATGCTTCCCAGTATGATGGAAATTGTACCTTAAAGAAATCAATAAACGTATTTAAGACTAATTTCTATAAAAGTAATTCACTACTTAAAACTGCAGATAAACTAGAGGTCGATTCGACTACAAGAAACCGAACCTACTTTTCGATAAATATTTGAAAAGAATCCGTTTTCATAATATAATGTCAAAACTAAACAACACAATGACTAGAGAATTAAAATAGAAGCACGTGCGTAAAAGAAAGATTTACAAAAACTTTCGACAATTTGGCTAGAAACTTGTATTGTGGTACCTATGACAGTGAAAGAAATTTCTGCAACAATCGAAGTTTTCTCACCTTCTAAATGTTTAAGACAAATAGAAACAGTTAGTTGATTAAATATACTAAGATTCAAGAGTGTGGTGAACTTTCTGCATATTATTATGAAAAACAGTTTATAATTATAAAATTAAGATCAGACGGTATACAGATTGCAACAGTACTGCGTATTTATAGGATGACCAACCTTTAAAAGTGAAAATAAATGTCAGCAAAATGTTCATAAACACTTTAAGACAGAAAAAAACTAACGTGTGTACTACAAAGGAGGCAGTACAACCTAGAGTTTTATCCAATAGAGATCTTTTCCCTAACACTAAGTTTTCCCCGTTTTTTTATTGCGTCAAGCTTAAATCGAATACCATATTACTATCCCATTATTTTTGTAAATGTATATATTTGATTTTCACAGTAATTGAAAAGCAAATATATCTAATGAAAGTGTAAGGGATGAAAGGAAAGGGGTTTAGAATGAGTAAAAGCAAAATAATGATTGTAGTTACAGAATAAGTGGTTGTGATAAATGAGGTTTAATCTTTCAAAAACCTTGTTAATTAATAATTGGTTATAAAATTCATTGTCAAATTAAATCCTGATATAGTTTAACTTTTCAGGTATTTGAAGTTTTCTTAAAAAAAAGTCACAAAAGTCATATATTTTTTCGACATTAAAGTGACATGATACATTTTGGATTGAAGTTTGAGAATAAATCAGGTTTTTCTCATAATTGTAACTCTTACAAACGTCAAGACTTTTTGCAATGAATGCTTATTAACGACATCAGCCCTGACTCAAGGAAGCCAAATTTACCCTTAGCCTGAGCTTCACAGCAGAAATGCATAAAAACACATACGTGTCACAGAAACAAAACTTAATACACAGAGACACATACAATTTGAAGATATTATCTCTAATAGGTTTACCTTTAATTTCGTACCAATACTGGACCTTTGTGTGCCAGTGTTCGCAGTTTGTTGACCAGCGTTTGATACAGAGATATTTCTTGCAGAGGGAGCACCAAATTTACCTCTTAACAAGTTTCAAAGGAATGTCCTTGTACGGTACTCCAGGGTAGTTTCTTTTATATTTGAGATATATCTCACAGCACGCAACGCACACATGATTTTTAGACGTGCTGTTATTGTTAACATCAAACTGTAACTCAGTCTCTGGTGCAGAGAAAATATTACTCCAACCTGCATCTAGAACATCTGCATCACCTCCACCATCAGCCGATCGAGGACCATATCTCCTGGGTTGAGACATATCATCATCACTTTCAGATTCTTCTTCTAAACTTTATTCATCTTCAACTGATTTCAAGTCATCCTTAGGATACGTTTGATCAAATTGCTGTTAATATTTTTCTGATTCATCTCATTTTTGCAAAATTTCAGCTGTTGTAAACATATTAGGCCTTTGTATTTTCATACTCGAAGTGCTTGGTTCCAGAGAGCTACGCTTCATGATAAAATGTTAGCAAATATTTAAAAAAACAACAACTAAATTGGCTTTAAAAGAAGGCTGCCATTTGCAAAATAATATTAATACCGCACTCACAACCTACCTTTATTGTAATTGACGATTATATTTTTAGTTTGATCTTGTTTAAATGTGAGTGTTTCTCATTCCCGGTATGATTCGGCTGATAGTCAAGTCTGAAATTTACGATAACCCAGAAATACGGTTTGAGTGGGTTAAGTGCCCGCATTATATATTTTTGAAGGTTTTTGCAGTCAAGATCTATTAAAAATGTTCTCTATACAACATTTTTGAAGTTTCCCGTAGCGTGCGTGTATCAACAAAGTCTCCCTTATAATGCGTTTTGAAGGTTCTTTGTAGGAACAATTAGTTAAGTGTTTACTTTGAAAAACTACTGAAAAAAGTGTTTACTCTAATATAGTTAGAATACAAATTATGTGTATCTTATGAAGTATTTGTAGGTTACTTGCAGTGATGACCTATTAATTATCTCCTATATTGTAGTATTTCAGTCTCTTTGCAGTGAGGACCCACTAATTTTGTCCCATAATGTGTTTGAAGGATTATTCCAATACATGCTTTAAAACAAAGTAATTCAAACTAAGTTCTTACCTGCTATTACAAGGCTGAACCTCCAGCCGTAATTGACAATAAAAAAAGCTGAAATGAAGGGAGAAACCCCACCAGAAATGTTCGCACTTGCTGAGAGTATACTCCACCAAGTTCCAAACTGTTCAGGAGAGTACCACTGTAAAAAGAACAGACACATACTTAAAATTCACCACCTTCAATGAATATTTAGATACATTAGATCAAATTCGCTTAACGTACTGATAACCAGATGGATAAGTCATCCTTATAACTTGTCTTTGCATGAATATTAACTTTTTTTAAATCATCGGCTTAAACAGAATTGTAATAATTCCACATGAAAATGCAACTTTCAACAAGCTTGTATACGATAAAGCTTACCTGAATGGATGGCAACTGCTTGTTGTAAAAAACGAGCGTAAAGGACAACGTTACGAAAGTATTTCGCTTTTTGTCTATCAAAATGTGTGTTATTGTCATTTTTATAATAATAGAAAAGAGAAGAAAAGTTCTTATTATTCAGATGTGTTTGTTGTGTTCTATTTATTTATATGTAGTATTACGTTATACAATATATATTCATATTACGTGCAGTCATTAGATTCATGTTTTTTTTATTTTCAGAGGGGCATGTCCTTCTCCTTTTTGAATTATATTATTCTATTAGAAGCAGTAATACACACTTGAAAACGTTCACACGTCTCTGCATTATTAAACTTTATATTCCTTTATATGAACATTTATATGAATGGTGGAGTTTGTGTAATTGAACGATTTTCCAATTTCAATTAATATACTGATTTTTTAAGAAAATAATTTCCTGAAGATGCTTTAAGGTGAATTATGATTACAATTTTGAAAATGAATTGCTGGCTAAACATTATAGTAACGTCAATCCGATACCATGTCGAGCTAAAATCTATTAAGAAGACCAGTTAGAAACTGTAAATTTTTAACACTGATATTAGAACCAGTTAAGAACTGTAGTTTGGAGCTAAAACCTGATACTATGACCAATTAGAAATTTCAGTTTCAAGCTATATTATCATTTATTATCCTGGCTGAAAAATTGCTTATGCAATGAAGTTACATGTTAAACAAGATTCAGTTGTTAGTTTTGGTTATTTTTATTCACTCATTTTTTTCATTTATGTTACACAAAATTTTCTAATTTTGAAATAATAGAATAGAGAGAGGAAAGGCATCTTGTCAACAGTATCTTCGGCTAACTCTTTGGATAGTCTAATCAAATAGTGGGTTTTGACTGCCAATTTTATGGCACACCCCACAGCCGCGGAGATGGATTTTGTTCTTCGTAGTGTTTATGTTGCACGTCCATGAAACCTGCCACCCACAGTTCAAATAACAAAAATTAAGTCGCACTTGCCTAAAATATATGTTACAGACATCATCAATTGATTCTCATAGTGTCATGGACGACAATATGTATTATATTCTAATACGTATTTGAAGGCACTGACGTAAAAGCAGATCGCAAGAAAGGTAACTTAACTACGTAATATAAAGTGAATTTTCTCACAACATTTCCAAGCACTCATAAATAAAAATTCTGATTCTTAATGAGCCTGTCGTGAAGTTATATTCCCACAGTACAAGAGATGTTTAGGATAAAATTATTTTAAATATAAATTTTTATGCTCAGTTTTGTTCAAAATATCAACTAGGATATTTAAAATTATATTCACTAAATTGATAAAATCAATAACATTCATTTGATGAAGTTGTTGAAACTATTCAAAAGTTTATAGGCTTGACATTGGTTGACAATTAGGGCGCTTGACTCGAAACGTGTTGGTCATGGGTTTAAATACTCTTCACCAAATATGTTCGCCCTTTCAACTGTGAAGTCGTTATAAAGTGTTGGTAAATCCAACTATTCATTGGTAAATGTGTTGCCCAAGATTTGGCTTTGGGCGATGACTATATTCATTCCTTCTTGTCTATCACTGCTAAATTAGAGATGGTTAGTGCATGAAGTCCTCGTGTAAGTTCACAGTGGCACAGCGATATATCAGTAGAATCATAACTGCTAGAAAACAGGTTTAGATACCTGTAGTGAGCAGAGCACAAATAGCCGATTGTGTAACTCTGTGCTTAACTACATAAAACATACAACAAATCAATCAACCTAGCAAAACTGGCCTTTCACAGTTTAAGAAACCTACCTTGCGCAGTACCTTTGCACAAGAAGGCCAGCCAGCGCCTTGAGCAAAGCCGTTAACGAACCACAAAGAGGCGAAAGCCAGCAAGGATCCAGATCCTGAGAACCCCAGAGTCGCTATTCCGCTCAGAACCAATCCGGAAGAGAACAGAAGCTTGGAACTGATTCTGTCGGATAATATTCCACCAAGAAATTTGCTAATAGCATAAGCCATGTTCTGGCTGCTGGCGATGAGACCTGAAAAGTACAAACCATTTCAGTATTTCATTATAGGATGACATCCAAGTAACATAGGACGTGAACCGTATTACCTTTGGCAATGTTCTTCATTATTGTGATTTAATGTTAGGATGACATAATAGGATATAAGTATTTAAAATTTAAATATTGTTTCATTTCATTATTTAGAATTTAACCCAAAACTATACAAGAGCTGTCTGTACATAGCGGTTCTTAATTTTGAGCTAGTAGACAAAAGATAAGGCATCTTTTCAAAGATATCCACCGCCAATGTTTGAATTGCTTTTTCTAATCAAATAATGATATAACACAGTCGCTTTTGTAGTATACCTGTTGCTCCAAAGTGCGGAGTACATGATTTTGTGGCAACGGAACCCTAACAAGGAATTTGTGAACCTTCTGTGTGTACACAAGCTAACTGTTACAGTCGTAACAGACAGTGCTAATAACGTTTGTATACAAATTGACTTATGGACAACTCAGTGACTGTTTTTAATATTGTATGTACAGATGTACAAGCCTATCTTTTAACTGAGAACGATATATTAAAATCTTTTTAGCGTTAGTGATTTCAGGGATGTAAAGGCGATGTCCTAGTTATTGTATATATTGTTTAACTTAGAAAACAATATTTTATTTTACATTTTTAGAGTGTACTTGCAGAAAATGTTTTATATGAGAAAGCTTATATTTTTTATAACAATTAAATGTATCAGAGTGTAGAAGAGCATTCTGCCATTTTTATTAAAGTTAACTATGACGAATTATATTGCTTACCAGGAGAAACTGATTGGATACAAAGGTTTAACAAAAGAATGACGTATGATTTTCAAATGCGAAATACTCTGTATTGCAGTACATAAACTTATACGAAGCAAAAGAGAAATATACTCTTCAAAAAAGAAACGCAAAAAGGCAAAATTTGAGAAAATTGTTAACAAGTTTATTCCGGGTAGTTTTGTATGACATGTGTGAAACTTTGCACATTCATCGCTGAACATCCAAAGTCTGCAAAGGTATAGTCCACGCTCACTAGTTGAAGTTTAACGTCACTTAAATCAATAACGAGGATGCCCACCGTGAGCATCTATAACTGCTTTGCATCTCCTGTCCATGGAAGCGATGAGATGATGAATCATATCCTGTGGAATGGCTGTCCACTCAGCCTGCAAAGCTGCTGCAAGCTGAGGTAGAGTCTGCGGTTGAGGTTGTCGCCGTCCAACTCGTTCCAAAGATGTCCGATGAAGTTTAAATCTGGTGATCTGGAGGACCAAGGAAGAACGTTGATATTGTGGTGTCTCAAGAAAACAGTGGTGAGTCGGGCTGTGTGAGGACGGGCGTTGTCATGTTGAAAAACGTCGTTGACGTTCACCATAATGGGTTGCACATGGGATCTAAGAATCTCGTAGACGGTTGCTTCCGGTCTGATTGGAAATCCTACGCAGCCCTGGTATGGTTGAGGCAGTAGACGTCGCAGTGGTGGTCCTATCCCGAAGGTGACGTAACCGGATGTAGCAATCTTGTGCGGCGTGGTCACACGAGGTCTGCTAGATCGTGGACGGTCACGAGTTGATCCATGTTGTTGGTGACGATTCCATAGTCTTGTGATGGTGCTTGGGTGGACATTCACAGCTCTGGAAACATCCGATGGAAAATTGCCTGCTTCCATTCGACCAATGGCGTTGTTGCGTTGTGCTTCAGTCAGTCTTGGCGTAACTGTATTGCGTGTCGGTGGCTTAACACTGAGCAATGGAAACCGAGAACCCGTCACTTTTATAGGGATTTTGCACATGTTGCACTTGCAGAACGTGCAGATCTCTCAAACAAATTTATTGGACACGCATGCGTTTTGGCGAAAAATTCGATGTTTTCTTCTGTTTTCAAAGTGCACAACATTTATTGTCATTTTGGTCTGACAATCAGTGCCTTAACACGTGTAACATCACATACTCTGAGCTTGTAACGTTATTACATATATTTCTCTTTAAAATAAAACAAATATCCCTTTTGCGTTTCTTTTTTCAAAAGTACATTTTAAATAGGTTGATGAAAATTGTGTTTAAAAGAAATATTTAAGTATTTCCATAAAAAAATATTTTTCACTATTTTGATCATAATAATGACCTAAAAAAGTTACATTCGAATTTCAATAATTCACGTGTAATGATCATTTCTAAATTGTACGAAATTGAAACTGACGATGTCATTATTAATTTTCTATGAAAAGTTTTGTTTTTACCTTAAAATTAAAGCAGTAAAAACAATAATACACCCGAAAATAGTTAGACCATATAGAATATATACAATAAATCTATAATAAGAAATAAAAACGGCGTATGACATATTAGAAAACAAACGTTGATATTGTAGAAGATCATTTGAGGTTTCGGACAAAAATATCGACTGGTTTGAATTGCAAAGCTATATGAGGGATATCTACGATAGCTGTCCCTAATTTAGTATTGTAAACGTAGAAGGAAGGCATCCAGTTATCGTCACCTACTGCCAACACTTAAACTGATCTTTTACCAACGAATAGTGGGAATGACCGTAACTTTATAACGCCCACATGACTGAAAAAGCGAACATGTTTGATATGGCAGGTATTCGAGCCCACGACCCTCAGCTTATGAGTGCTTTAACCACTTGGCCATGCTGGGCCCGAAATTATCGCATACGACAGTATCCATGCGATAAATCAATGCATTTTAACCTTTAGACATTTTTTTTGGATGTTACATACTCCTAATAAAACGTTATATTATATTATGTATTATTTAGTGAGTTAGCTTTAATTTTCATCTATTTAGGTAGTTTATTTCAATTAGAAGCTATTGCTAATTGAGGCTGAACCACGACCCTGCCAGACACAACATAATATACAACACATTCAAATTACAGTACTTTGTATTATAAAGTAAGATAAAAACCATAGGTTGAAACTATGGCACTGTGTATTATAAAGTAAGATAAAAACCATAGGTTGAAACTATGGCACTGTGTATTATAAAGTAGAGTAAAAACCATGAGCTCAAACTGCAGTACTGTTCATTATAATGTAAGGTAAAAAAATTGTTTGAAATTATGGAATTGTGTATTTTTAATTGGTGTAAACATCATGATATTTTACATTATAATTAATGTGAATATCATGTTGCTGAGTAATGTAGTTGAGGCTTAAAAATCAATTATGTATTGTAGCGCCCACCGCTAGTACACAGGTCTACTATAAAATCAGGGCTTCGAATCCCCTCGGTTGGCTCAGCAGATAGCCTCTTGTGGCTTTGCTCTAAGAAAAAGCACAAAGTAAGTGTATTATAATGTAAAATGTTCTTAAGATTTATTTTAATATTTATATGCATTCATTTCAAATTAATGTAAACATTCAAAACGTGATAGAGAAATATTTACTTTAAATCTTATAACGTATTATTCAGTGTGCAGCAGATCCTGAATTAATATTCGCTGAGATAATTTTTTACATCAAGCACGAGAGAGTTTTGCGTAAAAGACCACGTGATCTGTCGCTCTGCCATCAACAAAAACGCACTTTGTTTAAAGCAATCATTCATCTTTTTATTTTTTATACTTATCAATTTGGCCCGGCATGGCTAAGCGTGTTAAGGCGTTCGACTCGTAATTCGAGGGTTTGAATCTTGGTCGCGCCAAATATGCTTACTTTTTAAGCCGTTGGGGAGTTATAATGTTTCGGTCAATCTCACTATTCGTTGATAAAAGAGTAGCCCAAGAGTTGGCGGTGGATGGTGATGACTAGCTGCCTAGTCTTACACTGCTAAATTAGGGATGGCTAGCGCAGATAGCTCTCGAGTAGCTTTGTGCGAAATTCAAAACAAACTTATCAAGTTAATGATTAAAGTAATCGGACAAGGTGTGAACAGATGTAGAAATATATGATTATGTTTATTTGAAAAGAAAATCATTTTTGACATCTGGAAAAAAAACAGTAGTTTTGATTTTACTTTGATCACTGTAATGACATGGATATTGAAGATTTTGTTTTAAGTGCAGCTTTAACCTTGATGGTTAACGGAAGGAAAGGATTTACCTTGAACTACACACTTCCTTATTTATTTAGTGTGATTGAAATACATCCTATACAATACAGATATTCGTCTTCAGAAATGCATCTTACATATATGTACAACGCCTATAAAACACAAGTATCAATCTAAAGTCATAATTCTTACACGGATGTACTGCAAATGTTATAGAACATAGGGGTACGCTTACAGAAGTACATATTAGTCGGTTGTAGAACTGCTAGTAGGAAATACAGAAATCCGCCTACGAAAGTACAGCTAACACGGCTGTAGTGTTCCTTTAAAGTAGAGGTACCCGTCTACAGAAGCACAGCTAACTTAGTAATACAACTTTTATAAAGTGCAGGATTCCGTCTACAGAAGTAAAGCTAACTCAATTATAGAACCCCTGTATATGTTGTGTTACGTTACTTAATTTGTTATTATCTACTTAACATATAAATAACTTCAACTGTAAATCAAACTATTTTCACTTTTGATAGAGTAGGATTTGTGCTCAAACAGAGAAAGTGTACATTGAAAAAGTAAATTGTCTGTTTTATAGCAAAACTAAGAAACTATTAGTTTACATATACATGTAATCTTAAGTTTTATTTGGCTTTAATGCCCTAAGATTTAACTTTGGTTTTAGCCTAATATTATTATATTGAAAGAAATTTGAAAGGAATTGTTCCAGCTTGATGTTTTAAACTGAATAAATAAATAAATAAGTAATTTGATGTATTGTGTTACTTAACAGTTCAAGTTGACGAAGAAAAAGTTATAAAAAAACTTCTCAACAACTCATTAATAAGATAGCAGACTAGCAATGCTCAAAATTTAGTTTCGATTCTCGTAATGGAAATATCACATGAAGCCCACTTTGAAGTTTTGTGCTCAGAAACAACAGCAATAAGATATTTAAGAAAAAGCGAAAAACTATTGTGCGATATGTCTGACGTACAAAGTTTCATTGTTTCAATTACTGCTTACACTTACCCATAAAGTTTTGTAAATCTTAACGAATAAACAGTTGAAATTGCATTAGTGTCTTAACTTTTAAACGATGTCTTGTTTAACGTGCACGCCTATCCTTATAGCTCCCACCCCATGTGTAGCTCAGTGGAGTCTCCTGGCAGGAAAGCGGTAAGTTTATGGACTTAACGATAAAATCCTCAGTTCGATTTCTCTCTATAAACACAACAAGTAATTGATACTAGTAATGGGTAAAGCACAGATAGTTTATTGTGCAGCTTTGTGCTTACTAATAAATAGATTAATCGCATAATTATCCCCGACAACAGCCTGGTTGACCACGCAAGTGTTTTTTCATTGGATATAAGGGTTACTCTCTTCGTTTCTGCTTGTGAAACTGAGATCGAAAATAGTTCGATCACCAAAATTTTAAAACAATGTATTCCATTACTGAAATAAAGGTGCGTAGTTTAGTATTGTTAATAATGACTCAATAGTTCGCTATTATGGTGAATATAAAAACAAAACCTTTAAAAAGTTGAAGAAACATTGGAAATCAATAGCCCTAAAATTTGTTATAAAAATCACATTAACTGATTTTTTGACATTCCTTTTAACTTATCAGTTTTGGATTTCAAGACAATAGTGTGTAAAAATAGCATTTCAGCCCTAAGATTTACTTCCAGAAATTCACTGTCAAGGAGGTCTTTCGCTTAATACCAGAACTCCTCACTGGACTGACGATGAGAGAGAGATGTTAAGTTTATAGCAGTTTTCAGAATTAAAAATATCAATTTCGAAAACTAATTTCTTCTCTGTGCTTTCGTTCTGAGACTTAATATATAAAAATTAAGATTTTACCTGCTTCGTTCTTACTCAGCCCTTCTTCCATTAACTTAGGCATAGCAAACGATACGCTTTTCCTGTTGTAAGCGTAGCATGCATATCCTATGAACATCGTAGTGAAAATAATGAGTTGATATGACTTGAGCTTCTTCTCCATGATGTTGGAAGTTATATCTGAACGAAGAAAAAACTGACTAGATTTCCATGTACTTGTCAGTTCCAGCAAACTCCGGATCTGATGTAAGTTTCCCTTCAGACGAATCAATATATAGATTTATATATATATGTGCTAGCTGTTCCCGTGTGATGTTTTAAAAACATCTAAGCTATCAGCAACTAGACCTAACCCAGTGTCTTGTCTCTCGTATACCCAGAAATACAAGGACGTTGAGGGAAGAGAACATACAGTTTTTTCTCCTTATATATATATATATATATATATATATATATATATACGTTTTACTTTTTTATGGCATTGGTCCCATTAAATCCAAATAAAACTTGGAGTATAAATATGAAGAAGTGAAGATTTCTTATCACTAGATAACGAACCGTAATATTATTGTGCAGCCAGTGGCTATAACTAGAGAATAAGCTGATTTGGTTAATGCGCGAGTTCATCCTGTACATTTATTCGGTGACCTTATGCACGCCTTGCGCAACAACCCTGTTTTGATATTTGTCTCGTGTTCCAAGCTTTGGAGGTCATCCTGATCTCCCCTGCATGTCATCCCACAGCCTTCACACATACCCTTCTCTCCCAAGTAAGATGTACGGTCTGTTCACCAACGTAAAGGGTTACAATCGATTGAGTGAAACAAAAATGCTCCTTTATCTCTATATGTGTACGTCCACTTGAAATACATTTCCTGCCTATGAATATACATTATTCTCTGTTTGTGCTGAAGCACAATAAAGCAACTTAATAGATTAGTTATTAACATCCCGTTTCCATTTTATTTTAAACCTTTCCTAGTCACGTCATAAATCGCATACGAGAATCAATAATAAATAACTGCATCATGATAATGACGTAAGTACCGGGTCTCTTAGTTCTTTCTTTCGGTAAACAATTTTCGTAAAATCATTCCATAGTTGTTGTTGTTTTTTTAAGTGCGTGCTAAGTTTCATAAAGATTCACGTTATTTCTGCTTTAACTTCATGGAAAGCAATATTTGCAAACAGTGTAGGTATGTCTAAGACATATACACACAAACAAGCTTTCGTAACCAAACTATATAATAAAGTCAACTTTTGAGTACTTTGATTGCCTAATAAAGTTCACAAATTCTATTTTAACCTAGTAACACAACAGTAAATCAATTACTGGGTATTCTGGTTGTGTTATAAGGCTGTATAACTATCTAATAATTCAACAATAAATTTATTGTTAAGTATTCTGACTGCATTATAAGGCTGTATAATTTTTAGCACATCAGTTACTTGATGTTTTGGCAACGCTAAAAAACTGTGTCCCTTTTCAGTATATTAAACTATAACTGGACATTCTGGCTGCGATATTTAAATCAATTGTTGGGTGTTTTGGTTGCGATATGAAGCTGTATAATTCTCTAATAATTTTATAGTAAATCAATTGTTGGGTGTTCTGGCTTCGTTATACAGCTGCTTAACTCACTAATAATCTACTATCGTATGTTAATTGCTAGATTTTATGAATTCAGCACAAAACCACACAGAACCATAACAACCTTAAACTTCTAATAAGCATACCAGGACGTATGACAAAGCAATATTAGTTACAGTTAGTAAACCACTACTGTACTTTATTATCTGATAACACAAGATGAATTATAGTTATTATCATACCAAGATTTCTCACAACGCCTCTACTCCTTGTCTTCCATTTAGAGTCTAAAACTAAAACTATGAAGTCAAAGAAATAAATATTTTAAAATTTGAAGTCATCTTAATTAGCTGAAATGTATATTCACCAGATTACAAGATAGAATCGATTATTGGTTGTTCAATATTCATCTAAAGTTTTATATGGATTTTCTTTATTAACCTTGAAATACAAAGTTCTTGAAACTGAATTTTTGAAGTTTAACAGCACCTTATTTACATATGAACTATAAGACCAGATAAAAAATTAAGTAGGCTTTGTATAGACGAAATGACCAGATCAGAGATTCTCCGAGGTTTATATGGGCTAAATGACCAGATTTAGGGCTATCTAAAGTTTAGTTCGATTAAGTGACTAGACGAGAGTCTCTCTATAGTTTACGTGGGCGAATTGACTAGATAAAAGATTCACTAGGATTTGTGTGAGCTAAATAACCAGGTAAGACACTCCTCAGGGTTTAGATGGGTTTAATTAATCAGGGCAGGAGCTTCCTTTGGTTTAGGCATAGCATTCTGTACTTTTTCAAGATTAACCAAATGTATAACAGCCAGCTAGTAAAACTCGACGCCATAACAGATTGACTATTACTTTTGTAACAATGATATCACGTCTCGAACCTAAGTATCTTTGATCTACAGGGTCATAACCTAATTAATAGGCTATTTTCAGCTTCAGGATTGGGATTGTAAAAAACGTAAACCCCTGAGAAAAAGTCCATTCTCTGAGAATGCGAACATACAAAAATACTTGTGCGATCTAGCATCTGGCTACAAAGTACTACAATATATGTTGCAATGTCTTATGCGTCACCGATATGTTAAGAATAATTATTAATAAAAGTCTATACTGAAGGAGTGTCATAATCATTTTATGATGTTAGGTCAGTTCTGACGTTGCATGTTTTAATTGTGTTTCAAGTTATGCACAAAGCTATACAATGAGCTATCTTGTGTTCTATCCACAACAGCTATCAAAATCTGATTCTTGTGTTGTTAGTACGCGGGTATAGCGATGTGTTATTGAGGGCTATAATTTCTAATTTTTGTTTTAAATTATTTAGTTGGACGCACAATAGATAAGGAAATTATTGGATATATGAAGTTATGTAACATATATTTTATTTAATGGTCATATGATATGTCTTTGATCTAGCACGGCTTGCTGATTATGGAATATGCCTCTTAACCTATAGGCCGGAGATCAGAATCCTGTTGCCAAATATTTTAGACGTAGCGTATTATAATGTGACAGTCAATCCAACTATTCTTTGATAAGTGAGTTTTCCAAGAAATGTCTGTGGGTGATGTTGAGTAGCTGCCCCCTTCTAGTCTATCATGTCGAGATTAGGGATTAACTTTGTAAGTCCTCAAACGCACCAGCGAGAGGATCGGGAATTATTAAATGATACTTTTTAAATGTGATTTTGATTAATATTTAGAAAGCTTTCTTAATTGCTAAAAATTACTTTAAATAAGAAGAAATCCTCAGTAGTCGCGGCTGTAATTAGATATCAAATATCTCAGTTCTTTGTGAAATATAAACGAAACGTTTGTAGTTGGAAAAAAGACTCAGTTCCATTCTATAAGCTGCTATGTTTTAGCTAAAAATTAGAAAATAATACATAAGATTATTAATTCTCGTATTTGTTTATATAAAGAACATTTAAGGCTTAGGTAATCCATTATATACAGAATCGATATTAACATTATACTGATTAAATATAGATTAATTAGGAACTAGAATTTTTTGGCGATCATGTTTATGTTGTCAACAAATTTAACACAAAAAAATTAATATTTTATAATATGTTTAGGTGACGCCACCATCACTATGAGATATATATTTTAACCTTTCGTGAAAGCTCTCGTTTGCAGATATTACATACCTACTTAATGCCTTTTTTAAAACTACTTGTGTTTTTATATTGTATATTGTGCATCTATATATCCAAGGTTCCTCTACATGTAGTTTTGCTTTAAACCTATAATTTTTAGTTCTCGTTGCGGCAAATAATAAAAAGATCTTTTTGATGTGTAGAAAGAAACGTACATTTAAAAATTTTCCATATTTATTATTTATACCAACACAGGTATTTTTGATATTGTTTTAAAGGACAACAGTAAGAACATCGCATCGGATTAAATTATTCAGCATTTCAAATGTTAGATTCCAAACAAAACTACGACTTATAGTCAGATGATATTTTAAGAAGTCCACATTATCTAATACAATATACAATAAATCTCTGTTGTGACATGATAATGATAATGGAGCTAAGCCTCATCATAAAAGGTGGTTTTAAAAAGTACTCCGATTTCAAATTATGATATTTTAACCATTTAATCTTGGGGGTATTACATTTTACCAGAGTAGGCAATTATAAACATACTCCATACTTAAAGCGATTAGATCTTAAAACCATACGTTCTAGGAAAGCATTGGGCATAAACAAGTGGTATGCGATTTGATGAGTGAATATGGAGGTTACCAAAAAAATATTAACCCTTGTATAGCAATTTAGCGCAGTGAATGCGATATGACAGTGATTATTAAATTATTGAAGCTGACAGATGTTGCCTAAATCGCTGGCGCTGTCAACTAACTACCTTCCTTTAATCTACCATTGAAATTACGGATTATTAAGCACATAGCTTAATGTGTAGCTTCTCGTGAAATTATAAGAAAAGGAGGACTATGACGTAGTTGTTTCAAATGAACTATGAAGCTCGATGACTTGCTGAAATGACACGTTGCCCCTGAACACTTTCATAAGTTATTGAATATACTGTTCGTGGCTAATAGACATTAAACGTTTTAAAAAAACGTTTTTCGGCAGCATTAAATATCAAATTTCGAACCCTTCGAGACACATTAAACTACTAGGGACAAAATTTTGTGCTGTTCACCATAATATCGTAATTGTGGTTGTTATAAAAAGGAAAGCTTTCTTGCACATATTTTTAAGTATTCGTATCCATGATTTATTAAAAATTTAAATAGAAGCTATATCGACCATTATTTTTTTTCACAGTTTATGTATCAAAATAAGCTCACTGAAAATGTTTGTATATGTTTTACGCATCTATATGAACTTTCTATGGAAGATTGACAACGAAGTGCAAAAATGTTTAGATAATTACTATTAACTTCCGACCAAAATAAGCTACGTACTTAGAGCAAAACTAAAAACAAAAATGGCACTTGAGTTGTGAACCGGGATATTCTGAAAGCGGCTCATTAATTAAAGTTTTCACAACTGAACACTTTTTTTCTGAAATCACTGAATAAAACTGTGAATTATAAATTATGAATGATTAAAGATACACTTAAAACTCGTATCAGTTAAAATCTCTATCTTTTAACTTATTCTTAGGGAACTGTACGCCACATAGTAACTCTTAAATGTACGATTTCAAAGATAAGTACGTGATATTCCCTCAAAAAAATTGTTTTTGTTTGTTACTTGGTAACACACAGAATTACACAATAACCCATACGAAAATCAAAATTAGAATTTTAACGTTAAACGTCTTTAGTCTTACCGCTGAGCTTCTACAAGGCCTGATAAGAAATCCATTCCTCTCAGTTCGAATTATCAGTGGTCAAATATTCCTTCACGAAGAGCTAGTAGAATACTACTAACTAACACAATATGCTAACACAATAAGCAATTCACGAAAGCTATACCCACTTTTATTCCTCGTGTTTTCATAATATAATGAGCTAATACAGTAGAAGCAATTTCAGATATTATTAACACCCACTTTTGCCCTCCATGTTGTCTTGGTATAAACAGCTAACACAGTAAAGGCAATTTAAAAATCCAATTACTACTTTCTATCCTGAGTATTATTTTTAGTATCATTAGTTAATTTAGTAAAAAATACATAACACCAATAAGTGCTTTTATTCTACAAATTTTCTTAGAATATTTTTCTTACGACCTTAATACAACGCTGGTATAAAATTTACCGCTCGTGTCTTCTACCTCTGTTTCTCCAGCCTCTCTCATATATCTGTACACCAGGTCATATTCTCTGTCTTCCTCTAATTTTTCTTCTCTCCATTGAAATTTAATGTCCTTCTCAATGAACATTTGTCTTCTCTTTTTTTATCAGATGTTCAAAAATCTTCCTCGCATCTCTTGCTTTTTCTGTGATGTTTCAGATTCTTCGTGTCATTAATTATTATTATTTATCTCAAAAACAGCAGTAAGTCTACAGATTTATAACACTAAAATAAGCGGTTCGATTCTCTTTTGTGTACATAGCAGATAGCCCAATGTTGTTTTGCTATAAGAAAAAAAACACATTTTAAAATACCTTCGTTCTTTCTTCTTACGGACCAAAGTTTCTGGTCCATTAAGCAAAACTGGCCAAATTGATGCTATGTAAATTTTGCTTTTGAACTTCAGCAGTATATTGCTGACAAGAATCAATTTAAACTTACCTCCATTTATTTCATCCAGATCTTTCTCTTTTTTTTTTATACATCGTGGCTTCCCTTCTTAAAACTGATCCTTGTTGTAGACCTAATTTTCCTTAAAACACTTCAGTTCTTCCCTTTAATATTCTTATTGATTTTATTTTAAACAATTTACATTCTTTTGTTTACTATCTTCTTCAATTACACTGAGATTCCATTCTTTCTGAGACACCAATAAACATTTTCAAAACCCAAAAAGTGCCAGTATAGTATTTCACTAATTTCTACTACTTCTTCATATCTGTAGTCTATTATGACAATAAAAACACTTTTAAACTACGTTCATAAAGTTATCTATACATCTTTTATAGCTTAATATGTTACGTTTTAGTATTTTGGCCCGGCATGGTCCAGCATATTAAGGTGTGCAATTCGTAATCTGGGAACGCGAGTTCGCATCCCCGTCGCGCCAAACATACTCGACCTTTCAGCCGTTGGGGCGTTATAATGTGACCGTCAATCCCTCTATTCGTTGGTAAAAGAGTAGCCCAAGAGTTGGTGGTGAGTGGTGATGACAAGCTGCCTTTCTTCTAGTCTTACGCTGCTAAATTTGGGACGGCTAGCACAGATAGCTCTCGAGTAGCTTTGTGCGAAATTCAAAACAAACAAAGTTTCTCAAATCAACAGTAATTTTTGTTCAGTTTCTCATTGTGATGTGTTCGATTTACATAATAGATCCCATACTGTTAAAATTTAACAGTTTTAGAACAAATCCTCCTTGGATTTATGTGCAAATTAACTGTTGAAATGGGCACAGAGAAACTAATGTTTTCTAAGCTGAAGAAATTATGGAGAGTATTCAAGGAACATTAATATGGTTTGAAAAAGACAGACTAATTATGGGGATCTGTTTCATTAGAAACTACGCTGCAGGATTATTCCCATACATGATGGGTCGTGATTGAACGTGACAGTCAGGACTGTTGCGACGTAGTGAGGCTGCAACATTATTTGAGATATAACCCATTCAGTCTCTGTACTGCATAGATTATCAATTCACAATTATTGAATGCTGAAAATCAATGAGAAATTTAATTGTATGAATAAAAGCAGAGAAGTATCCTACATAAAAGCTGTATATGTGTGTGTGTGTGTGTGTGTGTGTGTGTGTGTTTCGCAAGTTTTTTGTTTGTTTGTAAACAAAACTGAATAACAATCTTTCTAATATATACTCGGACTGAGACAACTCTTCAAGAATCGTTTGCTCCATTAATATCTGATAAAGAAAGAGTTGAAAGGTGCATTGAATTTTGCTTTTAAATATATACAAATGTTGTCTCTTTCAGGTGATCAGAGCAGATTTAAATAATGTTATAATTTTACTGTAACACACACTTCCAGACTTAATGGTGTTACTTACTGATTTCAAATGGCCGAAGTAGTTTAATATATGAACAGCTTTCTCGATCAAAATACTATGTATCTTGAAGTGTAAGAACCCAATTAAAAAAAAAAAGTTTGATCTTCACAAGAACCTTCCTGGTTGGACTTTTGAATTTTTAAATCACATCATTCAGGATGTACGAAAAGTTGGTTGCTATAAGCCCCATGTCTATACAAGTTTACAGAATATGGTTGAAATGTTTCTTCAAAAGTTATACAGAATATACATAAAAATATGTAATTTAGACTATCTTCTTAGGCGCGATGTAAAAATATATCTGCAAAAAATACAACAACAACACGAAACAAAAAGAGTAGCAAGAAATTTTTTGATTGTAGCCTGCCTCTTCTGATTGGCCATTGACTGGATAACTGTGGCGTTCATTATTTGGTTACTACGACTGACTGTTGAATAAAGAACGGAAATACATGACGTAGTCTTGGGAAAGAGTTTTACCGGAGGTTACCAGTGTTTCAAAAATAGCTCAATAGCCACGCAGAGTTAATCTGATACAAACATAAGGGAATCTTCTCTCTCCACCAGGTGTCAGTGTCTGCTACTTGTTGCCTCTTACTTTCGATAACTTGCATGTTCTGTAAACATATAAATTAAGAATAATTATAAACAAAACATTTGTTACAGGACAGTTTGAAAATGCGATTGTGTCTTTCAGAATATAATTTTAAAATGATAACCAATAGGCAGGAAAATTACTAAAAAAGAAAGGTGTTACAGACGATAGAGTGTATGTTTGTTTATTTCGTCACAAAGCCACATTTGGCTATCTGATGTGTCCACCGTAAGAAATCTTACCCCGTATTTTAGAGTTGCAAACTCGTAGATTTAACACTTTCTCACTGATGGACAAAATCATAAGAAGAAATTAAGAGAAAACAAAATTTATAAAGTATGGTATGCGCAAACAGTTGACTCGAAAACCTTGAAGATTATCCTCGAATAAACTATAAGATTAGTAGCACATCAATAATCCTCTCTGAGAGCAAAACCTTTAGTAAAACGCAGGATGAAGAGTCTTGATGAACCAGTTCAGAGACACAAGGTATAGCCAGCAAGATATAGGGGAGAATTAAAAGAGATTTTCAAAGAGAAAGCTGAAAAGCAGTCCAAACCAAATCTTACGTACATTTCTCTTTTAAGTGGTCAACAAAATGTTGAAGATACGGTTCATAGAAATAAACAGAGGATAGACAAGACAAGCAATTCTTTTGGAACACGACCATAAAATTGGTTGAAAGACATCTTGGTATAACATGTTATCTTTGCGGAAATTACGATTGTTACTAACTTGGTTACTCAGCTTCTGTCCATCGATAATCACAGGTAATATCCTTATATTGTAGGTATATAGAATGGATAATTATACGTAACATCATTAATTTGTAGATATATGCAGTCGATAACAACATGTACCTTTTATCTTATAAATATATAGAGTCAATAATCATAGGTAGCCTTTTCATGTAGTAGATTTATACTATCGATAATAGCAGGTAACATTCTCATTTTGTAGATATATATATATACAGTCGATAATCAAAGGTGATACCCTTATATTGTAGATATATGGAATCGACAACCATAGGTAACATCATAAATATGTAGATATTTCTAGATATTGTCGATAATCTCAAGTAACATCGTTATCTTGTACACTTGTACTCTACTATTTTAACTTTTAAGCTTACTCTATATATAATGGCCAGAGCTATCTTATTGTTAGCCTGCCGGGTTGTGGAACTGATATTCCACTGTTTATGTTCCGTTACCGCAAAATATATATATATATACATTTAGGAATTTAAGCATGCTCTCTACATTCCTACACTCAGTTACACAACCCCCTTCAAACATATGGTCAGCTATCGGTCAGTTATCTCTTTCTTTCTTTGTAAACCTGACGATGACCGAAGAAGGTCGAAACTTTGTTCGCTCCTCCACATAAAAAAAATTCTCAACCCAAACCAGCCGATTTTTCATATATATTTCTCTACAAGTGGGTTTTTCTCGTCATCACTGATTTAACAAAAAGTATAAAGCTACTCTTAGCAGTTTTTGGAACCACAGGAATGTTATTAGAATGATTGTCAAATCCAGTTATTCGGTTAGACTAGCTGAAGAGATAGCGAGTACTGTTGTCTTGATACCTTTCTTTTATTTTATCAACTCAGAGTTGAGAATAACAGGTGGAGATGATATCTGTGTAGTTATGCACTATTCCATACAAAAATTCGTTATGTAACCTCCCCATCAAAGTTTATTTACACTACAATATATTAAAACTCTTGATATGAAAAAAGAAAATAAAACGTTGCTACTTAAGGTGATCATATGAGCAGGTTAAAATCATTTATTACCTTAGCTTAGAGGAAAAGAAGTTCATAAAAATGGTCATGACCTATAACACAAAGAGGTTATTGGTATATATGAACATGCTTAATGACTGTAGGGAAAATTGGTTTATGTATATGAACATGAACTTAACTCAAGGGATTAGTGGATAATTGATATATAAACATGCTTTATGGCTATAGGAACAATTGGTTTCTATATATGAACATTTCCTTAACTCAAGGGATATTTGACACATAAGTATGCTTCATAGCTATAGGGATAATTAGTTTATATACATAAACATCGTCTTTAACTCAATGAATAATGGAGTATTAATGAATAATTTAGTGTTTTCTCTTGTTTTCTACGTAAAACACTTTAGAAATTCTAGCAGCAAATAATATTATTCGTTTCATGTCTGGTTGCATTTGTATTAAAAAAATCGATAAAAAATTCTAAGAACTTACAAGAAATTTAGTAAATATTATGTGGTTACATAAGTATCATTTTGTTAAATACACTTTAAATTATTCATAGAGCTTGATGTTTGGAATTATGATATGATAAAGTTAAGCTTTTTTATTAATAGTAACAATCAGCGCTTTACTCCATCAGCTTTTGACTGAATTTAATTCATTTTCATTCAAAATATTCAAACTTACTGCTGTCCTACCGGAGGATATGCTAATAAGAACGTATACCTTTATTTACAATAATCAAATAACATGGAGTTTCTCTCACTTGAAAACATTATTTTGTTAGTTTTCTTACGCTAACAGAAAGAAAAATCTATCATTATTTCCAATGTCAATTTAAAGTAAAATTTATTCGTCCTATTATTTTTAAGAACACCAACAAAATAGCTAGATACCTCCGGTTTTAAAAACTCAGTGAAAGTAGTCCTAGTATCTGGAAAGAGGTAGTCCTACTCCTTTCATGACCTTTATGGCACAGAGGAAAACAATAAGTTCATTTCATCCGTGTATCCTTCCGTCTCGAGATGATTAATCAAAACTTCACCAAACGAAATGAATCAACTGTATAACTTTCCAACCGTATCTCCAGTGGTCTGGTTGAACAACATGGGTGGGCTAGGTCGCTGACAGAGGAAATTGATAGTTTGATGAACAGTTACAAGTTAGAAACTGGTTTGTCTGGAATGATGACTGATGCATGTTTTATAATATACTTGTTCCACGTACGACAATATATGAACAAGAACTGTTTTTGTTGCTATGTTACGCATTATCAAACATAACTTAATGTGACTTATCAAGAGGTGATATTTTAATGTAATACTTTCTGGTTAATACTTCATAGTTTATGTCACCTCTGTATATAGAGTATTTTTAGTTGTATTATACACACTACTGTAAACTTATGTTTATACTACGTTAGAAGAATAGCTAGCATTGATGTTAAAAAGCATTTTTTGACGTATTCAACTTATAAAATATTTCACATACAATGATTCGATTCGCCATTTGTTACTGAGACTGAGCTATACGGAAAGCCAATATATAATTTAATTCAGCATTTACTGCTTAGGCTGTACTGAAATCAGACTCTATTCAATTCATCATTTGATAACAACGAATTTTACATCCCGTCAGTAATATTTGCTTATTACCTGATTTAATAAATAAAATAAGGCTTCTTAGAGTTGTATAACGTATACTATGTGTATAGTATTTCAGCTGTAATAAGAATGTAACTATACTTATACACGTCATAAAAATTACAAAACTTATGAAGGATGTAGGGATGGCAATGCCCTAAAAGTACACAAAGGTGATGATAGATACACAAGCCATAGAAAAAATTCCTTCGTAAGTAACCAATAAATACTGAAACAATCTTACAAGCTTATGATTATTAGGAACTATAAGATTGTATAGCATTATTCAATTTAAGTGCTTGTATTCAAACCTGAATTCGTGCAACTGACAATAACTCAACGATTAGTATACGTTTTCGTGTGTATTTTTCTCATAGCAAAACAACATGAAATTATCTTCTGTGTCTATTAACGGGAATCGAACTCCTGATTTTAGCATTGTAAATCCGAAAACTTATCGCTACTCCACCATTTAGTTCTAAATAAAAGTTATTCTTGGACATATTTGGCGACTTATATGTTATTTTGGTATGGTTTTATGTATTCACCTCTACTTTGGATTTGGATTTTTTGCCATTTTAACAACATCCTTAATTTTTTAACAATTTTATTACTTATTATATTTATTATTTAGAAACAGCTTCATTGAAATAGGTTGTTAAGTGAACTTGTTTTTTATTTTCATAAATCAGTTGTAATATATATTGTTGATATCATATTAGTTTTTGCTAGTTTTTTTACTGCACTTGTAAAATGACCTCAGTTATTAATATTATACGATATAGTTGGCTACAATAGATTATTAATCGTCACTAGCCATAATCTTGATTCCCTGAAACTTAATGTTGAGAAACCTACAATAAATCACAACATATGAACAATGTATAGTTGCATCATGCCTACCCTCATGTTTGCATTCATTTGGATACTGGTATCCCTACATAATTCTATATTTACAAAATGTTTATTATTGCTTGTTCTGTGACATTTTTTCTTCTGATGGAAACCTGGTGTATTCAATGAACGTGTGCAATAAAATTTAGTGTTATGTGTATTGATTTTTTTCTTCTTCGCTTCCTATAGGTACTGATTGTGAAGTGTACGAAGCACTGAGTATTCTGTACGTTACAGTCATTAAATGTTTATTCATTATTAACTGGAAATATATCTTCCACCCTGTATTTAAACTTTATAAAATAGACTGTCTACCAAGTGTCTGTCTTTAAATGTTTTCATAATTGATAGACCATTCTTGTGGAAAATTGGTTGTTTACTTGATGTCTGTTGTTACATTTTACGTAAGCAATGAACCTTTGTTGTGAAAACAGTTTATCTACCAGGTTATTTACTGTTGTATTTTTACACATACTTTAGAAATTTGCTTTGGTATATAGTTCGCCCACTAGGTGTTTTGCTGTAGAAATTTATTATACCACATAGTATGTCTATCAGACTGTTTGATGTTAGGTGTTATGTATTTGGTAAATATATATTGTATCAAGTAGTACACCTATTGGGATGTTGAATTTCATTCTAATTGTTAAATACTTACTGTGCAAAATACGTTGTTTATTGGATATAACGGAAACCAGATTTCTGTAAAGAAGTTAATTTCAAGGTATAATGATAATATGGTTTGCACTAAAACTATGATTTCCTTTTTATAGCTTATATTAGTCACAACCCTGTTTAGTAATAACTTGTTCTCAAGTGGTTTTGAACTACTTTTCTTTCGTACTAAGGTCATTGCGAAAACTTTACACAACTTTTTTCTAGCTTGGAAAAATATAAATAATTTGTTGTTGTTTTGAATTAAGTACAAAGCTACACAATGGGCTATCTGTGCTCTGCCCACCACGGGTATCAAAACCCCGATTTTAGCGTTGTAAGTTCGCAGACATACCGCTGAGCCACTGGGGGCAAATAAAAATAAAGAGATTACACTTTGACTATTTAACTAGTTTCCAGTTCTCCACTTTAACAATAGTTTTCAATGATGCTGGGAGCTTCAAACGCTGTGAAACATTCGACAATGACATTTGGCTTCAGAGGAAAACTTAATTGCGTAGGTACAGGGGTTGGAGAAAAAATTAGAAACACCCAGTGGAAGAAAGTCTAATAAACTGAATGGTTGCACCTCTGGCAGGACAGCTTGGTGTGTTGGTGGTTCAAATTCCACCTCCGAATACGATCACTCTTTAAACCATTAGAGCGTTATCATGTTACGCTAATTCCACTATAGGCAGTATTTATTGTATATCCAGTTATTACTACTCAACGTATAGCAATTGTTACAATACAACGTATAACCAGTTGTTACTTCACAATACATAACCAGTTTTTACAATATAATATATAATCAGTTGTTACTACACAACATGCAAGCAGTTGCTACCACATAATGTATAACAGTGTCACCAAACAACATATCACTCGTCGATCTACTAACAATACTTATGCTTCTACTCAGCATGTATATATATATCTTGATGTTACGATATAGGATATTTTATGGTTACGAATACTCTTTAAATTTTTTACTGTTGTAGCCAATAAGAACTTGTACTGTTGACGTGTTTATATAATATTTGTTACACCAGATATTAAGAGAATTTACGATTACAAAATTTTCATTGAAGAATGATAATTTTAACAAATTCACAACTGAAATTAGATCTGTAGATTTAAGAACAGTGAGAAATCATCTCAGGATTCGATATGAGCGCAAACTTTGCCTTAAAAATATTTCGATGATCATAACAAAAAACTGAGCAAAACCATTTTTAAAACTTTGAAAGTAAACAAGATAATTTATATATATTCATTTATATATATTTAATGAGGAAGATAAAACTTAAATTTATAGGAGAAACCATTAAGTTACTTTAGATATTTTTTCTTGTCTTTTGTTTATGTTTATCGCTAGTTTTGGTCGTATTCGTTCCGAGAAACAGAGGTCGACGCAACAATACGAATACAATTGATCTACCTGTTGCAAACTATCTCTATTGTTGAATACTTTATTTTGATATAATTGTCAAGTTATATATTTTTATGCATTATCTAATCACATTAATATTTTCATATCTGGCTAATTCCTGGTAGCTGTTAAACGGTGAGAAACATGTTACATTTCAATAGTATTGTCGAATGAGTCATGTATCTCAGTAATAACAAAATTCCGGATATATCGTGTCTCGTGATCTGTAGCTCGAGCAGTTCACAGTTTGTTAATAAAGCAAAGGAAACTGACGTTGATTATATTCAACACAGGCGAAGCCTCGGGATAAATATAGTGGATGCTTAAACTATTGCTGTGCTTTAGTGATTAATAAGGTACATGTTTAAGTTCAAGTCAGCATTTCCCGTCAAGGTTACATAAAATGACCTGCGCATATCTTTTCCAAATTCTTAAATGGATACACCAGAGAGAAAGCACATATTAATCAGCACCCAACGTCTAGTTCTGGATTAATCTTGTATCGCAGAGTAGTGGGATTTGTAAGTCCGAACGTGTCGAGCACGTTAATGCAACAACAGGGCGTGAGCCATAAACCATTAGATTCACAGTATAGACACAGATATCAGTAAGGTTTTATTTTGTATGAGTCTCAACGGTAAATAAATACGTTGGAAACATAATTTAGATGAATCTGTATCGGATGTTTGTTAGAGAATCACCTTATTTTCCAGTTATAGAAATAATGTAAGTTTTATTGCGTTAGCAACAGTGCACATCTAAATTCATCATTAGAGACTTGGTGACCAGATATATTCTAAAGGGACAGTTATGATTCATATGTGTTGTTACCGAACTCATTTTTTCGCAATACTATTTCACCTGCATTATTAGTTTCAAAATTATTATTTTTTATCAAAATTTTTGTCCCGCCTTTTCTGTTGATCGTCATCTAAAGCGCCAGTAAGGATTTACTGAAGTTTTATTTCATTTTCTAATTCGTAAGTTGATATTTTGAATAATACAGCGGCTTCGTGCTTTATGTTGCTGTAGTCAAGTTAATAATAATAAATGTGTAGTGCCCAAATGTTGATTCTTTTTTTCGTTGGAAGAATGTAAAATTTAAATGTTGATTGATTGTTAATAGCACACAACCTGATTTATCAAAATATTTCACAAAATTATTACCAAGTAAGAATGTGGAAAGATCTGTTTGTTCAGGTATCTGTCATGTTCCTCAGAACGCTGTTTGCGTAACTATTTAAAAAGTATACGACAGGCCCTCTTTAAAAAAATGTCGATCCTGATTAAAGGCCTAATAACTTATCCATAGTATTATTTGATAACATTTTAGAATATCACGTGTTTAGGATATACATTCTGTTGCTTAAGACTATGTCGGACTGTGTTAATACAACACATTTATTGGTAATAAAACTAGTACAAATGTTTAATAATTGTGGTAACCAAGTCCTTTTGTAACGTAATAAAAACATACCATTAATTTCTAAATCCAAAGTTTAGCTCACTGTAATATACTATACGAATTTTTAAAATTTGTCAGAGAACTCTACCCCTTGATCTACTTTTATGGCCTAGTCTAGATGAATCTAACATGTTCGTAACATTTTTGTTAATGTAGAATTGTAAAAAAAAGTCTATAATAACAATATTCATACTTCATAAAAGTGCAATTGGTTCCTGGTGAGTTAACATTCAAAAACTAAAAAACAAACACAACAAACAAAAACGGTATGAAAACTACAGATCTACGAAACGATTCTATGAATAACTGTTCAGTAGTAAAATGTAATCAGAGATCTGATAAAGACAATGGGCAAAAACAAGGTCGAATCTTTCCAGATCGACATGAACATATATTTTATGCGGCAGAAATTGAAAAACTAAGATTGTTATTAGTATTATAACTTTTATTTTTATTCGGAAATGTTGTTTGGATTACAAGGCTTGTGTCACATAAAATTCCTATTAGCTTCGAACTTAGATTCACCTTTCCGTTCTTCAATACATATCTAAATTTTGCAACTATAATTCCTGTGCAATTAAAATGATCTTCTTTTTTTTTTCTAATTACATTCATCAAGTCGGTTTTGGGACAGGCAATAAGTCTTTTGCAATCAACGGTTCCCTATAAACAGTTATGTACTCTTCTTTCATTCTTGTGCTTAAAATAAAGAAGACATTTCCGTATATACCTTGACGCTCCTCCTGTTATTTGGCGGTTCCTACTGAACCTTAGTTGAAAAATGAACATTTGGGAGTTCAATAGTTTTATAAAATATGGCATTGAGACTATCTGATAGTTTTAATCAATGAGCTAGTGTCGAATTCCAATATTTCATTAGAAATATCTTCAACAATAAAAGTGTTGGGACTTTACCATTCGCTCCCTTTAGATTTCTAAATATCTGAACCCATAATTATACTGTAGATTAAGAGTCTGGGTGAACTTCTGTCAACGGTTTTGTGAAAAAAAGGTGCAAGAAAAAACAAAGACACGCATTTGATAATAATTTGATTAGCATAATACTATAGAACATAATATAGCTTTATAATTCAAGTACTTTTAATGAAAGTATTTTAATATTTAGCGTCTCGAAAATGCTATTTTCCGTCGGAACTTCAAGGACACTACATTGTTCAAGCTCAGGCATCACCAGGTTTCGGAGGTCCGTATGTGAGGTACTCTGAGGTTACAGTGGAGAAAAACTCAATAACTCCTTGGGGGCTCTGTGAACAGCAGTACCAGAAGAACGTCATTTTGTCTGAAAAGTAAAATATACATTGCACTTGACGAGACTTTGTAGAATACTATGCCTAAACAATCTATCAAAGAATACATTGCACTTACTACTTAAGAATATTTTTACTCAAATTTGTATGTAAAATATATTTTAGAACTAACGGATTTTAGTATGGATTTGCTGGCCAGTGTAATTCATATTGTGAAATTATTTTTGTTTCTTAAATGTTAAAAATAGAAAGCTAAGTGAATCAGTCAGAATATTAAAATAATTACTGCGTAAATACAATTTAAGAAACTTCAAAAATTGGTTTTAAATAAACCTTAATGGACAACACTAAATACAACCGTTTAACAGATAACCCAGATGGCCGTTTCAAGGTTTAAATCACGTGACGTGTTCGTATATACTTATTTATTTTATCTATTTTGCCACCAGATGGAAAAAATGTTTGCGATGTTTCCACCTGACCTTCAAAGCACCCAACGTTATACAGATTCATACAGAAGGTAATATAATCTACTTATATCGTTTTTTCCTAAATTATGCAGAATCAGTAAGTGTGTATTACAATATGTGCTGATTGTCTGATATTAAGTTTGGATGGAGAGATTGCCAGTGTATAAGCGCATGTTGTCGATCTAGAAATTGTAGGCTCTGAAGTTAGACATTACCAAAATTATTCACGCTTCATAACTAAACAGTTTCTCACAGAAACACGTTCCATTCATCGTCCTTTAGATTATAGAGAAGATATATGCAAAAAATAAATCTAAGCCAGTTACAACCCTAGAGTCTTATTATGTGGGATCTTTATTATAGGATTTTAGTTTAAAAAGTTAAGTCATCTAAGATTCTTCAGCGTACCTTTCAAGCCATAAACCTTCATTACTTACAATAGTCATTAGTAAGTTCGTAAGATTTCGTAATTGTTAATCTAATTATAAATAACATTAGTTATCACTCAGACTTTGAATAATTCAGTTAGGAAAATAACCTGATTTCCTTTTGATATCTTATATTTTAGTGTAAGAAAAACACACTTGATCAAGTATTACTGTAAAACTTTTTCATCAATCTATCAACTGAACAACATATATGCTCTCATTATCTCTATACCACCACCTACTTTATTTTTATATTATAACCAGTTTTTATTCTCATTACAAACTACATCTTTGCATAAATCTAACTCATTTAAATTTACGAGTAAAATAGTGCAAAGAAGTGTTCTTTTAAAAGTTATGTGAAATAATCTAATAAGATATTATTGTATTTGGTTGAAACAAAATAATGAAAATATCCACTTGATACAAATATTTTGTACTTATTATTTAAAATTTGTTGACAGATGATGCAATATGTTTATAATATATATATGCATTATGATATACGTATATTTGTTTTTATGCATATGTATCACAGTACCGTCTTGCAAAATTTGAAAATTGTGTAGGATATCTAATATCTATGGAACATGCTTTTTAATAATTTATTTAATTATAGTTAAGCATATATTTACCTATGAAATATAAATACAGACCAAATGATTTTAGCAAATATATTGGCAAATAAATAAATAAATATTATGTTAAAAATTAGGGTTTACAACGTGCCATACTACCGTTGAAACAGCGCTTGCAACTTGTCCTGATGAAGAACTAATATTTAAAGGACAATTCACGGAGATAATGTTGTACAGTAAGTAAGTTCTGTTTTCTAATGAGATCTATATAAGGTAACACTTTATGCGAGGTGAAAGGCCTGTTGGTGAGACATTAACGAGTAAATAATACATAATAGTGTTTTTTCATAAGAAGTAAAATTCAAACAACAGAGCACAGAAAAGGTATTACTCCAATTTTCCTATTTATTAATTGATTTTAACTAAACTTATTTTGCTGTTCTCGATGTAAAATAACAGTTTATTCATATTAAAGAGCAATTTTTTATAAAAACACAATATCAAAATAAACCTATGTTTAATCTCAATGCTACACTAATTGTTAAGCCTTTTGTGAGATACCATGTTAAAAAGATAAAGGACTAATATTTTGAGTATCAGATGTGATTGTTTTTTTTCTGAATATATTTTGAATAATTTATAAAATTTAGAAAATTATTGTATGTATTTACAAAATAAACTAGAATATATAATTTCTTAATTGTATTTGTTTCAGGGGAAAATAATCCACAGGATACATTTAGTGTCCAAAATGTATTTTGTCCAATCAATGGGAGGTTTCGTTTCACTTTTCATGGCAACAATGGAAATTACCGTTGTGATGATCCTTACCCCGAGCTTAGCAACTGTCCCTATGGCAACACTTTGGAGTTCCGTTTTCATCAATGTACCTTTCCAGACACTTGTAAGTTAACTAACCAATTGATTTACCAAGGGCAGTAACTGCTCTGAAAAGATTTTTTTACGACATCTGGTCTCACTAGTACACAAGCTAAATAATTTCAAATCAAGTTTTAACAGAGATGCTAGGAACTCACCAACTGTCTCTATGGGAACGTTTTAAAGATCCTCATTCACATTTACCTTTTATGTAATCAGTTCATTACAATAAATGACTACAGTTTATATATCATTCCCATACTGTTGACAGTTAAGAAAACAAATGTCAAAGGGAAGTGATAAAATATATCATGTGAACCAGAACAGATGAGGAATATTTCACCCGTTAATTTGAATGTTTGTGAATATTCGTTCAACATTACTACCAAAACTACTTTTATTAAATACGCAAACTAGAATAAAACCATTTGTTATATATATAGTGTGTGTGTGTATATATGTATAACAACCAGAACAGAACTTTTAATATTTGATGACAACGGTGGAGGACGTTCGCAAAGTTACGCTTGTTTGTTTGAAGCTGCACAGAAGGTTATCTATGTTCTGCCCATCAAGGGTATCGAAACCCAATTTCTAGAGTTGTAAAATGCTGTGCTAATTTGTTCTTCTCTGTGTTTCGTGACATTCACTAAGTGAACGTATAAACTGTAGTTTACTTTTTATTACGGTGTTTTAATACTGGGTAATTGCAAAACCAAAGTAATTACTTAATGTCACTTGTTTTCTGAGCTGTTACGTAAAACTAAATAACTGAAGATACATTTTTCTCTTTAGCTAAGAGATTTTTATGCCTCGGAGATTGGCAAGGATCGAACAACGAACGCTATGTGGCGCTTATGGATCTGAGCGAAGAAATAGACACGAAACCAAGATTTCGTTGTGGGGTTTGTTGCTAGAATTTACACCAGCAGAGCCATATGTCGTTCATATTTAGCTGTACTTTTTATATTAATAAAAACATGGTACAGAGTTACTCATACCAAAGTGAAAACACTTATGTGAATATACATCTGTAAATAATTCAATGATATAAATTTGTTGTTTGCAAGTACTAAACTTTTGTTCGAATTAAGAACTTTGATCGTCTAAGTGTTTGACTTTTATATAGACTTAAGGTCGAACTCTAAACAATTGTTTGTTATGTTACGTATTATAATTTATTATGTTATACATATATTACAATTTCATACAGACTGAATAATGTTAAATTATAATTTTGATTTAGAATTTAATTAAAATTCAATGTAGAACAAATTTATGATATTTGCTAACAAGATTAATACACATGGTTTTCTTTCTTAACGCAAATATATTTTACTATGCAAACAAAAATACAACTTATAATAACAATTATTAGAAATAATAATTTATATACAAACGTTTTACAAACAATATTGAGTCTTCTATCTGGTCTGGAACTGAATATTTAATTGACGGTTCACGATGAGTGCATTAATATTGCGTTGATATCGGAACAGTTATCTTAACGGGTAGCTAGCTCGCTCTCTATTCTTATTTGGTCTCACGTGAGTTTGTCACAGTTGAACTTGTACAAATTGTTTATAGAAATACTAACGTTCGATGTTAATTCCCTGAAGGTAAACGGTTTATAGTATTCACAACCTCTAAACGTTCTTGGTCAAATATATGTAGTTTCCTGATTGATGAGCGTTAATCTGGAGGTCCAGTTATTTAAGCCAATACAACACTTAAAACTGCATTGAAATCACAATCATTAATAAACAGTCTAAAAGCTATTGTTACATTAATTTCAAAGAAAACAATTTGTTGAGCGTTATATATTCTGTCACATTGTAACAAAATGTTGTGAAATACAGTAATCGTTTTGTGTGAAGGATTACGTACAACAAACATCAGAAATTTAAAACACGGATTTTATAAGGCAACAATAACTAAAATCAGTAAATGTAAACTATGCCTGATGTACCACTGAGAATCAACCTAATAGTTGTACCTTTTGCAAAAAAATTAGTCACTTCTTTACATTAATTAAAATCTAAGCTTAGACTTGACTTAAGTCTAACAAAAGGGGAGTATGCAGATATATATTATGTTTTACAGCTCTACGGTGAAGACTCGTCCACAGGCCGTAGATATTTGTCTCTTTCGGAAGATTCTACATGTGTATCGGGTCTTGAAAGTTCTTCTAACGGCTATGAAACATTCAGTTTAACTTCTCGTAAGTTCCTAGTTCAATATTCAGTTTAACTTCTTCTATGTTCCAGTTCAACATTTATTTTAACTCCTTGTACGTATCAGGCTTAATATTAATCTTAACTCCTATATTTAACAGACTCAATATTCAGCTTAAATCCTTGTAATACCGGGTTTAACATTCAGTTTGAGTCCTTATAAGTACAACGTTTAATATTTAGTTTAACTTCTTGTAAGTACAAAGTTTTGTGTTTAACTCCTCATAAGCGCCAGGCTTAACATTTAGTTTAACTCCGCTGAAGTTCCAGATTACATTTTTTTTAAATGTTACAAATGTGTAAATATATGTATATGTACGTTAATTTTATATTTTTTGCTAGTAACTCTCTATCCTAGTTGCGAAAGTAATTACACTTCTTAATTCAATCTGCCGTATGAGACTGATTGTCTTATATTTACCGTTTTTTTATGTTTAAGGCTCCAATACGTTTAATACAAAAATCATAATAACCATAGCATAAAATTACAATAGAATCGGTAAATATTTTTTACATTATTCTCGATAAAATATTGAAATACTTTTAGTAATAGCTTTTTCCACATAGACTGAACAGTGAATCATATTTTACCATTGTAATCACTTACCGTTTTATTCCAATCTCAGTTTATATAAGTAATGTTCAACAGATAACACTGGTTACATGGAGTATAAATCATAAATTGTTCTAGGTTTCCACGGTTTGCAAATGAAAGAACGGAAGATATTTAGCGGCATATTTCATGTCCAAACCTTGGATCTTTACATCATGAACTTGACTTGCTAACCAACAGAACTGGAAATGATATTGACTGACAGCCAGATAACTTAAGTTCATCATGGCTTACCAAACAAATTTTATTATGGGGCGCTAAGGTGTAGACTCTTTAGCTAAGCTTGCGTTATGGAAAACATTTTACCAGAGATTGCTACGTTTTTAACACTTTAGCTTAGTCTAAGTTATTAAAATCACTTTACTAAGTGGTCCTAGAGTGTTATCCTTTTCATGTCAGCTTAAATTACGAAAATTACTTTAGTATGAGATGCTAGGGTGTTAATTTATATCAGTTTGAATTGCTAAAAATACTTCACAAAGACATATTATGATGTTAATCTTTTAGCTCAGTTAAGTTATTAAAAGCACTTTACTAGAAAGTGTTGAGAAGTAAACCCTTTAACTTCTATGGCTAAATTTTCGCTTTCAAATGTTTTATCAGAGATAAAATAAAGGTTAAACAATAGGTTGCGTTTTGATTTTCAGAGACTATGTGCAGATAATAAAGGCTAAACATCAGGTTACGTTGTGGTCTTAAAAGAGTATGTGTGGAGATGTTTTACTGATAATTGTACTTGGCATAGTTTTAAGTCTGCAGCTTAAAATGCCAAGCACCAGGTTTCGATACCAGTGATGGTATTGGTGGGTAGAGTAGAGGTAATCCATTGTGAAGCACTGAGTTTAACAACAAACACACTAGCAAATAGAAGATGTAGTAAATATATTATTACATTTAGATGTTTGAAGTTTACTTATAGTTTGTTTTTGTTATGTTTTATGTAATACGTAATTTTCTAAACGTGTTACCGAGGATGAACGTAAAAAAAAGGAAACATTTCCTTGGCGGGTAAGAGATGTAAATTTCAGATCCTATAGCTGACTACAACATCCATACCGCTCAGATAAGAATGAAATTGTAATGTCTTGTGTATTTAAAGTTTGGCCCGACACGTTATATCTCATTGTTTATATAAATGTATAGATAACGACAACGAAATTCAACCGAAAACAAAATTTCCCTCTACATTCAGATTGTATAAATTCATTAAAATAACTACAAGCATCATCTCGTTATAAAGACGTTATTTGTCATTAATTTCTTTATTGTTGACGAATGCTGCGCAATGGGCTATATTGCGTATACCATGAGGAATCAAACTTTGTGTTTTAACGTTTTAAGCCTTCGAGGCTATCGCAGAGCAATTGAAGAATTCGTAATTTCCTATAGTCATCAGATGTGTTCTTTATTTTGTTTTACAGTTTATAATGCTATTGAAATGTCTCGAAATGGAAACATTTGACTTAAACAAATATTCCCACCACATTAATACTGAAAATAAACGACCTTAAAATACCATGATTTGTTGTTCCTTTAACTGGACACTCAACGTTTCGATATAAATTTTCTTCGGGATGGTTTCACTAAAACACAGGTCGTAACTGATAGTATAAGGATCTAAGCGGTTTAAATAATGAAATTTATTAGAGAATCTATTGCATGCATTTCGATGGGTGCGTTTGATATAGCAAGTAAATTGGTATATTAAATGTCTCTCATACACTAACTTGCACTACACGTATTAGATAATGAATATGTTCAAATGTTGAAGTTTAAAATTATTAACCCCCGAAGCTTTTGCTCGAGGATTATTCAAAGTTAACATTGTCTACTCAATTTTAGAAGTACATTTTCATTTAATATCCCGATCATGGGTTTATCTCTGTTTTCCTACACGCCGAAATCACTTCTTCCTTTCTCTTTATCTTTCCAAACTTATAGTTTTATATAATTTAATTTAGTGTTTTTAATATAACAGATTTGATTACTTTTTGTTACTGCTGGTTAGTTTTAAATCTCTTTGTGGATTTATCAACCGTTGACCAGTTTTCAAAAAGAATTGATTGCTTAACCCCCTGGTCATTCTGTTTAGATAGAATCAAGTTGAAAAGAACAAAGGCTGGTGATGTAGACAAGACAGATTGTATTATGAAGAGTCTGATAAGTTGCTAAGCTGAAAGAAGTTTCCTCTGTAAATATACAGTTTTTTCATTAAAGCTTAAGTATCCAAATTAATTAAGTTTTAATACTTCTTTATTTTTGTTTCTTTTCAGTTCCATCCCGGAGTCTTCCTGCACCAGTTCTCACAACCATGTGTGAATTTCCTTCTTGGTTCCAAGGTCGTTGGGAAAACGTGGAAGTCAGCGGTAATAAATTTGTTTATGAAGATTATAGAAAACTCCAGGCAATCACAGCATGGTGTGTCACCATGGAAACCAACAATCCATTCGAACTTTTCCATATTTATACTATCACCCAGTGGTGAGTTACTTGAATATAAATATTGGTATTTTTAATTTGAAGGGGGCGCTGTTAAAAGAGAGAGAGAAAATGAGGGAATGTTACTTTTTACAGTTTTGTTTAATTGTAGTCAGTAAATCTCTCCGTAATCTCTTATTAATAATTTAATTAATTTTGGGTTATTTAAATAATACAGTATTCAATTATAGTCAATGTACTTGTAGTGTGCACTTTTACATTAAATAACCGTTAAGAATAGACTAAGCTTACGTTTACTTGGGCTGCTGCTGGACTGTCGAGCTGATGTCGAGTAAATGAGAAGTTTGTTAGTTTGTTTTTAAATTTCGTGCAAAGCTACTCGAGGGCTATCTGCACTAGCCGTCCGTAATTTAGCAGTGTAAGACTAGAGGGAAGGTAGCTGGTCATCATCACCGGCAGCCAACTCTTTGGCTACTTTTTATCAACAAATAGTGGGATTGACATTATAACGCCCCCACGGCCGAAAGGACGAATATGTTTGGTGTGACGGGGATTCGAACCCGCGACCATCAGATTACGAGTCGAACTCCTTAATCCACCTGGCCATGTCGTGTCTAAATGAAAAGTACAAAAAAGATGCTCTCATTATTATTCAACATTACAATAGAAGTACAGTTAAAATCAGCAGTTTGATTCCTCACGTTGAACTGAGGAGATGGTTCGATGCGGCTTTGTTGTAAAAAAATACACACACACCTATTATTACAAAGCAAATTTTAACTTCAGTTTATTCATAGAGAAAATGAGTAAAATATTAAATTATGTTGAATTAAACTATATCAAATTATTTAGAAAAGTTATTACTATTAGTATTACTAAAGGTTAGAAGGATAGTATGAGGCCCGTTAGTGTTAAAGCAAACTCCTGTTGAACTATATTAAACTAATTTACTCAGTTTACTAGACTTATATTTGTTTGTCCTTCTTTATTATCAGTATAATTAATTAGATACATCCATGATGTCAGAAAAACAGATAAGTTCAATAAGCCTTAATATAAAATATCCTATAACCCCAGCACTTTCGCAATGTAGTTCAGTTGATCCACGTAAAAGAAATATCAAGTTTCAAAAGCACTCGGGTCATAGGATTTGTATTAATTGATATCTTCTAATTTACATTGAGAAGTTGAAAAAATTGGAGAAGAAGTAATAAAAAATATAAACGAAAAACAGACCAATATTAAGTGATTAATATTGAATTAAATAAATAATGAAATAATATACATAATGATTAATTCAGGACGAATCTTGTGAATCCACAAGCTTTCCTTCTTTTGTAGCTTTTCTTTGCTATACGCATTCTCTAATATTAAGTTCAGAACCATTTTAACAGTATTGTTTTATTGAAGTAATGAAAAATGTGAAAACTGGATTACAATAACGCATCGTTCTCACGTAACCTTAACTATTTAAGTTTTACAATATATTGTCTGAGCCGAAGATTTAAAAATCATGCAGAAAATATTGCATATAATCAGTCCTCTATACTTCGTCACTGTTTACAGGATTGTGACACAAATGTTACAAAGGAATGCTACTCGCGAAGCAAGTTTGTAGATTCACAAGAAACGTCCTGAATATATATGTACATGAACATATTAAAGAAGTCAGTGTACATATATATATACATTCATGTATGATATTTGTAATCTTTATATATATATATATCTTTATATGTGTGTGTGTGTATATATAAAGTAGCAATTGACTTTTAATTATGGTGTGACATGTTTGGTGAGGAAGGCTAACAGGATGACTTTCATAGGCTTGGGCTATTCACAACCTTAGGCAAAGAAAAACGGCATCACTCTCTGTACAACCCTTTTATACAAAAAGAAGAAAGTAAAACCAGAAGATAAGTAAAACAGAGAGAATGAACACATAATTTGTCCAAATAATATTTCGAAATGCCTGTAGTCATAAAATGAAAATTACAACTACTGAAACGCTAACGCTTGGAAAAAAGTTCCCCAATGTTTCAAGAAACAAAGTTTTGAGAGAAATGTCAAAGCACTTTTTAAAACTATCACCAGTAACGTAAAACACACACAAACAAGGATTCTCATCCTTGTAGATGTCAATACTGGATGTTGCAGGCATGGAATACTTACTGATGAACTTGTATATCTAGAATGACATTTTGACAATGAAAAAGATGAGCTAATTTGATGTTTCATATCATAAACATGGTCAAAAGTAGCCTGAATACTATAATTCTACCTAGCTGATAGAACTAAACTGTAAATAAAAGATCACTGAAAGAGGCACAGCGTCACACATACAACAACCTTCTACTAAATAAAAATACTTGTACAATAATTGCAAAATGAGAGGGATAAATTCCTTCTTACTCTAAAACTTCACCCTCATTACATCTGTCGGATTCCTAGAAATGATATAGAAGCTAGTGAATATTACTTAGAAGAAGTAATCTTAAAACTCATTCAGGTAAAATTTTTCAATGCAGAGAAATATATCTACTAAGATGTAGAAGGTTAGTGAGAAAATGAAGGAATGACTTGGAAAAGTACATGAAGGAGTCATTATAAAATTAACTAAAATACGACAAAAGTGAAGCAGATCAGGAAATATATATTTGAAGTAAGTAAATAATTCACTGAAGCCAAAAGAAAAGATGAGGTGAAGCAGAATAGAATAGAACTAAACAAAGCTATCTTAGATTTTAAGTAAAAAGTACATAAAGTAGACAAGCAATATCGACAACGTCTGTCAGCAGTACAATTTAGCAGAACCTAATATACCAAACCCATTTTGGAAACTTTAAACTATCAGGAAAATAGTATAAAATGAATTGATGGCTTGGTCACAGGAGGATCACAACACCAAAGGCTGAATATCTAATAGGTGATGAACAAGAAGATGACACCTCCTAGAAGAAGCCGACGATCCAGCTACAAGAAAGTAGACATACTGGTTTTGAAGTCAGCATGGCAGTTAATGAATCATAGTATTTAACAAAATCAGTTGACCCATGGGTCAACTGAAATGCTAGCTACACTGTATAGCTGGAAATTATTCTTCATACAATAAAGTGGAATTCTGAAATTCTCCAATGTGACCAAATGGTGTGAGTTACTTTAAAATAAAAATTATCCCTATGGAGGAAAAGGCAAATCTAATTAAAATAATAAATTTGTCAATGGTTGAGTAGGAAGTAGTGATGGAATTCAGGAAGTGATCATTGAGAGTGTTGCTAAACCCCTTAATGACTACCACAAATTTATAACATATAGATTAAGGGTTATGCCAAATGTATTGTTAAAGCTCATAAAAAATTAGTAGAAAAATAGACTTATTTAAGACCTGGAGAAGAGAAATTGTTGTCTATCAAGGTGTAATGGCTAAAGATTCAGTATAGAACCAGTCACACATTACATTCCAGTAATGCAAGTGGATATCGTGGCACTGCGCTCTTTGGCATTGAAGAAGCTGACAGTTAGGTGGGTATTGGTTTACAGAATATGGGAATCTTGAACATTCTCTTATAATAAACATTGACATTTTGCCATGAAAATAAAGGCTATAGAGGTGTTGGCTGTTTCACTATAACTTATATTGGTTTCGCTAGATACCAAGTGTTGCCAGCTGAAATTTAGGAAATGTAGATGACATATATTTTAACCAGCTTTGGCTTGCCACAGAACTCACACTGAGTCTTGTCCTTGTCTATGTATTAATTATTGATCTTTTAATGAACTAGAATTTCCCAAATTGGCATCATGTACACACCCGTTGTTGATATAAACGTTGAAAACATCTCACATGCACCAGTAAGAGTGAGTAATGATCTTCAAGAAACCAGCATAAACCTCTTCCTGTGGATTGTAGACAATGATATTCTATTTAACCAGCTTTTTGAATATTGGCTACCACGGGTGACAAGAACTGTCTCTTAATATTAACATATGCAGAGAGAAGAATTCCGTATTCGAACTGTGCCACGTTTATGAATATTTTGATGAACACAACTTCATAATATCTGTACCTAATGACCTTTGAATGAGAAATAAAAGCGAATATGCTGCAACAAAGGAGTTTCAACAGCTTGATGAACGCAACAGTCAGGAACACAGCTAAATACGTAATCCACATTTGCGCATCAGTGGCAACGCAGCTCAGACCAACTCTAGTAAAACTTTAAACTATGAGAAAAGCAATAGAAGAACTCAAACCAGTAGACTATGACAGTCGTGCACTTTTGGTAGGTCTGAGTATTGCTACATAAAGACAAAATATTTAAAACCAGGCAAGTGCTACCCATATTCTGACTGCTATGTTACCAGTTAAGAGAAAGGCTAGAAGAAATGGTAATATAGAGCCTGATGTCATACATATTGTGGTTTAGTGAGGTAAAAAAAGTGCGGATGAAATATTTACCTTAAAACATGATTGCATAGTGAGTGGGTCCAAGCAGATGGTACTAAGTTAAATACAATTAAGAGTAACAATAGGATTTGGAGAGAAAAATTAGTAAGGATGTATTTGATTGATCTGTAACAGTGAAGATAATTATGGGATTATTTTTGACAGACATCCTTAAAATAATCAAAAATGGAGAGACATATTTGTCCAAAGTACACGGGTAAAACCTTAGAGAGATTTATAACTTGTAGTTGGTTGTGAATGAAGATCTACAGGTGTCAACATACTGAATCAGTGTATTTAAAATAATTTAAAAATTTATTCAGTTGAAAATCGCAGCTTTATTTTTAGTGATTTATATGTTATTAAGCTTCAGCCAATCAATGTGTATACGTGTATTTAATTCTGAAGGCCTTAACGTAACGATTTGTTTTATTATTTATCTGATTCTTTTAGTGGTGATGAGGCTTACAACTGTGTCTGGCTTCAGCAAAAAGCTAGAAACATCATGGAGCTTCAATTAGGAGATTTTCCAAGCAGTGAATATATACCATCATTCTGTCAGAGTCACCAGTTTGATCCTCACACTTGGATCACCCTAGGAAGTACGTATATTTCTTACCCGTACACAGTTGGTCAATCTTTTTCAAGTTACTTTTGTTTGGTTGTATATATTAAAAAAAATAACTTATAAATTGTTTCAGTTATACTTTTCGTATTTTACGTTTTTTAAAAATAAAGATTGCGGTTATTTTTTTGGCAAATCATTTGGTTTATTTTGAATTTCACGTAAAGCTACACGACAGCTATCTGCGATAGTAGCCCCTAATTTAACTATGATAGACTGAAGCAAATACCACTATCCAACATCACTCACAGTGAATTCTTGAGCTACTTTTACCAACGAAAAGTGGCGTTGACCTTTACACTACAACGCCCCATATTACTTACGCGATAAATAGATCAAACAGACAGATCAGAGATCTTTCTCTCCAAAAGTTATGACGTTGCTTTTAAATTTGATAGTAGTTTTTTGTTTATCATTGACATTCTATCATATTTTAGTTGTATTTCACTTACATTTGCTTTATCATTGTATCGGTTTGAATGAGTTTTATGTTTTAACATCTTTATCCAATGTACAAGTAAAGAATATAACAGTATCTGAATTGACTTTATTTGACAAACAAACAGGTCAAAGACCTATAGTATCTGGATACAGCCATATCTATTATTTATAACCTGTGATCAGAAAAAAAGAGGGCAATCATAGAGTAGCGCCACCAGTATACAAAGTTTCACTTAGCCAAATAGCAGGGTTTACCAGTACAGTAATAAAGTCATCGTAGCTGGAAGTTTAAGCTTGTTAAGTGGCAATTCGAGGTTCGAACCTGAAGTCATTGACCTTCATTTTCGATATTTTAGCCAATAAATTAGCATTCTTTAAATGCCACATTACAAGTTAATAAAAAAGCGTGGTATGTCTTTTCTTTTCAGTGTGTTTGTGTGTGTGAAACTTTCCAAAATCCACAGATCTTAACTAAGCATAAAAAAGTTGAATATTTTAATGAATAAATTGCTTGTTTGTTGATGTACTCTGGCGGTTTTCTGAAAAACGAAATCCAATTTTATACTTTTCTGGGGAATTACTTACCGCGGGTTCTCATTTTGTATTTAATCTTTATTAGCGTCATAAGTTTTATGCAGAACTAATGCTATCCATAGTTTTTGACTATAAGAGTAGAGAGCGAGAGGCACAACTAGTCACCTCCTCTCACTATCAAGTTCTGAACTGAAAGAGTAGAAACAAACGGTAGAGAGCAGTTAGCTAACACTAATCAACACCAAGTTTTGAACTGAAGGAGTAGAAACAAAGGGTAGAGAGCAGTTAGCTAACACCAAGCAATACTAAGTTTTGAACTGAAGGAGTAGAAACGATGGGAAGAGAGCAGTTAGTTAATACTACTAACTTCAAAGTTTTGAATTTGAAAAGTAGAAAGAGAGCGAGAGCAGCTAGTCAGTGCCGCCTCCTACCAAATTTTATGCTTCTCTTGTCTGAGCGAATAGTGAGGTGTGACCATCATCTTATGATGTATACATGTCCCTTAAGTACTTACCCTATTTATCCAGAAAGGGACTGCGAATAACGAACAGATCAATCTGATACTAAGACTAACGTTTTTGCAGCAATAAAGTAATATAAAACAAAGATATCATAATTTTGTTAAATTTTACAAACTCTATAAAAGTCATAGTAGATTAGAAATAAAAAGTGAAAGATTTATTTGTCAATTCAGTAGAGAGTAATAACTTTTTTCCCTTCAGGAATAGATGTTACCGAGACTGAATCCTGTCGGATCTCAGGAACCTACACTGGAGCGGTATCTGGTGGAGAAAGATTATGTGCTAAACTAGATGCAGACTGTGAGAACCCAGATATCTTATTTTATTCAATTAGAGATTGTAAAGACAATCTGTATTCGTACAGAGGTTAGTGTGCTATTCAACTTGGATTGTAATAACTACTAACATTTAAAGAAGATATTTCTTTGTTTGTTTGTCATGAATATTGCGCAAAGGTACTCAAAAGCTATCTCCGTTAGCCGTCCCTAATTTAGCAGTGTAAGACTAGAGGGAGACAGCTAGTCATCACCAACCACCACCAATTCTTGGGCTGCTCTTTTACCACTTAATAGTGTGATTAATCGAGACATTATAATGTTTCCACGGCTGAAATGGCGAGCATGTTTGATGCGATGGGGATTTGAACTCGCGATCCTCAGACTACGATTCGAACGCCTTAACCCACCTGACCAAGAGAAGATGAAAATACAATTGTAAAACAATTTGAAATAAAAATTACAACACATAATTAAAATCAACAATTCATATTTACACGATTTTGGATATGCACATCAACAAGTTACGTCAAAATCCAGCCGATAAAAAGAACAACAAACTGTGATATCAGAACTAAATTTCAGTATTATCTGGTATTTTATAGTTAGTGTAAATCTGTCATTTTGAGGAGGGTATGTAGAGGCCATTTTCAAAACTAAATACTCATACACTCAAATAACATCTGTATTCAGATAAGGTAATTAGAATTTACGAGACGGATATTCCTTGTATTTATTTCGATTTGTTTGTTTGTTTGTGTATTTCGTGCAAAGCTACACGTGGGCTATCTGCGCTAGCCTTCTGTAATTTAGCAGTGTAAGAGTAAAGGAAAGGCAGCTAGCCATCACCACCCATCTCCAAATATTTGGCTACTTTTTTAACAACGAATAGTGAGATTGATCAAAACATTTAACGCCTTTACGGCTGAAAAGGCGAGCGTGTTTAAAGCGATGGAGACTACTACCCGTATACAGCTGGTCAATCTTTTTAATAGTTACTTTCATTTGCTTGTAAACATTTGCGACATTGACTATAATGACGCGATGGAACACAGAATCCTTTTACTATAACGCACTCTATCTTTGTAGAAAGATAAAACTTAGTGGGGTAAAACATTTTAGCTAAAAGACAAGCTAAAATACCTGAAATAGTATTTACGAGAAATTATTGAAGTTAGTTGACTTATTGATTATAATTGTTGGTCGAGAAGTGCAAAGCTACACAATGGGCTTTCTGTGTTTACCCTATGATGATTATTAAAACTGGTTTTTAGGGTCGAAACTTCACAATGGGCTATCAGAGTTCTGCCCACCAGGAGTATCGAAAACATTTTTCTAGCGGTGTAAGTCCGACGAGATAGCGCTGTGACTTCAGGTATTGGGCAAATATTTTGAAATTATTTGAAATAAATAGTCACAGTCATAGACAAGTTTTAAAGATCCAAAATGTAACAATATTATTGCCCAAGGTTCGATTCGCTCAATGGACAAATAATAAATTGTCCGCAATGTATTTCTGAGCTGAAACAAGAAGCAACAAAGCTTCAAAGTGTAACTACTTGATAAATATAGTTAAAGTTTCATAGGCTGATTTTAGGGATTTTTAAAGCAAGTTATAAATCGATTGAAATATACTTTTTGCGTTTCATTTTATATAATATAAACAGTATTTAACGTTAATACATTGAACAAATTATTTTACTAATATGCACCATGTTAACTTCTGTTTCCATGGCCTGGCATGGCCGAGCGCGTTAAGGCGTGCACTCGTAATCCGAGGGTCGCGGGTGCGCGCCCGCGTCGCGCTAAACATGCTCGCCCTCCCAGCCGTGGGGGTGTATAATGTAACGGTCAATTCCATTATTCGTTGGTAAAAGAGTAGCCGAAGAGTTGGCGGTGGGTGGTGATGACTAGCTGCCTTCCCTCTAGTCTTACACTGCAAAATTAGGGACGGCTAGCACAGATAGCCCTCGAGTAGCTTTGTGCGAATTTCCAAAACAAACAAACCAAAACAAATCTTTTTCCATGATTATTCACTTTCTTAAAAAGTGATTTCACACTTCCAAGTAAATTCACACTCTTCATCAGATAGCGTTTTCGTGTTTTCAAGGGTGTGAAATACTGATGCGATAGCTACATCGACACAACTTGATTGTTTTTAAAACTCGTACTTCAAAAATTGAGTTTAATTATAAATTCAAACATTTGAAGACGTATTGCCTTCCGAGTTCAATGTGGTCAGGTGAATAGACCGCTCGAATAGCCCTCTAAAGATCGGAAGCTCGAATACCCATCTCACCAAACCTTACCTTCTTTTCAGCCGCGGAACGTTAAAGCCATACAAGCAATACCACTGATTGTTAATGAAAGAGTAGCCTAAGAGTTGGCGGTTGGTTGTGATAATTAACTGACTTCCCTTTAGTTTTTCACAACTAAATAATGCACGGCTAGCGCAGATAGCCAACATCTTGCTTAGTATTAAAAATATCTAAAAATATTCTTTTTCCTAGTCAGAAATTACAGCCGCTGTTAACGATTGTTTCAAATTTATGCCTCGCTATATGTGTTTTAGCAGCATAGGCGATTAATAGAAACGACTTAATCTCTTGGTGGGACAACGGTATGTTTACTGAATTACAAGGCTAAAATCCTGGGTTCGATTTCCTTGATAAACACAGCAAATATCCCAGATTGGCTTTGTTCTAAGAAACAAAATTATCCTTCTGTTACAATTCTTAAGTGCTTTGAAAATTACAGGTTTAATAATGGGTCATCTGTAAGTTTATGGACTTGCAAAAATAAAATTTGAGGCTCGATTCTCCAGGTACACAGTAAAGATAATAATTTGAGTTGCTTTACGCTAAGAGAAAATAGCAGTACGTCGTGAAACTTCGTATTAGAAACACCTCTATCAGATTACCGTGATTGACTGTGAGGGTTCCATCGTTTTTAACTTAATCATACTATTCAGCTTCTCCTGACGACTCTGGGTTACATGTATATTTTAAAAATTTATAGATTCGAAATGCTCGTTCCCTTAGCAACAGACCCAGTTGCAGTTAAAAAGATTGATTATGCAATTCTCACGTCTTGTCAAACATCGTGTAATGTTGCTGAGGAGATATAGAGTTAAGACATAATGATTCTTTTATCCAATCCTAGTTCAAATCTGCTGACATTTGACTCGTGATCTTTATCACCAACAAATTCAAATTCTTACAGTGCTTGGTTTGTGATGTTTTTTCTAGAATTTCTTTGGTATTGGAAAATTATCTCGAGAATCTGCTACTTGTACTACATTCTCTGCCCAGATTTACCCAACAAGAACCTCGGGCAATCTCAACTATAAGAAGAAAACACTCGACGTGGTAGTGGTCATGTGTTTCTTCAACATCTTGATATTCGTAATGGAAATGTCTCTTATTACACAAACTTCCAATTTTGTTGGACTTGAATTTGATAAGTTGTGTCATTTTGTCTGCTAACACACTCACGCTAGAAATATACTTTTTCGCAATGCTCATCAAGAATTTCTTAATCTAAATAAGAAGTTGAATAGTAAGGAAAATGTTTCTTATTTTGTATTCATTTTGTAGTTTGTACCGATGCAAATAAAAACGTTTCAAGTAAAGTAGTAAATGGACCTAAAAACTTTCATTTTCCGATCTTGGAATGGATTAACTAAATACTTCATTGTATATGTAATCTTTCATTTTCCTATCTTTTGACATTGCTGAAAGAGCTTCATCAACTTCTTTGACTTGTTATTTAAGGATACTGACAAACCCCTGGCTGCGAAATAATGTATACATTTTTGACACTTTTCACGAGTGTAACAAATGAAACGTAAGCGCTCTCTGAAATGGCAAAAAGCAATATTGGTTCTCAGGTAATTTTACTGCTTAATAAATAATGCGATTTAAACTACGAAACTTACGATACACAAAAATACTCTTGAGTTTATACTAAACAAATTGTTTTGTTCCACTTCTTATTCTTCCTATTTCTCGTTCTTTACTTATCATATCCATGAACATTTTAATACTATGTTAGAAAACCATAAGGTTCTAACAGTTGGAATAGTGTTAAAACAAGTTAATGTCCAGTTCAATCTTCCATTTGTACAAAGCCATTAGACAAAAATACATCCTAGATACTGGCTCCAGATGTATCAATGCATCAAATAAAGAAAAAGGTTGTTCTGTATGGCTAATTTTGACTGTAAAATATAAAATTACCGAAACATTTGATTCTTCACATACTACATAATTACTGCTTTCGTTCCTTGTGTAGCTTTGCGCGAAATTCAAACTAAACATAACCACAATTTCCTAGAACACGTTGGTTGGTTTGGTGTTTTATAGCACAAAGTAGCTAGGCTATCTGCGTCAGGCCTATAGGTTAATCAGACCAGTGTAGTTCATGCTTTGGCAGAAGGTACTGGTGTCTAATTGTCATTCCTTTAGTCTGTCAGTTCAAAACTAAGAACGGCTATTGCAGACAGAACTTTCAGTGGCTTTTCTTACACATAGACACGTTTCCTTCGTGTTTGTTTATTTATGGTCAAGCACAAAGCCATACAAAGGGTTATCTGTATTCTGCCCCTCATTGGTCTCTAAACCCTGTTTCTAGCATTGCAAATCCACCAAAATACGTCTTTGCTACTGGGGGCGAATACTTTAATAATTGATCTTTTGTTAAGCTTACGCTGCTAAAACCGGGTATCGACACCCGTGATGAGTACAGACATAGCCTGTTGTGTAGTTTTGTGTGTAACAAAATCTAAACTTTGTGTTTTATTTCTATTTCCTGAAAACTAATATTTTAGACACTAGTATCTTCGAAATTTACATTAAGATACAGTGCTTCAAAAAGTACTAAAAGGTATTTATCTGTTTTTATGATGAGTGAGGTACTTTTTGAAAGGTCGTAACAGTAGTCTCAAAGCCTGAGGATGAGATATTTATACTATGCTAAAACTTTTTCATCATCGTTGCTTATACTAAGAATTTATCATCAATGTTGCTTATGCTAAGTAATTATATATGTGTATATATATTCGTTTTTTTTTCTGACATACTGAAAGCAAAAAATTAAACAACTCATCAAAAGTTTTATTTTGTAGAGCGAGAGTACCGTTGTCTTGGTAACTGGGAGGAAAATGGAATTCTGTACACTTACGTTCAGCGACAGGACATACCTGGCTTTCAATGTCTTGTAAGTTAACGTTGGGTCTTTGAGGTTTGTTTGTTTGTTTGTTTTGAATTTCGCTCAAAGCTACTCGAGGACTATCTGCGCTAACTGTTTCTAATTTAGCAGTGTAAAGCTAGAGGAAAGGTAGCTAGTCATCACCACCCACCGCCAACTCCTAGGCTACTTATTTACCAGAGAATAGTGGGATTAACCGTTACATTATAACCCCCGCAGCTGAAAGGGTGAGCACGTTTGGTGCGACCGAGATACGAACCCGCGACCCTCAGATTACGAGTCAAACGTCTTAACTCACCTGGCCATGGCGGGATGGCCATCAAGGTATGCATATTTTTATAAAGACGTTCCTCTAGCTTACGCACGGTATTGGTATTAAAATAATTCAGTAAGGTCAGTAAAATTCTCCAAATTAACAATACGTTTTATTAGAGAAACAAACTGTCATAATATCATTGTTATTTTTACTTTCTATAAAATATTAAATGTCTGCCTGCATGTTGAACATCTTACTAGATGTGAGGCTTTAAGCATTACATGCTGTTGAAACTAAAAGGTCTGACAAATGGTTTTGGTCAACGGCCAGGTGATTAAATCACTCGACTTGTAATCTGAGGGTCGCGCGTTTGAATCCCCGTAACACAAAAACTACTCTCCCTTTCAGCCATGGAGGTGATATCACATGAGGGTCAATCCCACTGTTCGATGGAAAAAGAGTAGCTCAAGAGATGGTGGTTGGCGGTGATGATTAGCTCCTTCTCTCTCGTCTTACACTGCTAAATTGGGGACTGCTAGCGCAGATAGCGCTCATGCAGCTTTGCGCAAAATTAAAAAAACAAACAAGAGTTTATGTATGCAAAAACGGCTCGTTTGGGTTGAAAAATTATTTTGTCTTTTTACCACGTGACGATCGAAACGTTGTTCGCTCCTCTACGTAAAAAAAATAGAATCCTTAAACCCAAACGAGACGTTTTTACATATATATTCTTCTCTACATGTGGGTTTTCTCAACATCGCTGAAACAAGAGTTTAGTCAAACTGCCATCTGTCGACATAATATGTTATATATTGTAAAGTGCTATTTTAGTAGTAATTATTCCTTAGTTTTACGTTAATCTGTGTTTTGAAAAAGGGATTGGTAGAGCACTTTAATACATTTTTATCCGTGCTTTTGTTCTTAGATAACTTACCATGTTAGTAGTATGTTAAAAAATGATTATACGTCTTTATATTATTTTGTGACTACTTGCGTATAAATTCATGTGTGTTTTTCTTATAGCAAAGCCACATCGGACTATCTGCTGAGCCCACCGAGGGTAATCGAATCTCTGATTTTAGCGTTGTAAATCCATAGACTTACCATTGTACTAGCGGGGGGCACGTACGGATGTTATTAATTCTTCGAAATAGTAGTATGCAATATAATAAATTAAAATTATTAAATTCAGTTTAATGTAAACAAAAATACTTAATTATTTTTTTGCAAATCTTAATGTTTTACTTAAATTTTATTTGCGAACAAAACAAGTCCTAAAGTGTGAAGAAACACTCATACGTTATTGTAACAAACTACGAATTTATATTTTATTAGTCTGGTAAATTGACAAGGAATGAAACGGAAGTCTCAATAAGGGATACAGGACAGAATTGTCTTCGTGGATATGAACTTTTCTCCTATGATGTAAAAGTCACCCGGAATAGTAAGTCCACGTATCTTTTGCAGAAATTAACAAAAACCTAAAATTATTATAGGTTCAACGTTACACTTAGACTTATTTTCCATGGAACTCGCTACCTTTGTCAGATCAACGTTGAACTCAAACTACCTAAGTTTCTATGATATTACGTCATGAAAATTGAGTATTTCTATATGTTGAACGTTTCGTTAATTGCCACTGTTTACATTTCTGTGAAATTTATTCATGAAAATTTGATATATATATATATAGGTAGGACCAAAGTCACGCTGAATTTACTAGGCATCTTCTAACATTACACTAATGGAACAAGATATTGTAAGTCTAACACCATCTTCAGTTTCTAGGTGTCTATAACATTAAATCGTGAAAACAAAGTTCTAAGTGATCCATAATTATGTAACCATATGCTGAAGTAATGTATAACACCACAATGCGATTAACACGTTTCAAAGTACATGTTTAAGAGGAAGAAGTTAATCTTATTATGCACCTACGATCCCGAAGCGCAATTGGGCGCGAAATCTGGAGTCACTGGGTCCACAGTTTGAGACGTTTACTATTAAGTCACGGCCGGCTAAAAGAACTTGCAAAGAATGATTTCAGTAATCTTTACATTTTACTGAAGATCATGTAATATTCTATGAAGTTAGAAGTTTTGTGTTTTTTGTCTGCGGATTTAAAGTTGAATTAGGTTTGGCCTTTTGCTAATAACCCTACCCGACGACTGGAGTATTGTTTTCATTCCTCTGTGTGTATCCACAGCATAACTCGAAAAAATTAACATCATTATAAAAACAAAACAAGCAAATTAACAAAATCTTATTTTGATCAAATTGGGTAGAAATGTTGAGTGTTCGCATGAACCAGGTGATAAAGTTCTGATGAGTGTAGCTAAAAGGTCAAGGTCACACTAAATATTAACAACGTAATTTAAAAACTTTGGCCTGATCTTGTTCGAGCTTGATATAATGTTTAGGTATCCCTCAAGGTCCAAGCAAATAAATTTGGATCAATGTAGGTTGAATGTCAAGGTCATACTGATGGTCAATTACCGTCTTTATAATAAAATAAGTTAGAAAACTGGGATTGTCAAAACCATTTAAACACGAGATTACATTAAGATAAAATAAATATTCTCCCTTATATTTCTGAAGGCGAGGAGATGTTTGGTGTATTTTTAAGGATGGGGACAACAAGAGCCAAAAATACTGTGTGGCATAGGTTTCACTCTCGAAATGGACTTTTGGACTGTATATTAAAATTAGATAACAGTTTTCAAATAAAATCAATAATGTAATTTTTATAGTAAATTAAAATACAAAGCCCCCAGTGGCTCAGCGGTATGTCTGCGGACTTACACGCTAAAATCCGGGTTTCGATACCCATGGTGAGCAGAGCACAGATAGCCCATCGTGTAGCTTTGTGCTTAATTCAAAAAAACAAAACAATAAAATACGAAAGCAAGATGCAGATTAATAAACTTTTTACAGTCTTGTAGCAACTACTAAAACCAAAATCATGTTGAATAACCAACCATTTAATTAAGCAAGTAACATTAAAACAAGGTTTAAGAAGATCTATAGTTAAACACTTTCCACTGGGGTTAAGCATTCTGTTATTGGCGATGTGTCCTTTAGACTGTGTGCCCTCTCTTCGGTTAGCAGCTCGAAACAGGAATGGCTATACCTGGAATTTTTTATATTTGACCGTTGTTTTCAAAACAATATATTAAATATTAGCTATAGTACAGGTGAGTTATCACTGTGGATTCAAATGACTATTAAACGGGAAAAGGTTCAGTTTCTGAAAATATCCATTCAATTACAAAACATTACAAACAATGCAAGAATTATAAACACAAAAAACAATAATTAATTGAAAATTTGAAAATGATTTCTCAATTTCTTGTTTTCATATGTTATACCTAACAATCTTGAACATTCAATGCACACTGTTTGTTTTTTGAAGTTATATCTTTACGGGGTATTTTAAAACCTAAAGTAGAAATAAATATGCTTGATTGAATACCCTTTAGAACCTTGTCTTATGATGAAAATTAACAAAGTTTTATTTTTACAAGTGATTCAGCTTTTATCGGCTTACAATTTTCTTTACACCTGTTTTCTTTTTTTCTCAGCCACATGCTCACGAAACTCCCTAGCATCAGATTTGCCAACAAGACTGTTATGGAGACCATACACTAACACATCATCAAAACAGTTATTAACTGTTGCTCCATCCTTAATGCCTACTACATGGCTATGGAATTCTCCTCTAAATTATCCAACACAATCTGATGTGCAGGATTCACCCTATGAAAGAAGCAGATCATATGTAACTCAGCGACACCACAATAACCTGCCACACAAATTTCGACCAGCATGGAGACCAACTTACGTAAACAGTCCACCTCTTGCCTATCCAGCACACAAACCTCAACTAACTAGACCGCCATGGAGACCAACTTCCGTAAGCAGTCCACCTCTTGCCGATCCAGCACACAAACCTCAATCAACTAGACCACCATGGAGACCAACTTATGTAAACGGTCCTCATAATGCCGATCCAGCGTACAGATCTCAACCATCTAGACGACCATGGAGACCAACTTATATAAACAATCCAATTCATGCCGATCCAGCGTACAGACCTCAATCAGTTGACCTACAATGGAGACCAACTTATGTAAACAGTCCACCTCATACTGATCCCGCATACAGACTTCAACCATCTAGACCACCACTAAGACCAACTTATTTAAATATTCTACCTCGTGCTGATCAAGCATATAGACCTCAGCCATCTGTACCACCGTGGAGGCCAGCTCGTGTTACACAACCATATGAAAAGGAAGAACCAATAAAGCAAACAAGGCAACATTGGAAACCGTCTATAGTTGGTCACCAACAACCACCAAATCGTCTATCACCAAATAATCAACGGACTAAGATCTCCTACCAGTACCCAGGGAGGCCTTTCAGTTTTACTACTCCTTCTTGGAGACCAATTACAGGTAAGAAAACGTTATGATAAAAAGCAAAAAAACTTATATTCTTGTAAATATGCAGATATTTAAGATGAGCAATTTTCTCAATAAATACAATTCTCAACTTATACGTGGACTTTTTCTTTAATTTTATGTTAAACATAAGCGCCTTGACGTTGACTTTAATTAAACCAACCTATGAATATTTACTGAGTCGTTTTGTAAGAGGATATTATTTTTAAATTTAAAGTCCAAAGCAGAAGAAAGGTTATGAGTTAAGTCATCTATTTATCTAAAATTAAAATTAAAATGTATTCAAAAGCCAAATATAACATTTAAACTCTCTCTTCTCGGAGTTGTACACAAGGTACATATCTCTGTAAACATCTCTACTTCTTATTCAATTTGAGTTTTAGACTTATGCATGGATATCTCATGCTTTGTTTACTTTTTTGGTAGAGTGTGTTTTAAAATAATAAGCTAAGAAAATAGTTTGAAATTCTAAATGTTTGATCTTGAGTTTATTCGTTTTTGTCTCAATCTCACCTAATCATTCTAAACGTTTTTATAATGTATTCAGATTCCCAACATTAGATACAACTTCACAGTTTTTCAATTTTTTTTTAACTTTTATTAGATTTTACTGAATTAAATAGTTTCTTTCATACTTTAGGTCGACCCAGATCAGGAAGAAAGAATCACAGCGTATCAGTTGTTTCAATCTCTTACCTTCTACAAACGTTATGTGTGATATACCTTGTAATATTTGGACGCTATGTTGAATTATTATGAAATGCTAACTCAGAAAGTGAACGTAATGAGGAAACTGTGGTTAGTTTTTACTATTTTGATTTTTCCTTTCTTTTATTGACAATTCAAAGAACTATTGGGGATTGGACCATAAAAAATAAAAATAAAGACAATAGTATTGAGATGAACAGATTCTGGAGTAAAAAGTATCTACATTTTACACAATGAAATTAGTATAAAAGAGAAATTAGGCCAATCTTTGTGATGACAAGAACACGGAAGCTACATTACATATATTAACACATGAAACTGAATAAGAGCTCATTAAAAAAATAAATTACCTAAAAAAATACGTCAAAGTGTACAACAAGACTTCCAGTTTTCAATATTTTAAGAAAACAGTGAGACTTCATTATTATAATCAAAGTTTGTTTATCTTAAATATGAACCTTTAAACAAAATATTTATGCTCCTAGCGTTTTAAACATTATACTAAGTCCAATTTCAGTAAAAATCCGATTTAGTTTCAATTTTATATAGCCAAACGTAGCCGTCGACAATCAATATTATTAACCGATAAATTATCATGACGTTCGCAAGTCTCTTTCATTTATAACCTTTCAATATATTTAAACTGTTTCTTTGTGTGAAATTAGTTAGTTTCTTGTCAAAGAAGAATACATGAACTCCTTGTACTAACTATTGGTTTAGTCTCCGAGACATGTTTAGTGCCTGTTTACTTTACACAACATTAGTCCAATTGAGTAAGTGTAACTGGCTTGGTTTTTTTCTTAGCCTGTTTCGAACATAGGCCATGAACTAAGGCATACCTTGAAAAAAATGTACATTTGTACATGATCAGGTGGTTTGGGCATTCGATTTGTAAACTGAGGGTTGCGGTTTCGAATCCCCATCATTCCAAATGTGCTCCCCCTTTTAGCTGTGAAAACGTTACAATGTTTCGGCCAATCCCACTATTCGTTGATAAAAGAGTAGCCCAAGAATTGGCGGTGAGTGGTGATAGCTAGCTGCCTTAACTCTCTTTTCACACTACTAAATTATGGATGGCTAGCGCAGACAACCCTGGTGTAGCTATGCGTAAAATTCAAAACAAACAAACAAAAATATATGAAATTACATTATCCACAGTTAAATATAAGTATTTTTTGCATTAAATACCCAATAGAATTGAAGTAATTCATATACTATATTATGCACGGTGTTTTATTATCCTCTGCAACAGCAGTAATAAAAACAATATTTGTCAACACATTATATAGTAGTACAACATCAATTGTGATCTTTGTTTTATACACAAGCGAAGTAAACACGATCTTGGGTCGGAAAGGGTCAGGATAAATATATATACTTTAGGTTTATAGGTGAGGTAAAGTAACATTAATGTCTTTAATACATCTCTTTGAAAATTAAAAACTCCTGATTTCGACTTTTATAGAAAGAAGCAAGATGTAGACGTTGTCATCCAGGTTTTATGGAATAAAGCGAAGTAAATCTATATTTTACTTTACCTACCTAGGTTAGACTTTTATCATCCAATACCTTGTTACTAACAGCGACAGATAAAAATGTGAAAAATGAAATATTAATCATTTAAACATGTAAGTAACTTCAATTAATGGTAGAGAACAGAATTCCAAAGTCATTAAACAATAGAATCTCACTGTTGTGAACGTCTTTAGTAAAGAATCAAAGATGTAAGGAGATTGAAGATTTGTTGTTTTTGTAATGGTGGTACTTACGTATCACAGACTGTCACAAATCGCTGTTGACAAACGCTGACTGTACCTCCTGTCATCGCTCCTCTGTCATTATGTCAATTCTATCCAATTACGCCTCCAAGAACTTGTCGTTCTGTGGAAATGCACGTGCTGCACCCTCTGTCCAGCGCCAGCTCTGCATAAACGAGTACCAATGTACTAAGAACTGATTAACATATTATTACATATTGCTGGTTTGTGATCCAACGATTGTCATTTTGATTAGTTTCTACTACATAAAATACTAAACCAATACTCAACCAGGATGTTGTTAAAATATCCTAGACATAAGGAGCCACACACACTCTATGTAAAAGTGAGACAATTTTGAGTATAGTTAGTTACAGATAACTGGTCAGAATTGAAGTTTCTATTAAATATGGCCCGGTATGGCCAGGTGATTAATGCATTCGACTCGCAATCCGAGGGTCGCGGGTTCGATTCCCTGTCACATCAAACATGCTTGCCCTTTCAACCCTGGGGGCGTTATAATGTTTCGCTCAAGCACACTATTTATTGGTAAAAAAAGTAAACCAAGAATTGGAGGTGAGTGGTGATGACTAGCTGCTCTTCCCTCTAGTTTTACACTGCTATATTAGAGACGACTAGCGCAGATAGCCCTCGAGTACCTTTGCGCGAAATTTAAAACAAACCAAACCAATCTCAACTAATGAAGTATATGTAACAAAATATTATAAATAAGTTATGCCAGTCTCTTAGTTTAAAGTTGTATACAAAATTAAGAAGTTCATGATTTATATTTTTAAAAATCTTAACGAGAAAACAATTCCGTCTAATCTTCATTATGTACTTTTCTGTTAATCGTATAATAGCGTAAGTTCGATGATGTGTTTGTATTGTTAGTTGGTATTAGTTTCAAACCATTATTTACATGTATTGTGACCTGAAGGAAAATGCGTAATACATTGAATCAATTGTTAAAGCTGCAGGTATTTCATTGTGCACAATAAAAATTGAACAGTTTGTGTGTGTATTTAGAATAAAATTTGTTATACATGATGATTCACAATTATCTTTATTATTTTAAAATACAATTATGAAATAACGTGTCTTTTCTTATAGCACAGCGAAACAGGGTTATCTGCTGACTTCACTGAGGGTAATCGAACCCCTAATTTTAGCGTTGTAAATCTTTAGACTTAAAGCTGTACCAGCAGGGAATTGTATTAAATAGCCAAAAAAATACAACATGCAGTTTTCAGTATCTTTTGTTCAACTGAAACAGTTTTTATCGTAATCGTTTTTCCCAATTCATTGGTAATGTTACCCAGTAAAATTGCAACTGCGCGTCTTTTGGCTTGCAGATACCAAATTAGCGACTTTGATACAGTGTAATTACAGAAAAGAAAAGACGTATAGGGATATGTTAAAGATATCGCATATCGTACAACTATAACAAATGTCACGGTGCTGAGGACCAACATATTGAATGTCACGATAATTTATATCTCAGTACTATGAAATATTACATTATAATCCTTGAATACCATTTGTTTTCTTCTTACTTATTACAATAAATTAAAAGTACTAAAGGTATGTGTAAAGTATTATTTTGTCACACATATACGAGTGTTGCTTAATCAGTTGCAATTGTTATTGTTTCCTATATTATTTACGTGCAGAAATGATTCGAAAAATGTGAACGAAAAGTGTGAGTGAAGTGTTCAATACATGCTATAGTCCAAAAGATTTACTCGTGCATGGAAAATGTTTGCTTGTAAAACTCAATAATAAGTAAGAAAGAATCAATGATAGCGTTCCCTCTTAGAACTTTCAAATATTTATTGTTAAAATATTCCGATTCGTATGCTGTTTGAACTCTTTGCTGTTTCTTATTGCACACCAGCATGACCTATGGACAATTTTTGTTTCCGTTACTTGCTTTTTAGACATCTTTTTGCGTTATAAAAATATTGTGAATTTTTGCACTTCTATTAGCTTTCAGAACTTTGTCTTAACAAGACAATTGAATTATTGGTGACCTTGAGAACTTATAAAGCTAAAATTCTGAGTTTGATACCCTAGACCATTGTGTAACTTCTTTGACAACAAACAAAGCATAGGATTTTTTGTTTTCTTTAATTTTCTATTGATAATATAATTTGATGTGAATACTCAAGTGTCCATTGTGTTATCCGATTCCACAAATATTTGAAAATCAAAGGTAATTCTAATTTGATCCAAGTCAGCTTTCCCACTAATAACAACATGATAATAATAGGTAAAAAAACGTTACTGAAGATAGAATGTTTTGAAACTACAATGTACGGTAAACAAAATGATCTCATTAAAAACATAACGCTGATTATTAGCCACAATTTATGAAGTTTAAGGCCACAGCCAAAACCCTATATGTTGTCCCGCGAACTTTAAATAAATAGTTTTATTTAAAATAGATAAATGACTTATGACGAGAAAACCCACTTGCAGAGAAATATACATGTAAAAACCGCTGGTTTGGGTTGAGAAAATAAAAACATATTTAGAAGACCTTGCCAGGAGACTTGTGATACTTTCCACAGAAAACAAAACCAAGAAAACAAACAACAGAAAGAAGACAACTTCGACCATTTTACATTTTATTGACATCCAACAGCCACACTTCCCAGAAAAAATTAAAAATTTATATTTTCCAGAAACACCTAAAGACAACATCTTGAACGATTTTTTCAAAAAATTTTTTCACAAAACCACCAACATAATTTTACAAAACACAAAGCTGAAAAATATTCTTTCAAAAAGAGACATTAATTCCATTATAAACCTAAAACAGGACAAAAACATAAAAAAATTCAAAAGCAGATAAATGAAACTCTGTAGTCATAATAAACACAAATGAATAATCCAAAAAATAAAGAACATTCTGTCAGACACAAATAAATTTGAATCAATACACACAAAACGCAACTGGACAAAATACTATAAAAATGAAAAAAAGTCAACACAATTTCACAAACACTTTATTCTTACCTACGTAAAACCAACTCACGCACATCACAAATATACGGCATCCCCAAATCTCATAAACTAGATTGTCCATTATGACCAATAATGTCCACATATGAATCGTTTAATTACAATCTTGGTAAATACATAGCATGGGCATTCTCCAAATATATAACATCAGCCAGCTCATTCATCAAAGACTCTTTTAATTTCAAGTCTAATCTTAATCAACTTAATCTTAATGCCTTAATAGCCAGTTTCGATGTTATATCCCTGTTTACAGAAGTTCCAACCACTGAAGCCTGCAAAATAGCCTTAGAAACCTATGTCCGAGACCCTTACCCATCAATAGACATTACCAGCAACTAATTAGTAACCCTCAAAGTTTTCATCACAATGAAGACAAACTTCATGTTCAACAACCATAACTATACAGAAAGAAATGGCCAAAGCATGGACAACCCAGTATCACCATTTCTAGCCAATATTTTTATGACACAAGTTAAAACACAAGCAATTAACACAGCATTACATCTACTACTATACTAGAACAATGTATAATGCTAAAACGACTTCTAAAAGTTTCACAAAGTTATCAAATTTCAGGTGCTTCAATGTTATTAAGCATATAATTCTTCAATAATAAAAGCCTTAAACTGAATCATTAACCATATTTATACTCGTAAGAAGTATTTGCATGTGTTGATAGATTTAACAGTCATCTCAGAAGTAAAAGGGATAACATGTTTAGTACCTACATACCTGTTCACAAAATATTTTTAACGACAAAAAAACAACAACTAATAAAAAAGGATTTGAGTTTAATACAAGTTTTCACCTGCATACATGAATCAATGGCTGATTTTATGAGGTACTTGACTAAAGATTCCTAAACCACAAAACCAAAACTCGCTGTTTAGTTATGACTGTATTTGAATGTTAAGATATTAACTAAATAAATCCTGTATAGATTGAACACGTGTAGATTAGGATTACAAAAATTAAATATGGGAAACATTAACTGGGAAAATAACGGACAGTGAATTCTTCACAGAATGACCGGTCGTCTACTGCCCTTTTTTTTTAAATCCTCCAGCAAAAACACCCAGATAACAATAGGTAAAAGGAACTTCACAGCAGACAAATTATCTGTTACATCTGATGTCATCTGGCAAGTAATCATATCTAGTTTGTACATAAAATGACATTGTTAGAAAACACAAATCTGAGAATATATTATTGTGATTTCTATTGCTTGCTAGTTATAAGGTCTAGCGAATAAACACTACGTTTAGAAACTATTAACATTACGTCAGTACCTAGCTTAATCAGTGATGTACACTATATGTCAAAGTAAAAGTTTATGTGTGAGATTATATTACAAATTTCAGCAAGTAAGACACACAATATCGTGTTTTTTGTATCAAAATAATTAACTCGGAAGTTCTTCTTGAATACAACTTGTCTTATAAGAATTTAGGGATAGTATGGTCAAATGGTATCAATTCTCTAGAAGATTAGTGTTTTTAACTGTTCATTTCATCATAATATTTCCATTAAACAAAACTCATTAGCTAAATTATTTTATTCCACTTTTCCAACAGTGTTTGTAATGTAAAAAGATCATTATTATTTGATAATCTAAATTCTAGCTTAACGCACTGCATTATCGTTTATCTTACGATGCGTGATAAAACCATATTGTCATCCATTATAGTAATTCATACACTTTTACGAAAGTAGTGGTTATGTGTCTTAAAAGTTCATAAAGCAGTCTTATATTTATTTTTGAAAATCTAACAGTTTCGCTGAGTAACGTTACGAGCAGAAGAGCAGGAAATATTTAGAAAACTTTTTCTTTTAATTACGTCCAGAATATTTCTGTTTATTCTAAAATAAAGATTGTAAAAATATTACTGCTGTTCCTTCTTCATGCGTTTAATAGAACCACGTGTATGTGCTCTAAAATAACACCTAGTTACTTAAAGTGACTTGTATTTCTTTTGTTGCAGCGATTTGGTTGTTGACTTGAAAACATATTTATGATGACAAAATAAAAATGTATTCTAAAGACCTTGGGTATGGTATTAAAAGTTGACTTAAAATAAAGTTTTGATACCCTTACCAGCCGACTGTAGAGTACATTTTGACTTCAGATCTGGTGTTACATACGTTGACGTTAAACAAATAACTAAACACTAAGATTCGTTTAATGCCTTCAACTGAACAAATAAATCTCTACCTGTGAAAAGAAAACATCACACAAATTTTATTTGGCTCTTAGTTTTTAATAAAACTCTTTCACCAACTGCTTTAACTTCTTAAGAAACGGTCCTACATTTTAATTTGAAAATCTCTCTATTTCTTGTTTTAGGAAGAAAATTTATGTAAAATTTCACTGATATGTTTCCCCCGATATTCTTGTCATGTTGTTCACTACGATTACATGAAAAAACGACTTTCCATTTATCACTGATAGTACATAAAAATCCTATTACAAACACACTAAATAAATCGTCTGATGGGTGATTAATATTCTAAAATAATATCCTCATTACAGTATATTATATACGCTAGAACAACAATAAACACAACCACACAAAAGCACCTGAAACTGTTATGTTTATTTCTTACCTTTAATAGTACTTACTTTTCGGCTTATATTCAGTTGTAGAGGCTTTAGCAGCAAACCAAGTTTATTTTCAAATAGAAAAACGTGGCTTTACCTGATTTTTTACCATCTTACACTCATTTGAAATAATTTAAAATCTCATTTTGCTGTAAAAATATAATCATTAACAAAATTTTTTTTTTTATCTATTGTTTCATTTGCAAGACTAAAAGTTTTCAAACTTCTGGTTACATACTTTTTGCAAATATGTATATATTTTTTAATATTCTGTTGCAGACTTTAACTGACAATAAGCCAAAAGTAAACATTACAAACCTGTCACAATAGATTCTAGAAATAGTATTTAAAATAACTTATTATTTCTAGAATAGCATTTAAACGGCATGTGTGAATTCAGTCTTGATGAATTTGGAATCTCATCCTGAGTTGCTTTCAAAAGTGTCATGAGTGTCAAAAGTATAATAATGGTTGAAGCCTTTATCTCTTCGAGCTATTAAAACAAACAAAAAAAATCATAGAATTAGAAAATACCGGTCTATAACGAAACCTAACGTAAAAAATACAAAATCTTATTTATATCTCTCAGTAGCGAAATGATAAAGTTTTACAACAAAGATACTCGAGAAGTTGAGTTACGATATATTACGGGAAAACTGAAACCAATGAAAGTACAACAAGACATTTTATATATTCTATTAGAATAAATATAGAATTAAAATATATTTTATTATATAAATGCTTTTGGGAGTAAAATTAATTTTATCTTGAATATATTCTGGATGTTGTTCCAGCTTTATTGAACTCTAAAGCATAACCTCCATTTTCATAGAGTGATTTTCCAAACAATCAAAAACAAGACCCGGCGGTGAATGAATCAAAATACACTGACGTACTAGCCCCTCAGTAGCTCAGCAGCATGTCTGCGGATTTACAACGCTAAAAACCGGGTTTCGATACCCGTGGTTGGCAGAGCACAGATAGCCCATTGTACAGTTTTGTGCTTAATTCAAAACAACAACAACAATAACTGAAGTACAAATTAACAGGTAAAAGGATGTGAAAAAATCAGAGTTACTTGCATGCTGCTAATGTTGTAATTCTAAAAAAAAAATCAAACAAAAATGACTAAAATATAAATTTATTTTGATAAATTTGGTATAAACTTCATAGAGGTGTAATTACTAGGGTTAACAAGTATGCTAATTTACAAATACTAAATTTATTTTACACAAAAAATATACACATACGTATGTGACTGTTGTCAAGTCTTAAATTAAGACCAAAATAATCCCCAGCATGGGCAACCTTAGAATAAAACAATTCCAAAGAACCCAATGATCTCAAGGAAATTAAGTCGCAATAAGCGAATCAGATAATTCTGGTTTAAGACCGATCGTTTTACCATAAGAAGAAGTCTATACACATAGGAGGTACTATTGAAACACAGTTTTGACAAACATACTTCCTGTACGCTAAAACCCAAACAAGATCCTAAGGATTAAGTACATTTAAGCTCAACAAACTACAGTTATAAAAAAGTACATGCCAAATGTAGCTTTCAGTCTAAAACAAACGCCCTGAAATTACGTACTTTGGCGGCTAACTGACTCGCTTAAAAAGATTATTCTCACGACTGTGAATTGAATATGTAGAAAAGTAATAAACATAACCATCAGAAACAAAATTAATCATCTAATAGCTGTCGTATCAGAGCAACTATTATTTTCTACAGCTTTTCATTAATAACAGAAACATCTGAAACTCTTACATGCTTATTTTTTATGTTAATCTGTTTTCTTCTTCACTGGTAGGTATTAGGAAATTTAGAAAATAAGAAGTGTTTCTCACCTGAGTTGTCAAATAACGGAGCATCTCTTCGTTTTTTTGAAAATGTAAAGCAAGAAAGACTTTAAGGTGTAAAATAACGTCCTCCTTTGTATGGGTCACTTGAAGATTTTTAAAAACAACGACTGTAATACTGCCACGAGGAGAGCGTCGAAAAGGCCCGAACTGAATATTTTGGTAGTAAGTTTCAAAAATGATTGAGCTCATTTAAACCTATTTTTCTGTTAGCTTTTTTTTTGGTACTAAGTCTCGGGAGTGACTTGAATCCTTCCTTCTGCAAGATCTTCTTATTGCGACCTGTTAAATTTTTACTGATATTTTTGCATTAGTTTTTCTTTCCTCTCGCCATGGTAGCAGCCTTTTTTGTTGGATTAATGTATGTGGCTCGTTTCTCTTTCTAATCTTATCTGGGTTCTTGCAGTCATGCTCTCTTTAGTGGGACAAAAACTTTTAAAGGTTATCACTATAAGATTTTCTCCTTTCCTCCAGTTTTGTACCTGGAAAAGCATTTTCTAAAACCACAGTGAGTACAATTTTAAGTCTCCACACTTTTTAAAAGAACTGAGATTTTTTTTTTTCATCTCAGAGCACACGAAATGTGTAAGACTTTGACAGTAACAGCGTTTGTCCTTACATAGCAGACTCACATTTTATGTCACTACTTGTGATTAAGAACTGTTTTATTTTACACAAACTCCTCGAGTCAGATATGTAGATGATTATATTGTAGTTGGGATCTATATAGAGAGAATCTACATAGTTCACTTTTATGTTCTTTTTTTAATCTGGTTTGATTCATTTTCAAGTTCATCATTTAACTTGATTGTATGCTCACATATGCATCAGCAAGTGATATAAGGGCAAGTTGATGCTTGGCAAATTATAAAGCGTGCCATAGAATATAGCTATTAATATGTTGATAGCTCGTTAGTAGAGTTACAAAATACTTATTGTTACTTTCAAGGTTATAATTAAAACTAAGAAAAAACACTTTTAGCCAAGGTAGCGTCATGTGTATTTGGGTTTGTAAAAGGTGAAGATAAAAGAGTTTTTAGTTAGTCAGAAAGACAGATTGAAAACTTTGTAATTTTGTGAAAAATTTGTTTTTATATAGTTTGCAGTACGTTTAAGACTTTAATCTATATTGCACATCCACCCTATTCCTACTCTAAGTACTGAAACATTTATAATAGCCCCCCAGTGGCTCAGCGGTATGTCTGCGGACTTACACGCTAAAATCCGGGTTTCGATACCCGTGGTGGGCAGAGCACAGATAGCCCATTGTGTAGCTTTGTGCTTAATTCTAAACAACTTAACAACATTTATAATAATTTAAACAATTTTGATTCAAACTGACGTCTTGAAGATCCTGATCTTTTACCTGTAAAGTAGGGATTTCTGTAAAGTTAAGTGCTCAAGGGAGTTTATGGTTGATAGTTGTGAGTGTTTGTATAGTGTTGAAAGACTGTGTGTATTTATTCCATGTTTCAGGTTTTTCTGTAAGTGTGGTGATTTTTTATAATAACGAGCTACGTGTTTCGGTTACTAAAAGTATTTGTTTAATTATTCTATTTCTGATGTTTTTCAGTCAGTTTACTTTATGTAAGTAAAACCCAGGTGTGTAAATGGGGATGCGAAGTGCTATTATGGTTGTTTTCTACTGTAGTGTTTTGAATATTTCCAACAGACAGTTTGACACATTGCGGGTTACCATATTCAAGTACTTATCTAATATACATTTTTTAAGTTAACATAACTTAGTAAGCGTTGCATCTTGTAACCGCCATTTTTGCAAAAGGAGTTTTGTTTCTGTATATATTTCGTGGAAATAAGTATTCTACGTCAATTTCCTGCCAGATGTATCGATACCAAAAAAATTTAACTGTTTTGCTAAACTTGATCTGGGCATTATATAGTTGGGGACTCACGTTGAGAATATCCTGCTGGATGTTGCTCTACTGATTTTGTTATCTGTTGTGTGTTAACTTGGTTAGTCACTACAATTGGTTCTGGTAACCTGGTTCAGAGCACGACATCGTTTAAGGATTGAAATTCATACGTTTGATATGTTTCGGGGAACTTAACGTAATTCACAAAAATAACGTACATTAACGGGCTTAGTACAGAACACTGAGGGACTCCTGCTTGTTAGGTGAAGACTAGAAATGTTGGTGTTTGTTCTGACTCTGACGGATCTGTTGTTAAAAAGCTTAAGATTCATCTAGTTATAGCTTCAAGAATGTTGAGCTCTCATAATTTGTAACGAAATATGTTGTGACAAACGCTGTTGAACAGGGTTATTGTTGCATTGTTACAAATGAATTCTGAAGGGTTGACTCAGTAAGTCTTACTAAATGATTCATGGTGATTTGATGGTTGCCTTCTGCCCCCCGCTAGAACAGCGGTATGTCTCCTGATTAACAACGCTAAAATCAGGGGCTCAATTCCCTTCGGTGGGCTGAGAAGATAACCCTTTGAGGCTTTGCTGTACGAAAAACACACGCACAGGTTGCCCTCTATCATTGAATATTGGTTAATAAGTTATTTTCTCTAAATATATAAGTAACTTGGCTGTAATGATATCTGAAGTGGCTTTGATATGCAGTTTAAAATGCTTATTGGCCAATAATTACTTGAATCACTAGGTTCACCCCCATTTTTTGCGATAACTTTAAGAATCGGGTTTTTTCTTACAGCGAAATAATATTTCGACAATATTTAATTTCGTAGAGGATTTATATGTGTTTCATGAGGTCAGAGGTGTTCTTTGGTATTTTGTTTTTATACTGTCCTCAGATAGAACAAGAGAAATAATTTTTAAGTTATGCAATATTGTTTTTGATATTGGCTACTGTTATTTGCCTGGAAATGCTGTTATTTAATACATCGTTAATGTTAACTCCGAGAGAAAAACGATGTTTAAAAATTTTAGGGTTACAGTCTGTGTGTCTGTTGACAATTGTCAGGGTTTTATGTAAATGATCTTGAATTATTCCAAAATAGATGTCTGTGAGTTGTTAGCGATAAATTCGACAATAATCTGACAGCACTTTAACTTTAGCACTGACAGCACTTTAACTTTTCTTTTAAGACTATTTCATTTAATAAAAAAACAGTTTTCAAGATTCTTCTTGACCGTCAAAAGATTTTGAATGACAAACTGTCACAATGTCATATTAATTCACATCTAGGGATAGTGAACTTTGTGCTACAATTTCTAACACATAAACACGGGTTTCCTTAAGTCAGAATGGGTTAAATTGGTTCAAATAATTAGAATCAACGATCGTTTTGTAAAATAGTTTGGAGTCTAACACCTTTTTAAATGAGCCATTGTTTGCTTTAGTCAGTAGCTAATGTGTAAATTAACCCATCCATTTTCTCAATTCTTGACTTATATTTTTTTATTTCCAACAAACTTTTAATTATGTTTTATTAATTCTTAAGTTAGTCCAAATAATGTATAATAACGTCCATCTAACCTCTTGAATTCAACTGATTTGTTTTTATATTTTTAAACTATTCAATATAATTATCCCACGCCCGTTTCATTCAATAAGTTATATTACTTTCATATTTTCTTCATTTCTTGGTCCTCCATCCAGCGAGGCCTCTACACGATTCCCGATTGCTCTCGTTCGAAGGGTAAACTACAAGTTTTACATTAGAAAGATCTCTGTGCTTTTTCTTATAGCAAAGCCACATGAGGATATCTGCTGAGACTACCAAGGGAAATCGAACCTCTGATTTTAACGTTGTAAATCCGTAGACTTACCGCTGTACTAGCAAGGGGGTAGAAAAATCCTACTAATACATAGTCTTTAGTTTTAGACTGCCCCCCATCTAGTACAGCGGTATGTCTCCGAATTTACAACGCTAAAATCAGGGGTTTGATTACCCTCGGTGAGCTGAGCAGATAGCCCTTTGTGACTTTGCTATACGAAAAACACATAAAAAACACACACAGTTTTAGACTGATAGACTAATATAAAACGCCTTCTACCATCTCTTTGGCTGCCTTTGTCCTCTTGAACACTTGTAATTCACTGTAACCAATACAGCACATCCACACATCACATTTCATTGTGAGAGACTCGAAGCATTAGTTTTCTAATTCATAGTTTTGGGCATCATAATCAGAGGGACACATGCGGTCTTGGAAACTGAGCTTAACTATTTTAAATAAGGTTCAGAAAATATGGTAAAGGAAAGTAACATCGAAATTAAGAAAGATCGAATTATTTCTGTTTATTGTATAATTACACGGCTTGACACATTTTAACACTATTTTAACAACTTATGGCAATTTTAAATCTTTTATGTGTCAGATTGAAATTAATTTTTAATTATTTTTGTAATTTATTATAATTTTTCATTTCAAAATGCTGAGAATTTAAATTATTTTTTCAATGTCTTTTGCCAGATGCAATACTGTCTTGGCATCCGCATTGTACCTGACTTCTTGCATCTCTCTTTGCCGCCTTTTGTGAAATTCTGGAGTACTCGTAACTCCTCTCTTTAACATTTTGAACAATTATGTATATATTTTAACTATTTTTCTTTAGTGTTATATTTACATGTTTGTCTTTCACACAGTATTACTAGAATTCATTGTACACAATCTTCTGTCCATGCACTCTTAATTTTGTGTGTTATTCTTTGTAACTATAGTTTTTAAGTTACCTTATGTCAAAGAAGATTTTTTGTTCTGATATTGTAATTTTTATATTGTTGCTTTTATTTCATTGTTTATTGTCAATTTTCAAATGTTGTATACGGCTATAAAATATAAAAACTGGAATCATATTTCATGGTCCAGAATCGGTGTGATATCCTCAGCAATAACTGCTGTCATCTTGGCATATGGTTATCAGTTGTTTGCACATACGATATCCAGGGATGAAGGTGGAAAGCGTGGGTTTTTAGAGTATCCTCGCCCCCCAGTGGCTTAGCGGAATGTGTGCGGACTTACACGGTGAAATCCGGGTTTCGATACCCCTGGTGGGCAGAGCACAGATAGCCCATTGTGTAGCTTTGTGCTTAATTCAAAACAACAACAACAAGAATATCCCCTTGACGTCGGTTCAATGCGCTGGTGTACTTGTACCGTCCAGATGGAATTATTCCCTCTTCACTGGCTTTCGCTCTTAATCTAAAAATAGAAGTAGAATATTCGTTTCAATCATTAAAAATATTTATTGCATGTACCAAAACTTCTACATTTGTAGTTAGCTAGGTCTTCTTAAAATTCGTATTTTAGGAATTTGATTATTTTTTTGATAAATAGCGTACTATTTATTTTATTCATTAAAAACAAATTCTGATAATTAACCCTTGAACAGCGGAAATGTTGCAGTAACAGCATCGATTGATGATGGACGCCGTTTAAGAGTTAAAGTGTAGTAGGTTTATTTATATATCCAATATCATTTTATACATATCTTCTGTAACATGTGACACACATATCAAACAAAATCTTTATGAATATTCAGTCCAAATAAATGGGTTGCCAATGTGCCATTTAGGTTGTTAATTATAGTGCAACATTAAATCCACATTTACTAATTACGTATATTCGAAGACATCGCATTATTATTTTTTGTTTGTTTTGGAATTTTGCACAAAGCTACTCGAGGGTTATTTGTGCTAGCCGTCCTTAATTTAGCAGTGTAAGACTAGAGGGAAGGCAGCTAGTCATCACCACCCACTGCCAACTCTTGGGCTACTCTTTTACCAACGAATAGTGGGGTTGGCCGTCACATTATAATGCCCCCACGGCTGGGAGGGCGAGCATGTTTGACGCGACTCGGGCGCCTACCCGCGACCCTCAGATTAGGAAGCGACGCCTTAACGCGCTAGGCCATGTCAGGGCCCGCATTATTATCACAGGTTCAACTATAAATAAATGAAACATGCATCCATCGAAGAAAATAATGACAAGTTTCGGACTGTTAAAAATAAGTAACTTCCTCACTTAGATTTTACACTTCTTTTTTTTAATCCATTGTTTTATTTCTTATTAATTCTATAGAAAATTTATTGTAATACCAATTTAAATTAGTAAACATAATGTACCTCACACTTGTTTTGTGTAATCATAATATCATTTTTTGTAATTTTTAGCAGACTGAGACCGATGCTCTGTCGTGCAGCTTTTGATACATATTCAGAGTGATTGTGCTACACACAGTATTATAAATGTTTGTATGTTAATCATTAGTAATAAAAACATTCTTTGACAAAGAACAATTAGTATTATAAATGTTTGTATGTTAATCATTAGTAATAAAAAACATTCTTTGACAAAGAAAAATTAGCGATAATTTAAATTTATCTTGAGGGTTGAATTGTTTAAATAAAATTTCCAACGGCTATACCAATTTCATGAGTGGTTTATTATAGAAATGTGGAACTGAGGTTAAATAGTTAATGAAATGTCTCAAGTAAACATATATTTAGATAATGAGATGTAGATGATAATGCTTAAAAATGTTTTGTTTCTTTAATTAATGGTTAAAATAGAAACAGATTCATGAAACATATTTAAGGAATATTTCTACTACAATTTCTGTTGTTATGTATAAATAACGTAAATATTCCTCTAAAGTTAACTGGTGGTTGTTGTTTTTAAATTAATCAGAAAGCTACACAATGGGCTATCTGTGTTCTGCCCACCACGGTTATCGAAATCCAGGTTTTAAGGTTGTAAAGCCATAGACATACCGCTGTGGCACTGGGTCGCGTTAAATAGTAGCTCTATACTAATATTTTTACAAAGATGCAAGTGAATAAAAAATGAGAGGTCTTTATCATATGTTACAATTATAAATTGTCACATTTCTATCTTTAGAGGTGAGTGATTTCCGTCTTTAAAAAGTATTATAAATATCTTTAAATCGCCAAAGTAACATTTCGGTACAATCACTTATGTTTTCAACAAAATAGAAGTCCCAACCTAGAATATTGAAACATAAATTAAAAAAATAAACATTTATCGTAATCTTTATGTCTAGGCAATTCATAATGTAATTATTACTAGTGCATGTCTTAATCTTTCAATGCCAAGACAATTTGTATCATTCTGGTCAACTAAATGTTTCTGAATGAACTTTTTAATTTTCTTAGGATGAGGGTATAACAGTAACAAAGTTACTAATGTATATGTATTTAGTTTTGCTCTTTATTCTAGTTAAATATATATTAAAAAATACATGTAGCTTATATTGTTAAATGTGTATTGCTCAAGTTACGCCTATTCTCGAGCGTGAAAATCAACAATACACGATGTGTATGTAATACAAGTGATTGACAGTGCTTTTGCCAAGTGAACTTTGAAAAACGTCTCCTAAGAAACCTTACAAATCGACACTCCAAGAGCAAATAGAATATTGTTATTCGGCTTCAGTCTGTATACTATCAGCTTCGAAAGCTACAATACACGTGTATTAAGAAAGAAAGTTGTGTGAATCAATCTTGTTGGCAAATATCGTAATACATAACGAACATAACATGGTTGATGTTAACTTCTCTGTATGTTTGTTTGTTTCGAATTTTTTGCAAAGCTATACGAGGGCTGTTTGCACAAGCTGCCCCTAATTTGGTATGTAAGACAAGAGGGAAGGCAGCTATTCATCACCACACAAGGCCAACTTCTGAACTACTATTGCACCAGTGAACAGTAAGATTGATCGTTACATAATAACGACCCCGTGGCTGAAAAGGCGAGCATGCTTGCTGTGATGGGGAGTCAAACCCGTTTCCCTCACATGACAAATCAAATGCCCTAATTTCAGAGCTGACATTTCTGTAATTAAAATGACACTCATACTTTATTAATTTACACTTTCATCATCATTAAAGAAACAAAATTGTAAATAGCAAAACGTCTAAACTAGAATTTCAGTTTTGAAAACTTAGTATAAATTTTGAATATCTATAAAGAAAAGATAACGAAATTAAATTAGCATGTTAAAAATAAAATAATTAAACATATTTCTTGCAGTTTTTCATCAAATCGACATCAGAGTTTTATGAACTGAAAATGTATGAAAATATTTAAAAATATTCAGATAAAATTACGTTTTTATATTTTTTTATTTTTAACACACCGTTTTGTTGACTTACAAGGTAAACCTAAAGAATGAATTATGAAGAAAAAAACTTTTTTCATTGTTTTATTTTATTTTAGACTTGGCAGTAATTTTGGTTTTAAAGACCTCAGGGAGATCCTTTAAAGACCTCTCGATGAGCAAAGTGGACTTTAGGATAGTTTATGTCTCGAACTATTTCTGGAGAATGACTTGAAGTTGGTTGGTTATAGCAGTGGAGAAGATAAATGAGGTCAGAGGAGAAAAGAATGGTTGAGCTATGTTGAGAATGGGGAAAGAGGTGACGTAGGTACAGGGTAACAGATCACCTTCTCAGGGCCTAGGTAAAGAAATACCTAAAATTTTGCTGTGGGGGGAAATGGGAGTACCCCGAGAAAACCCATTTTCACGGCCATGGGCCGAATAATCTACCCTGATCGTCCCTTGGATAGCTGGGTAAAGTCCAAATGGGAGAACTAATACTAAGCGGGGGTAAATAAACGATAAATCATCATCACTATTGGAGAGACGTCGTTCTCGTTGAAACTTTTCTCTGGTTCTTCTCGGGCGTTCTACTCTTGTGATAAGTTTTGGAATTTGCACAGACTCATATAACGTGTGGTATTCGAGATCCTCTGCATAAGGTTGAGATGAGCCTGGTTCTAGTGTATATGGCGTCATATCTTGAATAGGTACATTCACCGGGTATTCCACGGTCGTCTGGGACTTTTTACGTTTTGTAGGTATTTTAGCTTGGATGACTCGGAAGATGATTGGGTGCTCATCTGTTATAGTTGTTTTGTCCGAATAGGTAGTTTGTGTAGTTTGAATCTGGAAAGATGTCGTAGAACGTAGTGTAGTTGACGATGTCTGAGTGAATTTGTTGAGTTGGTTTTGTTCTGTCCATGGTTGGAGGTCGAATTGTCACTTGTCTGAGAATAGTTGTCATATATCTTGATGGAAGTTTGTGTGGAGTTGGGTATCGGCTTTACTGGATACGATTTATCTGGAGACTGTGGGATGCAGTTGAGATAAGGTGTCATGAGAGGTGGCGAAACAAGATCTAGTTGCTTGGGTGTCCAAGGATTAATGAGCACTAAAATGGAAAATGTGATAATAGCAACCATTACGCAGAATGGTATCAGCACACACTTTGGTGGTCGTGATAATTTTCATGTAACTGGTAACTTACTTGGTGGATTTTGATAATATCCGGTGCACGGCGTAAATCACGGACTTAGTTTGGCTCTCAATCACATGTTTGACTTCACTTGGTTGAATGGAGTGGTGAACTCCTCTCAGGGAAACAGTGAACAGGTTGGTAGGGCTTTTGGTAGGTGAACATTTAATATTAAATTGGGAATTACAAGGTTTGCAAAAATACGATAGGTCAGCAGGCGTTGACGGTTGGAGGAGAATTCTCCCTCGGCGAAAAATTCGCGTTCTGGAAGGGTCTAAGGAGGATCCAGGCTTAGCCTGCGCGATAAACGTGGCAATTTGAAGAGGCGAGAGGTGGGGTGAGAGGCCGTCGACGATTACCGGTAGGACAGGTGGTGATATCGGCATAGCCGGACCAAGTAATGAGAACGTCATTCTGGTACAGAAAGAGGAGAAAAACACGTCTGACTAGCTCGGTGTCAAGGCTCAACTAGAAACGTGAACCCTGCTGTCCGCTCTCCACTTCACAGAATCAGTAAAGAAATGATGAAAGTAGTGTTGTTTTTTTTATCGTACTTACTTCCACCGTTTATCCGCGCTTACGGATTTCTCCTATCCCTTTCATGGTTATACAAATATTTCTCTTGAAAAAAGGAGCAGATTAATGATAAACAAATAACTTAATCCCAGTACTATAAAAGGAAAATAGTTCTCCCTCGGTGGTAGGAATTTACACTTAGACTAATGTGATATGCAGGGCATTATTATTTTAGCATCTACCATTGTACTGAGAAATTTAACAGCATTTGGGTTGAGTTTTTTAGTCATTAAATCGTTTATTTTTCTTTAAAACTAGATACATAATTTGTTTAAACATATCGAACACAGCGTGGCCAGTGGTTAACGTGCCAGAGGATAGATCCGAGAATGAGTGATTTGCGTTATTTGTGCCAAAAAAAAGTTCATGGGTGCATCTAAAGAGTGACGGTAAAATTCAACTATTCAACTGGAAAAGTGAAATAGATGGTATTGGGTGGCTCCCTTCCCTGTTGTTTGCCACTGTAAAATTATCGGCTCTCATGGATGGCTCTCGAATACCTTTGCGTAAAATTTAATAAACCAAAAAATTATAAATTTTGCTTAAAGTTTTTTTATATGCTATACATCTATCATCGTCTTGGGCAAAGCTTGGTATTTATTTATTTTCTGGAGTGAGATTAAGGAAATTCGTATTGTTGAGAAAACACCTTGAACTTAAATTATATTTTATCGTTTATTAGCAATTAGTGTAATCAACAGATTGCAAACTATATATATTGTAGTTTGGATGAACTATTTCTTAACCTGAAATAATGTATTAAAGATATTATTAGCATGCATGGTTTGAAAAGAATAGCATGTGTTGTGACTGAGCTCTGTATGACACACTAGGAGTACAAGAAGTACAGTAACGAGCACTACAGCAACCGATCAGTCTGGCCCGAGTGTCGTCACTCCATCAACTAGTAAGGCACCAACTAAAGTTTCGGCCGAAGCTGCAAAGCCCAGTACCAGTAAACAATTTCAAGCACCCAGTTCAACTAAACCAGAATCTGGTGATATTAACCAAGGTAGGTAAACATGTTTTGGTATATATATATATATGTTCATAGTAAACTCAGGGCGCTTTGGTTTTTTATCAAACTAATATGCTGAAGCATATTAAAGAAATGGATGTGATTAGCTTTATTTTCATATACATGGATTTAAAAAACTTAGAATTACAGCATCCAACTTTATCAGTAAAACTAGAACACACAAGCGATGTTTTGTTTGTTTTGGAATTTCGCACAAAGCTACTCGAGGGCTATCTGTGCTAGCCGTCCCTAATTTAGCAGTGGACAAGGCTGGGAGGGCAAGCATGCTTAGCACTACGCATATGCGAACCCGCGACCCTCAGATTACGAGTCGCACGCCTTACGCGCTCGGCCATGCCGGGCACCCCAAGCGTTGTATTTTTTCTACTGTTTCTCTAGGTTAAAAATATTCAAATGATTTTATCGATATTCAGAAAACAATTAACTTTGTTCCAGAAAAGACGATAATTACAACTTTTGAAATAAATATTGGCTTATGTCTACTATGTAAATACCATGAATACTTGAATCATGTTAGCATTAGAAAAGTTTATCTGATATACATTTGTAAGACAAATGGAGGCAAAGAAGAGCAAATAGAAATAGTAAACTTGATAATTATAACAGCTGAATGTACGTTACAAATAACTAGAGCCACATCCTGCTTAAAAATGTATTTAAAATTTCTATACTTGAAGCAAATTCATAAATCTAGTGCTATACCATCCTTCTAGAGTGCTTAGTATCATTTTACCGAACCTAGTATTGTATTCTTCTTGTAGTTTACTACATTTTTCTTTGTTCAAAACTCTGTCGCTGTAATGTTTTTTTCAGTTTACGAACATGTCATGTTATAAAGTTCACACTCTAAATAAAAGTTGTTAATTTTGAATACCAGGTTAGAGTCACGTCTATTTTCTGCTTTAGAGATATCATGGTCGCTGTCAAATTGACTATCTAAAATGTATCAATAAGCAAGATGACTATCAATTTGTAATCGTAGATATGAAACTGACTATTAAGTAGTAACGATGATCTATTACTCGTCAGTTTGACTGACTCGTAGTTAATTTAAACAATTAGTCGGTTTGACTACTTCCCAGTTTGTTTGACCACTTCCCAGTCACCTTGACTACTTCATGGCAGCATTGCTATGCTAGTCTTAAGGACTACTTTCTGGTCAGGAAGACAAATACCATAGGCAGCATTAATTCATGAATTGACACTCTTGATGTTTCTTATAGCATTAAGGTGCGGTTGTAACAAATGACTACAAATGTATTTTGTTCCATAAATGCAACAATTGAAACGTGACCATTGCTGAACTTTGCAAGAATTTATTTATTTCCTTTTATTTTGGGGGGAAGGGAAATAAATTTCTTTCACACAAAATAAATCATACCTAAATAAATCTTATTTATCGACCACTACTATTTCTTTGCTTGTTTATTTGACAATTGTGTTTTTATATTGTTGTGTGCAAGTGTTGAAATATTCGAATATGACATTCGATAATCAATACATTTATTATTACAATCCACAACGACCTAAGTTATGACTGAAATCAGCTTTCCCTATGTGGTTAACACTGGCGCTGACACTGCACGTCCGGTAAATTCATCCGATTCGTCTAGTGGTCCGCAGCGTAAAATCGAGTACAAATGGAAAGTAGCTACAATAGGCATGAGCGAGACCATCTCTTTTCCAGAGAGGTGTACCAGGTCGAGTTCATCTGAAGGCGGGAGTTCCTTGTGCAAGGAGGGCTGTAGCTGTCATTTGTGAAGACAGATTGATCATTTCTCAAGGTGGTCGAAGGGAAATTTAGGGGATCACATATAACAACACATACACAGGTAGAGAGTGAAGACGGCACGGTCCACTCCTAAGCGGCGGCCGAAGGTAGGGATAACACTATAAGCCCAAAACGGGGAAATCACACACAGCAGTATTTTGTCGCACATTGGAGAATTACATGTGACGTTTATAGAATTTATTATGACCGAAATTTGTACTGACATTGCACAATTGCCATGCAACCGCGCAGATGACGGAAAGAAGAAATCCAGGTAAATATTAATCGTTCACATCTTAATTTCCTATACTATGTTTTAATAAAACAATATAAGAATATGAATGTTTAACATTCTATATTAGCTGAAGTGAATCCATCCGCATGTGTTTGTACAACTCGTTATGTGTAAACAAGAATGTTTGCTCGTTACATTGTGTAGGTCTGAACTACTGTAGTCTAGTAGTAGTAAAGTAGGAATATTTATATTTAGGTGATGCTTGAAGCAAGTATGAAATCGCAAACATTCCCCGATCTTGACATCACAAATGAGCATATTTGGTATCTTGAACGCATATCCTGTGGTAGAATCAAAAGCCCGCAATGATTCATGTTGCTGCTGTGTTAAATTTTGTGCCAACTATACCACTGCTAAAAATATTTGTTACGGCCACCACTACACAGATGAAAGTTGAAAACTAATTAAAAGGGACCTCATCTGTTATTATTTTATAGACCTTTGATAATGAAAGATGACATAAGATAATATCTAAATAATAAATCCCTATTTTTAATAAATCAGTAGGGCTACAAATGCTAAAGCGTACACACACTTTATGCGACGTGTGTATTATGGTGGGATCCACTGACACAGCCAACAATGGAGAAACAAATAGGGGCAGGAAAACAAATCATTTGAAAACAGCGAAAAAGTGAAACATATATTGTGTTTAATATGTGTTTCTTTAATTTAATATTACAAACTATCTAAAGATCTCTTTATGTATAGAATGTATTCACATTTTAAACTCTATACTTTGAAATCGAATGGTGTGAGATAGAAGCAGCGCCAGCCCGTACATTATGAATAGAAGACTTGTGATCCTGCAAAATATTCCCCCAACCCCTCTCCCTTCTTTGCTCCCAGGGAACTTTCTCAGACTTTGGGTTCCTTCCATAACCTATACCACATCCATACCGGTGAGAGAAATGTAGGATCCGTGGGATATTGCATCGAGTCATGAGCAACAGAGTTGTGTAGTTAAAATAATAAAAATTGTATAGCCTTACAAAAATCAGGGGATACTGTGGATCACACATCAGCATGCGTCTGCAGAGATTTCCTCGTGTTCACTCTACAGTCTACAATTCCTTTCGGATTTTTGTGCAATTTGGTGAATATGTCAGTAAGATTGAGGTATGGCCAGTGAATGATTTTGTCACTCCCGAGAGGGGGATTGTGGCAAGAATTTGCATTTTGAAATAAATTTTCATTCGCTAGATTGATGGCATATCCGAGAATACAACGTCGGTTCGTGGGAAAACGAAAGTTGCTAGTTGTTATTGTTGACATTTATCATTAAATGTAGTTAAATAAATGATACATTTTACGTTCTAGAATGAAAACATGTGACATTTGAATGCATGTTTTGCATGGTATTTATTAATAGACACTGTGAAGTTTGCTAAACGTTGGAGTTAAACATGGCAGAACAGTCAGACGTTTTCAATATTTTCCATTGCATTAAATGTAATTATGAGATTAGGCATTTTAGCAAGCTTCTTTCACATTTTTCTTTGGTTCATGAGCATGGGCCTGGATTCGTTGTCCCATGTGGGGTTAATGGATGTAAAAGACCATTCAAAAGCATCAGATGTTTGGAAAGACATAAATAAAAAGCATGGATGGTTTGCTACTACCAGTATGCATGATAATGAAGCTGGTGGTGAATGTGCCGAATATTTTATGGAACAGAGGTATAAGGATTCTGACAGTGATGAGGCAGTTGATGGTAATTAGGAGATGGTTGTCACAGACAAGCGAAAAACCTTAGCTAAAACAATTCTGCTGCTGCGTGAAAATGAAAAGAATAATACTTAGAAAACTACAAGTAATTTTTTTAAAAATTTGTCCTGTTCTATTATGGCTGCCAAAGATGAATATTTATTCTAAACCATAAAAATATCATTGATCATTGAGGGGGTTCCTATAAATAGTATTGTTGCAGTGATGTAGGTTTGCAAGAAAAAAGTATTGACTTTCATTCCATGATTAAAAATTTCACTGACCACAATAATTTCCAGTTTTACATTGAAGATAATTTGGAATTTGTAAAACCTGTTAAGTATGACCTGGGAATTGCTTGTGATGGGAAACATGAAACAATGTAGTATGTTTCTTTATTAGATCCTCTGAGGTGTTTGCTTAATCATGATGATATTTTTAGCCAAGTTGTTTATCCTCGCCAGTCAGCTAATGATTGTATTAGAGATGTCGTTGATGGTGAACATTTCAAAAACCATCCATTCTGGAAAAAAATTCCCATTGCCCTTCAAATCATTCTCTATATCGATGAGTTTACAGCTGTGAACAAGGCTGGAATACGAGCTCCTGCTTGCAAATATACTGCTTTCCACTATCAGTTAAGCAATATTGAACCTGCTTAGAGATATCAGCTTCATTGTATATTCTTAGCAATCTTGGTGAAGAGTCAAAATGTAAAAAAAGCATAGGTTAAATACAGAGGTGAGACCTTTGGTTGAAGAACTATCTGTTCTTGTAAACATTGGTATTGAGATTGTGAAACCAGAGGGATCATTCAAATTCAGAGGTGCACCTCTTGTTCTTGTTGCAGATAATTTGGAAAGCCAGATTATTGGAGGGATTCTTGAATCATTTTCTCTCAGATCATGGAGATTCTGCAGGGTAACTCGGGATGATTTAAGAATGTTGATTAATATTTCTAACTGTCCATAGAGATCTATTGCATCCTATAATTACCAAGTTGCAATGATCAAAACTGAACCGACTTTGTCAAATACATATGGGTTTAAAAAAATATCGCCCCTGAACGTTCTACAACAATTTCATGTGGCAAATGCTTTACCACCTGATACATTATATGACCGTTTTGAATCTGGCTTGATGTCAGAAATTTTGGTTTTACTCATAGATCAGTATGTCTTGTCTGGATAGTTCAGCCTTCAGTACCTTGCAGACAGAGTGAAGGAGTTCCACCTGAAAGAAACTGATAAAATCAATAGGCCTAAATTTCTTATTTTGAGAGAGTCTGTACACATTAAGCAAAAATCTGTGCAAGTTTGGTGTCTCTTAAGGTTACTTTCATTACTGGTGGGTGATGCAATGCCAGAAAGCAACAACAGATGGGAAGTTCTGTTGGCTCTGCTGGACATGGTACAATTGATAATGCGTCCATCAATGTCATATGCAAGCATTGAATTCTTAAATGATGTAATACAACAGTTCCATCCTCTTTATAAAAATGAATTTCCAAATAGAACTCTCAAGCCAAAGGGACACTTTACTTTGCATTACCCAGAGATGACCCGCAAATCTGGTCCACTGAAGAATGTGTGGACCAAGAGATTTGAGGCCAAACATGGTTTTTTGTTGATGTTGCAAGACGTACCAAAAACAGGAGGAATTTATCCAAAAAATGGCAATGAGACACCAGTATAAACTCTGTTCATATTTGGAAAGCAATAGATTTTTTTGGAATAGATGCTTTTGACTTGACTAATTCTGTCAAATTGCCTGTGAATTCACTCGGAGAAGAGCAAAACCTTGTCAGTGCATTTGTTGGGAAAGGCGATTTTTTTACTAAATCATCAAGTTGTACAGTCAACTACCTCACATACAACACAGGGACAATGGTTGTCAGTTGCTATGAATTCGACAGTCTTCAATTTTCTTCAGTAATCTGTTGCTTTGTTCTTTGAGGAAAATCTTTCTTGTATTGCCAAAGATACTAAACTGTTGATTATCACAGGCATCTTTATGCTTACATTGTAGAGCCAATGAGAAACTATGAACTCCTGAGCATTCGAGAACTTTATGATTATTACCCATTGCCTTGTTATGGGAACAAAGGTGAAAATATAATCATCCTACATTACTACATTCGTGGCAACTGAATGATGACAAATTTTAAGCAGAACTCGGTAATCAGTGGTAAATATTAACCTATTTTATGTAACTTTGTGTGTAACTTCCAGTGACAAATTTCATCAATATTTGACATATTTTATGCAAATTTGTTTCTGTCTTTTTGTGACAAATTTCATCACAATTTTCAAACAGAGAGAACTTGTGTCATATTTATATGTATCATGCATATTTGCACCAAAATCACTACTATAATTACCATCTATTGAGGTCAAACTACTTATATTTGCTTCACCTTTTAAAGGCTACTATTTGTTAGGGAAAAACCAAATTACTTATTTAGCTGATTTATACCAGTCCTGCTGATGTTAAAGTTATGGAAATGTAATGTATTTTTTGGTGTTTTGTAGTTGTTCGTCAATGACAACTTTTCTGCATGTGTATACATATAAATCATTTCTGATCAGAACCACACTTTTAGATTCCAAAGAGATGGCTTTATCCTACCACTTTACCTACAATTAAAAAACTGTGGAATCAGTGGATGACCTGGGATTGTTGCCCAGTAACATTTTTGATAATCTAAATTTGGATGTAGATGCTGCCAACTTGTCAGCTCAAGTGTACATGGAAGACTGACAAGAATGAATGGATGTTCAATAGTCTGACGTACCAAAACCATGAGCAAAGTTGCGCATTTCTCTGGTTTCTAATGCTGGAGCCTCTCACAGAGAGATAGCTGTTGTGGTAAGTCGTTTGTAAGAATGCGCAACCCATTTAAATTTGAGTGAATATAATCATTCATGTAGTCATTGGATATCACTCTGCGAAAACATTTTGTTCAAAGAAAAGAAGTAAAATTGTTCAATATACATTAATCAACATAGCACAATTACTGTTGTTAATTTTTATTACGAATTTAGACCTGTTAAAAATATATTTTTGACCAGAATCAACCGAACTCTGAAGTGCCTTCAAGCAAGCAGAGTACATTTTTACCCGGTCCCACTACTGGAAAAATTCAGTTCACATCATCATGGTAGGATATATCCTAATGTATATAAGACAGATCTTTCAATCTGTTGGAGAAATAGTTTCATCTTTCACTTGAGACAATTAGGCCATAGTTAATATTTCACTGCAATCCGTCAACCCTAATTTGTAAGTGTTTTGAACTACTTGATATTTTCTTTAGTCAGCATCTCAGCATTCAAGCCTTGGCCAGTATCCTTTAAGCTGGAAGATTTTTCAAGTCTTCTTATATCTACTGCTTTGCTGTTGTCACAAGGGAAGCCTGTTGAGAAAGAAGGTCGCTTCCATTTACTGGACGCAGTCTACACTGAGGTTTCCAACTATACCTTGTAAGTGCTGTGCAGTGAATACCATGTTTACCATTTCTGATTACAAGTGTGTACTTACATCTCTTCAGGTGTCTTTATCTGTACTTGATAGCCTGCCCAACCTCTATTTTCCAGGTATCCCACGTCAAGTTTGTATGACCAAGTAGTGGATGAAATATTTATGCGCTACCTTCAGCTGTCAGATGCCTCAAATCTAACACCCCAAAGTGTTCGTGTAAGTACTATCCACAAGTGCATTATGTTATGTTTGTTGTGAAATATATTTTCATCACAAATATATTCTTTTATCTATACATTTGGCTTTATGAGCTCAACAAAATCGTCCTAAAGTGCATAACAGGAATACCATATCATCACTTGTAAGGGTGTAAATGTATTCTGCAAAAAAATATGTTCATTAGTTACAAAAAAACTTAAACGGCATTTTTGTTGCATAACATTAGTAAAAAAAACAAGTGTAATTTTGTGGGAAGTTATATTTTTTAAAATACACACAAGTACATATATTTACCTAGGAGGGGCGGAAAATACTATTTTGTTACTTTGAAATATTTTTTTGTTTGCATACGATGTAACATGACTTGCCAAATGAAACTCAACCAATTTGACGTTAAAGAGAATACATTGTCAAGATAAACTCCTACAACTGATTTATTAACCAGTGTGTGTATGACTTTCTCAGATTAAACCTGCAAAATGCCAAAGGTGGTTTACAAGAAATACTGTTTAAAATAGTTATACCAGCGTAGTTTTGTTATTCATTTTCAATAGAACTAATTCTGTCAATTATAATTGCAGGAGCTGTAGAGGATGAAGCATCGTCAGAAATTCCAAAATAATAGAAAGTGGAAGAATTCATCATTGCCTAAAGTCCAAAAAAGAAAGAAAAAAACGAAAATTGCAACAGATAAAACACCATCTCCAAACTACATCTCAGAAAATAGGCTATTTAGATTAAAGCAATATTTGTGTGAAAAGCCAGTTGGGGAGGATGAAACTTCCACCGAAAAACACAAAGAATGGATAAAAAGTTGTCTGCATTGCAAAAAAAGGGTGATCTTTGTAAAGTGGACTTGCTTATGGACAAAACTCTTCGTGATTTTAGAAAACTAGTCATTGACAACACACCTGTCAATGAACTTATTGAGCATTTTCTTTCCTTGTGGCATCACCATTACAGCTACCAAATGAATTTAAGCGGCTAGAAAATGATGCAGAAAAAGGAGTGTCCAAATCCAACTTTTTCTCTCAATTTTAGGACTCAGTAAATTCTCACCTGCAGGACAGAAACATATCAACAGAATATAATCCATTGCTAGCATTTCTTATGAAACAGTCTTCACAAATGCCTGATGTTAATTTAGTATTGCCATTCTTGGTATCCCTTTTCTTCTAAAAGAAAGTGAAAGTATCACTGAAGTTAGGGAACCTGCTGAGAGTGGTATATTCACTCATTGTGGTTCAATTTCTCAGAAATTTAAACTATATGTTAATGGCTTTGATATTTGTGCCACTGAAGATTTTGTGAAAGCATTCACTATGTATGAAGGAAGTTTTTATATCTTCAACTTTGCATTTCCAACAAAACTTAAAAAAACTTTTAACTTTGTTGAAAGAGTTTTCTGAAACTCTGTGATGAGTCCAGGAAAATTACCATATCTGACAAAGATGCAGACAGATGTGTTCTTCAATTGCTTGATGTGTTGAATGTCAAAAATCATAGCAACGAAAAATCTGTTAAAACGTCCAAAGGTAAATTAAGAGGAAAGTGTTCAAAGCCATAAGGTTATATTAGATCTGGTGATAGTCATATGTATATTAATGTACAATTGTGTTCAATTTGGAATAAAAATGGTACTGCTAAAATGCATTTTATGTTTTTCAGGATGGTTGCAGGTTACTGTGACTTAGGTTGAATCATCAGATGGCTGCGAGGTTCAGTTTTGGTTCTGATGACCCCAACTGACTGAAGATGGTCTCTTTGCCTTACAGTGGCATTGCAGAGGTTGTTCTGACCGGGTCAACATGTCTTATCTTCCATGGTGGTTGGGTAGTCATAATGACAACCGCTCCTCGGACGAATAGGGTCCCACTGATTATGTCATGACTACTCTGTAGTGGTTTGCAGGTAGGCAATGCGATTATCGTCAGTTAATCAGAATTGGTCAGAATGACTACCTAACGAAAGTCATAACGACTATAATAGAGTAGTCAAATTTATTACCTGTCAGGTATCCCTGCCACCATCACCTGGCTATTTCACGACAACACAATAGTAAAACTGACTTGTTTAATAGTCATATTCGGTAGTAATGTATTTTAGCGACTGCTTGGAGGGTCTTTTTTGGCACCGCTTGACTATCTAATCAAGTCTTTGCCTTGATTAGTTCTTATTTTGAGTGTTAGCATCGTATGTATTTTTATCTATTTCATTAAATGCTGACCCAGTGTGGCCAGGTCTGAGAGTCGCGGGTTCAAATGCTCGTCGCACCTAACATACTCGCTCTTTCAGCTGTGGGGGCGTTATAATGTGACGATCAAGCCTATTATTCGTTGGTAAAAGAATAGCCTAAGAGTCTAAAACTTACCTGCTTCTGAAACGTTAAGATAAGCATTTTTGCTTGATAATAAAATGTTAATAAGATTTATAAAGAGAAAAAAGTAATTTAATAAAGAAATTTAAACAGAATTATTCACTTCGTTTGACTCAGGCACGGCATGACAAAGCGTGTTAAGGCGTTCGACTTGTAATCCGACAATCCAGACGATAGGTTCGGGCCGCTCGGATCCAGACGCGCCCCACATCAACCCCCTCTACACCCTTTAGTCTGAGCCTCGATTTTACAACAGGGCTCATTAAACTTGTGTTTGTGGCCCTCATTAATCCATGAAATTTCAGATTATCACCGCCCTCTGATATGGTGCTGGTGCTTTATGGTAAAAGAACAATATATTCTCTTATCATAGACAGTAAAAATATTGTATTTTCTTGTACAATTAGAACACAGAAGGAGCGATTTCAACGGCCTGAAGCCTCTAATCGAATTGTGTTGCTAGTTTTTGTTTAGGTGTTTTCATTTAATAGACGTACTTATAGACATTATATCACAACGTGTTTGCCTTTTGATGAACTTTAACAGGAATATAATACTTTTGTGGTTGTTTAAGTATTTCTCGAGAAACTAGCAATTACTTGTGTTATAATTAGCACACATTATTGTTCCAGCGATGAACAGGCGGTTAGTCGGCTTGGTAGTCACTGTGAGGTTTACGCGTTCGACTTAAATACATTGTACAGTTCAATCCTACTTCCATTCTGTTCTATCTTCGTTCGTCGTACTTTAGAGTATTTCAATAAAGACTGTAATTTGGCCTGTTGAGTCATCTGAGAAACATAGTCCAATTATTACAAGTGAGCGTCTGAAACTTCCGATATTAGACAGTTCTGTAAGCCAGTTACTGGTACAAGTGACAAGCAGATGCAGATAATCCGACAACCTCAAGTAAATGAATAGAAACTTGCCATACAGAGGAAATACCATGTTCATCAGAGGACGAGTCTGAAATGCTTGTGCAACTATTGCACATCATGAACCACCAGATAGTTGTGAAACAAGTTTGTGCAGTTATGAAAAAATCTAACAGTCTGCAGATACAGTGTATAAAGCCATATCATCCAGACGCACAACTAATACCACGACAGAAAGCAAAATCTCAAAATATCAACTTCCAGGGCAAGTGGTTTAACGATTTCCCATGGCCACACTTCGACAATTAGACTCAAAAAGGGTTATGCTTTCATTGTGCCAAGGCGGAAACTAGAGGCCTTTTTACAGGAAAATTGGAGTATACCTTCATATCCACCGGTTATAATGGGACAAGCCAAGCATGACCAGATGATTAAGGTACAAGGCTCGTAATCTGAGGATCAAGGGTTTAAATCCTTGTCAAACAAAACATGCTCGCCCTTTAAGCCGTAGGGGCGTTATAATGTATGGTCATCCCATTATTTATTAGCAAAAGCCCAACAGTTAGAGGTGGGTGATGATAACCAGCTGTCTGGCATTGGATTTTGTGTTCCTAGTCCCCTCATTGATTTATACGACTCTCACAAGTTAAAGGTGCAAAATGTGGGGCACGTACTGAAGGATCATGGGTGGATGTCCTAACAATATTTCATCATGGGTTTAATCCTTTCTTCAAGTAAGATATAAATTTCTTGTACATTGGAGTCTCTACAAATCATGAGAGTGCTTTAGAGCACAACAATAAAGACCAGATATTCTATGCTTGTTCTAAAACTAAGCTTAACTAACTTTAAGGATCTGTTGAATTGTTTTTAATTATTCCTGTGGATGATCTGTTAAAAGGTGATTTTTCAACAGGACAACTGTTTTTAAACACTAAGTGCAACTTTTTCCAATTCACTCTGAGGTTCATCTTCCACAATCTTCACAATTTGATGACAGATAAAACTTGACTGTCAAAAAATGAAAATCTAATTTTCAATAAAAATGAGATAAACCTGGTATTTATTTCAGATTTATTCAGGAAATATAAATGACACATTAACAGGTCATTAGTTGAAAAAGTTTTATTTCATTCTTTTTGCATAAAAACAATTCCAGCATTGTTGCACAGGCTTTAATAATAAAACACTGACTGCAAGTTGAAAAAAATGCAGCAGGTAGGCCAATCATAAATATAAATACAGGATATCTGTTGTTTTCACTCCAAAATATATAGAATAAAATAAGACTTGTATGTAAGAGCAACAGTTCACCGTAATAAAATTTTTGCTAACAATTTTCTTCGTTATAATTAATTTATGTATATTTTGTTTCTATATAAATTAAAACTTTTTTTATTTATTTGTGGTACTTGAATATGATATATTTAACACTACTTTTCAATACTTATGGTTTTGAGTTACATTTGACCCACTGGGATATTTTACTATTATTACTGTACACTCTCAAAACATAAAAAGGCTTGTATAAGGTTTTCTCATACACAAAAATTCCCATAATTTTTGACCAAATACAACTGAATCCAGCATGCATGTTATTTATCCATTCGACTAACCTGATATTGAAAGAGGAATACTAAATAAAATTCAAAATCTATCATATGTATGTACAGGAAAGCAAGCTTTTAATAAAACATAAAAGTGTGTTATGCACAAAATCTATATTAGTTACAATGATATGTCTGCAAATTAATTATATCTGTTTGACTGAGATTAACAAATCAAAGCACATAGAAATGCTCGAGTGAAAAATTAGGTTTCTTCATTATCATTGTGTTTGCACAACCTTTGAAATGCATATCTAAAGTTTTTGTAAATACTACCACTTATATTACATCTGTCACTTACTTTTCTCTACCATGAAATGCTTCTAAATCAGTAATAAAGGACAACATAAACAAATATTTAATAACTAACACCAAATACGTAATACCATGTTGAATGGTACTCTCTAAAAAGTTAAGAAATATGAGCTTTGATATCTACCCATACAAACAGGCATGATGTGAAAACTCTTACAAGAATGAAGACAATATCTAAAAATACTATAATAAACTTCTAGGATTGTGACTTGTGTCTGTGCCTTTTAAACTTTACACAAATTATGTTGTTTGTATGTGCAGAAGTTACATTTAATCTCATTTTCACAGAACCATAAATTATTTCTCATGTGAATAGCTGATAAAGTGCACTGTCTAATGATATCTAAACTTTGCTTTCAGTCATTTTTAAAGCTGTTCTCTGTTAGAAGCCCTTGCCCTTTTATGGTCTTCCAGCATATGATGAGAAATGAAGTATGTAATAATGAGTCTTCAAATACAAAAAAAGACAAACCATAAAGGAAACAAGAATTGGTTAATTGTATTCTTAATGGATTCCGCTTTCTTAATAAACAAGAACTTATATTTTGAGATTAACAGAAAATTCCTAACATAATGATTAGTGGGGGGTTTTATTAAGAAAGTTGCTCTATTCTGTGAAGCTGTTATACTCCCCAAAAATCTACTTATTGAAGAATATACAACTTAATTAACACTTTAAGTACAGTAAAAAGAGAAACTGAATTACAAATTTAGACTGTTTAATGTATTCTAATTACATATAACCCATGTGGAGATTTATAAAAAAAAATTACTTCTACTGAGAAAATTAAATGTCAAAAGGAAGTTACTGTGTAAAACACAGTATATGTTATCTTATCTACAAATTTTTGGATCACTGCAGCAAGTGCTTTGAAGTGAACGTGACAAATGAAGTTCATTGGAAATTCAACACAAGACCACCTTGCTTATTTATTCAGTAGTTTTTCTTACAGAGTGTGAGTCACAGTCCAGACATGATAATTTTTTTTTTTTTACAAGGTAGAACAAATTAGAAGTACATAAAATGGAAATCTTCAAATAAATTGCTCACAATTCAAAATTGTGACAGCAAAGTAGTACTGTGATTTGACTTAACAATAGAGAACAGATATAACCCTCAAAGATCTTATCTAGTCAATACAAATTTTTGTAACATTTCATTTTAGTGATAGAGCTTGTGGATGAAAACAAGATTCAATAGTAAAATACCACAGAAAAGAAGCTGCATAAATCTGGATAAGATGTATGGAAATAGAAAAATGCCAGAATGTTTGAGACAAATGTAGCAAGTTAAAGGTGATGAAGTCTGAAGGTAAGGCCATCAGATCTTCATCTGAATAACAAGTGAAAGCAAGCTGTTGGAAATACTGAACAAAATCTTCCAAACACACAACAAGTTGAAAAAAGTAAGTTACAAAAGCAAGAGGCCATAAGTCCTGGCTCTAAGGTACAAAATGCAGATCAGAGCCAACCACGTTATGCACAATAACAGTAATACTGTGTATAATAAAATAACACATAGAGGAAACTCATTTTGCTTTATACTATTTAAAACTCCAACACCAGATCAACTGCATTAACTTTATTTACCCCCAACCTTCTAAGAACAAACATTAAAAATATTAAATTTACTTAAGTAAAAACAAATTTAACACTTTGAGATTTAATATGAAATATTAAGGCATATCCTAATACAAACAAGAAACTAAGTTTATAGTATCTGATTTGCAACACCAATATAAGATCAACTGACAGCTAAGATGAGGAAACTGTCAAATTAAAACAAAATTGAAAATTAATTTTAAATTATAAAAATATTTAGCGTAGATCTTATTTATACACACAAATATATTTTTGTTCTTTAAACTGTCAAAGAGGACTTAAGACAGACTTTACAGTTGTTTAAGCACTCGATTTTTGTTAATTTTATGGGGCTATGAGTAATGTTAGATATTTTAATGTCTCTTCCATAATAATTTTGAAATATTAACACCTGATTCAAAACATAAACAAAATCAACAAGTACTGTAATAGAAGCTAATATAACACAATTTAACAACCTTGTATATACATATAACAAAAGAAAAAAACATCTTTACCTTTCTGGGAAACAAACTTCTAATACTTAAAATAAATATTAACCAAGGCATCATTCAGTTTACTACTTACCATTAAATTATAACGGTTTCATGGAATTTTGTCTTTCACTTGTAATGTTCCTCAAGTACAAATACTAAAGAAACAAAGCTAAACACTTTTATCCTTAACCATACATCATACATATGACATTTTTAGTTGTCTTTTATTCAACAATAGCAAACATGTATTTGTTTAAAACTTAAGAATACGTTTTATCAGAATGATTAGCTTTTAATTTTAAATTTTACCTTATGGTTTATATTTAATTATAAGGTCTACGTTTGCATAAAAATATTGGTAGTTTAGCAACAAAACATAGTTGTCAGTGCTTATAAAACCAAGGCTAGCACACTCTGTTACTGTAGAAAACAAGGTTCTTTTGAGTATCAAACATTTTGTTTTGTTATACTAAAATAAATATAACTGCAATAATGTCAGTGCAAAAACAAGTAATTATGGAAATGTTTAATATTTGCTTAAATGTTGTTGTTTCTTTACATTAAGCTACAAAAAACAAGCACAACAAATACTGCAAAATAGTTTTTATAAATAACATTACAACTAAGTGTAAGCTTGTTATATATACTTTTGTATTATAAATAAACTTATTTGAACTCTGTTATAGACAAGTATATGCATTAACATCAGATTAAGTAAATGAGGCCTTTTGACTTTCAAGAATGAAATTAATGCAACACCATAATTAGATAACTATCATAAGTGTATTTGTATATATTGTGTTGCATATTTAAATTTGTAGTAATTTTGGCTAAACAGGTTTTACTTGGGGGTCATTTGCATCAATGGTCATCAGATTTATTGAGTAACAACAAGCAATGTCTGATAGTTTGACAAAAACTGCCATAAACCTGCATTTGATGTCAGATGGTAGATCTATTATAGTTTTATATTTATCACATCATGATACACAAGCCACAGTAAGATAAATACATTGCAACACACAAAATCTGCACTACATCTCTAATTGAATGATAAAAGAAATATTTTTCAAACAACATACACAACCATTTTAACAAAGGTACATTTGTGATAAGTAACAAGTAATTTACTTGAATTTAACACAGTTCAACCATTCCATCCAAAAAAAAAAAAAATTAAAGATGTTAAATTTACAACACTAAAGATAAAACTTCCAACTCCTTTCACAGATTTTCTCTGCACTTTCTGCATTTTTACCATTTCTCATAACGCCAGCATATGTACAAAAACATGTTCGTTCCATCCCACTCCTATGTCAATGATATATTTTTTAATCAGCTTACACAAATTTATTTGTTGTAAAGGTTTGCTCAACTAATTTCTCCACTGCCAGGAAACCCAAAATATTAAACTAAAGAGCATCAAATGCCTTCAAATTTGAGGTACTGAAATTTCATTTTAACGTGAGCATTTTACAATTTGCTCAAATACACTGAAATTGTATTGGTGACAAATATGTGACTAGTCACACATAATTTGTACATTCAGTGCTGCCCTCTTTATACAAATGTTTTCACTTCCAACTAGCTTCAAGACTTTCAGCTAAGCTTGTGTATATATGACACTGCTGCATTCTAATAGGTACACAAATATTCTCCACAACATAAAGTGTGACTCTTTAATAGCACAGTTCACTCCCTCTGTCTTCAGCCATCATTATGAGAGCAAGAAATGATGCACTAAAGGAAGTGTGAATCCAGCAGTGAAATAGTGAAGGGATCACAAAAGCAAAATTTACTTACATCAATAAATGTCCTTCAGAAAGCACTCAAAATGAACCAATAGTATGAGACATTGTATGCAATGGAATAGTATAGTGACATACTTGTGGAAGATCACACTTTGTTGGTATCAAAATACAATCTCTATTTATAAAGAGTTGCTAGAAAGAGTGGAAATAAGCACAGTTCAGAATCTGATCCAGTTTAACAGAAGTGCTACATGTATAGTGTGGCTAGAGATGTCACACTGTACACGATTGATAAACTACTAAAAAAAGAAGCAGCAAACAGGCCACAGTAAATGGGTCCTCATGATCTTCACTTAAAAGTCAAAGAGACAAAATGAAAATCTATCAACCAAAGTGCAAATGAATGTTACACCCTACACTACCTATTCCAACTGTCTATTGAGATACACCCTGTTCAATTTACATATAGCTATCTTATTTTGGAACTTTTTTTATTTTATGACTTATAATTAAATAGCTGTAACAGATTAAAATTAAAAATATATGTTAGTATATTCGTAGTTATTTTAAGTATTGTATCACTTTATTAAATATTACAATATATCACATTTCTACATATCATTACATCCCTGATACATGAGTGTACTAATTCTCAGTTGATAACACTAAACCATATCTGTTTCACGTCCCTTCTGTAGCATTTACTTTAGGGTATTCAGAAGTGAATGCAAAGAAAGATCAAGAATTGTTTATGATGCTTATGCATACCATGTCAGAATGCTTACAGTCTCAATATTTATTTGAAGTAGTTAAAAAGATTTGAATATGTTCATATATAGATCCTCATTTTAGACAGGATCATTTTCAAAATAACAACACCACGTTTGCAGGAAACCATGGATGTGAACACAGTGTCTTAAATTGACTCTGGTCACCAGCCTCTGTGAAAGAAAAAGATGTTTCTCTCTTTACACACTGGAAAAATGCAGCTTTAGTGAAAGCATCATCCACACATTGTTTATTTACAGACAAAGAAAAACTCGTAACATAGTCAGTGTAATTCATTAAGACAATGCAGTAGCAAAAAAGTTTAATAAAAATGAAATGATGTTAACAATATAATTAGCTGTGAACAAAGATGAGAACAGTAATGCCTAATTGATCTCTGATAAATTCTAACTTATGAAAGTGTCTACCAATTTACAACATAATATTAAAATTTAGATGAATTATTCTAAACTCATAATAATATTTTTTCTTTAAATTTATGGACATTTAAAAATTTCTCCTCCGAAAAACTAATTTTTTCAAATTTATATCCAATGTTATTTAACCTAATTACATCTATAATGAAACACCGAGAGGAGGAAGACATGATGTATAATAAGTGACAGAAAGGTATTTGGTAAAATTTTCATGTTTTCCTAATATGATATGTGTTGAATTCGCAGACTAGCTAAGTATCCTTTATTAAACATGCTTGTTTTAGAAATTCCCATAAAAAGCCTTTCTCCTCCATATCCACTAACAGAAACCCCAATGGATTTTGTCTCCTTTCAATTATCCTTTGTGTCCTCAACATCAAAACAATGCAACTAATAATTAACATACGAAGCTTCTCCTCACTCTGTAACCCTAAATTTCAAAGAAGCTTCTTTTATCAAAATCATCCACATATGTTTCTGTAATTCTTATTATATCACAATTATCTTTTCATACTAGTCCTTTAAAATCATATACTTTTTCTCTTATACTCCTTGCATTACAACAGTAACAATAAACTCTATCCTTTTCTACTACTTCTGTACTAACTTATCATGGTAAATCTTTCATTTCCTCTTATTGTTTTTGTGTTTAGCTTTTTCTGGTCCTCACTACTATTTAGTTTTAGGTTAAAACCTCCCTTATAGCTGAGTTAATAGTCTTAGAAAACAAACCAGCTGCTACATTATTTAAATGTAAATACAAAAGCTCCCTTCTTCCTCTGAACTGATGCAAACATGTCCAGTCAGTCTGCTTATCCTTACAATTTACTTATCAAAATATAAATCTATCATTTAACCCTAGTGACCTACTTATAACTTCATCTACACAGTTAATACTTTGTCGTATCTCAACAAAAATTAATGATCTTTTCTTTGAGTATAAATACCTTTAATAATCCAATACACTTATCAATTATCTCCTCTGACCTACCTTTGCCTATGTTATTAGCCCTCACATACACCATTACACAAAAACTTCATCTCTATGAGCCCCATTATCATATTTCCTCTTTTGACAATGTCAAGTTATATTCTCCACCAGTTCTCCCAAATAGCATTTTATCCTCATTTACCGAAGAGATTATTCTAACCATATACCTTGTCAATAAATCACCCACAACTTCCACATCCTTCTCTGATCCTTTTATTTTCATTCTCTTCAACAGTTCACATGCGAAAGCCAAATTCAGAAATTTGTTTGTCAACATAATAGGTTCATAACAAGTAAATTCGTTATTTTTTACTCTAATACTAATAGCACTCTTTCTATCATTTTGAAAGTCACTGTCATCTGATATATCCCTTTCATATTAATAAATTATTCACCCTCTGACTACTGCTTCCATTTCCCATAATCTACAATTATTTTCATTGCCTCTAACTTCTCCAATTATACAAATTCTACATAAAACTCGTATACCTTCGTCACTAATTTTCTTTAGTACGTAGCGACCTGTCATATTTTGGTGCTTAAGGGGCTAAAATGGGATTTACCGAAATTTATAACGTCCTTATGAATGAAAGAATACACACCAGTAAGGATAAAAGAACGAGCATGTTATGTAACGGTAGGATTCGAACTCCCAATTCTTTGTTAATATTTATACAATTTTTTCTTTTAATGTCTTGTGAGAAAACACTCATTAAAAATGAATAACATACATGTATTGTTACCTACGGCTGTGATTGGACATCTTAGTAGAATTCAACAATGACTTGCAAGTAATGACGTCAATACTGATTATAATACTATAGAGTATCTTAGTAACGTTAAACGTCGGGAAAAGAATTTCAGAAAAGAAGCGAAGAAAGAAAACAATCCTAAAAAATATTGATATTTCATCTAGTAAACAGAGAAGTAAGAAATTATAATGGAATTGACATTAAGAAGTATTATTTTTGCTTAATTATATTTGCTGTCAAAACCCAACCCAAATGTATGAAAAATTTATTTTATCTCTTTCAAATGTGAAAAAAATGTACTATTATATCACTAAACGAAATAATACAGTAGTTCCTTTACGCCACTTGTTTCCAACCGAAAAACCCCAGTCGCTGCTTCTGTTAATTACGATTGGAGAGGCGAAAGCGGTACGATTGTATCTGTAGGAAATAAAATCATAATATAAAACTAATACAGATGTCCTTTTAACTTGGGTTGTACGAGTTCTTGATAGTGGCCATTTCCAATGTAATACTGTATACTAGAAAGAAAATTTGTGGAAATGAAACCAGCAAGAAATCGTTGTACTGGTTCATGATGAGAAAAAACCTACTTGAGAAAAATGTATTCTAAAGTCGGCTGGTACTGGTATTAACACTTTAATTGAAATGAAGTACAGTTTGAGTTTCTCTTCATCCCAAAGTATGTTATGGTAATTGAATTATGTGAACATGAATAAAAGTGTTGTCTCTTTTCGCTTCAAGACAAACAAACACAGCTATTTTAAAACAGAAGTTCGAATTTACTTCTGTTGACATGTTTTTCATAATTCTTAGACATAGTTTCTAGTCTTTTGTATTAATTTGGGTAAAAATATTCAAATTAATCAAAGAAGTTGACCGTGGATAGAAAGGAGACATGAGACTGATAAATGTTATTTAGTGGTGGTGTGATTTAAACATTCCAACTCAATACATTTAACTAATTGATCATTTAGATTTGCAAACATTACTTGTGATTTAAAAGTAATTTTATACTTAAACAGGAAAAAAAGGGGAGAATTTTACCTGTCGTCATAAAAACTTCCTGTGCAAACACTAATAAAACACCTTCTTAAATATTTTCATGAGGATGGTTATGTTGATACTTTACAATTTTATTTAATTTCTTATTTAGTTTATTTGGCACCACAAGATAACACCAACTGCCCTTGTGGATACACGTTCAGAGAAATCATGCCTGTAAGTTGTGAATATGGATATACTTTGTTTGTGTTCATTTCATCTTTTCATATAAAAATTTGAGAGACATAACCTATTTTGTTGAAATATGTCTGTAATAATTTAATGAGAAAACTCTAAATAAACTAAAAATACATTTGGTATTTTCCCAACTTTAAAGCTCTGACTGAAACGAAGTGTTTTTACTAGTTTATTTTTTAGTATATTTTACACGAGGCGGGAATTAAAACCCGACTACGAATATGAATTTCCTTACACAGAGACACAATGCAACTTGGAATAGATTTAAAGAATATGTTTTATTAAAATATCCGAAGTAAGCAGTATATGCAATAAGATTCTTGTGAATTTCAGTAAGAACGAAAATATTACAACGAGAAAACACCCGTACTAACTACATCATGATATAAAAGACTTGTTTCTTTGTTTGTTTTTGGAATTTCGCACAAAGCTACTCGAGGGCTTTCTGTGCTAACCGTCCCCAATTTAACAGTGTAAGACTAGAGGGAAGGCAGCTAGTCATCACCACCCACCGCCAACTCTTGGGCTACTCTTTTGCCAACGAATAGTGGGATTGACCGTCACATTATAATGTCCCACAGCTTGGAGGGCGAGCATGTTTTGCGCGACTCGGCCGCGAAACCGCGACCCTCAGATTACGAAGCGCACGCCTTAACGCGCTAAGCCATGCCAGGCCCCGATATAAAAGACCACAAGTTACGTAAAATTTATTCGGGTATTACAAATTACTATACATGGTAGAAATGCTAGGTGTTGTTTAATGTCTACTGTTGGTGTTCACTAATTGATGGCCCCATGTTCGAGAACAATGTATCGCTGAATACGTTTCATACTTTTAACTGAAGGGTGTTTTAACTACCTTAATCAGCGTCGTTATTCGGTTAAAAATAGTTACGTAAGAGTGGTAACTGCTGCTAATAGTTGTCTGCATCTATTTGAAAGTTGTAAATAAAGAACGGCTCTGCCTGAAACTTAGGAAGGACTTAAACTGGATTTTTATACCTTCTGTCGTATAATGTGCCATTTCTTCAGCTGTTGTTTTGGAAGCATTATTTCAGATGTTTTAACAGCTTTCCGTTAAGAAACGTTATTATTATTATTCTCACAACCATCACCAGTATCTGGAGGACACCATTTCGAACACTTCCATGCTTGTTCTCTCTTCAATTATAACAGAAGTTAAGGCTGTCTGTGCTATTATATTTTATCACCATGTTTTTTTTCAGCCTCCTTTTGCTCTTGTATTCAGCGTTTCGTTGCATCGAGTTTCAGAATAAATTTACGAATTTTATGCTATAAACGCAAACGAAACATTAACAAGTGCATTATGGGAAATACCATATGTCAAGCTCTTGTTTACTATTTTACCAATGTATAGAGGGTCGTAAACCCTCATCACCTGGCCGTTTCTACATTACAAGTTTTGTTGGACCAAGTTGTTAACGCATTTTCTTTCCAATTATTACAAAATTAAATTTTGTTTGTTTGTTTGTTTTTGGAAATTCGCACAAAGCTACTCGAGGGCTATCTGTGCTAGCCGTCCCTAATTTTGCAGTGTAAGACTAGAGGGAAGGCAGCTAGTCATCACCACCCACCGCCAACTCTTGGGCTACTCTTATTAACGAATAGTGGGATTGACCGTCACATTATACACCCCTACGGCTGGGAGGGCGAGCATGTTTAGCGCGACGCGAGCGCGAACCCGCGACCCTCGGATTACGAGTGCACGCCTTAACGCGCTCGGCCATGCCAGGCCTTATAAAACATTTTCCGCCTTACTCAGGTTCTGTTGTTGTTGTTGTTTTGAATTAAGCACAAAACTACACAATGGGCTATCTGTGCTCTGCCCACCACAGGTATCGAAACCCGGATTATAGCGTGTAAGTCCGCAGACATACCGCTGAGCCACTGGGGGGCTACAAAATTAAATCAGATGTAAATTTGAATTGAACGTAAATTATATTAATAAATTTCATTTTCGCTAAAAATAATATTAACATTTTAATAACTGTGGTTCTGTTTTTTCAAACTTACCGAAGCAACCTTAAACTTTAAAAATGTGTTTTCCTCACAACAAAACCACATTGGGTTATCTGTTGAGTCCACCGGGAAGATTTGAGAACCCACGTTATAGTCTTGTAAGTCTGAATGCTTCCCGCTGTACCAGCGACAGACTGCATATTTTGCACATCATTATTGATTTATAAGAAAGACAGATTAATATTTACCTTAAATGTTGCTATGAACAACTATTAATAACTCTTCAAATACTATTTCACTGAAGAATAGTGGGATTCACTGTCCCATTATAACGCCCCCACGCCTTAAAGGACGATAATATATGGTGTAACGCAGATTCGAACTTGCAATCTTCAGATTACAAGGCAGGTAACTTCACCACCTGGCCAAACCGGGCCGTTTTACCACGAATCTTCGATAAAAACAAAACATTCAAATAATGTTTTCTGAATTAAACTTAAACAATATGAAATAAATGCATATGCTAGCCATATGTACAGACATCATACAGTCCATATATAAACTATTTATTAAAAATAACTTTCCTTTTGAATTAATATGTTATTCTAATTATACTATTATTGTTATAATAAAAATACAATTTGTTTGTGATATAATTTCAAACTTTAACTTACTTTTTCATATATATAAGTCTCAGTAACTTTTCACAGTTCCTGGTGACTGTACTCAACCAGTTTCTTCTGCTCCCTCACCACTAACTATTTAAAAAGAAGACAAATGTTAATTAAGTAAATGATACTTTGAGATTAAGAACAAATTTACACAACTGGTTATCTTTGCTTTGCTCACAACGGATATCGAAGATTCTCAGTGTAACTATTTCATGAACGGCGAAACTTATGAAACTGGTAAAACAAGGAAATAAAAGTCATGTATTCCAGTATTTTGGTATTCATATCCACAAGAAAATCATTTCGATATTTTGGATATTACTCCAAGGGGCAAGCGGTAAATATACGGACTTACAACGTTAGAAATCTGGTTTCGATACCCGTCATAGACAGAACGCAGAGAGCTATTTATGTAGTTTTGTGTTAACTCTATGGAGAGACAGAAATTTGGTTAAATATATATATTTGTTTCACTAGGATAAGAAAAAAAGAATGGCCAGGATCAAGCTTAAAAGCTTGAATAATACTCAAAAAAGCTCCCAAGAAAAAGGTAAAATATCTCTATTTTTTGTTTGTCTAAAATTGAAAGTACCAGCAAAATCTCTTAAAATTTGTGAAATGTTTTTTTAAAATATTTATTTTATCATATATTAGACCCAAGAACAAAACCGCCTCTACTTCCCACTTATCAAATTTACACCAATTGCAAAACTGCAATACAAGCATCGAAAGTATAGAATTAAAACAAACAAACCTGAGTTCAATTACTTCTCTTCGCCAGAACAACCACAAAAAGATTTCGAAAGCAATTTCAAATGAAAATGGGAGAAAAGAAATCTGCAAAGAATATATTTCATATCAAAATATTTAATTCAACACACGAATTTCCACTTTCTAAAACTGAACTTCTTTTTCCTTTTCAAGCACTGAACAAAATCAAATGTCTCAGTAAAAAACTAAACAGTTGTTTTATCTTTAAGAAAGCAAACTGAATCTGAGTTTCGTTTCAAACTTTTAAATAGTCAACCTCCATGCCGCAATAGTGGCAATAATTATATATTTTGTACAAATTGTATACAACTTCCAGTATCATATCCTCCAGGATGTAACAATTCAAATAGTAGTCTCAAGCGATTTAACGGAGAACAATCGTTACAGTAACATTTCCATTTTGGCTATTACGTTTAAAATATTTAAAGATCCTGTGTAATAGTTTTAGGAGCAAAGCAGCATTATCGTCAGTTAACACTAATTTTCAAAACTTAATTATTGAAGTAGAAGAAAAAAAATCACATTTAATTTAATTGAAAACTCAATATACACACGGCATATTCATCTGATAAAAGCGACTAATCATGTACAAGAAGTAAACAAACATCTTCAACTCTTTTCTTGTCAGAGCAAATAAAGACTACATGAGCTTAATATTTAAAGCCGTAGTCATAGAGAACCACGAGAAAAATCCTGGACATTAGAAAACTAACACATATCTTATACTCTGTATACCTAACGATGTTCTTACCAAACGAAAGCTAGTTAAAAAGGATCAAAATGTAGAAAAGAAACTATATTTATTACAAGCCAAACACACTGAAGACAAAGGAAAATCTTGTTCATCATCTTGTCGCGATCTAACAGCTAGGTTTCTTTAGTAAGCTTGGAAACAAATCAACATATTTTGGACTGTGTTTTAAATAATAATAAGCTATGGTCACCTCATGATAGAATATAAAGTAACCTGACAACTGGAATAGATTACACACAGACAAAATAGGACAAAAATCGAGTCTCACATCACAGCCAATCAATTCTGCAAACTTAGTGGAATCGCTAATTTACAACCAATACCATAACTGGGTAATGAAGGATTAAAAAAGCAAAATCATTCATATTAATCTTATCTTATAGATGTACGTCTCAACAAATATTTGAATTAAACATCACCCTCACGTGCTGTCATTGATTATACAAGGCTAAACACGAAAGTTGGAAGTGTGAACACCTTTCGAGTTCTTACTCTTTTAACATTTAAAAACATTCCGGTACAATGTCTCATAAGCGTATTTCAGATTTAAAAAAAATATATTTCAAGTCTCGACATATTCTTACAAAGAAATGTGTCTCCATTTCATGATTCATTAAACCTGTTCACGTTTTGCTATTTCCAATTGTTCCCGGATATCATTGATTATAATACTTCATTCTTAACACAATATTTTATGCTGTATTTTGTTCTTGTACATACTCTGCTGTGACCAAACTTTCAATATTCTTCTATCTTCTACATGCTAGTGTATACAATATTTTAGATCACGTTTTTTTTTTCTCCATTACAGTTTCTTCCACGTAGAAAGTCATATTTATAAATTTAAATATTTTATATTTACCGAATGTTACTTTTTGTATTACCTAAAATCTGATTTATCTTTATTAGCGATGAAACTATAGGATAAGATATTTGGTGATTTTCAATTCGTTAAACAAAATAATAATTAAACCTGCAACATAAGACACAAGAAACATCCCTTTTAAGGCTTCAGTAAAGAAGTACTTTAGGCTCAGTAAAGCAATGAGTTGGTAAACAACAATCTATATATATAATGAAGTGATTTAGTTTGGGGAGAACGTATAACACTTTTCGAAAGAGTGTTGGTCTGTCTTCTTCAGATATGGTATTTAGCAAAGCAGTACATGGTATATATACAAGAGGTACAATATATACAAGAGCAAAAGAAGTGTTTTCATCATATGAAAAGATTATATATAAATGTCAAGGTTGGTAAAGTCTATGGTTGGTGAATGAACGAGGCGAAATATGGTTGATATTGCTAAATACATCATCACAGTTTGAAGAAATGCCGTTTGGTTTGTTGATCTCTGAACTTTCTAAACAGTATATTTTCGTTTTCAGTTGCAGGATAGAGTACGAGTAAAGTGTACAGTTGCAAGGTATTTTGTGACCAGGCTCAAATGGCTGGGATGTTAAAAACGATATCTGGAATTCATCACTACTCATATCACCTTTATATTCTTTTTATGGTTTAGTTACAAGAAATGTGATATTTGTCTATTATATTTCACAATACATTCTTATGGGATTCAACGTACATGATATATTTTGTTCCTTCATTCGTAGTTATTTAGGGTTAGAGAATAAGACGTTTATATTATTTCAAGTTTTAATATATTTTCCCATTTATTAAAGAGGCTGGTAATTTCATAAGAAATTTCTGGTATGAAATGGTTTGTTTGTTTCTGTTTTTAATTTTGCGCAAAGCTAAACAGGAGCTATCTGCGTTGCCATCCCTAATTTAGTAGTGTAAGACTAGAAGAGAGAATGAAATGGTATGCCGGTAGAATGGATTTGGTTGTTATAATATATTGTGTGGTTTTGAACGTCAATACAAGCCCTATTATATAACTTTGGCCTAAACCTTTAGGTCGTACTACATTTTCTAAGTAGTGCAATTCAGTTCTAAATCTTCTTTGTGAGTTCAGTGATTGTAGGATTATCTTCCTAAAATTAAAAAAATAATCGTTCTATTCATAACTTACATACATGTATTTAAATATCTGTGTGCGTATAACATGGAATAATTCGTAAAGATACTAGTTAAAAAATTCTTAGAAGTCAAATTGTTAATGAAAACAGCTTTATATTATTTCCTCTTTAGGTTTAAAATAAGACAAAAACCAATGACAATGTTACTAATAAAATAATTGCCTTTGTCAGGAAACCACATTTTTTCCAAGGGCAATCAGTGACACCCTTTGTCAGCTCCAAGAAAAATCAGTTCCTCCTGAGGTTGTGACAAAAGGGATGCTTAACATTACATTTTGTAATACCGTGATAATAGTAAAACGTGTACATGCCATGAATCACGAAAATAATTATACAATCTGTAGGATGCAAAACAGAATGAGATACCAACTTGAAAACAAGAAATAAAAGCATTTTTTTACCTTCATTTTATTCTTATATGCTCTTGAAACAAAACACGTTAGAAGACTCTTCACCAAACATCGAATTTATTAATATATTTAGTGAGTGCAAATCTAACTAAATATGAAGGGATGACATGTTCAGTTCATTAATTTCAGTTTGATTCATTAAAGGGGAAAAATTATTGAGACAAATATAATGAGATGATCTTTCAGAAAATAATTTAACCGTTAAATTAAAATTACAATAACAAACAGTTTCAACTGATAAAGATACCATATCAAAGAACGAGGTTCGCCATGGCCAGGTGGGTTAAGGCATTCGACTCGTAATCTGTGGGTTACATGTTCGAATCTCTGTCGCACCAAACATGCTCGCTCTTTCAGCTGTGGGGACGCTATAATGTGAGGTTCAATCCCATTATTCGTTGATAAAAGAGTAGCCCAAAAGTTGGCGGTGGGTGGTGATGACTAGCTGCCTTCCCTGTAGTCTTACACTGCTAAATTAGGGACGGCTAGCAAAGACAGCCCTTGTGTATCTTTGCACGAACTTAAAAAAAAGAACGACACGATGTAATTATTAAATTCATAGTTTATCTGCTGCAGAAACTGCTGTTATTGTGTTTTGAATTTAATTATTTAATCTAGCAGATTCCTTACTAGATATCAAAGCAAAACTAGTCTAGATGTTTTTTTAATTTTGTAGAAATCAGTATTTTTTATCTTAACTTAGGTGAATCTTGGCCAATCGACGATTGGATATGGAATGATCCAGAAAAACCAATTTCGTCAGAGATGTTTATTACCAAAAGGTATGTATTCTCAAGTAAATCCCGACTTTTAGCTAAGTGGTTGCCAGGACGCTCTGCTCACAATACCCGGAAAGCTGTTTTGAGCTCCTGTCACACCAAACTCATTCAACCTATTTAGTCGTAAGGGAAAATTAAAATATGACGGTCAATTTCATTATTCGTCGATCTAAGAGTAACCCAATAGTTGACAGTGTTTGGTGTTGAGTAGTTGTCTTTCCTTTAGACTACAACTGCTGAAAAGATGATTGGTGTATTTTGTTGTTATATACGTGTTGTTTCGCGCAAAATTTAAATGAAACCAAATCAAATGGACTAAGTATCTAAAAAAATAATAAAAATTATAAAAATATTTTAAAATAGTTTCTCAGCAAATATGGAACAGTTCATGTATGTTATATATTGTTGTTCTTAGCTGTTTTTATCTCACCATAGTGAACTTACGTTTTGATAAGAATGTGTACTATTGATGATTATAATCTGTTATCAAGCCGAAAAACTGTCAACTTAAAAATTCAATGAAAAGTATGTAATCCAATGATATAATTAGGTTTCATAGTTACTTACATAATCTATGTATTTCAAGTACATTGCACCTTTGCTGCTTGGTTAAAACTAGTTAAACGCCACCTGTCATATCATCTTTGCCCTCAACATCTTGTAGAGTCGTTTTCACTTATATTTTGTTTTGGGACCTTAATTCTTGTATCTTTGATTCAAGCAGACAAATTTCGTAACACACGTTTCATGTGACCCTGAAATAACCACAATTCCTTATCTATTCTACCATATAAATATTCAAGTACGTTTAATGATCATTTGACGAACCTCAACTGCTGTTTTTCTCTATACACAATTGCAAACATTTTTCATTCTCAGTAACTTTAGTGTTGGTATTATAGTACCTTTTGAATGAGAGTAGAGAAGAATATGTCAACTTCATAGCATCTGCTATATCCACTATTATCGAGGACCTCTGTATAATACCAGGACTCCACAGTTTGACTGATACACGACAGATCTGGTAGTTATTGAAATGCTGTTCATACTGTTATACTGTCTGAACAATAATTGTTTTAGTGTGGACCGTGATATTTACCAATTTTATCTCAGTTGTTAACCATTAACATTAAGGTACTGATTTATCAATATAACACATTTCATTTAAATATATATTGATCTTCTCTCATTCAATTCAATTTTGTGTAAATATACTATGACAAATTAATTATTTGTAAGTATTGCTTCTATTCCAGTGACTTTGGCCAAAATAAATTGTCGTTAAAAAAAAGACTTAAGAACTGGTTAAAAAGTGTATTTCGGTGCAACAATGTATTCAAGACCTATAAACCAGTTGAAACAATTGGAACAACTTATCCTGAAGACCAGGCCTGGTTTTACGACTCGTAAGTTCAAGGTGTTTATGAATTAACTAGGATACCGTATTTTCATACTACATATACTCAACGTAATGTATAGCTTTACGAAAAAAGTGTGACTGAACTTATCGCTTCTTACGGCCCTCTCAGAAACATACATTTCTTACTACACATATCTATGTAATCGATTTTCACAGTGTACAATTTAGCCGAAGGATAAACACTTAAGCTTTTGCGATAAGTGGCTTTGTGGACAACGTTGTGTGCCTTTTGTGTTTTTTCTCATACGAGTGAAAGCTATACTGTCTATTTAATTCTATTTTACCTGAGACTAAATGTCTAGAGGGTGAATAACTTGAACATCCAATTGACATTTAGTAGGCGTTTTCTTTTTGTTTCTGTATGAGACTCTCGTTCATTTCAACACGAATATTCTCAAGTTGAAAACTGAGAGTTCTTAATTTTCCAACTCTCCTGGAAAGTCTTTCAGTAGCTTGATGTCGATATTTTCAATTGATAGGTATTCTATGCTCACAAGGGCTAAATGGCAAGTCAGAATCACTTAACATACCTAATTCTAAACAACTGGCAAACAACTCATCACCATAAGAAACTTTAGTCGTCTGTTTCACCCGAAGAATGGGACTGACTGCCACCATTACTTTAACCCGAGCACAACCGAAATTACGGTCTGTATTTAGCTGCATTGTGGCTCGAATATTAGACACTAAGAAATGCAACCTGCATACCGAATATCAGCTACTGCTGGCCCGTCCAAGTAGAATATAATAAGTATAAATTAATGTCATCTTTTAATCTCCGAAAGGATCTGTTTGAAGGAAGAGTGATGTGAAAAATGTAACAGATTTTAACATGTCCTAATGGTAATCGACGATTTCTAATTTAAAATACGTTTTATATCAAACTTTTACTTGTATTGACTTTGTATATCATACAGCTTCGTTGGACTTCTTTGAACAACCATGTCGTAGTTTTTTGTTGTTGTTGTTTCTTACAATCATCCGCGTGGCATGACAGAAATTGGATGACTCACCATTTTAATCTATGCTTGTATAAAAGGGAAACAACAATCAGTGCTTTAACAACATTTTTTTCTCTCCAAAACACACTCTAGTAGAAATGACGATGAAGATACTCAACTTGACACACCACTTGTTTGGGATTTTACCAAGACTGATCGAGTAATAAAATTTCAAATGTTGAGGAGCAGTAATGGTAAGCAGTCTCTTGTTTGTATCAGAATAGCGTTTCTTTTATTATTATTATTATTACAGTAAAAGATGACCTGGAGAGATCACCCTATTTAATAATTTACACCACTTTCTGAGAGTGTGTTGTCTGTTTATAATTTAGTTACTAGACACTAAAATGTTGTCACTTAAGAAACGCTTAATATTGCAATTTGTACTGCCGTGACGTTAATGAATCGTGCTCATTCCACGAATTACGATTATAATAATACAATCTGTAGGATACAAAACAGCATGAATTAAGAACTTGAAAAGCAAGAAATTAAAATATGTGTTACTATTCATATTGATTTTATCTGCTCTTGATACAAAACACGTCAGAGGTCCCTTCACCGAACATCAAGATGATTAATATATGTCGTGAGTGCAAATTTAGTTTGTTTGTTTGCTGTTAAATTTCGCACAAAGCTACTCGAGGGCTATCTGTGCTAGCCGTCCCTAATTTAGCAGTGAAAGACTAGAGGGAGGACAGGATAGTTGGTCATCACCATCCGCCGCCAACTCTTAGGCTACTCTTTTACCAACGAAAAGTGGGATTGACTGTCACATTATAACGCTCTCACGGCTGAAAGGGCGAGCATGTTTAGCGCGACCCTCAGTCGTACGCCTTAACACGCTTGGCCATGGCGGGCCGAGTGCAAATGTAAAGAAGTATGATAGGATGATGTGCTCAATTTATTATTTTTAAATTAATTAATTATAGGGGAAACAAAATTATCATGGCATAATCCGGCAGAAAATAACGTAACGGTTAATTTAAAATGAAAATAACAACAGTTTTGAGCTGATGATGATGATGTCGTATTAAAGGTCGATATGATGTAGTTATTAAAGTCAGGAGTTACCTGGTGTAGAAGTTGTTGTTATTGTATTTTGAATTTAATCATTTAGTCTAGCAGGTTTTGCATCGTAACTGAAACAATTTTATCTTAACGTTTTAAAATTTCACTTGAATAGCTTTGAGGCCGACTTGGCCCGGTTGTTAATACATTCAAATCGTAATCCGAGGGTTGCGAGTTCGAATCCCTGTCGCACCAAACATGCTCGCCCTTTTAGCTGTGGGGACGCTATAATGTGAGGTTCAATCCCATTATTCGTTGATAAAAGAGTAGCCCAAAAGTTGGCGGTGGGTAGTGATGACTAGCTGCCTTCCCTGTAGTCTTACACTGCTAAATTAGGGACGGCTAGCAAAGACAGCCCTTGTGTATCTTTGCACGAACTTAAAAAAAAAGAACGACACAATGTAATTATTAAAGTCATAGTTTATCTCCTGCAGAAACTGCTGTTATTGTGTTTTGAATTTAATTATTTAATCTAGCAGATTCCTTACTAGATATCAAAGCAAAACTAGTCTAGATGTTTTTTTAATTTTGTAGAAATCAGTATTTTTTATCTTAACTTAGGTGAATCTTGGCCAATCGACGATTGGATATGGAATGATCCAGAAAAACCAATTTCGTCAGAGATGTTTATTACCAAAAGGTATGTATTCTCAAGTAAATCCCGACTTTTAGCTAAGTGGTTGCCAGGACGCTCTGCTCACAATACCCGGAAAGCTGTTTTGAGCTCCTGTCACACCAAACACATTCAACCTATTTAGTCGTAAGGGAAAATTAAAATATGACGGTCAATTTCATTATTCGTCGATCTAAGAGTAACCCAATAGTTGACAGTGTTTGGTGTTGAGTAGTTGTCTTTCCTTTAGACTACAACTGCTGAAAAGATGATTGGTGTATTTTGTTGTTATATACGTGTTGTTTCGCGCAAAATTTAAATGAAACCAAATCAAATGGACTAAGTATCTAAAAAAATAATAAAAATTATAAAAATATTTTAAAATAGTTTCTCAGCAAATATGGAACAGTTCATGTATGTTATATATTGTTGTTCTTAGCTGTTTTTATCTCACCATAGTGAACTTACGTTTTGATAAGAATGTGTACTATTGATGATTATAATCTGTTATCAAGCCGAAAAACTGTCAACTTAAAAATTCAATGAAAAGTATGTAATCCAATGATATAATTAGGTTTCATAGTTACTTACATAATCTATGAATTTCTTCAAGTACATTGCACCTTTGCTGCTTGGTTAAAACTAGTTAAACGCCACCTGTCATATCATCTTTGCCCTCAACATCTTGTAGAGTCGTTTTCACTTATATTTTGTTTTGGGACCTTAATTCTTGTATCTTTGATTCAAGCAGACAAATTTCGTAACACACGTTTTATGTGACCCTGAAATAACCACAATTCCTTATCTATTCTATCATATAAATATTCAAGTACGTTTAATAATCATTTGACGAACCTCAACTGCTGTTTTTCTCTATACACAATTGCAAACATTTTTCATTCTCAGTAACTTTAGTGTTGGTATTATAGTAACTTTTGAATGAGAGAAGAGAAGAATATGTCAACTTCATAACATCTGCTATATCCACTGTTATCGAGGACCTCTGTATAATACCAGGACTCCACAGTATGACTGATACACGACAGATCTAGTAGTTATTGAAATGCTGTTCATACTGTTATATTGTCTGAACAATAATTGTTTTAGTGTGGATCGTGATATTTACCAATTTTATCTCAGTTGTTAACCATAAACATTAAGGTACTGATTTATCAGTATAACACAATTCATTTAAATAAATATTGATCTTCTCTCATTCAATTCAATTTTGTGTAAATATACTATGACAAATTAATTATTTGTAAGTATTGCTTCTATTCCAGTGACTTTGGCCAAAATAAATTGTCGTTAAAAAAAAGACTTAAGAACTGGTTAAAAAGTGTATTTCGGTGCAACAATGTATTCAAGACCTATAAACCAGTTGAAACAATTGGAACAACTTATCCTGAAGACCAGGCCTGGTTTTACGACTCGTAAGTTCAAGGTGTTTATGAATTAACTAGGATACCGTATTTTCATACTACATATATTCAACGTAATGTATAGCTTTACGAAAAAAGTGTGACTGAACTTATCGCTTCTTACGGCCCTCTCAGAAACATACATTTCTTACTACACATATCTATGTAATCGATTTTCACAGTGTACAATTTAGCCGAAGGATAAACACTTAAGCTTTTGCGATAAGTGGCTTTGTGGACAACGTTGTGTGCCTTTTGTGTTTTTTCTCATACGAGTGAAAGCTATACTGTCTATTTAATTCTATTTTACCTGAGACTAAATGTCTAGAGGGTGAATAACTTGAACATCCAATTGACATTTAGTAGGCGTTTTCTTTTTGTTTCTGTATGAGACTCTCGTTCATTTCAACACGAATATTCTCAAGTTGAAAACTGAGAGTTCTTAATTTTCCAACTCTCCTGGAAAGTCTTTCAGTAGCTTGATGTCGATATTTTCAATTGATGGGTATTCTATGCTCACAAGGGCTAAATGGCAAGTCAGAATCACTTAACATACCTAATTCTAAACAACTGGCAAACAACTCATTACGATAAGAAACTTTAGTCGTCTGTTTCACCCGAAGAATGGGACTGACTGCCACCATTACTATAACCCGAGCACAACCGAAATTACGGTCTGTATTTAGCTGCATTGTGGCTCGAATATTAGACACTAAGAAATGCAACCTGCATACCGAATATCAGCTACTGCTGGCCCGTCCAAGTAGAATATAATAAGTATAAATTAATGTCATCTTTTAATCTCCGAAAGGATCTGTTTGAAGGAAGAGTGATGTGAAAAATGTAACAGATTTTAACATGTCCTAATGGTAATCGACGATTTCTAATTTAAAATACGTTTTATATCAAACTTTTACTTGTATTGACTTTGTATATCATACAGCTTCGTTGGACTTCTTTGAACAACCATGTCGTAGTTTCTTTTTTGTTTGTTTCTTACAATCATCCGCGTGGCATGACAGTAATTGCATGTCTCACATTTTTAATCTATGCTTGTATAAAAGGGAAACAACAATCAGTGCTTTAACAACAATTTTTTCTCTCCAAAACACACTCTAGTGGAAATCACAATGAATATACTCAACTTGCATTTACACCCATTTGGGATATCACCAAGATTGATCGTGTAATTGAATTCAAAGTTAAAGAGTAGTAATGGTAAGCAGTCTCTTGTTTGTATCAGAATAGCGTTTCTTTTATTACTGTTATTACAGTAAAAGATGACCAAGATAGATCACCCATTTTAATATTTTACACCACTTTATAGTAGTGTGTTGTCTGTCTATAACTTAGTTACTAGACACTAAAATGTTGTCACTTAAGAAATGCTTAACATTGCAATTTGTACTGCCGTGACATTAGTGAATCGTGCTCATGCCACGAATTACGAGAATTATAATACAATCTGTAGGATACAAAATAGCATGAATTAAGAACTTGAAAAGCAAGAAATTAAAATATTTATTACTATTCATATTGATTTTATCTGCTCTTGATACAAAACACGTCAGAGGTCCCTTCACCGAACATCAAGATGATTAATGTATGTCGTGAGTGCAAATCTAGTTTGTTTGTTTGCTGTAAAATTTCGAGGGCTATCTGTGCTAGCCGTCCCTAATTTAGCAGTGAAAGACTAGAGGACAGATGGTCATCACCATCCGCCGCCAACTCTTAGGCTACTCTTTTACCAACGAAAAGTGGGATTGACCGTCACATTATAACGCCCTCACGGCTGAAAGGGCGAGCATGTTTAGCGCGACGGGGATGCGAACCCGCGATCCTCAGTCGTATGCCTTAACACGCTTGACCACGCCGGGCCGAGTGCAAATCTAAAGAAAGATGATAGGATTATGTGTTGAATTTATTATTTTTCAATTAATAAATTATAGGGGTAACAAAATTATCATGGCATAATCCGGCAGAAAATAACGTGACAGTTAATTTAAAATTAAAATAACAACAGTTTTGAGCTGATGATGATGATGTCGTATTAAAGGTCGATATGATGTAGTTATTAAAGTCAGGAGTTACCTAGTGTAGAAGTTGTTGTTATTGTATTTTGAATTTAATCATTTAGTCTAGCAGGTTTTGCATCGTAACTGAAACAATTATATCTTAACGTTTTAAAATTTCACTTGAATAGCTTTGAGGCCGACTTGGCCCGGTTGTTAATACATTCAAATCGTAATCCGAGGGTTGCGAGTTCGAATCCCTGTCGCACCAAACATGCTCGCCCTTTCAGCTGTGGGGACGCTATAATGTGAGGTTCAATCCCATTATTCGTTGATAGAAGAGTAGCCCAAAAGTTGGCGATGGGTAGTGATGACTAGCTGCCTTCCCTGTAGTCTTACACTGCTAAATTAGGGACGGCTAGCGCAGATAGCCCTCGTGTTACTTTGTGTGAAATTCAAAATAAACCAAACCAAGTAATGAGACAATGACGAGTTAATAAGAAATTTAATGGCACAATATAAGTCTTTCGAGGTTTATATATTTAAAGTGTAAAAACTATAAATATGACACACTCTCCTACCCGATCACCTGGAACATTCAAATCTTAGAGTTTTGCACCTGGAGAAACTAAATCTCAGACATTATAGAATATATATGTAGAACCTTAATAATAGAAAGTGTGTAATTTGTAAAACTGAATCCACAGACGCACGTTTCAAAATAATCAGGTTGTGAATCTTGACATATATATACTGTTTCTCATCTACAGGATCCGAATCGAAGATGTAATCTGGCATAAGGAATTTCGACTCCGAAAACTAAGAAATGTGACAACTAGAAAATCAATAATCCAATAACTAAAACTATAAATATATTATCGTAAAGAAAGAGAAACTAAATTAGCTTTCAGAGAATAAGTTACTGAAAACTGTTAGACACCAAGAATATTTGTATTATATTATTGAAATTAAAGGGTCTGAATAATCAGTAGTCTAAAGTACAAATAACTAAATAAAAAAATATGTTGGAGTAAGAAAGTCAATATTTCTACTGGAAATATGATTAAAAACTGAGCATTTTATGGGAAAAAACAACTGAAAAATCAATGTTTCTGGAAGGGACGTAACTAAATGGTAATTACTTCAAAGAGTATGACAGTTAAAGATGATGCTTTAAATACATTTCTAACATAAAATATTTAATAAATTATACTCTGATTACCAGCAGTTGCAAATTTTCAGCCTTATATTGTTGTTTGTAGTTAAACACAAACCCACGCAACGGGCTATCAGTAATCTGCCCATCACAGGTATCGAAACATACCGGTGACAGTAAATACCGCAAAAGATAAATTATATGATAGGTAATTCGCAACTTTAAAATGTTACGTGCTAGGTTTTCTGGAATGCAAAGATATAAAACAAAATATTAAAAAAAAATTGAAATACGAACCTTAATTGCCACTAAATAAGAATTTTGTTTCTAATACTTTAATACCGATTCTAAATAAAAGACAACATATACAGATAAAACAACAGCGTTAAGTTTCACAGGTTTTAATGTGAGCAAAAACCTAGTCTTTGGTTCAAGAGTTCATTCATTTATAAACATCATAAATAAGAGTGCAGTGTTTCACATCTTCATATATTTTTCATACAACCCGTTTTATGGCACAATAGCTATTATTTTTCAACATGAAAATAAACAGGAATTATATATAATATAACTATTAAAAATTTAATATGTGCTATTTTCATTAAGTATATGAATTAACTACACAGCGTACCCCGCTGGTACAGCGATACGTCTGCGAAAATACAAGGCTAAAGTCAGGGGTTTAATTTCCCTCAGTGGACACAGCAGATAGCCCAATGTGGCTTTGTTATAAGAAGAACACATACAGCAATGTGCTCAGTAAACTACGAATAATCAGGAACTGGTAAACCAACAACTCCTGTAAAACCAACAAACCGCTTTGTTTTTCTTTGTTTGCAGTTAAGCACAAAACTACACAAAAATCTATCTGTACTCTGTCCATCAAGAGTATCGGAACCTGATTTCTCGTGCTTGAAGTTCGAAGAAATGCCGTTGTGCCATTAATGGCATTAAACCTATTAATCTATTATTAAATAATAAATACATAAATAAAATATGTAAATATGTTTGTTCATGTGTTAGTTACACTATGTAAAAAAATTTGTTTCTTGGATAGTACGTGTTATTTCCTAACTACTTAACTTCAGAAAATGGTCATTATTTCCTTCAAACTTTGATTTTGTAACCTGGACAATGGTATTTAGAAACCAATCTATTTTTTTGTGTAAAAACGGTCAAATTTGCACATTTATAAGGTCTGAATAAAACAACAAATAAATCACGAGTTACATGTATTTATACTAAAGTTGTACAAAAATGTTTAGAAGTGAGTAATTGTTTTGAGATTTTCGACTGTAATGTGAGTCACTTTCACGTATCAGCACCAAGTATAGTCTCCCATGATGTTTTTGTTAGACGCTCCTGGGTGGTGGCGTTCAAAGTCCTATATATTTTAGTGGAAGCGCTCGCTCAGTAGGAAGGGAAAGAAAAGCTTGTGGCAGCTTTGTCGTAGTGGTTCGGGGCTTCTTGGGCAATTCTGTGCACTTCAGGATCTTCTATATTTGTGGTCCAACGAAGACACCAGCTTTAATCTTTGCCTCAGACAGCTTAGGGAAGAAGTCTCGGAGGTGCCTTAAGGCTAAAAACTCCTTATCAAGAGCTGTGACAAATTGTTTCATAACACCCAGTTTTATGTGCAATGTTGAAAACAACACCTTCTGGAGGTCCACTTTGGCTCACATTTGACATTGTACCTCCCCACAGAGAACTTGGTCTGTTGTGTCTAGTGCTTCCTGTTGTTGTGCGCTGCGGTGTCTTTGCTGTCCCAAAGACAAAGATAACAGGGTAACTTGGAAAAGCTTTCTTGGAGACCCATCTGGAATGCGATCATTTTGAAATCTCTGATAACCTCCCAGCCATAATCATCATACTTCAAGACTTCTAGTAAGGTCTTGAAGCTGTTGTATTCCTCTTTTAGGTGTACCGAATGAGTCAAGAAAAGAGACGAATACTTATTTCCGCTATGGAGCAGCACAGCTTTGAGGCTTCTCGATGAGCTGTCAATGAAGACGCTCCACTCGTTCGGTTTGCAGGCAATTCCAATTGCCTCGCATAGACTGGATACATTGTGGCAGAAGCAGAGTCCATCTTGACAAATGAAGAGGCTTGAAAAATGTCGTTGACGCTTCTTCTGACTTGAGATTTGTCCACTTTTATTCTTGAGAATTCTTGTAAGTTAGAAAAAATTTTCTATTGGCTACTTAGCACTGAATATACCTGAAATGTTCTGGAAAATTGGTAAATTTGGAAAGTTTATTACCCAGGTTACAAAAACAAAGTTTGAAGAAAAAATAGGCATTTTCCATTTACTTTAGGTATAAGCAACTGGAAAATAATACTTTCTGCCCAGAAACAAGAAAAAGTAAAAATTTGGTTGCATAGTGTTATTTGTACGGATAATATAATTATTTGTTTGTTTTAATTTTGATTTTGATTTTTTCAGCTTAAGACAGATCTCAGTAGAATAACTTGTTGTTGTTAATCGCAAATATTCACAATAGGATATCTAAAGTTTGTCCACTGAACATATCAAAATCCTGTTTTTATTCTTACAAGCCTTCAGATTTATCGTTGGTTAAGGAAAGTTTTGGGTTCTTGTTAGATCATGCGCAAGCAAAGTGACTCTTATGTTAAATTTTTGCATTTCTTGAAACTACGCGCAAAACCTTAAAATTATCCAAGGCAAAAAAAAAAGTATGCTCACCTCTATTATTAATGGATGAGCACTGATCTTCTAGAGTTAAGACCCTGGTTCCACTGAGGTTATTACAATATGTTATAAAAGAAAAACATAAAAGAAAACATCTAAACCATTTTGATACATATAATTACTTAAATTTGTAAACACTGGTACGATTGTTGCTAAGGCCTGGCATGGCCGAGCGCGTTAAGGCATGCGCTCGTAATCTGAGGGTCGCGGGTTCGCATCCGAGTCGCGCTAAACATGTTCGCCCTCCCAACCGTGAGGGCATTATAATGTCACGGTCAATCCCACTTTTCGTTGGTAAAAGAGTAGCCCAAGAGTTGGCGGTGGGTGGTGATGACTAGTTGCCTTCCCTCTAGTCTCACACTGCTAAATTAGGGACGGCTAGCACAGATAGCCCTCGAGTAGCTTTGTGCGAATTTCAAAAATAAACAAAAAACAAACGATTGTTGCTAGACTCAATACACAAAATTCAACTTTCCCCATAGGTGTTGTATATTAAATTCAGTTGCTGTTGTATTGTTTGAATCACAGAATGTCGTGCACGACCAATTATCGCTACAGTTTTGAGCAACAGCTTTGAGCATTTCTAAATAGCATAGAGAAACTCGTATTTATAAATGTTTTAAATCAACCAATATAATTATCTAACGAGTTTCTGTTGTTCCAGTCAGTGAGTTCTCTTGCAGTATAAGATGATTAAGTTACTTATTTTATTTTCACTTAGTGCCCTTGCAAATTAAACCGAGTACCCTACATTAGGAGTTCTGTGAGTTTTCTCTTTTCTGTTTTCTGAGTTACCTAAATAACAGATTCTCTATCTTTGTATTTACTGAGTTGTCTTAGAAAATCAGTTCAGCGGGATATTTCAGGTACTTGGTAAGTAAGTGTTAGGATTAATTGGCAAGTCGATTGTGTTCGTGTTCGAACAAGAAGTCTGTAATTGCCAAACACTAAAGCTTGTTTGGTATTTTGAACTTTTCATACGATGACAGATTTACCTTCTTAGTTGCTCACCCCATGTTATTTCCGTTTTTACAACATTAGCTTCTTACTATTAACATCTATTATTGGATACGCGTAAGTAGTAAAAGTATTTAAGGAGTCAAACATACTAAAAAGGCTTAGTGAATGCTATTTTACTTTTGTTGTTGTTTTGAATTAAGCACAAAGCTACACAATGGGCTATCTGTGCTCTGCCCACCACGGGTATCGAAACCCGGATTTTAACGTGTAAGTCCGCAGACATACCGCTGAGCTACTGTGGACTTTACTTTTATATAAAACTATAAAAGAATATGATTTGCTGAACCTTAAAGGTTCGTATTGGTTTGTATTGAGTGAATAAAAGAGACTTATTTCGTCATTTTTTACAAAAGTAAATATGTGGTTTGTTTGTTTGTTTGTTTTAATTTCGCGCTAAGCTACACGAGGGCTATCTGCGCTAGCTATCCCTAATTTAGCAGTGTAAGACTTGTCATTACCATTCAAAGTAATCTTGACAAAGTTTTGCATGATGTGAAGGAATCCTGTTTTTCCTATTAATCATCCGCACCAACTGTCGCCACCTTGCCGGTTCCTTCTCCTTGCACGGAAACGAAAAGAAGCTTTTGCCCGATACCGAACCGTTTTTACAAACATAAGCAACGTAGTAAAACATGTTATCATAAAACAAACATAAAGTAGCAATATCAAGACAAAAATAGTCTCACAAAGTATGCAATCCAAAAAACACACATAGATTTACATAAAATACCAGCACTGAAGGGAACAAAATTATCGGCGCGCAACGAAGCGGGTTTGGCAAATTTTACGTCATAATTGTAAAACGTCACGGAAACAGCCGAATGACCGAGAGGAACTTGAATTCGAGGATCCGCAAATTTTATTTCATTTTTTACTCAAAAACTTAAGTGTTTAAAAATATGGCAACTACACAGGAATTATACCCAACCAAAGTACAGTTTCTAAGGTAATTATTAAATTTGTTGAAATTTCACCTTTAAAGAAGTTTAGAAAGACTTCAATAAAGTATAGAAAACCTGTAATGACAAAATTTAAGAGGTACGAAAGATGTAATAAGAGAATAAAAACTTGAAAATTAAATGCAAAGATCAAATCAAGCCAAGAATCTCAAGTTAAAACAGCATTTACTGCAAAACACAAGATATGAGAACCTAAATGGCTTACAAGGGAACATAAAAGATGGTATTATGTATGCTCAGTTTAAAATAATTTCCTAATTTAACAGGTGGTATAATAAATAACAAGCAATACATCTTCCTGCTAATTTAATTTAAAATACCAGCTTTAATATCATTATTTTATCTTCCATCTCAGATCCATAACAACTATCAAGAATTGGTAACTGTCTTGTCTAACAAGGTTGAAGTAATACACCAGGAAGAAGTATCAAATATCAAAATTATACACCAGGTTACAGGGCAAAGAAGAGACCTCAGATGAACTTTTGAAAAACTATATAAGATTTATTAAATTATCTTAGCTAGATGCTATATGAGAAATGATATATTCGTTTACACATGGTTAATTTATATATATCATTATGAATAAGAATATGAGAATTAGAATGAAACGAAGTAGATGCGCATTTTTAAAGAAAGCTCTTCAATTGGAGATGGAACATGACTCCATTCAAATCACAGATAAACCTTTAATAACACCATCTAATGTTACCACATAATTGCAGGATTATCAGATTGAGCAGTATTGAAATATTAATTTCCCCTTATGATAACACAAAAGCACGGAAAGGATTATACAGATAACTAGTTATTCTTAATGAAGGAAATAAGTGACAATACAGTTGTGTTTCTAGTGTAACTTATAAGAGTATGTTACCAGAAACTGTAGTGTTTCCTATAGAAGGTAACAATGTCTCTCAAAGTATGCCAGTGAAAGGAAGCTGTTATAATTGTAGAAAACACCACCATTGTAGCTGAAATTGTAAAAGGTCAATAGCTGTTATTCAGACAAGAAGACAAAGTCCAACCAGCTATTGAGAAAACAGGAATTAATTGGATTTAGGACTAAGTTCCTCTGGAAGTATTCCATCTGTTCCAAATAAAATAGGAAATTCGTTATTTGAGGAAAATCATCAATGGGCTAATTGATGAGAAGCCTTGCAGTATATTGATCGACATTGGTTATTCATACAGTTACAACAGATCAATCAATTTTGGTAATGCAAAATGGGAAATTGACTTCAGCTGAAATGAAAGAAGCTGTATTGACCCAAACAGCAAGTAGACATAAAGGTTCAGCAAAACGAAAGTTGGAAGTTACCCCTACTGTAAAAAAGTATCTATAAACCTTATGATGTGTGAGCAACTGATACTGAGAAATAGTGCATATCTGGAATGAGCTTCATGCTGAGACATGAATTCGAGATTAGGATAGTTTCAAATAGTTTCATAGTGTATGACCAAAAATCTTTGTGCACTACATGGTAGTTATTATACCAGTGAAAATGTTATTGCATCATTATCATCAAGAATCAGGAGTTATTAGTGATACATCTACATCTAGTTACTATGGCATGGTGAAACCAACCACCCCAGCATGTCCTGAAAGATAGAATGAAGGTAGAAAGAACTCCCAAGAATCTCATACACGACTTAGCCTGAGAAAGAATAAAGTCAACTAGAGATAATATGAAAAGTTGCTATATGTTAATGCTGAAAGTAATGGATTCTATTCAAGTGGTATGGAACAGTTATACAATTCCTGCCATACGAGAAGATGAATTTCAAAGTTTAGAAGTTGTTGGGAAGGAGCATAATTTGTACTGAAGGTATCCAATGGTGTGTTTTACAGAATCCAGAAATACTGGTGGTCCACGCTAAAGATCATCTATTTTAAGTTTCTTTGGGATTATGTATGGGAGGAAATAGCCAACTGGAAAACTCCAAAGAATAATTTACGAGTGCAAAGTCAACACGCTGAAGAGCTCAAAGTTCCTGTAGTGATCATTTCAAGAATTATAAGAGATAGACCTGTCAGTAGATTGACTCAACCTCCTTCTTTAGAAGAACCCCTAGTGACAATAAAGGACAAAAGGTCATTCCATCTGTATGTCATGCATGTACTTCGGATGAGAAAAGTGCTAAAATGACTTGGTGAACGGACAGTCTAATGTACTGTTCTATATAAGTATTAAGATTATTCTAAGGTCTTCCGAATACATGAAGGAGTATTAGTCTAGGCTGTATTTTTAATGTTATGACTTAGTTGTCTACTATAGAGAGTTTCTTAATATAAAAAAGTAATAACCGAGAAGCTTTGTCTAATATCAAGAGATGGAGATAATCAACTTATATAAAATTCACTATTTGTCGGTAACATTAGAACACATGAACCTCAAGTTGAAGTATCGTGTTCATATACCAGTACAAATGGGATTTTTAAATAAATGATCATGCTTAGAGCAAGTTCTTTCAATATTCTGAAAATGCGGATATCATGATATTTTAATTTAAGATTCGTTAATATTGGATTTTGAGCACTAAACGTGAAAACGACTCAATGTTCACAGTGCTATATTCTCACGTGCAACTCTCTTGTTGAAGTTCCAGTTGTTTGGGGAGTTTATATTAATTGTTTTTTAGATAAATGATCATATATACAGCAAGCCCTTTTGATACTATAAAACATAAAATCGGGATTTAAAATATTGCTAACATTGGAATTAAAATATAGCGTATTTACAGCATTTAACCACCTTAGCGTTTCATTTTAACTTTGCACTTTTAGCGTCGTAATCTGAAGGTCGCAGGTTTGAATCTCCATCATACCAAACATGCTCGCCCTTTCAACCGTTGGGAATTTATAAAGTTACGGTCAATCCCACTATTCGTTAGAAAAACAGTAGTAAATTATAAACTAAAATTCTGACTAAAACTAAAACTAATTAAGATACAGTGCAATAAAGAAAATATCACTTAGCAAGGACAGAACAAATATATGGTTGGAAGAAAAACCAAGAAAGCTTAACAACAATTAAGATAGTCGAAGAAAAAGACTGACACTGTCAAGCAAAGATAATAAAGAAACAAAGCGAAGACAAATTGATGTTGAGAAACATGCAATCGAGTTCTTACTCCTTATGTTTTCCTTGTGCATTGAAGAGCAGGTATATCTACTAATTATTTACGAATGTAATAACAATAATGAATATTCAATGACTTATTGAACTCTTTAGAAACTTCTTCACAGTTTGTTGTTAGAAGTGAGATTTTTTTCACTTAATGGAGTCATATGTGAGAATATTCAATCACTTTTGCATTTGTAAGGTAGCTTTGGTAACATTAGTCTCAAAATTTATGTCGAAATGTTATTTGAAAACTACTTAGTCACTTAGCCCTACAAAGTTGAGGTGTATAGTCTGTAGAAGCATTAGAATAGTTTTTTGTAATGACATATATTATTTACATGTAATTCAAGTGCTGCATATAAGTATTTATTTACCAAAATTAAGACACTAAAATACAAGGTTTTTGAAACGAAATGTTGAGTAATAGATTACTAGTTTCATTTCGAAATATGTATGCTCTTTTTTATTATTGGACAAAATAAATAGAATATTTTTCTTTTTCAATTTCTATTTCAAATCACTTGTTTCTTTTACTAGAAATTCGTTGTGAAGAATCATACAGGCAAAGAAAAATTGAAGAGATTTTGGCTAAGCCACGTCAAAAAGTTGTGCTCGACTGTAATAATAACAAACACCAGAGAATTCAACTTGTGTGGTTTAAGGACAATACCATTATAGATATTCTTGGCCTCACAAGCATCCAAGTTCTATCAAATAGTTCTCTACCACTGGAAATTTATTCTGTCAGAGACCAAGGTTTGTATCATTGTCTAACTCAAAGTTCTGAAATTCTTGAAATAAACAGAGCAGTACGAATAAAAATTCCGGAAGAAAAACAACCAAATGCTCCAGTGAATGCATTGTCAGCTCAGGAGTGTTTTTTATAATTTCGGAATCAGATGACAAAGTTGTACGTAAGTCCAGGAACTACAGCTTCACTACATTGTGATGTTAATGATCCTACAACAAGTGTTTTATGTTTTTTTAATGGACAGCATATTGAATCTGCTGATAGAATTAGTGACACAAGCCAAGGAAAGCTTCAGATAAGGAACTTCACGACTTCAGACAGTGGCATTTACAGCTGCATTGTGCAAACGCTTTATGATGAGAAGTGCAAGCTGTCAAGAAACATTGAGGTGGCTGTAGAGCAACAACCAGTGTACCCTGTCTCCACTTGTGGGCGACCTTTAGCGAAAGAGACTCGAAGGAAAAAACGTATTATTGACGGTGTTCGGGCTCCCAAAAATTGAGTACCCTGGATGTGTATGCTATCAACGGAGAAGGTGCCTGTAGTTTGTGGGTGTTCCTTAATAAGTGACAAATGGGTCGCTACAGCTGATCATTGCTTTAATTACCTTGATAGTAAAGGAGTTGTAGCTCGAGTGCAAACTGATGATGAAGCAAGAAATAATTTTTTTATCAAACTTGGTAAGGTGCGAAGAAACCCAGAACCGGAAGAAGTTTATGCTAAAATCCGCCATTTGGTAATACACCCTAGCTTTCAATCCAGGATACATCGTCCAGGAAGCAATCCAATTATCAATAATAATGATATTGCTTTAGTGCACTTAGAAGAACATGTAACCTTTAAGCCTAATGTGCTTCCTGTTTGCTTTCCAGTGAAAGGTTTTTTTGAAAGTTTTCCAATTGGTTCGTTGGGGATGGTAACGGGTTGGGGAAGTGTCAATGTCCGAGGTGCAACCAAAGCTTTAACATTTCAACAAGCCAGTCTTCCACTCGTAGCTAGAGAGGTATGTGCAGACAGCTCAAGTTATACTATCACTGAAAACATGTTCTGTGCGGGTTATGCTGAAAGTTACAAGCCTGACACTTGTGGTGGGGACAGCGGTGGCCATACGTTATGAAATTTCAAGGACGATGGTATCTTGCTGGAATTGTTAGCTGGAGAAAGTGTTGTTCTTCCCCGAGGAAATATGGCGTTTATACAAAAGTTGAAAATTTCCTACCTTGGATTCGATCTACCATTGCACAAAATTAATAATGGGGTTGAAAACACTAGTATCTTTAAAATCCTAACATCATTTGATTAAATTCATTTCGAAATCTCATCTTTACAAAGAATTTTGGATAAGCGATAAAAATACAGCTCTAATCCAAGATTTATACATATAATCCTAGGTAATCTGTTAATGCAATTATTAAATAGGTAATTGTGATCTATCGAAAAAATAAGAAATAAATTAATCTTAATGAATGAGTAAAAAAGTCATAAGTAAAGAAACGTAACGTTCAGAGAAAATTAATTTATTTCCTGTAATTCTTTCTTGTACATATGATAATTACAGTTAAGGAATAATAAAAAAACTGGGAAATACCCACAAAGATCCTTCATTTCTTGTAACATGTATAAACGCAAACATTTAAAGATGTAAGACTAATAGCTTAGCGGCTTTATTGAATGATGTAGATGCTTAGTCTGTCAGTGTCGATATCTACACAGCTTTATTTAAAATCAGTTTGGTTTGTTTGGAATTTCGATCAAAGCTACACAAGGGCTATCTGCGATAGCCATTCCTAACTTAGCAGTGTAAGGCCAAAGAGAAGGCAACTACTCATTACCACCCACCGCCAACTCTTGGGCTACCCTTTTATCAACGAAAATTTGGATTGATCGAACTTAATAACGTCCCCATGACTGAAATGGTAAACATGTTTGGTGTAAAGGGGATCCGAATCCGCGATCCTCATATTTTGAGTCGAACACCCTAACTACCTGGCAATGCCTTGCTTTAATCCGGATATAAATATGTGGTTCATAATGAAGTCCTTATGGTCTCAACTTTAGGTATATAAGATGGATATCTTTATCAGTGATATAAGTAAGGTCGTCATTAATTAATCAGTTATTTCTGACACACGTAAACAGAGTTAGGCATTGTTATGTATATGTATAAATATTTTGTAAACGACAACATGTCGTATTGTGTTTGAATTTTCATTTGTATTATTCATTTTTCCATATTGATATTATTGTTTCGAAGTTTAAACTAAAATATGTTATTTATTTAGGGTAACGTTTTAGAACTTTCTCGAATTAAGTAGACCAATCACATGTTTGTAAATGAGTGCTGGTGACTTCCTGTCTAGAAGTGTAGTCTCGTGCAAGAACGAATATGCGTGGATAGCTCTGGAGTTGTATGGAAATTGCGAGATTGTTCGAGAAATAGGCCTATCGGTATAAAAAAGACGGTGACGTGAGAGATATTCAGTCATCAATCATCAGTTTTATTCGAGGAAGAGAGATTTAGTCATTAGTTTTATTCGAAGACAAAGAGTGAGATTCAAACACCAGTTTCATTTCAAAAGAAGAAAGTTAGTTATTTGAGAAAGATTAAGTGTTTGCTGTGAATATTCAACTTGGATTTGTGATTGAAATTAGATCTACGGAAGCTGTGATTTTATTTCGTCAATCTCTACGATACATCTGAATTACTGCTTGAGCTGAGAGACGGCGATTTCATTGAACTGTGAACTGTTTCGGAATTACTTCGTGGGACCAAATTCACACCCTAGACTGGAATTTGAGACTTTAATTTTAGATCATTACATTAGATACAGGCCAGTACCGTTTTGTATTGTGATTTATTTTGAAGTTTGAAACTAATATTATTTTGTTTTGTAATTAATTTCGAATGTTGTAACTTAATATCTGTCACTGTTATCATATAATTTATGTTATATCTGTTATATTTGTTAATAGTTTAGTGTAATAAATTATACAAGCTGTTATCTGCGTTTTTCTGTTGCGTTTAGTCTACGAAGAACTTAAAACATCAAAAAATACGTAACAGGCATTAACAAAAACTGTTTAAATTATGCATACTTTTATTTTATTCTCTAAATTTATATGATTGGTCTCTTATACTAAAGTCTCTTACCAAAATATTTTTAAAATAATTTTAACATATCAAATATTTCGAAAATAATTACAACAAACAAAGGGAGTAGTTATCGGTGTTATTGAGAAACTCCTTACTGATTTGCTCCATCAAAAACCTGTTGGTATGTCACTATGGCAGATGGAATAGAATTTGTCCAGAGAATACATTGGTTAGCATGACACCATACTTAAAGATTTTTAAGTTTCACAAAGTCGATTCAGTTACTAAAGATGGTGTTTATACAAGAGATTGATGTTACTAGGTGGATAGTTTTACTAAGATTATATAGGCTCTTGTTGTCTATGTAAGGGACAGTGTTAATATACTTCCATAGGACTACCCTCATATTTAAAATTTTCTCAAGTTATTTTTTCTACATTTATTTATGTAGCTGTATTACTAGTACTTCATTAGATACATATGTCACTAACACAGTTAACTTACGACTGAAAAGTTTTATCACGCCTGATGAAAAACACCTAATGTTTTGTTTTTAAAGACACTAAATGAAATATTCCATTGTGTTTTTAATGACTTAGTGTACGTTTAACGTATTGTAGTATAGTCTTTACTTCTATTATTGATGGGGGCCGGCATGGCCAGGTGGTTATGGCGCTCGACTCGTGATCTGAGAGTGACGGAATCAAATCCACGTCACACCAAACACGCTCGCCCTTTCAGCCATGGGAGCGCTATAATGTGACGATCAATCCCCCTATTTGTTGGTGAAAGAGTAGCCCAAGAACTGGCAGTGGGTAGTGATATCTAGCTTCCTTTTCTTCAGTCTTACACTGCTAAATTAGGGACGACTAGCTCAAGTCGCCCTCGTGAGACTGCTATTAGTTTATGAATAACAGTGTTATTTTAACACATTTGTTCTTAACATCATATTTGTGAACTTTCTTTGTGGCACGTCTTCATGGTCCGGTATGACCAAGTAGTTAATCCGAGGATCGTGGGTTCGAATCCCCGTCATACCAAACATGATCATCCTTTCAGGCGTTGGGGCGTCCAATCCCACTATTCATAGGGGCACGTTGCTAGGCATGATATCATAGCTCGAGTATTATATAAAATAGAGTATGCTGCTAGGGCAACAAAATTTTATCAAAGGGTATGTTGCTATGATGATTGGACCACTAAAGAATGGCAATATGTCATAAATTTTACATTCAAAATATTAAAATTAATAATTTAATCTAATTTACGCAATATTATGTTTATAATTTCACTAAGTTGATAATGTCACTAAAGATATAGGTAGATGGTATTGCTATGATCCTATTGGTAGATGGTATTACTAAGTGTATTGTGTGTTTTCAACAATGGCAAGTAGTGTTTCTATAAGAGACAGAGTTACTGTACTTCTGCATGCAAATTTCAAGTTGTCTCAACTTTTGTTTAGAGTTTTTATTTACCAGAAAATCAAAGATTGTTAATTTAAAAAGAATTATAGGGACCCAGGTGGCTTTATGTCTAAGTGAAGTATGAAAATCAGTGGAATTAAAAACCTCTCACAAGAACAGAGAAATCCACTATGGTAATCCTGTGTTTAGGTATGGGCTCGAGGGGGCTCAGCTTGAAGGTTCATGGTCTTAACGGGAGCTCAATGATAATTTTATTATATATAAAATTACGTGGGCTATAGGACCCACAATAATCATTAGCCCCTGGGCCCACACAACCTTAAGTTTGCTATTGATCGTGTGTTTTTAGAAAACTCACTGAAATTGTCACAGAAAACCTCATGGAGAAAAATTACAAAAGTAAGCTCGAGAAAAAATAAAAAACAGAGATCTCAAGAAATGATGAATCCTGAATGTGCATTATCAGTTACACAAATTATTTTCCAGTTAATGTGCATAAGTGAAATGCAAGGTTGTTGTTATTTCAACGGCAAAAAGTGAAAGCCTTTGAGAAATTATCCAGTGTGTAGAAAAGAAAACGTTTGAACACCTACCTCAGAACTATGTTTGTTTGTTTAGAATTAAGCACAAAACGGTGCAGTACTCTGCCCAGCAAGGGTATCGAAAACTGGTTGTTAGCCAACAGACATACCCCTGTGTCACTGGGAAGTCTCAGAATTATAAGCTTAGGCTTTTTATTGGGTACCATTTTCATAAATGCTATGCATGTTTCTATACCTGAGGTAAGCAGAGCACAAATAGCCTACTGTGTAGCGTTGTGCTTATTTCCAAACAAACACACACAAAATCAACAGTCAAGGTCATCGCTCTGAGATAAAAAAAAACTGAACGCTGCGTTAATTTAAAATATTTTATGTAATTTTATTCAGTAATAATGATAAACCTCCTCACTTGTTTTATCGTATTCACTTTGTTATGTAAATGTGTAAATATTTTGTAAACGACGGAATGTCGTGTTGTGTTTGGATTTTCATTTCTATTATCTATGTTTCCATATTTATATTATTGTTTCGAAGTTTGAACTAATATGTTGTTATTCATTTAGGGTAACATTTAGAATTTTCTTGAATTAAGTAGACCAATCATATGTTTGTAAATGAAATGCTGGTGATTTCGTGTCTAGACGTGTAGTCTCGTGCAAGAACGGACATGCGCGGATTGCTCTAAAGATCTGTAGAAATTTCGCGGTGGTTCGAGGAGTAGGCCTACCGGTATAAAAGACGGTGACGCGAGAAGATTCTGACATCAGTTTTTATTCGAGGAAAAGAGGAAAGTAGAGTCAGACATTAGTTTTATTTCAAAAGAAGAGAGTCAGTTATTTGAGAAAGATTAAGTGTTTGCTGTGATTATTCAACTTGGATTTGTGACTGAAGTTAGATCTACGGAAGCTGTGATTTTATTTCGTCAATCTCTACGATTCATCTGAATTACTGCTTGTGCTGAGAGTCGGCGAATTTGTGACGTTCATCGGAGGCATCGTGAAAGGAACTTCGTCGAATTTATTGAACTGTGAACTGTTTCTGAACTTCTTCATTTAAGCTTCGGAATTTCTTCGTGGGACCAAATTCACACCCTAGACTGGAATTTGAAACTTTCATTTTGGATCATTATATTAGATACAGGCCAGTACCATTTTGTATTGTGATTAATTTTGAAGTTTGAAACTAGTATTATTTTGTTTTGTAATTAATTCCGAATGTTATAACTTAATATCTGTCACTGTTATTATATAATTTATGTTATATCTGTTATATTTGTTAATAGTTTAGTGTAATAAATTATACAAGCTGTTATCTGTGTTTTTCTGTTGCGTTTAGTCTACGAAAAACATAAAACCTAAAAAATACGTAACAACTTAGTGAATGGTATTTTTAAAGATATGGTTATAAAGAATTAAATATATAACGTCCTCATACATTTTGGATTTTCTCGCTAACTTCTGACGATTTCAATAGTAGTGCTACATGATTTTTCTGTTATCGTGTGTAGTTTGAGATATCTTAGAGAATATAAAAGATGCTGATGGTGAAAAGATGCAAAAATGGACTAGAACATGCCAAAACCAAATGTTAACTTGTGTGTAAAATATTATATACTGAAATGTAAGTGCGAGTAAAAATGATCTCTTTTTCTGTTTTGTATTGTTTTTCTTTTTTGTTTCTTTGTATACTTGATTTTTATGTAAAACAAACTGTCCTTTAAACTCTGAAAGGGTCTATCTTCTCTTCTGATTTGTAATAAGTAAGGACTATTTATAAAGATAAAAGTTATGAGTTTAGGAGTCTGGTACGTCTATGGGAATTTCATTATTTTCTGTAGTCGGTATAACTTAGAAGTGGTATATTAAGACATGTATTAATATCGTTGGATTTTTTTATTTAAATAGATAATATTTAGTTCTTACTTCAAAGTTAAACTTAGTTCGAGCTTTTCATATTTTGATTTTAGGCTCAAATAAAAAAAATCTACGCGGCATTGTTGACCCAATGTGTAGTAGAATACTTTTTTTGTTTTTTTTTAATTTACGGTATTAAAACATAATCAGTTTAAATTTCCTGAACATGATTCTAAGCAGTAGCGACAAAAAACACAAACTTAACTTCATGTTGAGACAACAATGTATATTCACGGAACCCAGGGTGTGCGTAAACGTATAAAACAATACAAGTTTCATGGACGTCGTAATTAAATACCAAAATTTTCAGTTTTAGTTAATGATTTTTGCAAAAGTACATAGATGAAATTCTGTAGGTACTCATTGGTATTGAGTTCATAACTTATGTTTTAAAGGAGCTAGTAGAATCGAGACTTTTTTGTGCTGCTTTTTCAGATGCATGTGGGTTCCATTGTTCTATACGAAAGTATTTATTTATTCACTGACGCTCAAGTTGTCGTTTTTTAACGCTGACATTTTGATTTTCTTTCTCAAAAACAGATTCATTTCAACCCCTTTTGTTTTTATTCTTAAGACTTTCACCATTGTATAAGTAGCAGGTGAAAGGATCACCAAAATGTCACTATGCAACGTCGTTTTTATTTAAAAAGAAACTTCTGAGGAGCTATTTTCCGAAAGCATAAGATTGGAAATAAATGACATGTCAAAAGAATAAGAGCAATCATGATTATGAAATCTGGCAAAAATAATGTCCGATCAGAACTTCCAGTCAACTTTAACTTCGTATTTAAATATTATATAAAAAGCAGCATACACAGACGTTTACGATTTATGCAGTTTATCAAGATTTATTTCACCAGGCTCTATTATTTAAATAAATAATAGGCCACCTTTTTGAATAAATATTTATTGGTATCGAAAATGCGAAAATATAAGTGTGCACATACCTAAAATTATCGTAAATTATCAATATTTTAATACACGTGTCCCATATTAAAAAAAGAAAACACCGACCGAGACTTTTCAGGTTAAAAAAGTCTAAGAACAAAGTCTGCTCGTTAACTAGTCTCACTTACAATGTGTCAAAGTTAAATGTTTTGCAGAAAAAAAGGAATTATGACCAATATCATAGTTTTCAAAAACAATTAAATCTATTGTATAAAATGAATACATGATTTAAATATCTAGTCACCCAAACAAATTTGTTAATAGTAATTTAATACATCGTGGTAGATTCTTGGTTTGTACCTATGATTTTGTTTTTCGCCTTCTTTACCTCAATCTCTAACTTTTTGAAAGGCAGGTACTTATAACATTCAGCCTAGATTCAAATTTTAAACTCAAGTGAAAAAGAATTGCCATCTTGTAATTTTCAGAGAAAAGATTGGTTTGAATTTCGCACAAAACTACACGCGGGCTGTCTGCGCTAGCCATCCCTAATGTAGCAGTATAAGGCTAGAGGAAAAGCAGGTAGTAACTACCAGTCACTGCCAACTCTTGGTCTACTCTTTTACCAACGAACAGGGACAATATCTGTAACATTATAACGCCATCACAGATGAAACGTCGAGGATGTTTGGTGTGACGGGGATTTGAACACGCTATCCTGAGATTACTCTCTTTTTTTTATGAAGCAAAGCAACCAGGCTATCTGTGTATTACGAGTCGACTGCCTTAACCATCTAATTGTGCTGGACCTGAAAGAAAATAAATAGATACATAAGATTATTAATAAAATAAGTATTTTATAATTATAACATCTTATGAAGATAAAAGTTTCAACTTGTGATGTCAACGTATTGTGACTAAATATATTGTTACTTTTCCAAATGTAAATCTAAGTAGCAATAGAACCTAGATGTTTCAAACAATATGTGGAAATAAAATGCAACCGTAACCCAAAATATATATGTAAAAACGCCTGGTATGGGTTGAGAAAATTTTTATATTGATAAGCGAACAGCGTTTCGACTTTTTTCGCTCATCGTCAGGTTGACAAAGAAAAAAAAAGGTAACTGACCGATAGTTGACCACAAGTTCCCACAACATGGAACACCTTTATACCTATATTAATAAATATAGTCAAACATCTAAGCACGCCCTCTATATTTTTACACTCAGTTACACAGCCCCCTTCAAACATGTGGTCAGCTATCGGCTAGTTACCTCTTTCTTTCTTTGTAAACCTGACGATGACCGAAGAAGGTCAAAACCTTGCTCCTCTACATAAAAATTTTCTCAATCCATACCAGCCATTTTTACGCATATTTTTCTCTACAAGTGGGTTTTCTCGTCATCACGTAACCCAAAATATTTATTAATTTTACTTTCATGCTGTTTAATTGAGAAAACTTTATTTTGCATCAGTTTATATCTGTATTGAAAATTTCAAATTTAAGGTTGAAATAATGACAATATGTTCAAAATCATAGGAGAGGGTTTGTCATGTTCCTTAACATGTTTAAAAAGTTGTCTCTTGGTTTCTGTGATGCAAAACTCGTCGCATTTTTTGTAAAATTTTGTGTGTTTCTTATATAAAAGTTTCCTAGAATTTTTGCTAGGCAGAAACACAAATTGTATAGATAATTTCATTTTTGAAAATCATTTTCTGATTGAACATGACATATTTGGGGATAAAAAGAAGTTTGCAATAAACAGGACTTGTTTTCTTCGGAGATTTCACTTTGAACTTTTCATGAAGTGTATAGAAAACATTTTCTCTAGAATCCATTAATTAGTCTTCTTTAAACGTTTTCTCCCTTGTGCTCTTAATGAGAAATTCAAGAGATGTCTGTAGTTTATAAGGCATTTGCTAAATTATAAATTACGAAAGGTTTGAAAAGTGGAATTTTCATAACTGTTTATACATACATGAAAGACAGAGAGAGAACACCTACAGTGGCAAAAGCACAATAGAAACTTAATGTAAAACTGACCTAATAAGGACAGGAAAATACTAAGTAAATAAATGTTTTAATTTAAAATGAACTTTAAGCTGTAATAAAAGAAGTAAAAATCAACAGTGTTTTTATCAGCAATGAACACGCGTGATTATGATATAGAAAAGTAATGAACGCTTGTGATATGAGACACTAAATTAATGGAAGTATCCCTATGAAATATGAGAAGTGGAACTTTGATGAAAAGTAGCAAATGAAAGAAATGATGTGAAAAGACCAAATTAATTAATATTCATACATTTGGAGTTAATGGACTTGACACTCTAAGCTATTGTCAACTAATGATTGTTGAGAAGTAATTCCTGATAAACCAATTAGTCGATGGTTATACTTTTGCTTTGTGGAACACTGAAAGCATACAAATCATATTGGAAGAATCACGTGTGAAGTTTGGTTATTTGAGCTTTCTGAATAGTCGTAATTCTATAAAGTAAACAGTACAAAATGCTGTGATCGGTACTTGAAAGAAAAGTTTTCCAGCTGCTTTAAAAGCACCCAGAATCTATGACACTCAAGAAAATGGTTGTTCTACAGTGTATACTAGATATTCATAGCACAAACTCCTTGTAAGTAATATTGGTACTATGTCTTTTCTAACAACGTTTCTAGTTAATGATGTATCATGTTTGAGGAAAAAAATCTGTTGCAGACTTAGTAAAATCAATATAAGGGATAACAGACTGACTTGGTTTGTAACGATGGAGTACTAATTCTATTTTTAACACAATAACGTTTAATTCAGTATGTGAAACTTCACACGAATGTCGTTCAGTGTATCGAAAGTGAGATTTTTTAATGAAGTACTTTTCTAAAGATTTGTCAATGAATATTTCTAGTATTTTGTTTTACTATCCGAGTGCAAAGTGGTTTTCATAGAAATATTACAAATACTTTCCTTCTTCTAAAAAAGGCCTGGCATGGCCAAGCGCGTTAAGGCGTGCGCTCGTAATCCGAAGGTCGCGGGTTCGCGCCCGCGTCGCGCTAAACATGCTCGCCCTTCCAGCCGTGGGGGTGTATAATGTGACGGTCAATCCCAGTGAAAGAGTAGCCCAAGAGTTGGCGGTGGGTGGTGATGACTAGCTGCCTTCCCTCTAGTCTTACACTACTAAATTAGGGACGGCTAGCGCAAACTGCCTTTGCGCGAAATTCAATCAAATAAACAAATCTTCTAAAAAAACCACAAATATTATTTGCATAATCTATAAAACCTCTTATACGAGTTCCAAAAGTTTAGTTTTACTATAATTTTATATTTCATCGATTTATTCTACACAAGATTAATCTATTTGTACAATTTCCTAAACAAGAACAAAAAATAGAAATATATCTAAAGTACCCCATATTTTTTCTAAAATGATTTTCAACTTGTAACACAAAGCTACATTTGTTTATTCTAATTCGCTTTAAACTCTCAACAGTGTGCATGTTTATACTTCAGTTTTATTCCCTCTTGAGCCATGTACAACTAATATTTGTGTCATATAAATTATAAATCACTTGGCAGATATATAACTCGCATTATGTTATGCACAATTTACGTTACTCGCAAGTGGCTCGCGAACTTACCCCGTGAAAATGTTTTATTCTATTGCTAATATTTATTTTACCTAATCTAACTAACTTAAAGAGCTTCTACAGGAAAGCTGACTAGTCATCACCACCTACTTTTAATTCTTAGGCTGCTCTTTTACCAACAAATAATAGAATTGACTATCATATTATAATGCCCCCACCAACGAAAGGACGTGCATGTTTAGTGGAGGTGGGTTCGAACCTGCAAAGCTCAGAGTCAAGTGCTTCAACTACTTAGCCACGTTGGGTCTTGTCTGAAAGAATATCTCGTGTTAACATAGCAGATAATTTGTTCATTGCAATACTTGTGATGATACATATTACAAAAGAAATGATTAACGAGCACCTATCTAAGTAGAATAAAACCTTCAGCCATTTGGACATATAATTGTTTCATGATAGTTTTGGTAATGTTGATGTCAGTGAAACTTTGAACATTTTGAATTAAACTTTTCTATAATATTACAATAACCATGAAGTCTTTTAGTTAAATTTTATTCTGAATGCAAATTTTCTCGAGTTGTTGATGAGCGCTAACCCACAACTGCATAATCTAGAAATAAAAACACTTATTTGTTAAGTGTTAATATAAGCAGTGTCGGTAGACATAAGAAGTAAAGTAAGAAATTAGATATGGCAACTGGCGCAGAAGATTTTAAAACAAAAGTGGGTGCATGATCCAGGATAGATAAAAGATATGGTAAAAAAAATTAAAAATTGTGTCAAATCAACCAACATTATTAGAACCATATGGCACTACACACGTAATGAGTGTTATATTGCTTTTTTCAGGATATATATGAAGAATAGAGTGAGAATGTTATTGAGAGTGTAAGTATTTTGTTATAGGAATAGGGTACTGGATTGTGTAGAGCATATAGATATTCCTGATGAATTAATTATACAGGACACTCTTAAATCAGCATATGAGTAAGGTCTGACTAGTAACATATAAAGAAATGTAGATAAAGCTAGCAGTAAAGAGAAAACTAGCTGCAAGGGGAAGATGATGCAGAAAACAGTAAAAACAGGCACGGAAAAGTGAGATGATTGTTATTTTAACTTAGGAAATGTAAAAAAAGAAGTATAAACAGAATTTAGTGGAATTACAAGAAAATGGTGTGAATGTTGACAATTTTTTGATGCATAAAAGTATTTTTAATCTTAAAATCAAAATTATTTCTCATGGTGGGCAGTCAACATTCAACAATTAATAGAAGCAAATAATTAATTAAAATGTGCTGAAACTTAATTTAAAAACTAATGTTTTGTGTATGAATACCTTGTAATGTTTATTGACAATTTACAATATTTTGTGAGGATTTGTTTAAATTTTAAAAAGGTACAGTATAAGTGCTTTATGGGTACTTTGGGTATATGGGACAGGTGGAATTCATCTACCCGTATTAGAAAAGTTATCTCGTTTAGAAGATTGAAAAGATTCTGTATTTAAATGATGCAATAGCTTTTGCTGTGAGCTTCAAGGAACACTTAGAGAAACTAAGACACATGTTAAACAGAGTAAGGAAAAAAAGCAGAAAATGAGTAAGTGTCAGTTTCTATGAAAGTAGGCAGAATATTTTGATTACGTGGTAGCTGCAAAATATGTAAAAATAGATCTGAAAAATAAGAAATTGGTAAAACCTATTCTGGGCCTAAAATTGTAACAGTAAATGATATCTTTGTATTCGTGAAATTTTACAGGAGATTCATACTCCATTTTCTATTTCAAATAAAACCTTTGAGTTGAAAGATATAACATTTTTAGTGGACAAATAGTGAATTAATTGAAACATAAATTCTAAGCTATCCAAATTTTAGTAAAGAGTTTATTTTAAATGCAGATGCCTCATGTTTTGCTACAGGTACAGTATTATTGTAGTTAGACGAATATGGAAAAGAACACTCCACAGCCTGTCTGAGCAGGCAACTAGGAAAAGCTTAATTAATTACTCAGTAATGGAGCTAAAATTCTTAGCTGTTTTGATTAGTATTAAAATCACTCATTGTTTTCTGTAAGTTAGGAAATTTATTATTGTCATATTTTGATCCAAAAATAAAACCATTAGTTGAAATTGTTTGAAATTTGAAAAGAACTTTCCCAAAAGAACGTAGTTTCAAAAGTAGAACACATGGACTTTTCTAGTACTTCTAATAAAAACCATTATTTCATCTAGTTATTTGAATATTTCATCTGCAAGGTGATGAAAGTACCATGTAATTACCTTACAGTTTTTGCAGTTCCTTTACATGAGCTATATAGCATCCTAAATTGATGAATGTTGATATTTTATTTGTCATTTTCTTCATAACACTAACTCTAGATATTATCATCAACACACAGTGCAAAGAAATTTAAAAATTAAGAAACTGAAATAATACATAGTGTTTACCTCTTCATTGAATAACCATACAGTATCTTCTTTAGGTCATAAATGTAATTTCAGGTCGTTACCTTTTCACAATTTTATGCCACTCGCTAGTACAGCGGTAAGTATCCGGATATACAACGCTAAAATAAGGTGTTTGATTCACCTCAGTTGACTCAGCAGATAGCCCGATGTGGATTTGCAAAAGGAAACACACATAATTGTTTTTATAATTTATGTTAATACAATTTAAAAATTGTCTTTGGGTGATATAAATTATTTTCAGCAAAAACGGTGTAGCCTCAAGCAAGATGTAGTTTGCATATCTCTTCATGAAAAACTTTTTGAGTGACGAAAAGCTAAGAATAATATTCAAAAATCATTAAACGTGTCATATATGAATTTCAAAACACAAATAATGAATAATTAACTAAAACACAAAAGAAAGGCATAAATACGAAATATATAAATACAAAAATCACAAACACTAGAGATATTGATGTCAACAATCGATCTAACAGCAATTTTCTTCTCCGTTGAAAAATAACTTATTGCTTGTATTTCGTGGCAAGCTTGAGATGTTAAACTGAAAAATCTGTTCTCTTTATTGGTTATAAGCATACAATTGTATAAAGAAAGTCATTGAACATTATGGAAAGAAAGGGATCAGTTGGGATAGTACTGTGTTATACACAATAATTTTGTTAGTATACTAAATAGCAAAAATAACCAGGATACATGATGCCTAACATAATTATTGTGATCATTATTTACTGGGAGACTCAAAGCATGATCAGGCAGAAGTTTTATCAATTTTCGAAGGTGTGTTTCTGCATATGAAAAACTGTACTCTTTCCATCAATTATAAATGTTTGTGTATAGTTACAGAAGGCCAAATATTACCAAAACAGATACTTATATAAGGCATGTGCCTATTATCCAAATTACACAACATTAGTATCAAATCCTTTGTTTACAAGAAAACAAAAGGATGAAAAAGGTTTAGCTGATGCTTATTTTTCTGTAGATGGCAACATGATATGTGACACATAATATGATATCATTTCATCTTAACAGTTTATTGTATCACTTGAATCGAACGTGTTGATTCTTTTTCACTTCAAATAAAAATGTATAGAAAAAAAAATGATTTCTTATGAGACTACATTCAACTTCTCTTGGCAAATGTCAAGGTACAAAGAGGCGCTATTTTCCAGGATGAACAAACAAAAATAAGTAAAAATGCTTTCGTTTAGATCTGTTGTGGGGGAAAGACAAATAAACTGTTTATAAACACATAACCAAACATAAGAGAGACAGAAAGTTTAATTTCTGTCTATTAAATTAAAGTCTATTTTAATGGTCAGTTGTGTAGCCTTTCAGGTGAATTATTTGGCGCAATCTCTCCTCATAGCCCTCCATGATCGTTTGACAGTACTCGACTGGTATTTTCTTCCATTCTACTTTACGGAAGGCCTCAAACTCTTGTAAGTTTTTCGGATGACGCTGATGAACCCTGGTCTTCAACTCATGCCAAACGTTTTCAATTGGGTTGAGATCGGGTGACTGCGATAGTCACTCCAGAATGCTTATACGGTTCCTCTGCAATCAGGATTGCACACATTTTAATTTCTTCTTACAGTCGTTGTCGTGCTGGAAGATCCAACGATGCCCGATTCGCAAGTTCCGAGCATCATTCTTGATATAAGTGCCTAATATATCAACGTACTTTCCTTTTTTTATGATTCCGTTGAGGCGGTGAAAGCTGCCTACATCAAAAGAGAAGAAGGAATCCCAAAGCATGATCAAGCTATCTCCGTGTTTAATTGTAGGGACGGTGTTCTTTGGAAGATTTCGTTCCCCCTTTTTCACGGGAAATATTGCGAATATCATTGTGGCCAAAAAGCTTGATTTTAGTATCATCTGACCAAAGAATACTCTTCCAATAGGTAAATGGTTTATCTACATACTTTCTTGCATACCTCAATCGTGCTTCTAAATGAACAGGCTTTAAATATGGAGTTCTACGAGGACAACATGCTTTGCACCCAGAAGAGCATAACATGTTCGTAACTGTAGAGATGCTTACTTCAACCCCAGTTTCCGTTACCAGTTTATGTATGTCATTACGTGTTAAACAAGGGTTTCTACTAACTTCTCTGAGAACCTTCCTCTTGACGCTCTCTGGAATTTTGGTGGGGCGTCCGGAACGAGGGAGGTAAGCAGTTAATCCTATAAGCTTAAACTTGGCAATTATGCTTTGAACAGTAGGTTTCGGCACATTAAGTTGTGTAGCAATACCGGAAAGAGACACAAGAGACTTGTATTTTATAATAATTCGGTTTTATAAATCACTGGACAGTTGTTTTCTGTTCACCATGATGACCAAGCAGATAATGACGAAGATGGCGATAAATTGCCGGAAGTAAACATTTTGCTCGCTAAATTGCAATAATTATGAACCCTGTTTCTGGTTCTGGAATGGTGTAATGTAGTTTATTCGCCAAATTAAACAGAATGTTTACTGGAATATCAGATGTTCACACGTTCTGAAATGTGCGAACACTTTCTGCTCCTCCTATGTTTGATTAGTTGTTTATAAACAGTTTATTTGTCATTTAATTTACATAAAAATGTATGTAGATGTGTGTTAGTATAGCATTTATGAAAAATCAAATGTCTATTAGCCTAATCGTTATACTTTTTAAGTTATGAACAAAAAACTACCCGGGACGCAGGGGTACGAACATTATTTTGTCGTAACTGCACTGAGTTAACTTGTTAAACAGAAAAACTGGGCCACCTAAAGACACTTAATTTTTACATTAATAAAATATATGTACAAAACACAAATCAATGAGAAGTAAATTTTTAAAAAAAGTTTCATAACACATACTGATGATAAATGCAATCAGATTTAGTTGGTATGAACTAAGTTAAATCTTGTAATAAAAATTAGTTACTTGTTAACAATTATAGATATTTTCTGTTAAAATACTTGAGCTGTTTCAAATTAAAATATAAACAGAAGACGAAATAATCAAGGCAATTAAAAAAGTTTTAAAGAGAAGAAATCACAAAAAAATCATGCTATTAAAGGAACAGAACTTATTAATAAAAACTGAAATATTAATTGGTCATTAGAGGTTCAGTGATTGCAATGTAAACCAATATAAAATATTAAATTGTTGAATATTTTAATAAAACCTTGAAAACTATTATGGGAAACATTTTACTTCTTATAAAAAATGAAATACGTTTGTGTTTTAGATAAGTTAATAAGAAATTATAATAATTCATGTGATAGACTAATTAAAATGATCCAATTAAAACAAATAAAAAAGAAAGTAGTTTATATAGTAGTCTACATGCTGCAAAAGAGAAATACTATAAGACTGAAAAACAATTTGATAAAAAAGAGGTAAAGTAATTGTGACGTGCTTAGGATATTTAATAAACTTAATTATTGGGTTAATGTTGCAAATATTATCCAAAGACCCTGTTTTATGACCCATTTATATATTTTAATTTCTAATATTTTCATCATTAATTCTCACTCTCAAAAATCAATTTTGAAATGGTTTCCTTGATGCTTTTTAAGTAATCTTTTCATTTTATTGTATATATTGTTGCTAACTGGGTCATAGCGAATTCTCAAAATTCTTTCCTTCTCTGGATAGCCTTCTAATAATTTTTTAACTCTTAAATTACAATTACTTTTTAATTCTTTTTAATCAATAATAATAAATCAGTCTTTTTGGTTAAAATAAAATTGTGACTTATTTAAATTAGATGGTATAACTACTACACAAGGTTTCCCTTTTTAATTTATTGTATCTCTTATCATTACTTTCAATACACTGTCTTTCCCAAAAGTTGTGTATTAAATTTTCAATTTGATTTTTATACATTTTAATTTCTAACTTATAGTAATATGTTAAATGTTGCCCAGTCAATAACTTCATCTAAGTACATTTATGTACATTTTTTATCCAAATATTAATTTGAACAACCCACTCGCATTAATGAAGATATTATGAGGTTGTTTGTTAAACGGGTAAGTCTGAATTTTAAAACTTCTTAAATTTTACTATAAACAGTGAAATAAATTGCTTGAGAGGGTTTTTTATATTCCGATATTATTGAAATATCATTGCCTTTAAACAGGGGAGTATCAGTCTCAACTAAAATGAAAATACATATTTTGTTATACATTAAAGTAATATTTTTGACACTCAAAAGTCCTTCCATTTGACCAGATACTTTTTCATTAAAACTCTTTCATTAAGGGCTTGGTGTAATATACACAAATTCGTCTACACATTTGCAAACGTTAATTATTTAACTATAACTATTGATACAACATTGGCATTTTCATGAAATTTAGTAGACCTTTAGTAAATATCACAAGTATTTTGTACTTAAAATATCAGGTTTTTGATTAAAGTTATACATTAAAAATTGGTTTGTGATCGAACCTGTTTAATTACTAGTCTGAATGCAAAGGTATTTCATGTAATGATAAAAAATTATTTGCCCCTAAAGTTTTGAATATCATTTGCATAATCTCTAAAATCTCCTAAATACATTTCAAACGTTTGCTTTCAATAAAATTTTATGTTTTATGTTATTTTTCTATACTCTAGCTGTGTGGAGTCTGTCAGTTGACCGATCTCACAACCATCGTAAAAAAATAAAAAAATAAATTATGTTTTTTTCGTGCTGGAATTACCGTATATTAGAACACGAAAATACAAATGCTTAGTCTAAGTGGCTTAAGTCTTATAACGCTATATATTTCTTTTTAATTATATTGACCATCCAGTAATAATTTGCATTAATGCGGTGCACGTCAACTCATGTTACTATAAAATAATATACAATCACATTTCAATTATAATACGTTATATAGATTGTTACTATTTCAATATAAATTATGAAACTTATTTTTCTTAAAATATAAATCAGTAAATTTAGAAATAAAACAAACAGTTATCTCTTCTAGCTACAAACTTTGAATTCCATTGCTGCTGGATAAAGGTTGCTAAGCCTTTTAAAATTTCGGACGTGAAAGATATCAAACAAATTTTTCAAGGTTGAACAACCAAAAAATTATAAATAACTATACTGATACCATAGAATTTCACTGCAATTTACTAAACTAATAAGCGTAATTAAAGGGGGGGTTCTAATGCAATTAGAATACAATAAAAATACAAATGTTTTATAGCATAAACTACAAGCTGAAATTACAATAAACAACTAAAATATTCTCAATGTTTTCTTGCAATAAATTGTTTTTGAGAGACTTAATAGTATTTGAATTTTTCTTGCTTTGTGCAACCACTCTAAGCATGTTTTCCAGTTCATCCTCTGAAATATTGAATGCTACCTGCTCTTCAGAAACTAAAGTTAGTTGAAATTTAACTTTAGGATTCATTGCACATAAATTGCATTAAGTCTGATCAAATGGTTTATGGCTCATTCCTATTCTGCTTCAGATAATATAACAATAAATCTAGGATCTAGATATAACGATCTTAATATTACTTCAATAATAAGATATTCTTTTCCCTCGCATTCATTGGTTCTATGATGCTGTGAGCTGGTAGACATCATTAGCAGTCATTTTTTTCGTAGGAAATCAATTCCACAGCTTTAACAATATTTCAAGCATCATCAGTTATGATAGTATACACTTCATTTATACTTTAGTTGCGTTTCGATAACACATTTATAACTATTTTTTTTTATGTTTTCACCCGAAAGAGCTGGAAATAAGTTTGTGACAAATAACGTTCTCATATTAAGAGAATTTGTCTTAATGACTTCGATATTATTGGCCAGCACAGATCTATCCAAACGAGATGCGATGTCGATTTTCAGTGAAAACATTCTGTTTTGAAGCTCTTCATTAATTTGCTTCATAATTTCTGTAACTTTTTAATCAACTAAAGTTGACATTTTCTTCCGATCTATTGTTATGTTAAGTCCCTTTTTAATTGGATCGATTATTTTACATAAGCCATTGTCCTCTACTGTAGGAAAAGATCTTTTATTTAGGATTACCAACTCAATCATTGCATTATTAAACATTTTTATGTCCATTGGAATATTTATTGTGAAAAAAACAAACAAGTCATGAATGTTTTTATGCGCTTTGCGTCGCTGTGGTCTCGAGTTTTCTCATCTTGCAGAGTGATTTTTTAATCGTTGAAGCTTCACGTCTTCTAACTAGATTTTCAAATTATTGTTTTGTGGTTTCTCTCCAGATGCTTTGTTAGATTAGTAGCACAGCAGTGCTTCGAAGTCATAGAGTAACCAGTTTGTTTTTGCATATTTGCAAGAACCAGCAATTGCGAGCTATGAGGGCCTGGTATGGCCCAGCGTGTTAAGGCGTGCGCTTCGTAATCTGAGGGTCGCGGTTTCGCGCCCGAGTCGCGCCAAACATGCTCGCCCTCCCAGCCGTGGGGGCGTTATAAAGTGACGGTCAATCCCACTATTCGTTGGTAAAAGAGTAGCCCAAGAGTTGGCGGTGGGTGGTGATGACTAGCTGCCTTCCCTCTAGTCTTACACTGCTAAATTAGGGACGGCTAACACAGATAGCCCTCGAGTAGCTTTGTGCGAAATTCCAAAACAAAAAAAAAAACAAAACAAAAAGGGTAATGATGAATAGCTGCCTTCCCTGTAGTCTTACATTACTAAATTATAGACGGCGAGAGTAGTTTTGTGCGAAATTCAAAAACAAACAAACATTAACGAAACTATGAGAAATGGAAATGCAGGAGAAACTAAAACTCCCATTAAATACAAATCAATAATACTGTTTGGACAAAGATGGAAACACATTTTTGTATGAAAATAATGATGTTATGAAGCTTGTCGTGAATAAACCTGCACACATTTCTCTAGTTTTTAAGGAAAAAGACAAATAAAAATTTGGCTTAACGTAAAACTTTAAAAAAATTAACAAAATAGCATGCTTCATAACGAAACATTAAGAAGATGAAATGCACCGACACGAAATAATGATCTCCATCATCATTTTAAACGACTTCAATATTTCGTATCGGTTTTATTATTGTTTTACAAATAATATTTTCACATATTCATATAAAACAACTATCGCGAAGAGTAAGCCAGTAGGCTTAAGCAACTAATCTGTCTCTTGTATGATAGATTATAATAAATGTTAAATGATAGTTTTAGTGGGTAACGTGTGTTATTTTCATACATTATTCAGTCACACAGTAATACAATATTTATATAGGAATTTTATGATACTAATAACTTACCCTTGCACATTACTCCATCATATAAGTTGTTTAACATATTAACTCTTGATCCAATAAATATTTTGATTTGGTGCAGTACCAAATTATACCACTATCAAGGTATTCCACCCATCATGAATAAATTTAGACAAAGCCATCATCATCATTTCATTTCAGTCTGAGAGGGAACTGGCGGACCCTTAGAGGGGTACGTCCTCTTGTCGGGCAAGAGAAAAACACAAGAAAAAGGAGGAAAAATAAAAGATGCAAGATGTGGTGAAAGAGTGAGGAAAAATATAGAGATCACGAGTGAAAAAGAACGAAGAAAAGTACAAGTGAGAATGAATTAAATGAAGTGTAACAGCAGAAATACAGGCAGTTAAACCATTCATAAAATGTGAGGTGAGAACAAAAGACTGAAAGTACGGATACGAGTAACTAAGTAAAGGTATACCACTTTGAGACGTATGTTACTGGATAGATGGAAGGTCTACATTACCTTAAGGTTAGACTTCATGTGGTGTTGGAATGAGTGTTGTTATATGAAGGATGTCTTTGAAAGGATTCTACTTCCAGACTAACCCAATATCTATATAGGAAATTTATATACAGGTACATATGATGATTCTAATTAGTGAGTTTGTATGACTTAGCTGAATACGTTGTGCAAGTGACTAAGAAATCAGTCTATAATGAGATGTTTATTCAATTTGCCATTCTCACCAGCTTATGGTTTTTTCACAGATTTGAAACTATCGTTATTAATATCAGTGAATAAATAGAATTTTTAAATTTATCTATATATATTATAATATTCGTATTTAATAAAAAAATATGTCATCTATAACTATCATATTCACACAGCTTTACTACACGTGTGACAGCTGTCGTTTCTTATTACAAAATCATCAGAAGTTTGTTTAACTCTTAATAGGTAAAAATGATATCGAATTATTATGAAATCTTCTACTTGAAACACAGGATAATTAAAACCTTTCAAAGACCCACATCAACTTTATATTTAATTCACGTGGCTTCCTTACCATCATGAGCAATCATTGATACGAATCTTTTTCATTATTTGTAAAAGAATACCTAGTCTCTAACTAACTGAGTTTAGCATGTTCATAGTTATGTATGAAATATTTCAATGTTAGTTCTATCTTTTAAACACCCTTATGGGTTAAGGCATTCGACTCGTAATCTGAGGGACACGGGTTCGAATCCCCATCACACCAAACATGTTGGCCCTTCAGCTATGGAGGCGTTATAATGTTAAAATTAGGTTCTCGTAATCAAGCAAACGAATAGAAAGGATGTACAACTTCCTTTCCACATATAGAGAGGTAAAAATAAATGAAGATGTACAAATGGAGGTACGTTCAGACAAAAAGAACAAACAATAGCTGAACTTAATTATTATGAAGTTTGTTTTTTTGAAGCTACACAATTGGTTATCTGTATTCTGCCCAACAAGGATATAGATACTTGGATTTTAGCATTATAAGTTTTTTATTGTGAAATAGAAAGACATTAAGAATATTTATATCGACATATACTTTGCAATATATCTCTTTTTAATGCCTCGATACTATGCTTAAATTATGAAAATATATTTGTACATTGTGTATAACTTGCATGAACAAGGGCTAAATCCGAGCTGTATCAGTCAACAAACACTGTTACAATTCACCATTTGACAGACAATTTCAGTTAACTTGGAGATCACATGCTCTCGTGTGTTTCAAAATACAACATTCTCAAGCAGTTGTGGATGTGATAAACAAAGCCTTTTAACTTGTTTTTTTTATTTTATTTACAGAGCGAAGGTTTATCAAAGGTTAGTTTCTGCTGAGTTTGTATAATTCTACAGAATTGCAGCAGGTACAAGTGCAATTACTAGTAGAATAAAATTACCATATATATGAAAAGCTGCATTTCAAGATTAGCACGTTTTGGATAAGCAGTTCATGAATTAGTATAGTGCATGTGAATTCTAACAAAACCAGCTGCTGAACGAACTTTGAACATTTTTACGATGTCGTTTTCTGAGATGCATGCTTCACTTTATATTTGTCCTAGGAAACCAATAGGAACTGAGGAATGAGTAATATAAATACGTTCTGAGAAATTGAGAATTCTGTATCTCAGAACGGCTGGTGTGGGTATTAACACTTTTGTTGATAAGCAGCAAATAACTTTTCGACCTTCCTAGGTTATCTTCAAGTTAACAAAGAGAAAGTGCAACTGACTGTTGCCGGGGGCATTTTTTAGGGACGAGAGTATAAACGGGTACGAAACTGTCGGGGTGTTGCAGTTGTTGCATTGTATTTTATAAATTACGTTGGCGTTGTGTTTGTCAGTGCAACAACTGCCATGATTTCTATATTTGAGAAACAAGAAGAAAAATGGAAACCAGATTCAAAGAACACAAAATCATCTTCACGCGTTTTTGAACACTGCAAATCAAATAAACACAACATAATCATATAAAACATTCAGATACTAAGTAAAGAAATAAATGTAAACAAACGCAAAATCAAAGAAGCTCTACGTATACATAACTAAAACCAAATTCACACCAATGTAAAGGCGCACTTTTATACCTATACTAATTAATAAACCAGCATCCAACTGCAACGCCCCCTAGAATCCGTACCAGTGCATATTCTGGTCCCTGAGACGTGTGCTCGGCAACTGTCAGTTGCACTCTTTCTTCGTTAACCTAAAGATGACCTAGGAATGTCGAAACGTTGTTCACTGCTTATCAATAAAGTTATTGATACCCACATCAGCCGTTCTGAGATGCATTTTTATTTTAAGTGGGTTTCTTGTCACCAAGAATTTAGGATTATGTTAGTAAACCAATGACAACTTTAAGACTGTAAAAGAAGCTACAGCGAAGAGGAGGACGAGTAGACAAGATTTAGGGACCCCTTATGGCATACACTAATAAAGTACGACTAGACCTTCTGGCACACAGATAATTCATGTACGTCTAGAGCATCCAGCGTACATAAATAGAGTTTTGAATTACCTTCTCCTGGGGTCCCCTACACCCCATTAGACAGTAGCAAATAGGACCTACCCCACGCCCCAGTGTGCCTCTCACCCCCATTTCCCAGAATGGTAGATTATATATACATCAAGCACGTCAGATACGGCGCACATAAATAATTTATGTGAACAAAAGGCACGTAGCTTACACAAAATTATCTATGTAGACAAACGCATCATAAAACCAAACAAAAAGCAACTGCATATTTTCTTTACTTTGTCATAAACAAGTTGGCAAGTAGAGATCGCAATCTTCTCACATTGTAACATTTCAGGCTAAATCGTTTCTATGCTGATCGGTTACCTCAGAGCCCAGAATTTTGCGTCTTGGAGTTATTTGTCTCTTAGTGTGCGGGTTTTTCCAGAGATTATCAACATGTTTTTGAAGTGTTTCAATCTTTTTATTACAAAAGCTGCCCTCATACATGAGATTTAGAGCTTCTATAAAGGATAGATGAAGCTCTGTTTTTGAAGTGTCTGTGGAATCGAATAACACTATAAACACTTGAGTATTCACAGGAAATGTTAGTATCGAAAAAAAATTAAATGAAATAAAGAATTCTACGCTTTATTTTATGTCAAACTAAAAACTACAAAATGGCCTCTTTTAGCCATGAGCACTCTGGAGTCGAAATCAGAATTTTAGCCTTAAATTCATAAGGTTACCCATAACTCAGTTGGCTAATTACGAGATATAGTTTATAATTTTATAAAAGAAAACTTTAAAGATTCTAAAAGCTAATAAAAATGCAATTAATTCATAATCGTTTATAAAACAAATAGATGTCTGAAAAATGTTTCATGAAAACAAATATCCGAAGATCACACTGGTGTGCAATAAGAAATGTTAAAGTGTTCAAACGACACATGTATAGGAATATTTTAACAGTAAATATTTCAAATATATAAGAAAGGGCGCTAGCGTTGAGTTTTTTATCATTAAGTGCCAAAATGAAAAGAGTTTTATCTGTACTCTACCCACAACAGCAATTGAAAAGTGTTGTAAGTTAGCAGATATATTACTGTGCCACTGGACGGCATTTATTCATTCATAGTAAATTTTTTCCACGGTCAAGTAAATCTTCTGAGCCATAGCATGTATTGAAAAATTCTTGTTTATGTTTCTCTGATCATTTCTCCATCTAAATATTAAGATAAAACGTTAACATTTCTAAAAAATAAAAGTGGCAGTGAAATCTCCTTACGATGTCAGACCATAAATTTGTTGAAGGTGATGATGACTAATTTATCAGCTCAAAATCAGTAGTTCATTCCAGTTTAAAGGTTTTTTTTAGATTTGTGTTTCTTTTCGACAAAAGAGAAATATAGTAAAATAACAGATTTATCAGGAACGATTTACCATGGTTTTAAAACAAAACTAATACTATTTACACGTGAATATCTGATATCTATGTCTGACATGTAGTATCCTAAGTTTATTAACTTTAAATCCTTGTTGATTAATACGCAATATCCATTCACCCATACTTCTTTTCTGTACTGGCATCTATAGCTACGTTGCACCACAGTTACTTGGTTGGTCTCTGCAAGTTAAACGACAAGTTATGCCTTTTCATGTGCAGTTGCAATTTTAATGGATAACACTTCTCACTGGCTAGGAAAAAATATGACAACAAAAAATGTTTCAGCTCAACTACAAGATGTTGAAAAGTACATAGTTGTAATTTTCATCTATCTAATTATTAAATTTTAAAACAGGAAAGGGAATTTTGAACCATCCTATGATTTAAATTATATTGCAACTACACACAACTTTTTCAGTTCTGAATTGTGCAAAAAGAAATACTTGCAGCTATTCCAACTGATTGAATGTATTCCGTAGGTTCGAATCCCTGGCGCCAAACATGTCGCCTTTTCAGCCGTGTGTGTGTTATAATGTGACGGTCACCCTCAATATTCGTTGGTGAAAGAGTAGTCCATGAGTTGGCGGTGGGTGATGATGACTAGCTGCCTTTCCTCTAGTCTTACACTGCAAAAGTAAGATAGCCCTTGTGTAGATTTGAACGAAATTCAAAACAAATCACACCAATGATCAAACTCAAGCTATCTTATGTTTAATGGTAAAGTGCACAATGAAGATTAAATAGAACTGTTTTTACTTTAATATCATTTTATATATAAATCAAGAAATAAGTAATTCTGTGTACATATGTAAAGTAAGAAACTGTAACGTGTCTTATTTGTAATATTTTGTTACGTATACTTTATTAGTTGAGCTTGTTTCTCGTACAAACTTCAATTCTGACCAGTCATCAGTAATAAACTGTACTCAAAATTGTTTCAACTTTCTATAAAGTGTATGAGGTTTCTTATTTTTAAGATATTGTAATAACATCCTGGATAAGTATTTGTTTAGTATTATATTTAGTAGGAACTAATTTTACTAATCAGAATTACAATAACTGGATCATAAGCTTGTAATATGCAGTAATATGTTAATCAGTTTTCAGTGCAATGGTATTTGTTTATCCTGAGCCGACGCGACCGAGCAAGCAGGGCACCCATTCGCTGAGAGCAGAAAGTTTTAGAAGCATAAATGGAGATATAGTTTTTATAATGACAGAGGATCGAGGATAACAGGTACATTAAGCGTTTGCCCATGGAAGTGAAATACGTCACCTCTACCATATGTTTGTTCCAGGCTTTGAAACATAAGTACCATTACTACGTAAAACACGTGTTATATATTTTGACGTCTGTGTTATGTAGATTTTCTACTTCTACACTAAATTATTTCAGAACTGTAAAATTATTCTGTTTACTGATATTGAAGTTCTGTTCTTTCCCATTAGTTCAATTTACCAGCAAATGTTAATGATTAATATTTTATTTTTAATTTCTTTTTTTTCCATCTCTAGTATGAATAAAGTCAGTAATAAAAACCAGCTCAGGAAGAGAAAGAAACATAATTATACCCCACTTTCTTCCATAAAACCTTAGTAAAAAGAAATAAACAATACCTAAACGTATACAGGAGTGGACAAAAAAGTGACCCCCTTGAAAATGTTGTTATTTTGTTATATCTTTTATTAGGTAACAGACAAATATGTAAAACTCTATGTTTTTGCAACGCACTCGAAGAGATATGTTCAAATATAATATCTCGAATTCTGATATTATCACTGATTTTTGTATATACCTGAATTTTTTTACGATTTTATTTATATATTCCGATAACAAGTGTTGTGAAGATGCTGTAGTTTCTTCGATATTTTTATTATAATTAGCCTACAAAGACTTTTAATCACATTATTGCTTGAGACAAAGCTCTTGCTATGGTTTAGAGTGTTTAGAAAACGCACGAGAGTTAAGCCTTAAATACAAAGCGAGTCTTTTACTGAAATGTTTCTCTAAACTCTCTACAAACGTTTAGTTGATTAGTGCATTGTGTGGTTTAATTACAACAGAATATGGGGCAAACCACTTGGAAAGATCTCCACTGTGTTATAAGACAATTAATTCGGGCCTTACCTTCAAGTAAAGGTACTTGGAAACCAGAAAACCCATGAAAGTTTGAATATTTTAAGGTAATTTGCCATCAAATTATCCTCCTATGTGTGGTCTCATGTTCAATGAGGTCCAACTACACTCTTCAAAGAAAAAGAAACGCAAAAGGCAAAAATTTGAGACATATTGTTAACAAGTTTATTCCTGGTAGTTCTGTATGACATGTGTGAAACTTTGCACATTCATCGCTGAGCATCCAAAGTCTGCAAAGGCGAAGTCCACGCTCACTAGTTGAAGTTTAACGTCACTCAATGTCAATAACGAGTATGCTCTCCATGAGCATAAATAACTACTTGGCATCTCCTACCCATGGAAGCGATGAGATGACGAATTACATCCTTTGGAATGGCTGTCCACTCAGCCTGCAAAGCTGCTGCAAGATGAGGTAGCGTCTGCAGTTGCGACTGTCGCCGTCGGAGACGTCGGCTCAACTCGTCCCAAAGATGTTCGATGGGGTTTAAATCTGGTGATCTGGAGAGTCAAGGAGGAACGTTGATATTGTGGTGTCTCAATAAGACAGTAGTGAGTCGGGCTGTGTGAGGACGGGCGTTGTCATGTTGAAAAACGTCGTTGACGTTCAACATGATGGGTTGCACATGAGACCTAAGAATCCCGAAGACGATTGCGTACGGTCTGATCGGAAATCCTACGCAGCCCTGATATGGCTGAGGCAGTAGACGTCGTAGTGGTGGTCCTATCCCGAAGGTGATGTAACCGAATGTAGCGGGCGTTGTTATACGAAGTCTGCCATATCGTGGACGGTCACGTGTTGATCCATGTTGTTGGTGAAGATTCCATAGCCTTGTGATGGTGCTTGAGTGGGTATTTACAGCTCTGGTAACATCTGATCGAGATTCGCCTGCTTTCAAGCGACCAATGGCGTTGTTGCGTTGTGCTTCAGTCAGTCTTGGCGTTACTGTATTGCTTGTTGGTGGCTTAATACTGAGCTATGGAAACCGAGAACCCGTCACTTTTATAGGGATTTTGCACGTGTTGCACTAGCAGAACATGCAGATCTCTCAAACAAATTTATCGGACACGCATGCGTTTTGACGAATAATCCTACGTTTTCCTCCGTTTTCAAAGTGCACAACTTTTATTGTTTTTGGTCTGAAAATCAGTGCCTTAACACGTGGAACATCACATACTCTGAGCTTGTAACGTTATTACATATATTTCTCTTTAAAATACCAAAAATATCCCTTTTGCGTTTCTTGTTTTGAAGAGTATATTTTATGAACCAAAATTCGTCGGCATAAACCCATTCTGAATGATTCTTTACTTATGGTAACATCATAAAAATGTTTCGGTGAAAATATCGATTTCTTACTTTAATCATAACACTATGTAACAAAATTGTTACTTTTTCTTGTTCCTGGGCAGAAAGTGTTATTTCCCAATTTCTTATGCCTAAAGTAAATGAAAAAGACCTATTTTACTTTTTAAACTTTGCTTTTGTAACCTGGGTAATGAAATTTTCAAATTTACCCATTTCATAGAACATTACAGGTAGATTCAGTGCTGAGTAGCTGATAGAGAATTTTCTCGAACTTACAAAAAAATTCGATAACTTTATAGAATGTTGTAGAGCTTACAAGAATTTTCTAGAATGTTGTAGAACTTACGAGAATTTTCAAGAATCTTTTAGAATTTTTAGAACTCCCCACTTTTATATATATATACAGAGGCTCACCACTCACCACTTCAGTTTAGTTCTAGCTGCCTAAGTGAACACATATACCTCTCTGATTTCATCAGAAATGGTATCAAACAGCTGCAAGCATTCTTCAGACACATTCTGCTATGTATGTGGCCAATTTATCAAGATAAGAGTGAAAAAATATTCTATCACAACATCCGCTAAAATGTATGAAGCCTACAAGGCATATTTCGGCCTGCCTGTCGGGAATTCAGACAAACCCTTAGCACCTTATTTTATCTGCGAGCACTGTAATAAAACTTAAGAGGGTCAGACGGACAATTTTTGCTTGCTTGAATAATAAGATTTTATATTATACAAATTTTAGACCTTTTAAAATTTAAATATATTTTAATTCATTTTTTAAATTTCCAATAGTATAGAAAAAATAGTGTATAAAATATTTTGCATGAATCTCTTATACATTAGTTGCGAATGAAATAAATTTATTCTCAACAATAACAATTTTATTTTGCTCTTTTGCAGGATGTTGCAGAAGAGAAAAGAGAGCCATGAAGTTCACTATTCAAAAAATTTGGTGTGAACCCAATAATCACTCAATCAACTGTTATTTCTGCATGGTGGATCTTTTCAAAAGTCAGGTTGGCAAGAATGTATCTGGACTTTTCATCATCCATCGCTCCAGAGCCACATTGCCCTGAGCTACCTGTACCCACTCCGCCAGAGAGAAAACAGCAATCCTCACAAAAGAGCAGCAAATTAAAAGAGGAGGTAGACATTGAAAATCCAAATTACAATTTCAGAGGTGCAGGTGGTGAAAGAAACTGATACTACCCCAAACAAAGAGACCTCAATGACTTGATCAGGGACCTTGGTCTAAGAAAGTCGAATGCTGAGTTCATGACATCTAGGTTCAAGGAGTGGGATTTTGTTAGATAAAAGTGTGCACAGAATTCGCCAAAAAGCTTAATACGAAAAAAAGAAAAGCTTGAGGCAACTTTCTTGTAATGTTTCGGGGCTTCTTGGGCAATCACAAAGCCGAAAATTATGTGGAACTGGTTGAGGCTCTGGTGGAGAATGACGGCATGAGCTGCAGGATGTCGATAAAAGTCTTTATCCTTGACGCTCATCTTGACAAATTCAAGGAGAACATGGGAGCATACTCAGAGAAGCAAGGCGAGCGCTTCCACTAAGATATACTGGACGTCGAAAGCCGTTACCAAGGAGCGTGTAGCGAAAACATGATGGGATACTTTATTTGGGGGCTAGTACATGAAAGTGATTTACATTACAGTCGCAAATCTCAAAAAACTACTCACTTCTAAAATTTTTGTTCACTTTTGTATAACTTTAGTGTAAATACATGTAAATCTTGATTCATGTGTTATTTTATTCATACCTCATGAAAATGAAAATGTACAAATATGCCTTTACATACAAAATAGATTAATTTCTAAATTTTGTTATCCATGTTATAAAAGCAAACTTTGAAGAAAATAATGACTATTTTCTGTACTATTGTAACATAAACAACTATCCAGGAACAAAATTTGTGTTAGATAGTGTATTCAATGGAATGTTATATCTTGAATTCCTTAGTTTCTAATCAAACCATAACTTTCATTTTAGTAACTTATTTACTTCTCAGTTACATTAAACATTAGGCCACACCTAGTCTCAACATTTTTAAACGGTAACAGTGTATCTCTGCTAAATATTTGTTTATGTTTTGCATCAGACTGATACCTTGTGTAAATAATAAAATGTCCCTCCCTATGTTTGAAGAACAGACAGTAAATGAGGGAAACTGTCAATAAGAACCACCACCAACATCGGTTTCTCGTAACTTAATATCGAAATTAATTGCTGCTCTTCTAATGTACCCAGAGTTAAAATTTGTAGATTGGTAGTACCACATATTAAACTCTTCAGCTCTAATCCGCCACAGTCGAGCATTATTACATAAGTTCATTTTATTCCTCAAAGTTTTATTTAATATCTATTAAATTATTTTTCTTATAGCATTACTGCCAAAGTTTACTTAAACATTTTCAATTCATTTGTTTATTTATTTCGTTTGTTAAAACTACGTAAGTAGCACCGTATATGTATTATTCACAAAACTATCTATTCAAAGTTTCATGTCTGAATTATGACTGAGTTAACACTGCTTCCAAAATCACTCACCTTTTACAATAACTGATGGTTTAGGTGTAGAAAATATTTGTGTATAAACAATGTCCATGTGTTTTGACAAATATATTCATCTCGTTCTATAAACTGCTCTAAACATTTTCGTGATAAATTACGATATTACATATTGTTATTAAAATTTGTAATTATTTGGGACTGAGATTTATTGATTGCAATCAATGTGTTTGACCACCACTGATATCAAGTCAGAAGACAAATACACTTTAACACATAACTAGGATGAATTATTGTGTTATACATCATAGAAAAGTAACTTTCTATTTGTTCAACACATCATAAAGAAAGAAATGTGCAATTGATGGCTACGTTTTCGTACTCTTATGCCTACTACCATACAAAGTCAACTCAAACAGGATACATTGTCTTCTGTATTTGATGTAGCACTTCCAGCCGTCGCGCCAAACATGCTCCACCTTTCAGCTGTGGGAGCGTTATAATGTGACGGTCAATCCCACTCTTCGTTGGTAAAAGAGTAACCCGAGAGTTGGCGGCGGGTAGTGAAGACTAGCTACCTTCCCTCTTGCCTTACACTGCTAAATTAGGGACGACTAGCACAGATAGCCCTCGAGTAGCTTTGTGCGAAATTCAAAAACAAACAAGCACTTACAGAGAAGAAGTTATATATCCTCTTTTACACGATACCACTATCGTCACTTTGGCATAATGTTTTGCGATAACTGATGTCTTGAGAAATGTTTTCACAAATCTGTTGTTTTTTATGTGCATCCTAATATGTAAAGGGATATAGTGGGACTTGTATAAAAAGTACAATATATGTAACAAATACATAAATACCACCTGCACTTCCAAACTTTTTGAATAGTGAGCATGCGCACGCTTTGAACACATTGTTATATAAGACGAAATACGAATGGAGTAGAAGTTATCTCCATTCTTGTGGATTAACTGAATTTTTTAGTTTAGTTAGTTGGGTTATTTTGGATCATGATTAAAGCTTATTTATAAGAAAGAAGGAAATAAAAGCGGTTTGTGTAAGTAAATCTGTCTTACATATTTTTAACAAAGGTAAAAAGTAATTCAGAACAACAACAATTCAAGCCTTACAAATTGTAGATATTGAACTCGTTTTATGATAATTTATACTTAATTACTTTGACAGAGTTAATAAATATTTACAGTTTACATTAATTTGGTATACACTTATTTTCTTAAGTATAAATTTAATATTCGGCGTTCAGTTTTTATTAGTTGAAAACCTAATCTTTGCTTATATGATAACCAGTTTGCTGTTTGGACATCTTTTTACTTTTGTGAAATTGTACGAAGTTTCGTATTCTAATTTGCTTTTTGATTCAAACTTTCGTGTTTTTACATGTTACAGTTTACTTAAACCAAATCTATCGTTTAAACAAGCTTAAGAAAGCCCATGATTCAATGTAATACTATCATAATTCATACTGAGTTATAAGTATTACAAAAGTTTATCAAAGTCTAAATTTAACTTTTAAGTAATTTGTATGGTGGAAACCATATTTAATGTTACAGCCAAAGCTATTCGTAACACCAGTTCATGGTTCTTATATCTGATGCAGATTTTCTGTTCGTGACAAAACTTTTGCACTAAATACATTTACATACTCAAACATCCAGATATATTGTGTATTGCCTCATTTTCTATTATTCGATATTATGTTACGATTTATTTTGACCAAACTATTCTCCAACCCCCATACTGATGGGTACGGTTGAGTTGAGTGCTTATATTGGATCACAAGATGCCCTAAATGAGCTACTATATAGTATTTTTTGCTTTCATTTTTAACATTAAAGAGTATATTATTCGAAATGTCATTCTGTGACTCCACAGCCGTAAACAATTATATTAAATATGTACCAATTTGGCACAATTTGCACTCCACAACAAAACGTTCTTACAAAATGCAACAAGAACGCTGACTTCCTATTTTATTTATCAAAACAAACATCGCATAAAATTGATTGATTCTACAAAAACAAAATTTTGACGTCAAATGTGCTCTCCCTTTCATATCTATTACTCTATAATGCCGAAGAATTGTTTTAAAAGTTTGGCATAACAGTTAAGAGGGAATATTGAAGACATATTTTACAAATGTAATTCTTTGGTTGGTTGGATCCATTTGTTTTCAATGCTATTATACATATTACAACCTTTCTATGTATTTTTAATGAACAAAGTACTAGCATTATTCGTATATAAAATCAATAGAATGGACGTTCGACCCTTGATATCAGTTGGTGGATGTTTCCTGATTTATTTGGCAGTTGGTACAATACTAACGTTTGGAAACCTCACTCCTTACTTAACTTCTTACCTGAGAGCAAACGTCAAGAAGGACATAACATATGAAGAAACTAATTGGATTTTCTATGCATTTATCTCTACGTGTTCAATGCTTTATTTTGGAGGCAAACTAGGTGGGGTCATTGGACGTCGTTGGACCATAATTATTGGTTCCTGTATTTTTAGGTAAGACGTACACTCATATACGTTTTATTAATAATGACCGATAAAAACAAAGTCATGAAAGTAAACTACTATAATATACGATAACAACATACCTGTAAATAGCCACAGTCACAGTAAACTTATACTAACACAGAAACACCATTTGAGATTTAACTGGAAGAGAAGGACACATTTTTACTGAAGTACAAAGGCTATTACAGAGAAATCGATTTTATGAAGTGAAAACTGGAAAAATATAATTGTCGCTTTTCATGTATTCATTTGTTTATGTTAATGAATATAATCTTATAAGCCTTTGTTTGTTTGCTTAATGTATGTTAGGGACCGTGTGTATATGAAATATAATCCTATGCCTCCCTGTTTCAGTATGTTTTAAGATGTTCAATTCCACATTTGTTTCGTTATAATTTTGTTAACAGTTCATTTTTATTCTTTCTATTGTTTATTTCAACTATCAAGTATTTGTTATATTAAAGTGTCAGCTCACATTCTGGCTAGGTAATACTCCAATATTTGTGTATATAATATATAAAAACAAGAGCTTTGACGAGGATTGACGTATAGATATTAACGTGAACGGTTGTGTGAATTAATTAGTCGTATGAGATGTCACTTTATGATCTAATCACTGAATAGAAACCGTGCCTAAAGCTTAAATCAGGTTAATTCACGACAGATTATTGTTGATTGTTACTCGATATTTTTAGTGATCTTGAAGCTATTTTTGAAAGTATAATTTTTCTTCTTTTGGTTACTTTAGCTCACTCCTTCATTTATTGAAATAATTATCAACATTGATATATATGATGTATTAGTCATTAACGGTATTGTCATGCCTTGGTGAGCCGCGCTTTTTTATTTTTTCATCTTGTTTGTTGCACTTGTTTGTATCAGTCAGTTACAATATTAGTATACGAGTGTGTAAAAATAATTGTACTCGCCTTTATTTATGTATTTATTGTAAGTTTTGTGCATATGTTAAAGCAAACAGCGCGATACTGATAATATGAAATTAGCACTTGTTGGACTACTGCAGTGCAACAAACAAAAACATTAACATGAAATCTCTATTCCGGACAGGAAAAGAGTTTTTGGAAAATCCAAGAACTAACTTTTTCATTATCTTCTAAACTCGATCTGTATTTTCTATAGATCATACAACCGTTTTTCGAAAGACTAAATGATCTTAATTCAATAATTTCCCGTCTTTTGCGATGAACAGGGAAAACAGATTTAATATCATTGCACGGTTTTAGACCAGACATATGCGTTTTCTTAACTTTTTGCGGATGTCTAATTGTGTAACAAACTAATAATCTTATGATATTAAGGTAATGTGTTGTCATATATTAGTTTTTGTTTTTAAATTGAGATACTTCCTGGAGGTCTCATAACGTTAAAGTGGAGATAGTTCATGAAAGTTAAAAATAAAGAAACTCCATTGTATGGCTTAATGCAAATATGAGTAATTTGTGATGATTGAGTTTAATAGGTTGGGAAATAATAAAATTGTTTACTAACATAAGTGAAAATTGTTGTCTTTATTTTGTTGTTCAGTTATTCGATCAATTAACTCTGAAATTCTACAATTATATTTATCGAAAACTTAGGCTATATTCGTTTAAAAGCTTTAGTGAAAAGCTTAAGTAATTTAAATTAGGCTTACAAGTGAAGATAGTTGTAGCAAACGTTTGCTGAAGAAATGCATTAATTTGTTGTCATTACACAGATTGAAATTGACATTATTTTACTAAATAATGAAAAAAATGAACAACAACACTTAATGATAGAAGACGTTTAATTAGTGGTAGAAGCTACGGGATAATTCTGATGAAAATAAAATAAAACTTCGATAAATTTGAAAGGAAATAGCATAATGCGTGTTTATGTGAGTTTTAATTTTAGCAAAGCCACATCGAGTTATCTGCTGAACCCGCCAAGGGAAATCGAGTCCCAGATTTTAGCGTTGTAAATCCATAGACCTACCGCTCTACTAGCAGGGGACCAGCATAATGGAAGACTAATTTAGCAGTGTAAGACTAGAGGGACAGCAGCTAGTCATCAACAACCACCGCCAACTCTCAGGCTACTCTTTTACTAACGAATAGTGAAATTGATTGTAACATTATAACGTCCTTACAGCTTAAAGAACGAGCATGTTTGGTGCGACAGGGATTCGAACCAGCAACTTTCAGATTACAAATCTAGCGCCTTAACCACCTGGCCTTGCCGGACCGACTGGAAACTTATTGAGAGTAAACAATTTAGCCCGACAGAGTGAAAAACGGCAAGGAATTTATCGGTCTGGTGATCATTTCAGTAAAAGTGGAGATTTATCAAGAACCTATACAATGAAATGGCTAACAGAGCTTTGGTAATATTGTTGGTAGGTCTAGCAAATACAACCAAACTCTGTTGTATGTTTTGATGGGTTAATGGCTGAATCAGCTTTCATGGATTCAACAAATAAAATAATATAATCGTTGGAGTCATGAAAACAAGAAACCATAAATTCCTATCCAGTTATGGATGGGGCATTGTAACAGGTGAAAGTAAACAGGTAATACTTTCATATCAAAGACAATCAGGCTCAGTCACCATTGGGTCAGATTGTACAGGTCCAATAACAATTTACTCGCACACTTACTAGAGCCATATGATCAGAGGCGTGGAAATATTCCAGCTGATCAATGTCGGATATTACGTAACTTGCTACCTTCTTCAGCTTATCTTATGACTTAGGCAAAAATAATAAAATATCTCATAAGATTGATACCAGATATAAAGCTCCAATATTTAAGACATACTGAAGCTTTTGAGGAACTAAAGGCTAGGCATGGCCAGGTTGGTAGGGCGCTCGACTCGCAATTTAAAGTTGGGGCTGGAATTCCTGTCCCACCAGTCAGCCATTTCAGCCGTTGAGGCGTCATAATGATACTATTAATAACACTACTCGTTAGTAAATGAGTAGCTCAAGGTGAGTGGCGATGGCTTGTCTTTCACTGCTACAGTAGTGACGGCTAACGCAAATAGCTCTTCACAAAATTCAAATCAAATCAGTCATGAAAAAACAACATTGCTCACGAAACTGCAAATAATTCAAATAAAATTTCTCACCGCCTTGGACGGAACTTTATCGATATGTGAGAATAAGGAATGCAAACACTGTGGAAAGAGAGAAGCACAAAATAATAGAAACAAACAACCTTAATTACTGACAAAAGCGGTAAATAAATGAATAGAACAATCACAGTTGCTAAATTAATTATAAAAATGTAAAACAGTTTCAGATCTAAAGGGTTTTGTAAATCGTTATTGGTCAAGCAATCTTTAGCTATTTGTAGACTTTCGTAATATATAGGTCAAGATTTGAAGGTCCCATGATGATTATAGAGAAATAATTAAATGAGATACTGTGACCTGTGGTTTCAGAAGGTGTACGAATGGATGAGTAACTGGGTTTCAAGAATAAAACACTGGTTTTATCAGATACTCCTTAATGTTTACAAATCACTAATTCCTGAACGTTGTAAGTGGTGTTTCGTTTTACTAAGGTACGTGACTTTACAGTCATTACACATATATTTACACACGAGATATGAACGTGGAAGTTTAGGTACTTGATCTTTATACAGAAATAAGTGTTTACTGTAGAGTTTAGATCTGTATAGAGGTCCGGCATGGTCAGGTGATTAAGACACTTGACTTGTAATAAAAGCATCGCGGGTTCGAATCACCGTCACACTAACTATGCTCGCCCTGTCAGCCATGGAGATATTATAATGTTACGGTCAATTCATCTATTCATTGGTAAAAGAGTAACTCAAGAGTTAGCGGTGGGTAGTGATGACTGGGCGCCTTCCCTCTTGTCTAACACTGAAATTAGGGATAGCTAGCTCAAAATTCAAACAAACAAAAGATCTGTATATTATTCTAAGTTCAATGTGAGGAAAAAATGTTTTATTATGAAGAGAGTTGTTTTTAATTGGTAGATATTTCGAATCCATGAAAGGAAGGGATATAGCGAGAGGAAATTTGGAAACAGTGTAAACATTGGTTGCTGGTTGTAATTTGGTGTTAAGAAATTGCGTGTAATCTTCTTGTATAATCAGTCGTGTTTTATGTAAAAAGGTAATTTTTGGTGTAAAATAAAATAGTTAGAAGAATGATGTAATCAGATTACATTTGTAAAAGTTGGGAATAAGACTACTGAAATTAATGTAGAGGCCAGTAAAATATCTTTTATGATAAACGGAAGTAGGAAAGTGTTTACCGTTTTTGGTAATCTTTACATCTAAGAACAGTAAAAAATAATTTTCTTCGAGTTTGGATGATGATTTGATATTGGGGTGTTGGAAATTAAAGTAAGAAAGGTATTTGGAAACTTGGTTTGAGTGTTGAAACAGTAAGAAAGTATCATCAATGTCGCGTTTGTAAAGAACAGATGTCAGTTTTCTAGACACTTGAGTTCGTGATAGCATGGGAAGGTATTAGTACAGATGTCAGTTTTCTAGACACTTGAGTTCGTGATAGCATGGGAAGCTATTAGTTATCGTCGGATCCAGCAGGGATCCAATAGCAATTCCATCTACCTGGCCATAAATTAAATAATTAAAGAAGGAATTGTTTGAAACCAAACTAATGTTCAGCGTCTGTGGAAAAAAAGGAGGTTTATGATTGAATTTAAAGTTTCAACATATGGGATATTGTATATAGAGATTAATTAATAAAACTGGTGATCAATAGAGGAAATTTTAGAAATTTCAGAAGCAAAGATGAAAGAATCGGTAACCGTAAATTTATTCAGGATGAGGGATTTTAGAATAGGAAATTTAAATTTAGACAGCTTGTAATTGCAAGATCCTACATGTGATTGACTTGGGCGGAGGAAGTATCTAGTTTTGTGTACTTTGAGTAGGCCATAAAAGTTAATGAGTTTGGTATCACGTGAAGCACTTTGTTGAAAGATCGTTTCAGAAATAATATTTTGACCTTTAAAGGTCTTGAAGAAATGTAAGAGCTCATCATCTCTCTTTAAGGTTAAGGGTAACTAGCCTGTACCCAGTTTATATTAAAGTTGCAAGGGTGCTGAGTTGGTAGTTTTTTTTTTCAACATACTCAGAGTTTTTTTCATAACAACAACACCATTGTCTTTGTATGATATAGTAACTATAATGTATTTGTTTCTAGACACAGTTTTAAGGACTTGTATTTTAGCATTGTTTAGTGGAGAGGTAGGACGATAGAGTTATATCTGTAGAATGAGGAAAAGACAATGCTTTTTATAAGCTAACAATGGAAAGAAAATAAGAGTCCTGCAAGCTTTTTTCAAACTTGTAAATATAATTAACACATTTTGAGATCAGGAATACTTAAGTTAGAACATTTGACCAGAGTTTGTTTGCAAACATCATAAATTGAGGATCACTCACATTAAATATTACATTATCAGGTTTTAAACTTGGAGTGAAGGGGAACAAAGTCGCAGATTTTAGGAGTTTCTGTTTCGAACTTGTTCCCGTATGGCTTTATTATATTCTGGTTATTCTTATGGATTAAGCATATGAGATATACAAACTCAGCATACGAAACATACTTTCAAATGTCTTGGTGTAGGCGTTGTAAGTTAGATATATGTTGTTGGTTGTGCTTGGGTTCTTCCATAGAAACAGTTGTTGGTATGGAGGGGCGTTCCGATGTTTATCATTTGTATAAACAGCATATCGTAGTTAAACAGAATTTTTAATCTCTGTTATAAATGTAATGTGTTAGCCATTTTATAAGTCCTCGCTTAAAATATATTGATGCATTTATTCACGTTATAAACATATTTTAATCTGTTAGCTTTGGCATAGCAGTGACGTACTGGAGTATACAACATAGCCTGGAAGCTACCATAATCACTTATGGAGTGATTGATTCTTTGGGACTTCTCTTTTGCTTTGGTCACCCCGTAGTTACTGCTATAGAAGTGAGTACAACTGTTAAAAATATACTTATGAAAAATAAAAGAAAGCTTATCTTAAATCTTAATTTCCACTTTTCAATAAATTAGAAAGTATCATTTAACAGCTTTACTTTAATCAATAGAAACGTCATTTAAATTAATAAATATATGTATAATATATTAAAAACATATGTATGAAAATTATTCACAATCTGTGGATACGTTCCCTTTGAGATTTAATCTATAACGTAAACATGTTTATATATACAAATCAATATTGGTAGTATATTGTTATTCTAGTCTTTGATTCTGAAAAAAATGTTTTTAGTTCTTGAATTAAACTGTACTGAAACAAACTTCACGATAGTGGTCTAGCTATTATTCTACTTAGAATATAGCTGAAGGTATCATTTGTGTGTAGGTGAGGTTTGTTTTTATTTAATTATAAACGTCTGTATAATTCGTGTGTATTTATAATACACTAGATGTGTTTACTGATATAAATACCGAACTTTGTCACTAATGATCATTTACTATGTAATTCGTATAATATAATTTCAAGCTTGTAAGATCCATTAGCATTCAAATTTTGTGTTTAAAATACGGTTGTTGAAATAACTATCAAATCCTTTAACAGTGGTTTCCAACCAAGAAAGGCCTCGTCACAGGAATAGTGACTTCAGGATTTGCTTTAAGTCCTCTCCTTATGAATAGTGTACAGACATTCTTTGTGAATCCTAGTAATCTCCAACCTGCTTCTGATGGGTAAGTTACAAGTTTCTGTAAACTTATGTGATGTTTCTTGAAATAAAAACATAAACTATTTAATTAAACTTTTTAGTGCCTTATTTCACGTTCTTCTTCTAAGTCATCAAAACTCTTATTATAGAACATCACAAAATAACATTTTTACATTATTTAAGATGAAATTCTTCGAAATCACAATTAATGGCATAAAGTCATGGTTTTTAACAAATAAAGTTGTCAGGATCTAGTTTTATATAAATACTTAATAACCCAAAGAAAATGGTTGTAAGTTTGTACAATAACTTTAAAAGTTGTGTGTCATATATTGCTCATATATTAATTTTTTTTAAATTTGTAAATGTTAAACTTTAGCTGTTGAAAGCTAAATGATATTTTAGATAAAAAACTGAAGGAAGGTATTCCTTGATAACGAGAAACACACTTGAAATAAAAGTGTATCTCATAACGGCTGTTATAGGTATTAATACTTTTATTGATAAGAAAAGAAGAACGTTTCGTCCTTCCTAGGTCATCTTCAGGTTAACAAAGACAGAGTTTGAATGTGACCGTTGACGGACACATGTCTTGGGGACGAGAATATAAACGGGTACAAGATTGTAGGGGGCGCTGCAGGTGGATGTTAACTTGTTAATTTGTACAGGTATAAAGGTGTTCCTTTATGTTGGTTTAATTTTTGTTTTAGTTGCTGTATGAGTAGCCTTTTTAATTTTGCGTTTGTTTATATTTGTTTTCCACTTAGTATCTGAAAATTTGTTTTTAATTATGTTGTGTTTATTTGATTTGCAGTGATCAAAATTCAAACACGTGTGAAGATGTTTTTATTTTGTGTTCTTTAAATCCAGTTTCCGTTTTTCTGATTGTTTCTCCAATATAGAAGTCGTGGCAGTTGTTGCATTGTATTTAATAAATTATGTTGGTGTTGTGTTTGTACCTGGTTTTTGAATAAATTTGGTGTTTACTAGAACGTTTTGTTATAAGCTTTTTTTCAAATATTGGTTATTTTTTCTCTGATGTCGGAAACACATGGTGTGCAGCAGAGTAAATATTTGTAGCTTGTTGTTTCTTGGAATTTGTTATTGTTTATTTATTGTTGATCTAGGTGTATGCGTATAATTTTTTCAACGGGTTTCGGAGGAAATTTGTTGATGGTGGTGAAGTGTTGTTTTATTTTGTTGATTTCATCCTTAATTTTATCGTGTGAACATAGTTCTGTAGCTCTGTTTATTTTGTTCATTAATATGTTGAGTTTTTGTTTTGTTTCATGTGCTGAGTCCCATGGAATGTACACTGGATTATAAATAAAAGTGTTAATACCTCTACCAGCCGTTCTGAGATACATGAAGAAAGATATATTAAAAACACAAATGTTATATCGCATATGCAACTGAAGCTATCATTTACTTATGTGTTGTATGTATTACTTTTGATAGGGTGTTTCACTGTTTATAGTTAAGTCCAAAAAACCTATTCAGTTATTTCTACTGTGACCATCACAAATATTTGAATCAGGTTTCTAGGATCGTAAGTCCTCACTAGGCGACCTAGCACTTTTCAACATCATATCGTCTTATTAAATTAATTGGTAAACCAATTTACTTTTCCATTAGCAAATATTTCTAAATTTTTAATTTATAGGTTAACGGTTAATATTTTTCAGGTTTTTTTACAACGATGAAATTTTAGAAAGTGTTCCAGTTTTGTTTCTGATAATGGGAAGTGTTGTTGGTGGTATTCTCCTGGTTGGGGTGGTTATGTACAAAGAAGTGCCAAGACAATTAAACCAGGTTAGAAGAACTGGATTAATCAAGTTTACTATTGTATTTTAGACTCGAAAGCTAGTTCACATCGAATGATTAATTTACAGCAAGACATATTGCATTTCTGAAGATATATCTTCTTAATGATGGCCTCTTCTAAATAACTATGTTTACCTTCTGCTCAGAATCATATCGGTTAGATAATAAACACAAAACTAGATAATTCGTAAATACATAAACATTGGTAACATTAAATAAAGTTTATCTCTCATTAGATTAAAATGGCTGTAGTAGGTCTTCGTTTGTTTCACATCGCATTGTTCGTTTTTTTTAGCAAAGTTACATTAGGCTATCTGCTGTGTTTACCTCGGGGAATCGAGCCCCAAATCTTAACTTTGTAAGTCCATTGGAGTACTGTTGTTCCACCTGAAGATTATAATGTTTCAAACACTTTCAAGTAATATTGATACATTTATGAATGTGCGTAAAAAATTTGGGTAACGACAGTAAACATGAAATATCATTGAAATACATTTCTTTAGTAATACCATTTTGTTGTTATATTTTAAAGAATTTGGCTACTTTTGATGACAAATGCAGTAGCAATGCTTTATTACTCAATAGAAATATTGACATCTAAATCTAAAGATGTGAATCAGTGATGTAAGATATGCTACTGGATAGAAACATTGATTAAATTACAACAAATTACTGAAAAAGCTTAGCCAGAATTTAGTGTAAATGAACTGTGAGTTTCGTAAGAAAATAACTGCTTAGTCAGGTAATTAAAAACTAGAAAAAGTTCATTCGTCTATTTTTCATTATACTGTATTGTCTCTTTGCATACATAGAAAACAATTGTATTAATATTTTTTTAATGCAGGAAGAAACAATATCCAATGAACTAACTAATGTGTACGAAACGTCAAAGCAATCGTGTAGTAAAGAAATTAGTGAATCGGTTACGAAAGATTTGGACTGTATAAACGACAAAAAAGTATGTGCATCATTAGAAGAAGAGACAGCAGATTTGAAAGTTGATGACAAACAACCATACAGTGATTATGGAGTTGAACTTCATGTATCACCAATAGAGGCTCTGAAAATGAAAGAATTTTACCTTTTATCGATAGTTTGTATTTGTTCCTTTTACCCATATATGCTTATGAATGTTTATTACAAGGTAAGTTCATGTATTTTTCTTAGCACCTTTGAAGTTTTGGCCATGAACTCTCAAAACAAGGATTTACGTTTAAAATATGAATGTTATTGCGGACATAAACTATCGTGAGATACGATACGATACGATTTTAGCGTTCAAATCTAATATCAAATAAAAAAAACTTGTAATTACAAACTAAATACCAACAACAGGACTATGTTGAGGCATTTTCACCGAAATGGTTACAGAATGTTCTTTAATATTTGAAAAATGCATTCTAGTATTAATACGTTTTCCATACGCCATTGTGTACGATAGAAACAAAAAAAGGCAAAGGCTTTCACACTATTTTTCAGACGTACGGACAGACATTTATACAAGATGACACGTTTCTATCCATAACTGGTTCTGTAGCTGGAGCTATTCATGCCGTCAGCCGAGTGATTATTGGTTTAATTCAGGACAAAATATCTTACAAGGTAAGAATACTTAAGAAAAAATCATTTATGTTGTTATTATAATTATTAAAATAATGTTTAGTGTGTAAATGGTGCACAACAATTATGGCTTCTAGGTAAAATAGATGGCTCACAATACTACAGTTTAGGTCTCGATAACAACATATCCAACTGTTTGATTTGCACTTGAAGCGAAATTATATCCCCATAAAAAACAGTCAGATATGTGGAAACAATGAAAATTGTTTTGTAAAAAATACAACAACACTGTTTTGAGAGACTGTTTAAAATAATTTAATGGAAGGCTAAAAAAATGATTATCCGAACATCAACATAGATACCTGGACAGCTGACTTCATAAATAGTGCAGTTTTATCTCTAAAAATAAGAATATGCATGAAATAGTACAAACTTAACACATTATAAAATATTTCGATGTTTATCTACTAATTGTTTCAGGATAATTGTATTTTTAATTCGTTTTTAGCTTCAGTATTATTTAATTACAATATATATATATTCATTGTATGCTTTTCAGTTAACAATTCTTTTCCTGCTGGGAATAAAAACAGTATTGCTGTTCACTCTGGTGACGACACCTTATGGAGGAAAAGTAATGTATATGATCTGGATTTGTGGACTGTTCACTACATTTTCTCTTTCTTTTGTCTGTATTCCGGCTGCTGTTGCTGAAGTTTTTGGAACGAAACATACTGCTGAAATTTTTGGGATGGTATTTTTTACATCAGTGAGTGTAGAGCAAAGAATAACGACAAGTTGAGAAGTCATAACAATGTCAATAATTTTATTACTGAATCAAAACAGATATTCAAGTAAATTTTTCGTTAAAGAAACTATTTGTCTGTTTAGAAAGGTTAGTTTAGTCACTTGATTTATATAGATTAGTTGTTTTTTTAAAGTTCAGTCTCTTAATGAAGGTTTAATTGCATTAAAGAAATATTATATTCTGGAATTGAAAATATCAGAAATGTAGTTGATAATTTACTGTAAAACATAAGATAAGCCTTTCGTATTTAAGCCAATATTTCATGTATTTTTATTTCAGACAGCATTATTTTTTCTGTGGTCTATAGTTCTTCATCACCTCACTCCTTCTTTGGGATGGTTTGCTATGTTTTGTGTGACAGCATCTGTTTCTTTCGTAGGTAAGATATGCCAGAATTATTTTGTTCACTTTGCCATCCATAGGGACGAGAAATTCACTTGTAGTTAAAATATATTCTTAAGTTGTCTGGTTTTTCGTTATCATGAATTATTTCACCGCAACGATTATTCAAGATGTGTAAGTCTCTAGTGTTTCTTTGTTTACCGTGTATCTGTTTAAATTCCATGATGACTGAGCTTGTTTACATTACCTTAAAGCCAGCCGTACACGTTAGTATGATCCTAACGAAACTAAGAATATTAATTTAAAACATCGTCACTATGAAAAATGACATTTATTTTATTCAACAGGTCGAAACGAAAAACGAATCCATAGTTTTGTGAAAGTAAAAGTATCGAAGAATTTTAATCAAGGTACAATCATTATCTGTAACTTACAGAAAAAAATGATAAAAACTATGTTAAAATCAAAATACAAATTGCTTAATGACTTTATAAACATCCACGGCAACAAATTAGCAACCCTTGTACAATTCACTACCACCAAAACTAACTTTATGTTCAATGACGAAAAATACTTTCAAATAAATGGCTTAAGTATGGTAAATCCTTTGTCATTTAAGTATGGACAATTCCACATCACCAATTCTAACCAGCATTTTTATGACAAAGATTGGAACTCAAGCGATAAATTAAGCTTTACAGCCACCACTATACTGGTACAGATATGTTGACGATAAAACTGCTGGATTCATGTCTACAAAACACACTCTTAGTTTTTTCAACCACATTAACTACATTTACCCCAACATTAAGTTCACCTGTGAACATAAGAAAACTAACCAAATAAAATTTCTCAATCTCACGATCACAAGAATCGATACACAATTCAAAACTGAAATCCACAGAAAAATCACCCATACTGGATTATACATTTCCTGGGACTCAGAACATGAAAAAAACACAAATTATTAAGAAAACAAATAAACACAACCACAAAAATATACCAACATGACAAATTTAATGACGAAATCAACAAAATAAAACAACAGTTCATCAACATCTACAAATGTCCTTCAAAAACCGTAAAAAACTATGTATACACACAAATAGACCACCAACACAGTCAACAAGAAATAAACAATAATAAACTTAACGAAACAACTACCTATAAAACCTTACACTGTTAAATCTGATATATTCCTTGTAATAGCGATAAAATAAACAATATTTAGAAAAATTTAGTAAAACACAACATTCCCGAAAATTCTAAATTCATTCAAAATCCAGGTACAAAACTGAAATCCGTACTGTGTAAAAATTTCATTGACAAACATAACACTAACATTATTTGTAAAATGCAATACAACGACTGCCATGGCTTCTATATCGGAAAAACAAGCATGTAAAGAAATGAAACCCAGATTCAATGAACTACAAAAACAAACATATTTGCACATTTCAGAACACCACAAGTCATATAATTATAGCAAAACAATAGAAACCACCAACATACTAAATAGGAAAACAGATGTAAACAAACGCAAAATCAAAGCCCTACTTATACAAGAACTCAAACCAAAATTGAACCAAAAAAAAATGAACACCTTTATACTCACATAAATTCATAATCTAACATCTAACCGCAACACTCATACAATCTCGTACCCGTTCACACTCTCAACCTTGTGAGAGGCGCTTAGCAACGGTCAATCGCAAACTCTCTTTATCAACCTAAAGATGGCATAAGAAGGTCAAAACGCTAATTAAAGTTTTCATACCAACTCCAGCCGTCTACACAATGCATTTTATTCGCTTTTACTGTACTTCAATGCAGTTTATTTTATTTTTTCATGATTTATTTCACTAGTACATTTCCTTTATATGTGAGATCAAACTATAGAACCGTGAGATTAAAAAGACACTTTACGTAGCTAAACTCATGGTTTAATATTTCCGTGTAAAAGTATTGGACATATTTCCGTTGGAAAAAAGAAAAAAAAATATTTTAGCATGTTTTGTTTTGGAGTTTAAATCAGGTTTGTTGTCATAAAGAAAAATAATTGAATAAATATCTAACTCACAAATCCACTGAACAACTTACGTTTAAATTATCGAGCTATAAAACATGGGAAAACCTCAAAATTATTTGTATCCTAGCTCTATTAATTAGGTCTGATATTGAATGACACGCGTCGTAAATATGTTTGTTTGTTTTTAGAATTTCGCGCAAAGCTACATGAGGGCTTTCTGTTCTAGCCGTCCCTAATTTAGCTGTGTAAGACTAGAGTGAAGGCAGCTAGTCATTACTGCCCACCGACTACTCTTGGGATACACTTTTACTAACGAACAGTGAGATTGACCGTCACATTATAACACCTCCACGGCTGAGAGGGCGAGCATGTTTGGTACGACCAGAATTCGAACCCGCGACCCTCAGATTAGGAGTCGAACGCCTTAACCCACCAGGCCATGCGGGGCCACAAGGATGAAAGTTAGTGATCATTCCAATTGCAAACTCTTGGGCTACTCTTTTACCAAAGAATAGTAGAATTGGCTGTAACATTATAACACCCCGAGGTCTAAAAGGGCGAATATTTTTGGTATAATTGTGATTCGAACCCGCATTCTTCAGATTCCGAATCGAGAGTTCTAACCATCTGACTATACTCGGCCGTCGTAAGTGATGTATATTTTAAATATGAGGTGGTTAGAACACTATTATACATACTTTCTTCTTTGAACCTGAGAGTGGAAAGAAGAACAAAAGTAGTAATAAAATTATACTAAATATGATACTGCTGCCTTGTGACGATTATAATTATAAATGTTTTTTTTTTCATTACAAAAGAGAGTTTTAGTGAATATTAGGAAACATTGACTTTGGTATTGATTCAGTCTCACATGCACTTCTCCTGTGATATAAATTATAATAAAACACTTTATGTATTAATGAACATAGCTTTTGTGATTGTGTAAAGGAAAAGCTACTTTTAATTTGATTTTCATATGTCTGTTTTCGTTTTTTCATAGGGATACTTGTAACTATACTTTTTTCTGAGACCCACCATACATAACCATCAGTATCAAGTAATTTTCACGGAGAAAAGTGACGGTTTTCCTACACAACTACTAAATATCACAAGTGAATTTCTTTGGCATTTGTCACTTCTCATATTTTTCAAGTTATTGATTTAAGACAACCTACATTTCCCGTGTAACATTTATGTAATAGATAATTATCATATTTCCTACTTTCTCGCTATTATGATAAAGAGTTCTACCTTTTTAAAAGACAGTTAGATAAATTGTTGTTCATTACATGCTTCCCAAAAACCAGATTAATAAACTGCAAAGTTTTTGGAAAATGTTTGACTTTAAAATTCAAATATGTTTTGAAGTTTTTTTCTTTTATAATTTGTTAACGTAGTGTTAATGTTAATGTTGATATGTTTGTTTTGTCAAGTTCATGGTTAGAATTTTTAAATTTTCATGAAACCTAATGGTGAAATATTAAGTAAATAAATAATTTTCTCAATATATAAGCTGTTTTTCTTTATTAAACATATTCTTGCATTATAATTTTATATCTTATACATAGATGCATGATAATTCTTTATCTGTTATATAAATGCTTCTTTTATGTATGTTGAGGGTGTATTATTATTATTAAACACTTGTATGTTTAGGTAAACTTGCGCACACATAGATCGGTTTACGTAAAACATTAATGACATATTTTCAATTGTTTTATCAACTCGTACAAACATTGCTATAAAATAATTTAAACTATACCTTCGAAAACGTGTATTTCAAAGAAAATTTTTAGCAAATCCTGGTTCTTCAAGTTTTTCGTAAGAACTATATACAAGAAACGTCATCTCCTTTCAAAATAAGATGCAAAAAACAACAATGCCACATAGTTTTGGATACGCGCTTTAACATGTTTATCAATTTCTTTCGGATATCAAAATACTTTGGCAAAAAGTGTTTCTTCAACTTCAACCTACAATTAACAAAGAAGGAGATTATTTATGAATAACATAAATCACCAAATTTTAGTTTACACAGTTGACCAGCGTTTACCTTGTCTGTAATTATAACTTTGTAGCTAAGTAAAATGTTCTTTAACATTAAACCTTGGCTTCTTTTACGTTTGTACTTGTATGTAAATATTGTTTTGTTAAGATACATTTCATTCTTGAGGTAAAAAAACAAATGTTCTGTTGAAACACATCAATTGATTATGCTTATGAATTGTTGTTTGTCAATGTAAACTTCAATTTACTTCAATACAAAACTGGTTTATTAGATCTAGTTTATCCTGAAAGTAGATGTAATATTTATACAAAACTAACTTCATTATTTCAACTTGGTAAAAATAATCTGAAAATATGTTATAATCGGTTCTTCTTCATCAGAAAAAGGCCTCTTCTTAAGACAAAAAAATTAAAATTCCTTGTTTCAACACGAAAGTAAGTAAAATTACGAAAATATTTGTGTAGCTTTAAGATTAACATGGCATTCTTTCACGGATATTCAAAATTAAAATTGACGAAACTGAGTAAATTAAAAAATAAATTTCAGATGTTTCATTGAATTTTATTATTTTTTACTTTTAAAAAACATTTCTCACTGTAAAAAAAATGTTTTTCCCTCTGGGACGACGGTAAGTCTTAAGATTTACAACGCTAAAATTAAGGATCTGAATTCCCTCGATGGACTCAGCAGATAACGCAATATGTCTTTCCTATACGAAACGCTATACACACACACCTCTGTCAAAATACTGATATTAATGTGAAACTAATTTAAAAAATAAAAATTGAAGTACTATCCAACAATAAAAATTTTTTAAAACTGCTAAAGTCGTAGCAATAAAATCGTTTACAAAACAAAACAAACGCATAAGAACAAATAAAACCGTTATCTCAAACGATTAAACGCTTGCTAACATAACCCTCGTCAATGTGATAGGAGAAACAAAAAAGTATAACGGAAAATAAAATAAAGGTACGTGCAACTGACAGCAAATCCTTTCTAGCTAACATAAACAAACGTATATACAATAAAGTAAACATTTATACCACATATCAAAGAAATAAAATATTTTATTTCTGCGATAAAAATTCACTACCTGCCAAATAATTCGACATCAAAATTGAAATATTTTCCAATAAAACACTGAAGAAGGATTTGTGTAATGTGTAGATTCATGTATTTCTTTACATACACATATTGCTGTATACGTATAACGCTGTTTGACTTCAATATTAAAAGAAATGTCTTCCATTTCTTGTCTCGGTAGTAACGGGAGTATCACCAAGACGCCATCAAACTCAGTTTTTTTATTTTTTATTTTAAAAATAAATAAATCACTTAACTAAATCTCACCGGAGAATATACGGTTCTCTGATAATAAAAAAAATATAAAAGAATAAACTGTATCTGTGACGATTAATAAACCATAATGTAAAAAATAGGAAATTGTAGATAATAAAAATATATCTGTGCAAAAACACAAATATTGTAATCTACTACAACCAAAAATCTGTGATTTAGTGATAAACACATTTTACTTTTTCTGACTCCTCTTATTTGAAGAGAAATCAAGCATGTCGTGAAAAGACATCCACTAGTTTCTATATAGGTTAGGTATAACATAGTATTCAACTATGTTTGCAAACATACCATTAGGAATTAATGTTATATTGATCTTTTGTTTATTTGTTATAAAGCACAAAACTACACAAAGAGCTATCTATGGTCTGCCTGCTACGGGTATCAAAACCAGGTTTTCAGCAGTGTAGGTCCATAGATATACCGCTGTGCCACTGGGAAGAGCATATTTAAGTTAAACAAGAAAATGTTTAACAATCAGTGATGTCGAGAAACCCACTTGTTGAGAATTTTATATGCAAAAACGGCTCGTTTCGCTCTTCTATTTAAAATATTTTCTGAACCCAAACGAGCCGTTTTTGCATATAAAAGAAAATGTTTAGTATCAAAATAAAGTAATAATAACATCTCTCAACGTTAAAGTGATATAGATTTATTTCAGAACACATGGGTTGTGCTTATACACAAATATTTATAATACAAAAACGATCATATTGTGTTGGAAGTGACTGGTTTTGAACAAGGTTTTAACTCAGTCATAATTCACTCGCAAATTTATGACACATAAAACTTTGATTATGTGGTTTAGTAAATGCTATATATGTGGTTCTACTAACGTTGTTTTAAAATTGTAGTTCAACATGTCCGTCACATACTTTAGTAAGAAAACTAATTTAAAAGAAATAAATAAAATAATAGCTCAAAAATAAATTTAAAAAAAAGTAATTCTTGAAAAATAATATAATAGGATAAAATAAGATTTTAAGGAATGATTGTTGTTTTGAATTAAGCACAAAGCTACACAACAGGGTATCGATGCTCTGCTCACCACGGGTTTTAAAACCCTGATTTTAGTGTGTAAGTCCGCAGACATACCGCTGAGACACGGGGGGGTCTTAAGGAATGACTTGAATGAATTATTAATTGGACTTATGTAGGGAGTACCAAGTGCGTGGAATGAACATCTCGAGTTCAAGACATGTTACTACGAAACATTGCTCTCATTTTGATTTTTAGTTTCAATAATAGAGCAACATAGAAACGAAATATTTTGTTAAAAGTACTAATTTTAGGTGGCGGATGATATCGACTGTCTGCTTTTGTCTACAGAATATTCGTCAAACTAAGAGAAGGCCACCTCTGTTATGTGTAAAAGGTTTTGAAATATACACAAATGTTCAGTATCGGATATACTGTTTCCGTTTAAAACACCTATGTACCTAAAAATTAGACATTGATTCCGTTTATCAAAACAAAAAACATTGTGTGTACAAAAATAAAGACGTTGTGAAGTATCATTTTGTATAATATGATTAATTAAATGAAACAATCAACATTTCTGTTAGCATATTTTTTCCAATGATAAATTAAGTTGAGTGTCGTTCCGAAGGGCCTAGTGCAGACAGACTTTTTGCTCTAATCTTATCACGCATTACGTTAATGTGCTGCAATAAAACTATGGAAGAAGCTGGAAAAAGTGTTCTAGGAAATAGGAGAAAAAATAATAAGAAGAGAAATTTTACCAGGCCTAGTATAAAATAGCAGAAACGAAATACATGAAGATACGCTTCTAGGCAGTAAATTGTTATATTTCGAAAAAATCTGAAGATGAACGAAGAAAGTCTAAACGTTGTTATGTACTTCATTTTAATTGAAGTTTTAAGACCCATACCAACAGTCTGAAGAATACATTTCTCGTCGTCACAAACCTTTTATTATTAGAACAACAAGTAAACAATATAAATAGTAGTTTTACACCAATACGATATATAATTAAATCCAGACATTGATTCAGAATATGCTCATCATTCTCCAATTATAACAACGTATATACAATACATGGACAAAAGTATGTGGACACATCGACTACCACACCCATATATGCTTGTTAAATATTTCATTCCAACGATTTGGGCATTATATAGAGTTGGTCCCGCTCTGCTGCTATAACAGCCTTCACTCTTATGGGAAGGCGTTTCACTAAACGAGTAACAGCACAGGCGGGGAAAACATCAGGAAATTCTTCAACCAGTTGCTCTGTACTGGGATTAACAACAGTGCTTCAACAACACGAACCTCTGGTACCACCTTATGTTACGTATTTTTGATGTTTTATGTTCTTCGTAGACTAAACGCAACAGAAAAACGCAGATAACAGCTTGTATAATTTATTACACTAAACTATTAACAAATATAACAAATATAACATAAATTATATGATAACAGTGACAGATATTAAGTTACAACATTCGAAATTAATTACAAAACAAAATAATACTGGTTTCAAACTTCAAAATTAATCACAATACAAAATGGTACTGGCCTGTATCTAATATAATGATCTAAAATGAAAGTTTCAAATTCCAGTCTAGGGTGTGAATTCTGTCCGACGAAGAAATTCCGAAACAGTTCACAGTTCAATAAATTCGCCGACTCTCAGCACAAGCAGTAATTTAGATGTATCGTCAAAATAAAATCACAGCTTCCGTAGATCTAACTTTAATCACAAATCCAAGTTGAATATTCACAGCAAACACTTAATCTTTCTCAAATAACTAACTCTCTTCTTTTGAAATAAAACTGATGTCTGAATCTCACTCTTTTTCTTCGAATAAAACTAATGACTGAATCTATCTCGCGTCACCGTCTTTTATACCGGTAGGCTTATTTCTCGAACAATCTTGCAATTTCCATACAACTCCAGAGCAATCCGCGCGTGTCCGTTCTTGCACGAGACTACACGTCTAGACACGAAGTCACCAGCACTCATTTACAAACATATGATTGGTCTACTTAATTCAAGAAAATTCTAAATGTTACCCTAAATAAATAACAAAATATTAGTTTAAACTTCGAAACAATAATATAAATATGGAAAAATGAATAATAGAAATGAAAATTTAAACACAACAAGACATGTTGTCGTTTACAAAATATTTACACATATACATAACACCTGACTACCAGCCAAATCATTCCCCAAAAGCATAGACACACCCTCAACAGGTAATGAAGATTTAATACCCACAGTCACTGGGCCCGAAACTTAGTCCGAATGTAAATCCAATCAATGAAGAGGAATAGAAACGACGCCACCTTCTTCACCAGAAATGAGCAGATTGGCCCCAACGGATGACTTTTCAGAAAACTGAAGTACACTTTCCAAAATCAAACTTTGAAAAGCTCCAGTATCCCGCAGGATCTTAATTGGTTGTAGATGTGAACCGCCAACAAAAGAAACAAAACCTTCAGCGATGAAAGGCTTAAATTTATCCTCAACAAGATCTTCAGGTACCTCAAGAATATTGGACTTGGAATCCACAGTGGACTGTACAGGGTCAAAATCATTGAGAACCAATCATGTATCTAACGAGGGCGAAATGAAACTATGGGGTGATGGCTTGTTTTAGATCTTATAGCACTCAGAAATCAGATGTCCAGGTTTTTTACAATAAGCACATGTTTTGGATGAGAATGACACGTTTTTGGTAGATGACGAGCTTTGAGAATAAGATGAAGTCTTTGTTTGAGAATCAGAAGTTTGCTCTTTTTTGTCTTTGTCGACATTTGCATAATGTTTGAATGAGTCATTGGGTTTCTTTGCTGTGTGATTTGTTTTGCTTTTGTATGAAATAATCTTTGTGAGTAAAAGCATACTCGTCTGCCAGGACAGCAGCATCGTGAATTTTGGAAGCTTTTTGTTCGTCAATGTAAGTTTTGAGCTCTACGGGAATACATCTTTTAAACTCTTCAACTAACATGAGTTCTCTGAGTTTTGTATAATCATCTTTGATTTCTTTGGAATCACACCACCTGTCGAACAGAGTTTCTTTTTCACGAGCAAATTCTACATAAGTTTGGCTGTCAAACTTTTTTTAACCACGAAAATTTTTGTCTTTTTTGCCTCTGGCACCAATTCATAAGTATTCAAAATGCATTTTTTGACGTGCTCGTAATCATAACTCTGCTCGACCGTGAGCTTGGAAAATACTTTCTGAGCTTTACCCTTGAGAACACTCTGGAGTAATACTGTCCAATATTCAGTTGGCCATTTTAGCTTAAGGGCCAATTTTTCAAATTGCTGAAAATATGTATCTACAGCTTTTTCATTGAATGGAGGTACTAAACGAATTTGATTGGAAGCATCAAAATTATCCAACCGCATTTAGACAACCTTTTCTTCTGTCTGTACCTTTGTCATACTGATTTCCTTATCAGCTTTAATGCGTTCTATTTGTATTTCGGCATCAAGGCGTTTGTTTTCTTGTTCTACCGCAAGTCGTTTGGTTTCTTTTTCTGCCTCAAGTCGTTTGGTTCCTTTTTCTGCTTCAAGACGTTTGCTTTGAATTTCTAAACGAAATTTCATTTCCATTTCCATTCATTTTAATTCAAAATCTGGGTCAAAATGAGCGGCAGGCAATTGTTGTACACCTTTTTGAGGCAAAACGTTTTGGCTGACCAAATGTTCAACAACAATTCGTTTGATATCTGCTTTCTTCATTGCTTGCTTCACTTCCAAATTAAAATGTTTACCAACATCAAGCAATTAAGATTTTTTTAATTCACTGATCAATTCAAAAGAGGGATTCTGATTAAATTTGTCTATAAAATCTTCGAGTTGGAATGCCATTTTGAATATACAAGCTGTCGATCTGTATAGAATATAAATCTAATTTTGGAATATAATTCAATTGTTTGATCAATCCCGGACGAGCCCCCAATTTTCTGTTACGTTTTTATGTATGTAGACTGAACGTAACAGAAAGACACAGATAACAGCTTATATAATTTATTACAATAAACTATTATATATGTAACAGATATAACATAAATTATATAATAACAATGACAGATATTCAGTTTCAACCTTCAAAGTTAATTACAATACAAAATGGTACTAGCCTGTGTCTAATAATATGATCTAGAAGGAAAGTCCAAAAGTCCAGATCAGAAATCCAAAATTCCAGTCTAGGGTGTGAATTTGGTCCCACGAAGAAATTCCGAAGTTTGAATGGAGAATGACGAAGTTCTTTTTACGGTGTTTTCGATGAATGTCTCAAATTTGTCGTTCTCCCACTTTTCCGGTCTCCCTTTAAACAGTCCAAAACGTGTTGACTTTCAGTATAACCACTAATTCGTAAAGAATCGTAAAGATTGACGAAATAAAAACACAGCTTCTGTAGATCTATCTCCAATTACAAATCCAAGTTGAATAAACACAAAGCAAACGTTGAAAATTTCTCAAACGAAAAACAACATCTCTTGAATCGAATGAATACGAATGACTGACTCTTCTTTCATCGTCGTCTGTTTATATACCAGTAGGCCTACTGTTTACTCGAACAATCGTGTAACTTTTATAGAATTCCAAAGCAATCCGCGCATGTTTATTTTTGCAAGAGACTTCTCGTCTAGACACCAAGCCGCCATACAAATTATATTTATAAACATATGATTGATCTACCTAATTCTAGAAATTTCTAAATGTTATTTTAAATGAATAACAACATATTTTATTGTTTTAAACTTCGAAACAATAATATAAATATCGAAATCTAAACACAACACGACATGGTTGTCGTTTAAATAACATTTACATGACATTTACATAACAGGCAATAGTGAGGTCGAGCGAGAAGGCCTGGCTCTCAGTTGGCATTCCAATTCATCATAAAAGGTGTTCGATGGAGTTGAGGTCAGGGCTTGGTGCAAGCTAGTCAAGTTCTTCCACACCAACTTCGGCAAACCTTGTCTTTATGGTCCTAGCTTGTGCACGGGATCATTATCATACTAAAACAAAAAATTCCTTCTTCAAACTTTTGCCACATAGTTGAAAGCACAGACTTCTCTAGAATGTCATTGTATGCTGTAGAATTAAGACTTCTCTTCACTGAAATTAAAATACCTAGCCTAAGCCATGAAAAAAGCCCCAACTATTATTTCTTCTCCACACAACTTTATAGTTGGCACTATAAATTGAGGAAGTTATCGTTCCTTGGACATCCACCAAAATCCAGATTCATCCGCCAGACTGCCAGTTTGTGAAACGTGATTCATCACTCCAGAGAACACATTTTTGCTGTTCCAGAGTCCAATGGCGGTGTGCTTTATACCACTCCAGCCGACACTTGGGATTGTACACCGTGATCTTAGGCTTATGTCCAGCTGCTCGGCCATGGAAACACATTTCATCTAGCTCCCGACGAATATTTCTTGACCTGAGGTTGCTTTTAGAGAGAGTTTGGAACTCGGTTGTGAGAGTTGAAACTCTGGAAAGACGATTTTTGTGCGCTACGTGTTTCACTCTGCGGTCACGCTTCGTGGCTGAGCTTTTGCTGCTCCTTGACGTTTCTATTTGACAATAACAGCACTTACAGCGGACAGGACATCTCTTGCAGAGTAGAAATTTGACGAACTGACTTGTTGAAAAGGTCGCATCCTTTGAGAGCGCTACGTTGAGAGTCACTGAGCTCTTCAATACAACCCATTCTACTGACAGTGTTTGTCTATGGAAATTGCATGGCTGTATGCTTGATTTTATGCACTTGTTAGCAATGTGTGTGACTGAAATAGCCGAACCCACTAATTAGAATAGGTATTCACATACTTTTAGCCATGTAGTGCATATAGAAAGAGCATTTGTGTATAAGCGAAAAATATGGAGTTGAAAATATATAAAAATAGTATATTGTTTTATTATAAAATGAAACTGTAAACACAACGTTATAAAATTAGGTATAATTGTAAAATTTAAAACTCAAATTGTTACAGTAATGTTAATAATATCTTGATATATATTGTACCATAGAAACCTCTGATGCCACTTCGATTGTCATTGTATCTATTATATAACATCTGTGTTACTCACACGTGGTTATATTATACAATAGTTACGTGAACCTGAAGTATCGCCATACTTTGTTTATTGTGTTCATCATCTGCCACTCAATTCCTTAAGGAACATAGGGCCGCAATTACTGCGGTTTCCGTAACAGGTTTTGTTGGTAGGTTGTTAGCCCACTCCACCGAGCCGTCCCTAATTTAGCAGTGTAAGACAAGAGGGAGGGCAGCTAGTCATCACCACCCATCGCCAACTCTTGGGCTACTCTTTATCAACGAAAAGTGGGATTGACCATCACTTTATAACGCCCCCACGGTTGGAGGGCAAGCATGCTTAGCGCGAATTGGATGCGAACCCGCGACCCTTAGATTACGAGCGCATGCCTTAACGCGCTTGGCCGTGCCTGGCCTCTGTTTACTGTGTTACAGTTGCAAAATTGCAAGTGGCAGAATATTATGTTAAGGTTAAGTAACCCTCGTACGGCATCATTTAATGATGAAATAACGACCCCTATGCAAAAAAGATATATTGTGAGGGTCAAGGTCCAGTGCTCAACGCAATGGGGATAATCAGTTCAGTTATAGAGTTCAAGTGCCTGAAATGTTTTGTACAGTTTCTAATAAAGAAATATTATCACTTTGAAATCTTTATCAAGATTTTTTTTAAACTAAGACTTTTTTATAAATAGTATATTAGTATATCTTGAACGTTTTATATGAAGTGACTGACGATATGTTGAATGTTTAAATGAAAATATAATCCGTATTTCCAAAAAAGATTTAACTTTTATGTGAGGAAACGTGTTTCAAAATATTCGAAAAATAATTACTTTATTTATAACTAAAGGTCCTTTTACGATTATAATTTTCAATGCTTTTGGGGTTGTGTTTATTCGTGAAAAAAATATTTTGATGCTTTGTTAAGCTAATAGCTGTAAATGATATAATTTACGTAAAGGGAAGCTTGAAATATGTGAAAATATAGATTATGGTTCTCTTGTCATTTTTAAAGAAACAAAGACATTACTTGTGTTAACACCTCAGGCAAACAAAAGGTTAAGGGCTTTATGAACCTCCTGTCAGATGATATGTGTAAGTAACAAGTTTGAATAGCCCACAAAATTTGTATGTGTGTGACACTGGGGCCTGGCATGGCCGAGCGCGTAAGGCGTGCACTCGTAATCCGAGGGTCGCGGTTTTGAGCCCGCGTCGCGCTAAACATGCTCGCCCTCCCAGCCGTAGGGGTGTATAATGTGACGGTCAATCCCACTATTCGTTGGTAAAAGAGTAGCCCAAGAGTTGGCGGTGGGTGGTAATAACTAGCTGCTTTCCCTCTCTAGTCTTACACTGCTAAATTAGGGACGGCTAGCACAGATAGCCCTCGAGTAGCTTTGTGCGAAATTCAAACAAAACAAAACAAGTGTGACACTTGTCATTAAGCATTATAACGGATTTAATATTATACCTTTATTTTAATATCTATGTTTGTTGCAGTTTAACACATATTTATAAATGCATGTAACCAATATTGTTGCGAATATTACGAAATTCCTGACTGTTCTATAAATTTGTAGAAGATTCTCGAGCGTAAGAATAAAAAATTGTACACTACCTGTATGTAGAATATCAGCATTGTTAACCTAGCTGAAATTTCTAGAAAACATTCTCTCAAGCTTAGAAAAGGTAACCAACATTACACGCGGGGAGACAGTATAATATTATTGGGTCGCTACTATAAACTTCTGAAGCTCTGTGTCTCAAGACGGCTGGTATGGGTATTAACACTTAACTAATAAAGCAGGAAACAACGTTTTGACCTTCTTAGGTCATCTTCAGGTTAACTTTCTTTTTTTAAATCTCTGGTATATAAGCCATTATTTCTGAAAAATATTATTGATAACTGTTATTATAAATTGTATTCTTGTTTGTATATTAAGATATATTTCTGTTAAGAAAAAATTGCTTTTATCAGTCTTGTTGGCAAATATCATTATTTTGATACATATCGACATTCAATTAATTTCCAAATTGTAATTTCTGGGATATTTTATCTTGATTGCAAATATATTGAAAATAATGGTAAAAGTATGTCTCTTGGTATATAATGATTTTGAGAAACAAAATGTATCGAGGTTTTAGTCTATACGGAAAAGTTTCAATAGGCAAGCTTTCGACAAAGATTTGCACACACATCTAAAGAGAGGTAAAAATCGGTGGACTCGTCAGATATCTCGATGTGGCTTTGTTGTAAGGAAAAACAAACAAAGGTAGGAATATAGTTTTCTAGCAATGAATAAACATAAGTGAATATATGGATCCTTTAACATTTAGTGATCAACTTAAGGCTAAACATAAGATTTAAATAAACGTTCTTTTCAGAATAATAAATGTGTAAATAGTATGTTATACAAGTCAATTGTAGAATTAAAAATCATGCTATGATTATTTAAATATTTAGAATATCATTAAAAAACGTTATTGCTGTCTCATTCAATATTTACAAAAATCAAACATTAGATACGATAAAATACTTTTTATTAGTAAGTTAAATAGTATATTGAAATACCTGCCATAAAAACACGTGTAATATATATATATATATACACGAAAGATATAAATATAAGATGATACGAGTTGAAATCTATATGCTATGCTATGAGTTTATCTGCCTATAAAAAAGTATTTTTGTGAAACACATATATAATTCTTCTAGCAAAAGGAAACGTCTGTCAAACCTTACTTAGTTATTCCCTCTAGTAAGGCCATCCACCTCTGAAACCAACAACATGTAATTAGAAACTTTAGTTGATTTTAACAAAATAGCGGGTTAATTTACTTATATCAATATGTTAAATGCGATAGTAACACCATTTAATTTTATAAAATGTCAAAAAGTATTTCCTACAAATTTAATATACAAAAAAAAAAATTTAGAACTCATGAATTAGCGAAGTGTTTTAACGCTATGAGACAAATAGTTGTGAAACATACGCTAGGCAAATAAGGTAAAATACTATTGATTACTTTATGATTCTATAAACAATGCTAATATCTTCCTCAGTAGCATCATATGCATATATAAATTTAGTAACACTATCCTCCTATACAAAGACATTAATATATAAACGTGAGCTGAGATAAGCGGAGTTCTATATACAATGCTATGTAACATCATCCATCTTTGTAAAAAATATAACTAGCCTATAAAATCATCTGCCTCTAAATTTTATGTAATAAAATTCCCCTTGTGAAGTCTTGTGATTCTATTTCTCCAGGCAGATCATAGTTACGTTCCTGCAGAAAGGTTTTGACTTCTCGCAGTTCAAAGAAACGCGTTAAAGCTCTCCCACGTGACAGCCAGCGGACTTCTGTGTAGAAAAGCAAAACTGAATGCTTATTTCCAAAATCTTTACAAAGCAACTTGAAAAGGTAGTAGTTCAGAGTGCGACCCCTAATCCAGCTGATGGTCTTCACAGAAGTGTCAAGGACCTTTTTCAACTTTGAAGGCAATGTTTTTTTTTATTCCAAAGCATGTCGATAAATAAAACAGTGAGTGTGGAATTTCTTGTTTCATCAATACAAAAAATCCTGATTTATTTCCTAGCATAGCCTGTACACATAGAACCAATAATTTGGATATCTAAATCATATTTCGCAAAGAAGTCCTTCACACACTGGAAGACATCTTTCTCTTTTGTGGTTGTTTTCAGATCTTCACAGAACAGAAAATCTTCCATTATGGCACCATTATAGACATACTTCACTAGTGCGATGAGTTGACTGCAATGTGCAACATCAGTTGTTTCGTCCAATTGAAGAGAAATTTTCAAGGGACTAGCCCTGATAACTTGGTCCAAAATGTCCGAACTCAAATCACCAATTTGGTTTTTAATAACATTATTTGAAAATGGCACTAATTTAAACTTGTTTGAGGCTTCTTTTCCTAGAACAATTGTTGCCATTTCTAATGCACACGGTTTTATCACCTATTCTGCAATTGTATGGGGCTCCTTTGATTTGGTTACTTTATACGCCACGTGGTATAAATCCATCAACAGTGGTTTGTCAGCAGATATGAAACCTGATTTTCGAAGGATTGCTTGAGAATCAAAGTGGGCCCTTCTACCTTTCAACAATTTAACATCATGGCCTGCAACAGCTGTTACACCATGCCGGTTGTTGAAGTGATCCTGCATCTTAGATGGCTTCAAATTTGCGTTTGAAAGGACAGCGTCACAAAGCATTCACTGGGGTTTTTGTAGGTTCTCAGTTGTTCCGATGCAAGTGAAACCAAACTTCACATAATCATCATTTCATTTTCTTTCCTTTGACATAATGAAGTTTTTCTTGAACGAACAGAATTAACAATGCTCTGACTGCCATAGCATCATACATAGGCTTATATACTCTGTGAAACTTTCTAGAACAGTGGTTCATAACCTGGGGGTCGTTTGAAGTTTTTCGGGGGTTCGTAGAAGGTTTGAGAATTATTGAGAAAATAATAGAGCAGTTTGTAGTTTTTGTGTCAAGTGCCTGTAACTGCGCACCAATGAGAAACACGTTAAAGTGTGGCAGTTGAACCGCGTCGAGATGCTTTGTGGCGCAACCACCTGCCTAATATTGAGTAAACATTTTCATATATTACAACGTTTTGAATTGCTTACATTTTTAACTACATAACATTAAAACATCGAACTTGGAATTTTAATATCAAAGTTTCCTGCGTATTTAATATATTTTCTCATTATATACAGGGTGGTCGCTAGAAAAGCGGAAAATTTGACGGTCAGATGAGATCATAAATAAAATGAGTGCTTACTCATTTCTATTTTGATTTCTTTACATCATGAATAAAATGCATGATTTTAATATCACGGACGACATTTTGAGCATCTATGAGTGTAATATAACATATGCCTTTAAAAAACTTTGTAAAAGTTATTCTTTGTAAAAATAAATAGCTGTTTCACGAATTTTCCGCTTTTGTAGCGACCACCCTGTATATAATGAGAAAATATATTAAATACGCAGGAAACTTTGATATTAAAATTCCAAGTATATATATATATTGGAAGCGGAAAATTTTTGGCAAAATAATTTGGCCTCTGAACAATTCGGTCTCAACGGAATTCGTCTTCAAAATAATTCGGTCTTGAAATAATTGAATCTCAGAATATTTCTGCCTTAATTCATTTGGCTATCAAATTTTGCCTGATAAACCTCAGCAATTAAAAAGAGAATTAATTTGTCCACAATATTTATATTAAATTGGAAAGAGAGATAAAATTTTACCATACTATATATCAATATATGTATATATTTTATTTAAATTTATAAAAATAAAACATACTTCGTAAATATATATATATATATATATTTAAAAAGTGACTTATCGACTCCGACTCTGACTCCCATAAAACATTTTCGACTCTGAAGCACTGGCGTTAACTTCTATGAAGTCAACTTTCACCTCAATACTTTATTAAATACAACTTGAATATTTTTGAGGTCACGACCTTTTATTTACTGTGTTATAATTTTTTATCCAACAATTTTTTGCGCCTCTAAAATTTGTGAACCAGAGCAAGTGCTTCACCATATATACACTAAATTTGAATTAGAGTCAGTGTCAGAATCGCGATGTGATTCATCCTCACTAATGAGCGTTAAAATTCTATCCAAAACTTCTTGAGGGGTATAGCACCGTGCCATACTGCAGACATATAAGACACTTTTCACACAAAAAGCACTATTTTTGTCTGCACAAAATCGAGTGAAGTTGTTTATTTTACTATTATTATTTATTTCTTATTTTATCTTCATGTCTGCGAGTTTCTGAAATAAAATTTTATTTTCTTTGCAGATACACTTCTGTTTTCTGTTTGCAATTTGCGTCGTTTGCGGAAAGGTTTTGAGTCATAAAAGTATGAACCCAAGCAAACTGAAGGTGCATTTTGTGTCTCTTCACAGCCAAGTGGTGGAGACAAAAGCTTGGACTATTTCAAGCGAAAATAAGATTCTCTAAAGGGCAGTCACATGGATTCCACTTGTCACTTCGCTCGTCAGAATAAAGCAGCGTTGGAGGCTTCATACAGAATTGCTCTAAAGATTGCGCAGATCAAGAAGCCTCATACCATTGGTGAAGATCTGATTAAGCTTTATATTTTGGAAGCAACGAAGGGAATTCTTGGAGAACAGCAGGCACACCAGCTGAGGGCAATTTTTTTTATCGAATTATAAGCTAAAAGTCGAATGTCGGACATGAGTGAGGATATTCTGTTGTAAGTTGTGACTGCTTTGAAGAGTAGTCTTGTGTATTCATTGCAACTGGATGAGTTGACAGATGTTGCCTCGTGTTCCCAACTCATTGTGTATGTTTGCTATCTTGACAGAGAAGTTATGAAGGAGGAGTACTTGTTCCCTGAGCCAGTAGCTACAACTCGTGGAAAAGAGATTTTCAAAATCCTAGAAACCTTTCTCCTTAAACATGGGATGAGTTTGGAAGCATTTGTTGGTCTGTGTACAGATGGGGGCTCCTTCCATGATTGGTTGCAAAAGCGGCTTCAAAATCTTTGTGAAGAATGTCGCTCCGCATGTCTCGTTCACTCGTTGCATGATTTATCGTTATGCTTTGGCAATGAAGACTCTCCCACTTGGACTTCAAGAAATGCTCACAGACGTTGAGAAGGTTGTGAACTATATCCGAGTGAACACAACAACTTCAAGAGATTTAAAGTGCTTTGTGAAAATCTGGGCGTTGACTTCTTTGTTCTTCTGTTTCACACGGAGGCACGTTGGATCTCATGTGGCAAGGATCTGAATCGGGTGCTATAACTTCAAGAGGAAATAACAATGCTGTTGGAACAAGGTTTTATCTCGAAAAAGAATCTTCTTTATGAAAAGATGCAAGATGCCTATTTCGTAACAAAGGTTGCCTACCTGGCTTATTTATTCTCTGAGGTGAATTCCCTGAACATTTCACTCCAAGGAAATCTTGCACACAATTAGTGACAAAGTGGCAGCGTTCAAGTGTAAGTTATCAGAAATGAGTTCAGAACGGTGACACAACGTTCTTCCCTGAGATGACAACTATTCTGGCTTCTATGCCAGAAACTGAATGCAGTTTCCGTGAAGAGATCTCAGCTTATCTTCTGGCAGTAATGACGCCATCAAAAGTTACTTCCCAGGATTGGATGACTGCTGTATTGATGTGTGGACCTTCAGACCCTTTTCAGTTAAGGAGAGTACCATCAGTGATACTGATGTTGTTGCTAAGGTAGAATTTATTCTAATTTGTGAGGATACTCAAATAAAAGCCGATTTTTCTGAACAAGAGCTTCCTAAATTTTAGGCACAACTGAAAAACGACTATTCTCTTCTTTTGTTGCGTGCAATGACTATGTTGATCCAGCCCTCGTCGACCTATAGCAGCGAAGCTGGATTATCAGCAATGATGGCTCTGAAAACAACGGCACTCAATATGCTTGTGATTGACGCCGACATGAGGTGTTGTCTGTCAAGCACTGCTCCTCGCTTTGATGTATTTATGGCTGCAAAACAATATCAACCATCACACTGAGTGAATAAGTAGGTTTTGTATGATGTTCAGTAATTCCATGGATTTTGCATTTGTTAGCACTTGTAGCACTTCTCAAGGTGATTTATTTGTAACATTTTCAATAAATTATGATCTTTATATAGTTTTGTTTTATTCTACACTTACGCAAAGTTCATCATTACAAAAATTATTATAGAGGTCACGGTAATACCCTGGACAGTCTCGAGTGGTAAAACGATGGAAAAGGTTGAAGGACCTAGAATCTAAAACATTCTCATAACATAAAGAAATAATAAACACTTTAAGAAGGCGTTCACGAACGTAACCAAATTAGTTGTGCCTAGTATTTAGGTCACGTTTACGTTTCGCGTGTTGTTTGTTGACAGGTGTACATTAGGATCTCGGTATGCGCCGGTGACGGTACAAACAATAATTTATCGTAACAAGGTAAAAAGCTACGTCTGTAACAAGATAAATCAGGAATAAGAATCGAACGTAATTTTCGAATATATAGGACAGTACCGCTAATATAAACAAAAAAACCCTGAAATGTTATCTCGCACCCTGTTTGGGAACCACTGCTTTAGATTAACATACATGCCATTCATACTGTGATGGCTGGCCATGTAATTTCCTTTCCTTTCTATCAACTACTCATATGAGCTGTTTGCGCTGTGACACTATAATTATCAGTTCTCAAAAGTTATCGGTATAAGCACCGAAACTTGTTGCTGATTTACCAACATATAATTATAACGTGAATAATTCTCTTATACATGATAAAAAAAAGTTTGTACTTGTTCATCACACGTACAAAGAAACAAATGTAAGACTTAAAGCAACAGTTTTACACTTTTCGATCTATTCTTGAGCAGTGTATAACTAATTTTCGTTTCGAACTGTTTTTTCTCTAATACAATTGAATTACACATGATTAATGAACGATTAGCCAGCTCAAGTTGTTAGGTTTTTGTGTTTCATATAAAATTTACAGAAAGTGACGTTTCCTTTCACGTACACATTTTTTTTCATTACTCCCTCGTTTCTATATTTTTAATGTGTTTTAATATCAATGTTTTATAAGAAAATGGTTACTTCACTCAAATTTATTTTTGTTCTGATATATAGGGGAATGTGGATAAACGTATAAGACAGGACTGCACTTGAATTAATTATTGAAGCCATCTGTTTTTACTCGCGAGCCTTACATATGTGCATCTAAACCAATTAAATAATGACCATGCTCACAAGTAGAATAATTGTAAGATTAAAAAAATAGCTTTCATTCAAGTGAACTAAAGATGTTTCTTTGGTTAGGTGCGTTATGTTGAGTGAAGATCAAGTTTTTCTATTTCACAAAATAATAAAGGAAAAAAGAAATAATACGAAAGTAGATTTTTTGTGTGCTCGAAATACTACAGAACAGTAAGAATTAAAACCTTAAAGTTTTATATTTTAATCTTTTTCTTAAACATTTCTACTTCGATAATTTTTCAATATTAAAAAATAACTTAATATATATGTATTCACTTTTAAGGTACATTGTTTATCAAATTAATAATAATACTTTTATGATAAGCGGGTTTTTTATTTAGGCTTGTTTGTTTGTTTCTAAATATTTGCGCAGAGCTTAACGAGGGCTATCCGAGCTAGCCGTCCCTAATTTAGCAGTGTAAGACTGAAGGGAAGGTACGTAGGCATCACGACCCACCACCAACTGTTGGGCTACTCTTTTACCAACAAAAATAGGAATTGACCGAACGTTATAACGCCCCCATATGGCCATTCCAGGTCTTTCATTTATTTATTTAGGTATGTATTTGCTTTTGTTAGCTGTATAATGTTTCACTTTCTAAGTTATTTTTAGTTGTATACGTTCCATTTTTCTTTTAGATTATTCACGTTGAACCTAACTTTCTACTAAGTTAGCAAAATATCCTGACCTAATCTGACGTTATTACACTGCATATTCAATTATATGAACAACAAAATCTTATCTTTCATATCATTTCACTGTTTACACGTACTTGAATAACTAGATACATCATCTTTTACCTCGCTTCCTATTATGCGAGGCCTGGCATGGCCGAGCGCGTTAAGGCGTGAACCCGTAATCCGAGGGTCGCGGGTTCGCGCCCGCGTCGCGCTAAACATGCTCGCCCTCCCAGCCGTGTGGGTGTATAATGTGACGGTCAATCCCACTTTTCGTTGGTAAAAGAATAGCCCAAGAGTTGGCGGTGGGTGGTGATGACTAGCTGCCTTCCCTCTAGTCTTACACTGCAACATTAGGGACGGCTAGCACAGATAGCCCTTGAGTAGCTTTGTGTGAAATTCCAAAACAAATAAACAAACCTATTATGCGGAATTACGTTAGGATCACGCCATCTCCGATCTCGACTGTAGTTGTAACAAAGTTCTGTAAAGTAAAGTGAAATAAACCTTACCAAACTTATTTTGACAAAACTATCGTCAAACACCCTATTGATGTGTGTGATAGTGTCAGATCTTTTGAGATCTTGAATGGATTGCTTGATGTGATTCTCGGCTTCCATGGGGAATGTTGATGTATTGTGATTAAACATTGTGTAACAATTTGCTAAATAATAAATAAATACGTATTTGTTGGATTAAGTTCACATTTTAGATGTTATTTTCACTCTTTTTTTTTCCTTACATTACTATAATGACTTTCAAATCTTTCGCAAGAGTTTATTTTTACTGAATTGAAAGAAAAAATGAGATTGAACGATGTAAATAGATTTTTTTATGTTTACAACTGTAATATTTTCACAAAATGTTTACATAACTTTTAAAAACGAATACAAGATACACATTTACACTTATAATTCTATTTCAAACTACATAAATCCTATGTTACCTAGATTGTTAGGTTTCTTTCTGCAGTAATTGTGTTCCTAAGTGCGCTTCTATATGATATTTTCTGTTTCAAGGGGCGATATTAAAGACGATAGTAGTTGAAATAACGTCTTCTGATCTTATATTTATCAGAACTGTTAAAGACTCTAGGTCCTACTGCTCTTAATAAGAATGCTTTACTTATGCTTTTGTTATGGAATGCCATCACATGCGCTTGGCATGGCCAAGCGCGTAAGGCATGCGACTCGTAATCCGAGGGTCGCGGGTTCGCGCCCACGTCGCGCTAAACATGCTGGCCCTCTCAGCCGTGGGGGTGTATAATGTGACGGTAAATCCCACTATTCGTTGGTAAAAGAGTAGCCCAAGAGATGGAGGTTGGTGGTGATGACTAGCTGTCCTCCCTCTAGTCTTACACTGCTAAATTAGGGACCGCTAGCACAGATAGCCCTTGAGTAGCTTTGTGCGAAATTCCAAAACAAACAAACAAACTAAACAAGCCATCAAATGTCCGAGTCTTAAATCCATATGAACAATATATCAAGTTCTAAATGTGATAATGCAAACAGCATAATTGTTTATATTATTTAACATAATTCTTGAAATTTACAGATACTGTAAAGGCTTTTTATATTTTACGTTGTTTGTTTCTCTAGTTGGAAAGTATATTTTGACCTAATTTTTATTCTTCCTTTCCAAATATAATTCTGTAATACCGAACAACTGTTGCAAAAAAAAATAGAAGCGAAGTTAACACTGGTATTGGAGAAACAATTTTCAGTTGCAATTGCTTGTTTAATTAGGAAGATTCTCTATAAACTAAATTATCATTTGTATTTATGTGTTTCTACAGTTGTCGAAACTATAAAGCACTATCATTTTTCAAATAGAAAGGTTAGCAGAATGGAAGTTCGACCCTATATATCAGTTGGTGGGTGCTTCCTGATTTATCTGATAATTGGTACAATACAAACATTCATAAACCTCACTCCTTGCTTAACTTCTTACCTGAAGCAAAGAGTCAAGAAAGACACTACATATAAAGAAATTAGTTTGATTTTTTACACGTTTGTCGCTATATCTTCATTGCTTTATTTTGGAGGCAAACTTGGTGGGGTCATTGGCCGCCGTTGGACCATGAATATAGGTTACTGTATTTTTAGGTTATATATGTATATATATATTACACTTATATATGTATTTCATAATAATAAAAACTGATAAACACAATTTCAAAAGCCTGTCGAATTCGCAGATATAAATTATATTAATATGCAATGACAATGCATTTATAAATAGCTAAATTCATATAAATATTTACTTAACACAGAGACACAATTTGAGACTTAAGTGAAAGAATAGAACACAATTTTACTAAAGTTTAGGGGAATTATAACCTAATTTAGTTTTATGAAGTTAAAATTGAAACATTTATCGTTACTTTTTAGGCGTTTATGTATCTTAGTGCCAGTGTATACAAATATAACCCTATACGCCCTCTTTACGTTGTACATGTACGGTACTCTCCTTGTGAATGTGAGGAAATGTAATCATACACGTCCCTACATTTTTGTGTATGTTACGAGAAAGCAACGTTCATTACATTATGTTTTTCTTTACCATTAATTTGTCATTCTTTCTATCATGTTTTAGTTGTATTAAAGTGCTAACTCACCTTCTAACTACAGGAAGATGAAATTCAGTGTATATTTATTTAACATAAATAGACAAGAGTTTCCCATTGAAATGACATACTTAAATTAATGTTGTGAAAGTATCTGTAAATTAACAAGTCAACATGAGATGTAATCAAACCGTTGAAGATAAACTCTTCCTCAACCATAACTTGTTTAGAACACAAGATCTAATGAGAACAAATTATTATCTTCATACTATGATTTAGCTTGAATTCGTTTGAATTCGAAAGACTGTGTAGTTATTTTTGTAATTATGTTATTATTTTCTTGATTCCTTTATTTATTAAAATTATTATTATTGCTACCTATTTTATATCGTTTAAAGCATTTCCTAGACAGGCACTTGTTTATTAACTGATTTTGGACAAGTGATAAATTTTACATACTAGTATTTGCTGATAATGATCAAAATTTTGATTTTTAACTAATAGTGTTACGTATTTTTTAATGTTCTATATTCTTCGTAGATTAAACGCAACAGAAAAACACAGATAACAGCTTGTATAATTTATTACACTAAACTATTAACAAATATAACAGATATAACATAAATTATATGATAACAGTGTCAGATATTAAGTAACAACATTCGAAATTAATTACAAAACAAAATAAAAATTAGTTTCAAACTTCAAAATTAATCACAATACAAAACGGTACTGGCCTGTATCTAATATAATGATCTAAAATCAAAGTCTCAAATTCCAGTCTAGGGTGTGAATTTGGTCCCACGAAGAGATTCCGAAACAGTTCACAGTTCAATAAATTCGCCGACTCTCAGCACAAGCAGTAATTCAGATGTATCGTAGAGATTGACGAAATAATATCACAGCTTCCGTAGATCTAACTTCAGACACAAATCCAAGTTGAATAATCACAGCAAACACTTAATCTTTCTCAAATAACTGACTCTCTTCTTTTCTTCGAATAATAACTGATGTCTGAATCTCACACTTGTTCTTCGAATGAAACTAATGACTGACTCCCCCTCTCTTCTTATTTCCGTCTGTTTATATATATTATTAGGACTCTTTTTCTCGAACATTCACCGGTAGGCCTATTTCACGAACAATCTTGCAATTTCCATACAACTCTAGAACAATCCGCGCGTGTCCGTTCTTGCACGAGACTACACGTCTAGACACGAAGTCACCAGCATTCATTAACAAACATATGATTGGTCTACTAAATTCAAGAAAATTCTAAAATGTTACCCTAAATGAATAACAAAATATTAGCTTAAACTTCGAAACAATAATATAAATATGGAAAAATGAATAACAGAAATGAAAATTTAAACACAACACGACATGTTGTCGCTTACAAAATATTTACACATTTACATAACAATAGCAACAGGATTCTTGAAAAATGACTGGTTCCTTATCTTATAAAAAGTTGTTCCTTATTTTGTATGGATTATACATTCGTTGTTCTAAAAGTATAATGGAACGTATGGAACTAATGGAATCAATTAGTTTGAACTTTTCACGAGGCCCGGCATGGCCTGGCGCGTAAAGGCGTGCGCTTCGTCATCTGAAGGTCGCGGGTTCGCGCCCGAGTTGCGCCAAACATGCTTGCCCTCCCAACCGTGGGGACGTTATAATGTGACTGTCAATCCCACTTTTCGTTGGTAAAAGAGTAACCCAAGAGTTGGCGGTGGGTGGTGATGACTAGCTGCTTTCCCTCTAGTCTTACACTGCTGAATTAGGGCTGGCTAGCACAGATAACCCTCGAGGAGCTTTCTGCGAAATTAAAAAAATATAAACTTTTCACGAAGAGCAAGGAAAATAGGAATATTAAATATCGTTCCAAGGTTTTGAATCAGACATTCATATTTTATGTGCAAACGGATATTAAATCATTTAAAACACTATTAGTCCTCAGTTATTGAGTAAATTCATTGTTGAATACTATTAAAACCCATAAATAAACGTTTTTGAGCTACGAAGTTTGGAAAAGCATGAACCAGTATTGTAAAATATGTTTTAATTAAAGTAAGTACCAACACATACACTTTTGCCAATGAGTAAAGATGTTGTTTCTGTCCCTGTCGTAAAAAATCAAAGTTTCTATAATCAATGAACATTCTGAAAGCTTCCTCTGCAGCTGCTTAATTTTCAAAGCGTTTATCATTCAAAAAGTTGTCAAAGGGCTTGAAAAAAATGAAATTTTGCAGAGAAAAGATCTGGAAAATAAGGTGGAAGAGGCAGAACCTCGATTACCAGTTCGATCAATTTTTGGAGCGTCATCATTAACAGATATCATAACGCTGATTTAGCTCATCTTCAGTCAGCTCATTTTTTCAACTTTTTCTCTTTTTTTATCGCATTCAAATGGTTGACAATGCTTGATTTGCTTGTACCTAGCTTTTCTGCCAGCTCATGTACTGTTGTGCGAGGGTTTATCTCAACTGCTTCCCTCAATGTGTTTTTATCCAAGGATGGTTTCCTTCTGCGATCTTCGTGATCTTAAAGACTTTAATCTCATGTGTCGAGACCTTTGAAACCAACGCTGCACTGTACGTTCAGTAACAGATTCAAGACAGAGTGCTTGGTTAAAGTTCCGTATAGTTTCGGTAGTTTTACGTTCAAGTTTGAAGTCATAGAGAAACGTCAGACGAATGTCCTTCTTGTCATGCTGCCTTGAGGGCAACGAAACTTACTCTGAGTGAAATTAAAACAGCAGACAATTAAGAAACCTTGTAAATCAACCAACCAAGGAAACATAAGTTACTCAATAAGCAGCTTCTAAATGTCATCATGAGAATTCCAACATGTATTTCTGAATAAGTTAATATATTATGATTTTGTTTTCTATTCCGAAATTTACTCGATGATGAATAACGTTATAATCGAGAAAGTTCAAAAGAGTTAAGAATTGAGAAGCTTCGTGGAATATGTAGAAAAAAAACGTGCGTTATAAATTAATCATCAGTGATAATTAAGCTCAGTTATATCAGAGTTAGAAAGATTATTTGACATTAGAAGTGAGAATTATGACAATTATTTTTCCATTCAGTTACTCAATAAATCAGCCATGAAATTCCACAAGAGTACGTTTATATGCAAGCTATACTTGCATTCGTTTCGAAGTTGACGTTGAAAGTTAAGGTAATTGAAATTAGGCCTTAAAGATAACATGGCTGTAGTAAATCTTTATTGGAGAAATATATTAATTTTTTATCATTACATAGATTTAACATGATAACATTTTTTCAAATTTTTTTATAGGACACTTTATAATAGTAGTGAAAGCTATGAGATTATTTTGATGGCATGCAAGAGATATTTTAGTAAACTTGAACATTAAAGATGACAACACAATGTAAGAAAGGAATTTTGAGGGGATACGGAACTGAGCCTCACAGAATGAAATATGGTAAATAATTTGTTGGTCAGGTTACCGTTTACGTAATCTAGAAGATTTATCAAGAGCCCTGAAGATAATGAAACTAATAGGGTTCTGATAATAGGTATGGTAGGAATAGCATATAGACTTAACTTTGCAATACGTCTTGTGAAGTTTATGGTGTTCAGAATTTCTAAGGGCTTAAAAAATAAAATGATCATAATTAGACTATGATTTTGGACAAGTCTAGATGAGACGGTTAAACCATACAGACAGTACTATTTCATATCAGAGAACATCAGATATAATCACCTTTAACGCAAAATGTGGTGTGATATCAAATCTAACCTGAAGACAGCTTACCACCTCATCTTTAAAAGCCGTATGACCAAAACTGAAGAAACATTAAAATTTATCAGTGCCACATATGTAACTTAATCAATGCTTATAGAACATGAAGATACATTTTCCTTTCGGCCAATTAAAATACATTTTAATATAAATTTTGGAGTTAAAGCCCAGATGTAAAACAAGTTGTGACTTTCAAGGAACTTGACATCATGAATCAAGGAGCGGTAGAACCAACTACTAGTTTCTAGGTCTCATTTACTGCACTCGTGAAAACGAAAGGTTGACCCACAAGATTTTGCATCGATTACTATAAGGTGAATTAAATCAGAGAGAAGAATACTTTTCCTCGGTTAAGGATTTATTATATTTTGAATAGTATGCCAGGATGAAATAGTTCACATCATTGGATATTCTGTATGGACATTGCCCTAAGCAAACCAATGCACTAAGTAGAGAGAAGATGTTTTTTTCTACAAAATAACGAATCGTGGAAATTTGTTGTCTTTATATTAAGCAATGTATCTGGTACATGCTGTCTACTAACTGAGTGTTGTCTTTCGATCTACTTTGAAACATCGTACTCATCTACTACTACGAGTAGATACTAGATCAAATGTCTGATACAAACGCTGACCATTGCCACTACTGTCTACAAACTATATATATATATTATATGATTCCAATCTTGTAAAATGATATAACGTTTAACTTCCGTATTTAAAAAAGACAAGTAAAAAAATAATTTACGAAATGCTTTCGTAGTGGTTCCCAAACAGAAAGGGTCTCGTGACAGGAATAGTTCCATCAGGGATGACTGTAACTCCTCTGTTAATAAATAATGTACAGACTTTCTTTGTAAATCCTTGTAACTTCCAACCTGCTCCTGATGGGTAAGTGTCTGTGAATTTACATGATACTTGATGTAAAACACAGACTATTTGTTTTGACTTTCACGCACCTTATTTTACCTGTACTTTGATAAATCATCAAATTCTTTACTTCTTTATCTCTTAGATGCTATTTTTTCATTCTATTGATAAAAAATGTTTGAAAATCTTGGAAGAAAAGAATCTAGACTTCATGATTGTATGTAATCCAGTGTTAATTACTTTAGACAGTACACGAAGTAAAATTTTTAGATTAGTTAAGATAAAATCTTTAGAAAGCACCGTTTAAGACCTAAAGTCATTGTTATGCATAAAGACATTCTAAGATTTTAGTTTGTTTTCTGTTTTTCAAGGAAATGTTTTGTAACTTAAAAAAATATTTTCATGTATGTACAGTAATTTAGAGAATTATTCCTCATGCATAATGTATTTTTATTTAAATCCACAGAATTTGAAAATTTTAAATTTTAACTGTTGAAATTTACTAAATAATATTTCAGATGTTCTTAAGACACAGACATTATATAACTTATGAAATTTAAGTTATAATATACTCATGAGTTTCATCTTTACTTTCTATTTATTTATTTCATTGTTTGTAGGTAACAACAAAGCCTCATAATGGACGATCTGGCCTGTATCGATCGCAGGTATCAAAATCTGGTTTACAGTGTTGTAAATCCATTTATTTACGGCTGTGCCATTAGGAGGCAATTGTTGCTACTCAATGTCGTCAATATTCACTTTTTCATAAATGAGTTAACTTTAGAGATTTTTCAGGTTTTTTTTACAACAATGAAATTATTGAAAATGTTCTTGTTTTGTTTCTGATAATGAGAAGTGTTGCTTGTGATATTCTACTGATTGGGCTGCTTTTGTACAGAGAATTACCAAAACAATCAAACAAGGTTAGACAAATTAGACTAAAAAACGTTTACCAATGATATTTTAGCTTTCAAAGCTAGTTTGCATAATATCATTTGAATAAGTTAAACGTGTTTACTGGTACCAGTTTTTGTTAAAGCTAGCTTGAGTAATAATGCTTGTATGGACGTTTGAATTTCAACACATATTATCAATAATACAGTTTCAACCACACACACACATATTAATCCAATGAAAATATATCATCGTAATAATTGTATTTTCCACTAGAACTACTTTATTTCGGAAGTTGAACATTTCTACTTCAATAGAACGTGGTTAGAGGCTTGGCATGGCCAAGTGGTTAAAGCACTCAACTGGTAATCTGAGAGTCGTGGGTTCGAATCCCTGTCACACCAAACATGTTTGCCTTTTCAGCCATATAAGCGTTATAATGTGACTGTCAGTCCCACTATTCGTTGGTAAATAGTAACTGAAGAGCTGTCGGTGAGTGGTGATGATTAGCTGTCTTCACTGTAGTCTTACACTGATAAATTAGGGACGGTTAGCACAGATAACCCTCGTGTAGCTTTGCGCAAAATCCAAAAACAGATTGGTTAGATAATTAACACAAATTTAAATTTTAGTTAAATATAAGAAAAATAGTTAACCTGAAAGACAACTGCGATAGTTTTACTGTCTTGTAATGTTCTAGGGTAGTTCCTCTACCTTCAATTCGTAAATGATTTATTTGTTTGTTTATAGTTAAGAGGTACTCAGTAGGCTAACTGTATTGAAACACGATTTCTTGCAGTGTAAATCTGCACAAATTCCGCTAGGTTACCTGGGAGAGGCGTGAATGATAACTATATTTCTCTATCACGTACACGTTTTTCATAGAATTTCATATGAACTTTAAAAGAAGTGAATCATTTTCATTGAAATCAGGTCACATTTTATTATGCTTAAAACGTCACTGTAGAATAAGGGAAAATGTTTAATCAAAATATCAGGTAAATGGAAGAAATGTATCAGGAAGGTGGAACATCAGCATGATGGCTAATTACTGTTGGTCATTGTAACGAGGTGTTTCAGATATAATATATAAAAGAAAGAACAATCACAAGATCGTTTCAAGATCGAAAGACATATATTTCAGAAAAACAAAACAGGTTGAATGAAAATAAATATTTGTTACTTTAATGTTATTTCCTTTCCTTCGGTTTATTTGTAATTTTGGTGACAAAAATAATAATAAAAAAATGTTCATTATGATTTCTTTCCTACGATTGCGGCTTCATTTGGCAACAAATATAATGCAACTGTATTGTTTAATCTGGTATCTCAGGGTACACACTTTAAAGAAAGTTGGCTAGTGCTATTAGATAGATGTTTATGCTACTAAATAGTTACACTTAAGAAATTACATCGTCTGTGCAAAAAGGCTCAAACAGTTTTATGTATTCGAACTGAATTGTTTTGTTAAGAAAACAGCGTTTTTGGTTTTGTTTTTAAATGAGTGTTTACAGGTAAAACTCTACGGGTAATACTTCCGTATCAAAAAACATTAGGTCTAATTATATTTGACGCAAAATGTAAGAATTCTTATTTTAAATCTTTTCATAAAGAAAACTTCTCATCTCACTTACAAGAGCCTGATAACCAGAGCAGGAATAGTGTCAAAAGAACCTTCTGAGACTGAATCTTTTCATTACAGACTCTGCTCTTAATATCGTCCTTGTTTTAAACTAAACAGTGACATAGCTCATCATCTTGATACATTATTTAAAAAGAGACAAATAAATTATGTTCAGTGCTGAATGGGAACAAGGATTAATAAATTGGAAAAAGAAAAAAACACTGCTTCTGTTTGAACACACGCAACTCTTTGAGAATTAAAAATTACAGATTAAATTTCGGTTAAATTGTAGTGATAACAGTATTACCACAAGTACATCATCAAAAATAGAATGTGATTGTACACTATATCATGGTAATGAATGCCGCATAAAGTTATTGTACATATTTGAAAGAACTAATAATTGTTTTACGAGATATAAGTCATTTTATTTATTACCTACACGGAAAAAATTCACATTTCTCTCAAACCATGCAGGCCTGGCATAGCCTAGCGCGTTAAGGCGTGCGCTTCGTAATCTGAGGGTCGCACCAAATATTCTCGCCCTCCAAGCTGTGGGGGCGTTATAATGTTACGGTCAATCCCACTTTTCGTTGGTAAAAGAGTAGCCCAAGAGTTGGCGGTGGGTGGTGATGACTAGCTGCCTTCCCTCTAGTCTTACACTGCTAAATTAGGGACGGCTAGCACAGATAGCCCTTGAGTAGCTTTGTGGGAAATTAAAAAAAAGAGAAAAAAACAGACCATGCAGCATTGAATTGGTTTGCAAATTCTCGTGTTTGAAAAAGCTGAATAGAAAAATTACTCAATAACATTCAAAGAGTTTAACTACCATTGCAATTCGACCAAGATATAACATTAGAAATCCAGGAGAATTATTTCGACGAACGTAGGTGAATCAAGAATGCAATCACTGTAAAAAAAGAGAACAAAATTATTTGTCGTTACGTTGAACCTTGCTCGACTTAATTCCAATAGCAGAACATGTAATAAGAGCTTCATATTAGAAAAAGAAAAGTGATGGTGCAATACAGAAATATAAAATATGTTGATATTTAGCCGAAAAAAAAATAAACATGGTGTTGCTATGAGTAAAGAAGAAACAACGATGATGATGACGATGTTTTAAAAGGAAGTATAAAATAATGAAATAATATTGGTACAACAAAGATCAAAGTGATATAATTGAACAGTACAGATGGTAATGTTGACTTTCCAGTTAATATTTTTTTTCTGAGATATCAACGCCAACTCTATACCTAATTTTATGATAACGTGTGAGTAATATATTGTGACTTTCGTTTCTTTTCTTCAAAAGTATGTGTCGTATTTATTCCAGTAATAGTAATAAATTATCCATTAGCTCAGGCAAAGCAGTAACGTACTGGAGTATATAACACAGCTGTGCAGCTGTCATAATCACTTATAGATTGGTTAATACTTTGGGCTTTGTGTGTTGCTTTGGTAATCTGGTAGTCACTGCTATAGAGGTGAGTACAATTGTTTTGAAAATATATCATTACCGAAATAAAATTACGAAAATAAAGTCCCTCGTAAATGTTTCATTTGCATTCATGTACAAAAAAATCACTTTACTAGTTTATTTTAAGAATTAAAAACATCACATACATGGGAAAAATATCCGAGAATCTAGATACATATATCACTAGAATGCAGATAAATTTCATTTACTTTTCCCTTATCTTTTGTACAATTTATGTATATCTATGACATACTAAATGTGTTTGCTGATATAAATTTTGACCTTTCTCAGTAATGAGCTTATACAGAATTGTTCATATAATATTATATCCAAGCTTATAAGATATCATAACATTTAAATTTTGTGCTAAAAATGTATTTCTTGAAATAACTCACAAATCATTTCACAGTGGTTTCCCACTAAGAAATACTTCGTGACAGGAGTAGTGGCTTCTGGGTTTGCCTTAACTCCGTTCTATATGAATGGTGTACATACAAACATTCTTTGTGAACCCTAGTAATCTCTAACCTGCTTGTGATGGGTAAGTTACACATTTCTGTAAACATTTGTGATAATTCTTGAAGTAAAATGGATACTATTAGTTTGACTTCTTTCATACTTTATGTTATTAAGAAAAATATGATTTTTTCCCTTTTTCTGCAATATATTTTCTTTGTACTAGTCGCAAATTTTGTAATATTTTAGAAAAAGAGCCTAGATTTTATCATCATTTTTAATCCAAGAGATACTGTTCATTACACTATGAAACAAAATTTTTACTTTTTATTATTTCTGAGTAGAAAGTGTTATTTCCCAATTGCTTTTGCCTGAAGTAAATGGAAAAAAAACTATTTTTCTTTTCAAACGTTGCTTTTGTGACCTGTGTAATGAAATTTTCAAATATATCCATTTTACAGAACATTCCAGGAGATTCGGTGTTAAGTAGCTGATAAATAATTTTCTCGAATTTACAAGAATTTTCAAGAACTTTTTAGAGTATTGTTGAACTTACAAGAATTTTGAAGAACCTTTTAGAATTTTCTAGAACTTTCCATAGTAATATGTAAACAGTGGTTCACCACTCACAACATTAGTTTCGTTCTAGCTGCCCAAGTGAACACATAGACCTATTTTATTTTATCAGAGAAAGCATCAAGAAGCTGCAAGCATTCTCCAGATGTATTCTGCTATGTACGTGGCCAATTTATCGAGACAAGAGCGATAAAGTACTCTGTGACAGCATCTGCTAAAATTTGTGAAGCCTACAAGGCATATTTCAGCATTCCTGTCAGGGATCAAGACAAACCCTGGACACCTCATTTTACCTGCTGCAAAAAAAATCGCTAGAAAGTAAGACGGACAACGTTCGCTTGCTTAAATAGCAAGATTTTATAGTATACAAATTTTAGATGTTTAAAAATTTAAATATCTTTTAATTTTTTTTTAATTTCCAATAGTATAGAAAAAATATCAATTTAAGATGTTTTGCACGAATCATCAGTTGTGGATAAAATAAATTTATTCTTCGTAATAATAATTTTATTCTGCTCTTTTGCAAGATGGTACAAAAAAGAAAAGAGAGTCATGAAGATTGCTATTCCAAGAATTAGATGTGAGCTCACTGACCACTCATGCAATTGCTTCTTCTGCAAGGTGGAACCTTTGAAACGTCGACTTGGAAAAAATGCATCTGCTGTCATGTATCCGGACCTTCCATCATCATCGCCCCAGTACTACACTGCCCTGAGCTCTATGTATGACATTTTCTATACTTTTAGAAAATAAACAATTAAAAAATAACACATAATATCCAGGAACAAATTTTGTGTTACATAGTGTTATTTGTTAAAAATTAGTGTCACTTGCTTTCTAGGTACATGAAATGATGTATTTAAAATTGCTTAAGTTAAAGTCTTTAGAAAGCATTGTTGAGTCCTGACGTCATGATTATGAATAACAAGTTCTTAGATTTTATTTTTGTATTTCATATAAATATTTCCTCGCTTCATATAAATATTTCCTTAACACTTCAAAGTGTTAAGGCTATACATTGTTTTCTTCTTATTAGATTCAATGAATTTAGAAATATTAAATGCTACTTCTTGAAAGTTACTGAATGATATTTTGGGTACCAAACTGGAGCAAGGTATTATAAGTATCATGCAACAGATGAAATTGAAACTGATATTTACCAAATTCTCTTTGTTTGTTTCTTTATTCCATTACTTGAAGTTAAGTACAAAGCTATACAATGGGCTGTCTATGCAGTCCCTACTATGAGTATGAAAAACCGGTTTATGGCATTATACTTAGTCGCTATACTTATGGCTGTGCCACTAGAAGGCCTAATATTGTTATCAATAAATTATTTAATTAGTTCATAAACCAGTTTAATCTTTCATAAACGATGAAGCTTTTAATATTCACCAGATTTTTCAACAACAATGAAATTATAGAAAATGTTCCTGCTTTGTTTCTGGTTATGGGGTGTGTTAGTCGCGGAATTCTACAGATTGGAGTGCTTTTATACCAAGAATTACCACAAGATTCAAACCAGGCTGGAGGAATTTGAATAAAATGTTCCCTTGTAATACTCCAGACTAAATAACTGCCAGTTTTTCCTTAGTGCGAGCTGGGATTATTTTAATCAGAGTAATACAGTATGCTGAATGTCAACTCAAAGAAATTTGAAAATATAATAATACATTTGCAACCACACATGTTAAGCACATAGAGATACGTCGTTTTTATAATGGCATCTTCTATAACAACCGCATCATTTTATAATTTGACTTTCTAATGTCTGCTGAAGTACATTACGGTTACATAGTGAACACGAATGTTGTTTATTGAAAGCACATAAACATACAAAAATATAACTTCTATTTATACCAATAGATGGCAAACACAAGTAATTGTTTCTTTTATTTCTGCAACTTAACTATATTACTTCCCTGCTCGTTAGGACACTTTACGAATGATCGTTGAGATTTCGTTAAATAACAGTAAAACTATGAAATATATATTCCAAGTACATTTTTATATAAGATTTATTTTTCCTTTCTTATACAAGTTTACAGCTTGTTTTAGTAAGAACAGTAGTGTTAATTTGTTGTTCAGCAGAAATATTGACATCTCAGGACAGACACTTGAAGATGTAAACCAGAGCTGTGAAAACAAATGCATAAATATCAGATATAAGTACTAATAAAATTACAACATTTTCATTTCAAGAAGTTTAGCTACAGTTTAATGTAAAGAAACTATATTGCTTTTTAAGGAAAACAGAATTGCTGGAATTACTTACTGCTAAATCAATTAGAAATAAATTTCTGAACAGTTGATACGTCTATTTTTCTTCCTATTGCATCTGTTTTTACAAATAGGAAAACTGTATTCACGTTTCTAATCCAGGAAGAAGCAACATCCAGTGAACTAACACCTGTGTGCGAAGAAGATATAACTCGTATGAACGTTAATAAGAAACAACAGCACACAAATTGTCAAATTGAACTTCATATGTCATCAAAGGAAGCTCTGAAAATGAAAAAAAAAAAATCTTTTATCGACAGTTTGTATTTGTTCGTTTTGGCTCGAAGTTGGCTATTCCAAAAATTTGTCGTGAGCTCACTGACCACTCAAGCAATTGCTTGATGGACCCTTCCAAACGTCGGGCTGGCAAGGATGCGTCTGCTATCATGTATCCGGACCTTCCATTATCCGTCGACCCAGAGCCACATTTCTCTAAGCTCCCGAGAAAATCTCGAGAGACTGCTTCTTTCTAAACATTTTTGTTCATTTTTGAATAACTTTAGTATACATACATGTAAATCTTGATTCATGTTATTTTATTCAGACCTTATGTAAATGAAAATGCGCAAATTTGTCAGTTTTTACATGGAAAATAAATTATACTATAGAAAAATATATCCTCACGTTTCCTTCATCTTTGCTTTTAGTCTTACACTGCTAAATTTGGGACAACGAGCGCAGATAGTACAGCAGTGTACTTAGCTACTAACACATGAAAAATTTAAACAACAGCATTCAGAATAACCCTATCATTATATGCTACAGAAATATTACTTGTTTATTTTTTAAGTAAATGCACGTTCAATAGAAAGTTTTCTGTTCTATTTCATTTTGAATAGTTAAGCTGTGTATTTTACTAAAATTTGTTTACAAGTTCAAATTTTATTTCATTGTGAGAACTCTGGATGATTAATTTAAATTCTAAGAAAGAGTTGTTAATTAACAGTTATGCAGGTAACAAATGCACAAACATGGATGATTAATTAATACGTTAGAAAGTAGATTAACGTAATCATAGTATCAACATTGTCAGGGTTTGTTACTAGTCTTATAGTAGCGTTTTACAAAAAGCATACCTTAGGGTCCAACTGATCGACTTTTTGTAATTTAATAAAATTGCAAAATCACTGAGCTATCACAATTTTCTATAATTTTTCATTATTAGTTAAATAAGTTCGTATTTCCTATAATTTCTCATGCTGTGAAACAGAAACATTTTTCTCACAGGTGACGTCATTTAATCATCTCACTGAACAAACCCCTTCCATAAGCCGTTATGCCATTTACCGACATAGATGACAGAATATCTCTTATGATATGTGAAACACCTGTTAAGGGAGAGGTAAGGTGAGAACCAAGACATAATATTAAGCTTGATGAGGGAAAGTCAGTACAGTTACGGATTGCAAACAAATATGTTTTGAAAGTTTCTAAAATAAAGAAACTTTGATCAATAACTATAGAGAATACTCCTTTTGTTTTGTTTGTGATAATTTATTCAATTCATTGAACAAATATATACGCCTGGTTTTATTATATTTGGCTGTAAGTCAGTGTCTTATAAACTAAGATTGTTTCATAAATAGTATATTAGTATATAATATGTTCTATACATGAAAATCACAGAACACTCATTATTACAGTCAGTGTATGTCGAGCTTTAAGTATAAAGACAAATAGTTTCCATTAAAAAGAAACAAGATTTAAAAAAACATTTGTACACAGATCTACAGAGAAATAGGAAGTTTTCTACTAAAAAACGTAATTGTTTGCATGAGTTCATTAAGCTCTAGCAATCAGTTTAAAACTAAACATGATATCATTTTCGAAGTAATATTTGCAAGATATGTTAAGTACATTTGGAAATAATATTTGCCACATTGAAACATTATTTGATAACTTTAATGCGATCTGTCACATGTAACTGTCTCAATAAATATAAGAGTATTTGTTGATAGCTGTATTCGTTTCCGCTTTTCTGTTGTTGTAAATAAAACAGACAATATTGGTTAATGATTTAATTGCTCCTTGTTTCTGACTGTTGGTATGATGGTTAAATTTGTACTTGTTTTCTGTTGTTTCAACACATATATAAAGAGAGAGAAAGAAGTCTCAACAATTGTTTTGGAATTTTGCTCAAAGCTACTCGAGGGCTATCTGTGCTAGCCGTCCCTAATTTAGCAGTGTAAGACTAGAGGAAAGGCAGCTAGTCATCACCACCCACTGCCAACTCTTGGGCTACTCTTTTACCAACGAAAAGTGGAATTGAACGTCACATTATACGCCCCCACGGTTGAGAGGGCGACCATGTTTAGTGCGAACCCGCGACCCTCGGATTACGAGTCACACGCCTTACGCGCTCGGCCATGCCAGGCCAATGCTTATTTGACTTACAGTATTCCAAAAGTGCTTTTGTGTTTTTTTTAAATATGATTTTTATTTTTCTGCTTGTTTCACCAATATTGAAGACGTGGGAGTTACTTGCATTATATCTTATAAATAATTTTGGTGTGGTGTTTGTCATTGTAGTTTTACGTAATATGGACTTGTGTTTTGTACCTGGTTTTTGAATAAATTTGGTGTTTATGGAAATTTTGTGTTTTGTTATAACGTTTTCAAAATGTTATTTTTTTCGCTAATATCGGGAATATGGGGTGTGCAGCAGTCAAATGTTTTATAGTTTCTTGTTTCTTTGAATTTATTATTGTTTGTTTGTTCTTGATCTAGGTGTGTACGTATCATTTTTTCAACGGTTTTGGAAGAAATTTGTTGATGTTGATAAAATGTTGTTTTATTTTCATTGTTAATTTTGTCGGTTGAGCATAGTTTTGTTTATTCGGTTTCTTAATATGTTGAGTTCTTTTTGTTTTGTTCAATAGTCTCAATCTCGATGAATGTATTGTCCAGTATGGATGATTTTTCTGTGGATTTTTGTTTGAATTGTGTGTCGGTTCTTTTAATATTCAAGTTAAAAAATGCTATTTGTTTGGTTTTCCTGTTTACAGATGAACTTGATGTTGGGGTGTATGGACTTAACGTGGTTGAAAAACTAAGTGCGTGTTCTGTATATGTGAATCCAACAAGTGTATCTTCAGCATATTTGTACCAGTATGGTGGTGAGTATAAGGCTGATTTAATCGCGTAGGGCTCAATCTATGTAATGGAAATGATGGCTAGAACTGTTATCACGGGATGTTCCATACTTAGGTTATTTATTTGTAAGTCGTTTTGGACATTGACCATAAATCTAGTTTCGGTGGTTGTGAATTCTATAATGGTTGCTAAATGGTCACTGAAAGTGTTTATCAATGAGATGGGGTTTTGGATATAAAGTTCTAAAGTTATCTTGCAGACGTCGGTAATTGGGATTTCTGGGAAGAGAAATATTACATCAAAATTTGATATTAAGAGCTCTAGACGTTCACTTTGTTTGAGCTTCAATAGGGCTTGCTGTTAATATTTCTCGGCTTGGATACAAACTTGTTTCTTTCTCAGCTCAATGCAGGCTTGTTCATTCTCGATTTTATGAGTTTTATCTGGATTTATAAGTTTTGTTTATCACCCATCTCAAGCAAGTGAATACACTGTGGTGTCCCCCTAATGCTTCCTCAGGCAACAAGTCATCATCGACTAATATTTAAAGATATCTTTTGATCATTTTTTTTGTCGATTTCTGACCCTTTATTTACACAACGTTGGTCGTTTCGATCACTTCACTTTTTTAATATATTTCTAGTTGTTTTATGAAGGGTGATCAAAAAGATCTTGACAATCAGTCATGATCAAATCATGTTGGCACTGATAAATATAGATTGAATTTAGATCGAACGTTGTTTCTGACATAAAAACAAGTTTCTTTAGTAAATTGATCACACAATGTATGGCAAAACTTCAGGTGTATTTTAATGTAATGTGTTGATTCAACATGGTTCATTGCCTTATACTTAAGAAACACCATATTATAATTAAATTGCTTATGGACACAAGATCTGGAGAATCTTCTTTGTATTTATGAGTACTGTTTCAGCATACAAGACTATCAAGCTTGAGGATATTATTTTCTGGCTGTGTTCGTGAAAAACAGTTATGTAATAAAGCTACATTATTTCTTTTGTGGATTGCTTCTTCATAAAAGAATACAACCACACAATTAACAACAGTAGATGCAACCCATAACACAAATTGAGAAAATATGATTGTTGTTTAAGACTTGTACAAAATTTAATAGCCTAATAAGAGAGAGCTCCAATTACATCAAGACATTTAAGGCTTCAAAAGATGGCCTTTTGGGTGGTTTGAAATACAAGTGTCTCGTTTGCAAGAAACAATAAAGTACTTGAACTAATTCAAGAACATTGAGTAGAGATGGAAGCTGAAGAATGGAAAAACATTGTCCTTCCTGTTGGTGAGTTGTTACACTATGTTGCAGCTCTAGAACATGATTGTATGGCAAAAGTAAAAAATTGACTGAGGCCCAACAAAGAGTGTTCAACAAAATCAAAACTACTATGGAAACCTAAACTAATATTAATCTATATTCCAATGCCAAAATACTTAGGTTTTTACCAGGAGGTTTGGCAGTATCGAGAAGGGCTTTTAGTAAAAAAAATTATTAAGTTTTGGCTTCAATCAACAATTAGTGAAGATGTTGTTATTGCAGTACCTCCAGTTATTGACGCGTTTAATAATAATAAGTTAACCGCTCACTGACTTCTGGCGTTGCCATTAAAGATAGAAAGACGCCACAATATCAGCCGATGTCTGACGATACCCTGAAAACTATATGTGGAAACTTTCATGTTGTGAACTTAGTTATCGTTGACGAAATATCTATGGTTATTAAAACCTTTGATGTATATACACCATCGCCTTCGCATGCCTTTTCAAACTGAAAAAGTTGAAGATGAATGATATGGTCGAATAAACTAATTCTATTTAGAAGATCTTTTACAACTATCACTGAAAGCTAAGAGACCAGTATATACTCGTCTCACACCAAGTGTGTGGGTTCCGTAAAGCTGTAGAGAAATTTATTTTCCTACGATGATTTGGTATTAAATGTATGACCAATAGAAAATCGAGTTGTTGTTTTTTTCTTGTTCATGTCACTGTTTAATATCTCTAGAAGCTGGAAGAGTGATGATGTATTTTAATGATGGAAACGTATATAAGAATGAAAAAATGATAAAAATATTTTCTGACATTCCAACTGACAAGGTACTTCTATAACCCATCACAAAGAAATGCTTAAAAATCTTAATGAACAAGAAATTAGTTTACTGACTATAAATACCGTATATTGTACCTGGTATTTTTATTCATAAGTCTCCAAAAAGCTTTCTAACTTATGTGACGACAGAAACAAAGATTTATTGCAAGTTTGTGCTCAGGAGAAACTTCTCTAATCACAACCTTCGTACGGGAAGACGCCCAAATCTGTTTCTGACAGACAACAAAGTGGAAGAAAGTCAGCATTGGTGATGCAACAACAACAATATGATAATCACGTAAAAGAAATGATAACTTCTACAAAAACGTTTCACTAATAGTGATGGATTGTAAACCTATACCCGAAGCAAACTACAATGCATTTTATGTAGCATAGCTGCGTATAACAAACTTATTAAGGACTCAAATGAATGTATTGAACAGTTGACAAAGAAATATGAATGTTCGAAAAATGTGTTTAGATAGCACTTGTATTTGAACTCAATTTGGTGATCCATTTGATGCATATTGTCAATAAGATCCTGTACATTTTTCAAGCACTTGTACACCATTATATGAGCCTGTCTTCTTTAATAATCCATTGTGTTCCATCATAAATTTGTTTACTACGTGTCACAAAATTATTGTTATAGACAAAAACAGCCAAGAATATTTCAGTTCCTGATGCTCAAAAAGAGCATAAAATTTGTTGAAGAAAAGACAGAGCAAGATAGTATATTTTGTAACAATTCTAAGACACTATTTACTTGCTAGGTTATTTGTTTACTTGGTTTTTGAACTTAGCAGAAATCTACATGACGGCTAGCAAAGATAACCGTCCTTAATTTAGCAGTGTAAAACTTTAGGAAAGACAGCTAATGATCGCCACCCGTTGTCAACTCTTGGGCTATTCTTTTACCAACGAATTGTGGGATTGCTCGTCACACTATAACGCACCAACGGCTGAAAGGGCGAGCATATTTGATGAGACAGAACTCTAACCCACGACCCTCAGCTTAAGAGTTAAGTGCCATAACCACCGGTCATTTGTGCCCACTTGATAGTGTTTATCGGCAAATTCAATTTGAGCTTGATGACAGGTAGTGTATGGTAGAGAAAAGAATAGCATCATATCTGTGCCAAGTAGTTGAATTACTGTAGGTGATCGTCAACTCAAAATAAAATCATGTGTGCTCTACAGGCAAACCAAGAAAGCTGATGATGATTATATAAGTGTCATTTCAGGGTGTAGGAAAAATGTTTTCACTGTGATAATCATAGTTTGATAACTGTAAAAAGTACAAAAGATTTGTACACGGTATTTGCTGAAAGTTTATCTAGTATTTGGAAGAACTCATTATTAGTGACGAGTGATGTTGTAATGACGGTTAGTAGCAAAATAAAAAAGGCAAATCTCAAAATTAAATGTGAAAAAGACACCCATAAAACGTATATTTGCTAGAAATATTTGTTAAATATAGTCCACGTATTGATAAACAATAAACTAACATAGTACTTGATGTCGTTACTTTTAAAGCAAAATGCGCTTTATATATGAAGAGTGGGGGTAAATATGAAGTAGTTTAATCCACTACAGTAAGTGGCCATTGTGCTTATGGTCAGGTAAACTATTTAAGTCGATCTGTTGATAGGTTGTAGGACACTGATTATGAAATGTCTTTTAACTAATCTGTGAAATATAGTGATGTACTCTTACAAATGTGGATAGTAATGGAAGACATGTTTTCCACAATGAGCTCACAAGACTCAAAACTAGTAGTCCAGTGACATGTCTGCAGACTTACGATGCTAAAAACCAGATTTCGATACCCGAAGAAGGTTGAGCACAGACAATCCAATATGCAGCTTTGTGCTTATCTCTAAACAAATGAAGTTCACAGGACTAAAATAGAAAATGTATATTCCGATGCAATGTACATGTATAACACAATTGTAGTTATCAGAAAAGTTTTATTTGTTTTGCTGCTGGCGAACTAATATTAATCGAGAAAAAATTAGTTTTAAAGTTGGTTTCTGCTCTTATTTTTTGTACTGTGTTACGTATTTTTTAATGTCTTATGTTCTTCGTAGACTAAACGCAACAGAAAAACGCAGATAACAGCTTGTATAATTTATTACACTAAACTATTAACAAATATAACAGATATAACATAAATTATATGATAACAGTGACAGATATTAAGTTACAACATTCGAAATTAATTACAAAACAAAATAATACTAGTTTCAAACTTCAAAATTGATCACAATACAAAATGGTACTGGCCTGTATCTAATATAATGATCTAAAATGAAAGTCTCAAATTCCAGTCTAGGGTGTGAATTTGGTCCCACGAAGAAATTCCGAAGCTTAAATGGAGAAGTTCAGAAACAGTTCACAGTTCAATAAATTCGCCGACTCTCAGCACAAGCAGTAATTCAGATGAATCGTAGAGATTGACGATATAAAATCACAGCTTCCGTAGATCTAACTTCAGTCACAAATCCAAGTTGAATAATCACAGCAAACACTTAATCTTTCTCAAATAACTGACTCTCTTCTTTTGAAATAAAACTGATGTCTGAATCTCTCTCCTTTTTCTTCGAATAAAAACTGATGACTGAATCTCTCTCTTGTTTCTCGTATCTTCGTCTGTTTATATATTGTAGGCCTAAACTCCCCGAAAGACCGCGAAAATTCTACAGGTCTCCAGAGCAATCCACGCATGTCCGTTCTTGCACGAGACTACACGTCTAGACACGTAGTCACCAGCACTTCATTTACAAATATATGATTGGTCTACTTAATTCAAGAAAATTCTAAATGTTACCCTAAATGAATAACAAAATATTAGTTTAAACTTGGAAACAATAATATCAATATGGAAAAATGAATAATACAAATGAAAATTCAAACACAACACGACATGTTGTCGTTAACAAAATATTTACACATATACATAACAACTGTTTCTTGTATTGTCCATATTGTTTTGTGCTGTTTTTTTGCAATTTATCAACTCGCAGAGGTTTAAATTAAGTGGATGGTTAGTGATGAATTACATTTCATATACAGTGTAAACTAACATGTAGTTTTTCATAAAAAAGATATAATATTTAAAACAAAATCAACTTGTCTGCAAAAAAACAAAAACACTGCAAAGAATAAAATAAATTTATCATACAAACAGTGATTAAAAATTAAATTTCGAATGTTTGGTTATCGTTTACAAACAACGACTTTTTAAAATCATATTTATACGTTACTAATAATCTTTTTTTGGAATGTTATTTAATAATGTTTTAAAGTCTATGTTGTTACTAAAATGTTTACATTACTATTTTTCGTACATTGTATGCACAACTTTAGTAAAATGTTATTTGTCAACTACAGTTTTACTTCAATTACTTTCGCTCTGCCCCCCAGTGGCTCAGCGGTATGTCTGCGGATTTACACGCTAAAATACGGGTTTCGATACCCGTGGTGGGCAGAGCACAGATAGCCCATTGTGTAACTTTGTGCTTAATTCAAAACAACAACTACTTTCGCCCCCCAGTGGCTCAGCGATATGTCTGCGGACTTACACGCTAAAATCCGGGTTTCGATACCCGTGGTGGGCAGAGCACAGATAGCCCATTGCGTAGTTTTGTGCTTAATTCAAAACAGCATCTATTACTTTTTGTCCTAATGTTTTTGGTGAACGTATATAACTGTACAAATTCAGCATAGATAACACATATGTTAATGGTTTAGTTCATTTATTTTGAAATGCTACCTTTACGTTAATATACCTCTACACCCAAACTTATTAAATATTGAGTATGCGCACAGTACGAGCAGCTGTAAAACAAATTGTAATAAGCTCCATGTACAACGTATTGAGAAATAAATATATAATGCAAAAATCATAAATGTCTTCCTTTATTTTGCAGAAACAGTTTCTCATTTCAAGTTGATTGAAGTTGGAAAAAGTATTTTTATTTGTTTGTTCAGAATTAAGCCCAAAGCTACACAATATGCTCTCTGTACAATGCTCACCAAGGGTATTGAAACAAGGGTTTTAGCGATGAGAGTCCGCAGACATGTCGCTATGTCACTGCTGTAAATTTTATACTGTCTAAACTATCATAAGTATTACTGTTTTTCTATATATTTTAAAACTACAAAGTCTTAGCTTTATTTGTATAGAAAAGGTAGCAGAATGGAAGTTCGACCTTATATAGCAATCGGAGGATGTTTCCTGATTTATCTGGCAATTGGTACACTAGTAACATTTGGAAACCTCACTCCTTACTTAACTTCTTACTTGAAAAAAAAAGTCAAGAAAGATACAACATATGAAGAAACAAGCTGGATTTTCTATGCATTTAGTACTACAAGCTTACTTCTTTATCTTGGAGGAAAACTAGGTTGTGTCATTGGACGTCGTAGGATCATGATTATTGGTTCTTGTATTTTTAGGTGAGATATAGATTTATGCTTTTGTTGATTTAATTATAATAAATAATCGAACCAATTCCGATATAACTAATAATCACAATAAACAATGATAATATAACGGTAGACGGCCAAAGTCACAATAATTTTTATATTAACAGAGATACATCAGTTGAGATTTATTTGAAAGAGAAGGGCATAATTTTACAGATGTTTTGAGAGCCATAGCAGATCTTCTAGTTTCATTAAGTGAAGCATTAAAAAATATACCGTTTGGTATTCGATTTATATTAAGAAATAATATACTTGTAGTTACTAGGCCATAGCCTGAAGCGTCTTTACTTACACGAACTATTGTTGTTGTTGTTTTGAATTAAGCACAAAGCTACACAATGGGCTATCTGTGCTCTGCCCACCACGGGTATCGAAACCCGGATTTTAGCGTGTAAGTCCTCAGACATATCGCTGAGCCACTGGGGGGCTACACGAACTAACGGAACTCATTCACGTGAACAAAATATTTGCTTCACTTGCCAGTATATCACTTACTTATCCAAGTTCTACCTTTACACTTCACATAAAAGACTAGTTCGTCTGTACAATAGGGTGATATATTTATTATATTCGATATACTAGACGTAAACCAGTTTGATATTGGGGAAACTATAAGAAAATGAGTTGACCAATTCCGTGAGCATTTTCGACTTGTACAGAGCGGCTCCCTCAATTATCCAATCACAAAAAAAAACACTTCACGAATCACAACGTAACTGACGAAATAATTGTACTAATTTTATTTCATGCCCTCAAAACATGTATGAACAATAAAATATAAATGATATTCAAACTAAACTTTTTTCCATCACTTGAAATTAATATTTTTTAGTGATTATTGACTTTCATTTATATTATTTTGCCATCCGTGTTAACTTCACATTGTTTACATTATTCCCAAATTATTAAATTACTATTTTATCATTGGTCAAATTTATGAATTTTAGTTTTCTCTGCCTTTAAATTTCTGGGCCCGGCATGGCCAAGCGTGATAAGGCGTTCGTCTCTTAATCCGAGGATCGCCGGTTCGAATTCCGATCGCACCAACATGCTCGTTCTTTCAGCCGTGGGAGTGTTATAATGTACGGTCAATCCCACTATTCGATGGTAAAAGAGTAGCCCAAGAGTTGGCGGTGAGTGGTGATGACTACCTGCCTTCCCTCTAGTCTTACACTGCTAAATTAGGGACGCAGATAGCCCTCGAGTAGCTGTGCGCGAAACTACAAAAACAAACCTTTGAATTTCTGTCTCTTAATTTTTTTTTTCCATTTTTATATTTGTTACGTATTTTTTAATGTTTTATATTCTTCGTAGATTAAACGCAACAGAAAAACACAGATAACAGCTTGTATAATTTATTACACTAAACTATTAACAAATATAACAGATAACATAAATTATATGATAACAGTGTCAGATATTAAGTTACAACATTCGAAATTAATCACAAAACAAAATAAAAATTAGTTTCAAACTTTAAAATTAATCACAATACAAAACGGTACTGGCCTGTATCTAATATAATGATATAAAATGAAAGTCTCAAATTCCAGTCTAGGGTGTGAATTTGGTCCCACGAAGCGATTCCGAAACAGTTCACAGTTCAATAAATTCGCCGACTCTCAGCACAAACAGTAATTCAGATGTATCGTAGAGCTTGACGAAATAATATCACAGCTTCCGTAGATCTAACTTCAGACACAAATCCAAGTTGAATAATCACAGCAAACACTTAATCTTTCTCAAATAACTGACTCTCTTCTTTTCTTCGAATAATAACTGATGTCTGAATCTCACACTTGTTCTTCGAATAAAACTAATGACTGAATCTATCTTCTTTTTTCGAATAAAAACTGATGACTGAATCTATCTCTTGTCACCGTCTTTTATACCGGTAGGCCTATTTCTCGAACAATCTCGCAATTTCCATACAACTCTAGAGCAATCCGCGCGTGTCCGTTCTTGCACGAGACTACACGTCTAGACACGAAGTCACCAGCACTCATTTACAAACATATGATTGGTCTACTTAATTCAAGAAAGTTCTAAATGTTACCCTAAATAAATAACAAAATATTAGTTTAAACTTCGAAACAATAATATCAATATGGAAAAATGAATAAAACAAATGAAAATTCAAACACAACACGACATGTTGTCGTTTACAAAATATTTACACATATGCATAACAATATTTCCCCTCTGAGACAGCGGTAAGTCTTCGAATTTATAAGGCTAAAATGAAGCGTTCGACTTCCCTCAGAGGACGTAGCAGATAGTCTGATTTGGCTTTTTATAAAAGAAACAAAACACACATCTATTTCGAAAATTATTTATAAAGCCACTTCAAAAATGTTTCTGGTAATATTTTGTTAACGTGCTACTCGCAGTACCTGAGTAATATAGAACATCTCCATATATTCTAACGCTTGAAAGATTCGTCTAAGCTTTTTTCTTGGTAACACGGTTTAAAAGTGCTTGACGAAAAGCTTTTACACGGAGCATTGCAAATAAATATAAAATTTTTGTTATAAACGTGTATTTTACAAATTTTAAAAACTTATTTTATTATTATTTCATAGTAGAACTAAACTCAACAGTATGTTCTGAGGGAATAAAGTATGTATGAGTTTCTGTGCACTCAAAAGTAAAAATTTTACCGTGACACACAAATGTTAAGTATGTTACGTATTATTATTTATCTCGAACGAGTCTCCGATTTTTTAAGGTTACGTATCATAATTTCAACCAGCGTGAAACTATGTTAAATATTAATTTGAATTTAGAGATTAATTAAATGTCGATATCTATCACATTCATATTTGCCAACAAGACTGATACACAAAATTTTATTTTTAAACACAAATATATTTAATGAACAAACTATGATACAATTTATAATAACGATTATAACAAATAATAATTCTTATACAATAATGTTACAAACTTACAAACAATTCTTAGTCTTCTGTATGGCCTAGAATTGAATATTTTACCGAAAATAAACTAAATTTCGAACTGATGTCGGTACAGCTTACTTAACGACTAGTTAACTATCTACTTCACTGAGAACAAGCAAATGATTGTGTACTATGTCAAGGTAATGAATGCCTTAGAAAGTTATTGTATATATTTGAAAGAGCTATTAATTGTTTTACGAGACATAAGTCATATTATCTACACGGAAAAACGTATATTTCTATCAAACCATACAGCAATGAATTGTTTTGCAAATTTTTGCATATCAGAAAGCTGAATAGAGAGATCGCTCAGTGACATTCAAAGAGTTTAAATACAGTTGCAAATCAACCTTGATAGAAAATAGAAATTCAGGTGAATTATCTCTAAAAAAGTATGTGAATAAATAATGCAATCACCGTTAAAAGAGAAAATAAAAACAGATGTTTTTATCATTAAGTGAAACTGTACTTGACTCATTTCTCAAGATCATCATAACCAATGACAGTAGTTGTAATTACAATTTCACCTAAGAAAGAGTAAAGTAATGGTGCAGCATAGACATATCAAATACGTTGGTATTGAGTAGAAAGAAAAAAACACGGTGTTGCTATAAGTCGAGAAAAACATGATTGTACTTGAAAGATAAAGAAATAACTATGGTGATGATGGTTCTATGTTGGTACAACAAAGATCAAAGTGGTATATTTGAACAGTAAATATCGTAATGTTGACTTTTCAGTTAATATATTTTTTTCCGAGATATCAAGGACAGATCTATACCTAATAGTATGTTAATCTGTGTGTAATGTATTGTATCTTTCGTGTTTCTTTCTCAGAAGAGAGTGGCGTTTTATTCCAGTAATAATAATAATAAAACATTTTTATCTTTTAGCTTTGGGATAGCAGTGACGTACTATAGTGTACAACATAGCTTTGTAGCTACCATAATCACTTACGGAGTGATTGATACTTTGGGCTTTGTATGTTGCTTTGGTCATCCGGTAGTCACTGCTATAGAGGTGAGTACAATTTTTTTGAAAATATGTCATTACAGAGATATATTTACGACAGATTAAGACCCTTATAAATGTTTAATTTCCAATCCTAAAAAAATAGAATTTATTTATTGAAATAATTACCATACCATTTCACAGTGGTTTCCCAATAAGAAAGGACTTGTGACAGGAATAGTTGCATCTGGGTTTGCTTTAACCCCCCTCTTTATGAATAGTGTACAGACATTCTTTGTGAATCCTCGTAATCTCAAACCTGCTTCTGATGGGTAAGTCACTAATTTCTGTAAACATTTGTGATACTTCTTGAAGTAAAACGTAAACTATTAGTTTAACCTTTCTCGTTGTTTGTTTTGCTTCAAAACATTTCATTCTTTTTCTTTTATGTAATATGTTTTCGTTGTGCTAGTTACAAAATTTTGGAATATCTTAGGAAAAGATTCTAGATTTTATCATATTTTTTTAATTCACGAGATACTGAAGATTATTGTTAGAATTACAATTACTTACTTTCCTGGGTACGTGAAATAAAGTTTTTAAATCGCACAATTTAAAATCCTTAGAAAGCACTATTAATGGCTAAAGTTATGATTATGCATAATTTTTTCTCGGATTTTAGTTTTTTTTCACAGAAATATTTCATAGATTATATATAATACTTTTAACTATGTACAATAGCTTTACATTAGAGTTATCATCATACACTGCTTTTTTTATTCATAGAATTTGCAAATATTAAATGCTACTTGTTGAAAGTTGATGAATGATATTTTGGAAACTAAAAGTGGGGCACGGCATGGCCAAATGGATAAGACATTTTACTCGTAATACGAGGGTCGCAGGTTCAAATCTGCTCGCCCTTTCAGCCACGGGGGCGTTATAATGTAACGGTCACTCACTATTCGTTAGTAAAAGAATAGCCCAAGCGATGACGGTAAGTGGTGTTGTCTAGCTTCCTTTTCTTTATTCTTATACCGTTAAATTAGAAACGGCTAGAGCAGATAACTCTCGTATAACTTTTCGCGAAATTCAAAAACAAAACAAACAAGCTAAACCGGGATAATGTATTCTATGTATAACAAAGGAAATTGAAACTGTTATTTACCATTGTGTCTTTGTTGATTTTTTATTTCATTATTTAAAGTTGAATACAAAGCTATACAATAAGCTGTTTATACTGTGTTTACTATTCAGTGATGTCGAGAAACCCACTTGTTGAGAATTTTATGTGCAAAAACGGCTCGTTTGGGTTCAGAAAATATTAAAATTTGTTTACTATTGGTGTGGAAACCCGGTTTATGGCATTATACTAAGTGGCATACTTGCGGCCTTGCCACTACAACGTCTAACATAGTCATTAATATAGTAACTAAATAGTTCATAAACCAATTTACTTTTTCATTGCGAAGAACTTTTCGATATTCCTCAGGTTTTTCTACGACGATGAAATTATAGAAAATGTTCCTGCTTTGTTTCTGGTAATGGGAAGTATTAATAGCGGAATTCTACTGATTGGATTACTTATGTACAAAGAATTACCACGAGATTCACACCAGGTTAGAGGAATTTGAATAAAAAGTTACCTTATGATAATCCAGACTGAATAATTACCAGGTTTTCTAAATGCGAGCTGGAATTCTTTTATTCTCAAAGATACAGTATGTTGGATCTTAACTAAACGAATTAAAAAAAAACTCCATTTGCAACCACTCATGTTAAGCCAAGAGAGATACGTCTTCACATAGTGGTATGTTTTATAACAGCTGAATCATTTTGGAACTTGACTTTCTAACGTCTGCTGGGATATATTACGGTTAGCACAAACGTTTACATAATCAAAACTTCTCTTTATACCAAAAGACGGCACTAAAAAGTATTTCTTGTTTTATTATAAGTTCCTTAAAACACATAACTACTCTTATTCTAAAACCAATTTTTGAATGACCGTAGAATGTTTTTGAAATAGCAGTAAATAATGAGTAATATATGTTTCAGAGACATTCTATATATGATTAATTTTTCCCTTTCTTCTCGAAGTTTACAGCTTGTTTTCGTAAAAAGTGTAGTGTTACTTTGCTGTTTAGTAGAAATCTTGACATCTCAGGACAGATTCTGAAAGATGTGAACCAGAACTGTGATGACAGCTGTTTAACTACCAAATACAATAATTGATGAAATTAAAAGACTTTCATCTTAAGAAGTTTAGCCACAATTTAACATAAACAGACTGTACTGATTTGTTAGGAAAATAGCGTTGTTGGAATTACTGCCTGCCATTTCAATTAGAAATAAATTTCTGAAAATTTGATAAGTCTATTTTTCTTTATTGTATACCTGATTCTATACATAGGAAAACTGTACTCATGTTTCTAATCCAGGAAGAAACAACATCCAGTGAACTAACTTCTGTGTGCGAAACGTCAAAACAATTGCGTAATAAAGAGCTTAGTGAACAAAATACGAAAGACTCAGACTGTAGAACTACGATAAGAAACGAAGAATCCTCTGCATCATTGGAAGAAGATATAACTCGTATGAATGTTAATGAGAAACAGCAGCACACAAACTGTCAAATTGAACTTCATATGTCACCAAAAGAAGCTCTAAAAATGAAAGAATTTTATCTTCTATCGACAGTTTGTATTTGCTCGTTTTTCCCATTCATGTTTCTCAATGCTTTTTTTAAGGTAGGTACATGTATTTGGTTTTAATTAATTTTTCTAAGACTTCTTAGAAGTTATGGTAATTAAACAGCTCACGAAACTAAAATTCATATTAAATAATTCAATGTTATTATAATCATAAATCATCTCAAGATACGGAATGGAAGCAAAACTTTTTGTATGAACATTTTTATTGTAGTTTTTAAACCTGATTATTTAAAATTGTAAACGGGTGTGTTTGTGGGCCTGTATGTGTGCGTATGATTTCCATAACTCGAAAAAGAAAGAACCTAGAAATCTAAATGTTATAACCATACTACGAGTGGCTGGATATTTTTTTTTCATGTTTCTGTGCATCTCTTTGTGAGACACGTTACAGAAAAAACGGAAAATTAATGTGATCACTATAAATCAAAAAAGAAAAAAAAAACACAAATTTTGAAACCATACTTACAGAAATTTGAAGTTGTGCACCTGGATATTATTACTTATCTTACCACGTGCGCGTACGCATGCGCATTTTTTACTGAGACAAGCTTGCAAAAAATCAAACCAAAAATAAATGGTTTCTATTGGTAATATACGAACAAACATAAAAGCACTTGTATGCACATGTGTCCATGCGTGTATAAAAATACATGACCACCATAGATCCAAGAGAGAAAAAAAACAATGAGTGGACCCAAAAAATCTTAACTGAGATATTATTAACAGGTGCGCAAGCATATTTGCATCTCTTTATGAAAAAAAAAACTCACATAGAAAACAAATGTAATCGCCATAGTTCCAAGAAGGAAAAATAAACTTACAAACCTCTAAATTTTACACTCGTACCAAGAGGACATTAAGGGTGTGCATTTTGGTGTTATTTCTCATCTTACGCACGTACACAGGGGAGCTAACAAAACTCACATAGAAAAAAAGTGTTTCCTTATACAACAATGTGTTCCCACAATGGTTTTTATTGCATGTTATTTAGCAATAAAAGTCTAACCTGATTCTATTGCTGCTCAATGTGCTTAAAGTTTAAAAGGAAACGTATAAACTACAAAATTGAAAATATATATATTTCTTGTTGTCTAAGTCAGTCTTTACTGATTAAAAGATTGCTTTTATTTAAAATGTCCGTGATATAACACAAAGTGTCTTAATTCATAAGGCCCCCCAGTGGCTCAGCGGTATGTCTGCGGACTTACACGCTAAAATCCGGGTGGGCAGAGCACAGATAGCCCATTGTGTAGCTTTGTGCTTAATTCAAAACAACAACAACAACAACTTAATTCATAAGCGATTTAAACTAAAATATATCAACATAATAACGTATGCAAAGCCTTAAGCTATCGCTGGTAGAAAATAAATGCCATGATTGTATTAAACACTCTTACCAGAGCGGGTAAAAATACTTTTTTTATTGGTTGTCAGACATATGGTCAGACGTTTATAAAAGACGACACGTTTCTGGCCACCACTGGTTCTGCAGCTGCAGCTGTTCATGCCCTCTTCCGAGTGATTGTTGGCTTAATTCAGGACAAACTATCTTACAAGGTGGGTATGTGTAAAGAGTGACTCGCGTTATTATTTTAATTATTAAAATAATATTTGATGTGTAAAGAGTATAAAATATTTATAGCTCAGCGGTAAACAAGAGAGCTTATAACAATAAAATTTAGGTCTCGATCCCTACTCTTGTAACAATACACTTAATTATTTAGTTTAGATACAAAGCGAAAGTAAATCTTCATAATAATAGTCAGAGACATAGAAACAATAAAAAACACTTTGTTTTTTTAAATTAATAAAACAATGTTTTTGGAGACTGTTTAAAATAATTCAGTGTAAGACATAGAAAACAATTATTCAAACAGTTTCATGTAACTCACCTAATCAGTTGAAACGATAAGTATTCAGTAGAGCTATTCTAACAGAATTAAATGTACTTTAAACTTAACATAAATTCAGGACAAAATAATATATACATGCAGTTAAAAACCTATTTTTGGTTTAAGCAGTATATAATCTACTTATATTTATTTACACTTTTCCATTTTTTCTTGATATGTTTTCTTGTCCTTAATCTCGAGAAACTAATCACATATATATGAATCAATATTTAGTTAACGATTCTGCTCTTGCTGGGAGTAAAGACAATATTGCTGTTCTCTCTGGTAATGACACCTTATGGAGGAAAAATGATGTACATAATCTGGATTTGTGGGATTTTTGCTACGTTTCCTCTCATTTTTGTCTGCATTCCGGCTGCTGTTGCGGATGTTTTTGGAACGACATACACTGCTGAAATTTTTGGAATGGTGTTCTTTACCTCAGTAAGGGTCTACTCATCATTGTTTATCTTAATGTGTGAGTTTTCTAACAAGGAATAGCTAAAATGTGAAAAGACGCCATAATTTTAATCTCTTACAACCGAAAATTAGCAAATATCTAAATGTTCCGCTGAAAAAAATGATTGATTTATGTAAATACGTTTGTTTAAGACCAACTCTATTAGTAAATGCTTATCTACTTTTTGAAAATATCGTCTAGATTTGAAAATATAAAAAATAAAGTTGATAGTTTGCAAGAAGACATAATATTCACTCTTTGATTTTTTGCCAATAATTCGTGGCTTTTTATTCCAGTCATCTTCTTCCTTCCTCTTTCCTTTGGTTTTCCCTCACATTATTCCTTTAGGATGGTTCGTTTCATTTTGTGTGACAGCGACTGTCTCATTCATAGGTAAGATGGGCCAGAATCAAATATTCTTACTCCAGTAATAAAGTGTGTTCTCATCTTATATAAGTTTGTCAGCTGTCTAACAATCTTAATTCACTATGCTAATCTCAACCCTACTTGATAATTTGAAACAAGTGGGACGTCTAGATTTGAAAATATAATATATAAGGCACTTAGTTTCCCTGCATAACAACATTCTCCTGGAAATACACTCAAAGGCCCTAACCTCCATGAAAAGGGTTTATTTTTTGATTTATTGGTTATACATTGAGTAATAATTATGAAATTTGATATGGCAATCGATAAATGTAAAACACACTGGTAATGGATATTGTGATCATAGTCTGTGTCTCTCCAAGTCTCTGAGCCACCTCTGAAATAGGAAAGAAACCACGAACCACCAACCAGCTTTCAGTGAGAATATCCTTACATCTCCTTTACTTTTCTGTACCACTTTCTACAAGTGTGATTGAAAAAAATGAAATGAAACCCACGAAATAAGAAAGAGCTACAACTGGTAAAACATTCCTCAATACCCGGGTGGTTAAGCCAGTCGACAATTATTCTGAGGATTACGGGTTCGAAACTCCGTCACACCAAACATCCTCGCCCTTTTAACTCTGTTATTCGTTGGTAAAATAGTAGCGAAAGAGTTAGAGGTGGGTGATGGTAATTAACTGCCTTCTCTTCAGCTACAAACTGCTAAATTAGAGACAGCTCGCGCAGTGGGCCCTTGCATAGCTTTGAGCGAAATTTAAAATAAACAATATTTCTGCCTCGTTTAGTAACTTTTTTACGATATCACATTCATCAGGAAAACTCTGGTAGTCGAAAATAAAGATCCTGCTATAGCATTCTTAGTTTCATTGCTATATTGCCATCTATTCGTGAACATGAATAAAAATTATTTAAAATTTAGTTTTAATCATTTAAAGTGTTGATATATATACTTTAAAATTCACTGTTTGATATGAATTGTTTCAATAATATAAATTATAACAAAATACTTCATGTATTAATGAATAGAAATAACGTGTTTTGGTAAAGATAAAGTTTTTTTTTTATTATTCCAATATATCCAATTTTATTCATTCACAGGGTTACTTGTGGCTCTACTTTTCCCTGAAACTCATCGTACACAATCATTAATATCAGAAAAAAACAAAGCAAAAATTGAACACAGTCGTTACGGAGCTGTTGAATATTAGAAGTGAATTTCTTAACAATTATCACTCGTCAGTTGGTTTTTTAAAAATTGTAACTTTAACACAGCCTTAACTTCTTGTGTAGTGTTTATATAATAAAGGATTATAACATTTGTTCTTCTAAAGTTACTCTCATAAAGGTATTTGTGAATCATCTTCAAGGGTAGTAAGGTAAAGTGATGTTTATTATATGTCTTACGAAAACAAATAATTATTATATAATTCTACCTGCTAATATTTAGTTTGATAACTAAAACATATAAGCGTTTTCATGCTATGGTAGAGAGTGCATACTGATGTAAAGATATGTTTATGAGATTTATTTTATTTGATGAGACCATAATAAGATATTATGAGAAAATAAAGAATATTCACTCGATACTGGCTTTTTCTCTTTATTAAGCATATCCTTGGATTATAATTGAATATATTATACACAGATTATTACAACTTTTTATCTTTTATATAAATACTTCATTTATATATATATTGTAGGTGTATTATTTTTATTAAACGTGTATGTTTAAACAAATTTCATCACATAGAGCTCGGTTGACGTAAAACATCAATGGCATACATTTTTAAATGTTTTATCAACTCGTACAAACAATGCTATAAAATAATTTAAACTGTACTTTAAAAAGTTAATAATTTGTTCTCATAACAACGTGTTTTTCAAATAAAACATGTAGAAAATCATGGTTTGCCAAGTTTGTGGAAAGAAATATGTAGAACAACGGTCAAATTGTTTAGAAATAAAAATAAGACAAAAAAGAACAAAGTCAATTAGTTGTAGATGAGTTTCAGATACTTTCTTTATAAAGTTTATCAATTTTTATCGGTTCTAAAATACTTTGAGACACAAACTAACATAAAGGGGGTTATTTATAAAGAATAGAAATCATTAAAACAACCAATCTTTTATTAAACCATAACAATTATCAATATCAACCAAATTTGATTGTGTTTTGCTCACACTTTTGACCAGCCTTCTGTAACTTTAATCTTGTCACTAGGTGATAACATTCATTAATAATAAACCTTTGATTCTTAAATCTTTGTACTTACATATTAGCCTTGCATACTAGGTTTTAGAAGATAATTGAAGTAAACAAAAATAATTGTTCTGTCAAAATATGTATTTTTTTAAACAAAATACACTACTTCTTTAAATTCATAAATATTTGTTTGTAAATGTAATATCATATTGGCATAACATGCTTCAATACATAATTGATTGGTTATGTCTAACTCAACCTCAAAGTTGTCGTAAAATCTATGAATAACAAAATTTAAATATTATTTTCAAATTCCAAACCCTCTCATTACATATATAGTATAAGTTTAAAATAGTCTCAACTAAAGGCAGAAAGGTAAATAAAAAAATGGTAAATATAGCTTGAAAATGAGTTATAACACTATGTAACAAAATTTTTACTTTTTCTTGTTCCTGGGCTGAAATTGTTATTTCTCAATTGTTTATGCCTAAAGTAAATGAAAAAGACCTATTTCTCTCTTCAAACTTTGCTTTTGTGACATGAGTAATAAAACTTTCAAACTTACCTATTTTCTAGAATATTCCAGGTAGATTCAGTGCTGAATGGATGAACATAAATTTCCAAGCGTTTTCTGAAATGTTCTATAAAGTACAAGAATTTTCAAGAACCTTCTAGAATTTTCTATAACATTCCATAGAAAAATATATAGGCATTGGTTCACCACTTTAGTTCAGTTTTAGGTGCTTAAATGAACAAAGAAGAGCTATCTGATTTTATCAGAGATGGCATCAAAAAGCTGTAAGCATTCTCCAGATGCATTCCACTATTATGTGACCAATTTATTAAAATAAGAGCGAAAACGTTTTCTGCGTTAGCAAGGTGATGAAGACAAACCCTGGACACCTCATTTTACCTGCGAGCACTGCAAATAAACTCTAGAAGGCAAGATGGATAATTTTTGCTTGCTTAAATTGTAAGATTTTATATTATACAAATTTTAAATCTTTTATTTTTTTAATTTCCAATAGTATAGAAGAAAATATCGCATAAAATATTTTGGAAGAACCTTTTACACATTAGTTGCGGATGAAATAAATTTATTCTTCATAATAACAATGTTATTTTGCTCTTTTGTAGGATGATACAGAAGGAAAAAGAAAGCCATGAAGTTCGTTATTACAAGAATTAGTGTGAACCCAGTGACCACTCAAGTAATTGCTACTTCTGCATGGTGGAACCTTCAAAACGTCGGCCTGGCAAGAATGCATCTATTATCATATATCCGGACCTTTCATTATCCATTGCCCCAATGCTACACTGTCCTGAGCTCCGTGTACCCACTCCGCCAGAAAGAAAACAGGTATCCTCACAAGAGAGCAGCAAATCAGAAGAGTAGGTAGACGTTGAAGATCCAGATTACAATTTCAGAGGTGCAGCTGGTGAGAAAAACATATACTACTTCAACCAGAGAAATCTCAATGACTTGATCAGAGATCTTGGTCTAACAAAAGGCTGGATTTATAAGATAAAAGTGTGCAAGTCGCAAGTCAGAGAAACCATTAACGACATTTGTTCAAGCTTTTTTACTCGTCAAGATGCTTATGGCATAATGTATCCAGTCTGTGCGAGGCAATTGGAATTGCTTGTAATTCAAATGAGTGGTGCATGCTCATCCAGAAGCCACAAAGAGGAAAGCAACAGCGTCAAGACCTTGCTAGAAGCCTTGAAGAATGGTGAGTATGGCTGAGTGGTTACCGGAGACTTCAAAATAGTGACATTATTGATGATTCTCCAAGGAGACTTCACCAACCCTGTTATCTTTGCCTTTGGGATAGTAGAGACACCGCAACGCACTACAACAAGAAGCGTTAATCACAACGGACTGACCTCCAGAAGGTGTTTTTCCCACCATTGCACATAAACTTATGACTTATGAAATAATTTGTCACATTTCTTGACAAGGAGTCTGCAGCCTTCAAGTACCTTCAAGACTTCTTCCCTAAGCTGTCTAAGGAAAAGGTCAAAGCTGGTGTCTTTGTTGGACCACAAATAATGAAGATCCTGTAGTGCACAAAATTTCCCAAGAAGCTCAGTAGAAAGGGAAAGAAGCTTGGGGCAGCTCTGTCGCAGTGGCTTGAGGCTTCTTGGGCAATCACAAAACCAAAATTATGTGGAACTGGTTGAGGCTCTGGTGAAGAACTACAGCAAAATGGGAAGGATGTCCCTGAAAGTTTATCCATATCCTTGACGCTCAACTTGATAAGTTCAAGAAGAACATGCGAGCATGCTCAGAGGAGCAGGGCGAGCGCTTCCACCAAGATATGCTGGATTTGAACACTGCTACCAAGGAGCACATAAAGAAAGCATGATGGGAGACTTTATTCGAGGGCTAATACATGAAAGTGATTTACATTACAGTTGAAAATCTCGAAAACTTCTTACTTCTAAAATATTTTTATTTATTTTTTGAATAACTTTAGTATCAATACATGTAAATCTTGATTCAGATTTTTTATTCAGACCTCATCTAAATAAAAATATGCAAATTTGACCTTTTTATAAAGAAAATTGGTTAATTTTTAAATTTCATTATCCAGGTTAAAAAAGCAAAGTGTAAAGGGAAAAATGTCCATTTTCTATACTTTTACAACATCAGCAATTTAGAAATAAAACATGCTGTCCAAGAACAAAATTTGTGTTACATAGCGTAATCAGCACTTCTTCTTTACACAAAAAACATACATTTAAGATAAGTGTTGATATTTGTAGTTTTAGCCTGTAAAGTATAATTAGAATTATGGTAATAAAACGATGAAATTGTTTGTAAAATTTTAAGATTGACGTGGCCTTCTTCCTCCATATATATTTCTCACTGTCAAAATTTTCATGTCAGTTTGAATTTAAAACTAATTTAAAAAATTAAAATAAGAAGACCATGTCATATAGGTAAGGTTACTGGTTAAGCACCTTCATATAATCTTTTTTTGTTTTTATTTGGCCCGGCATGACCAAGCGTGTTAAGGCGTGCAACTCGTAATCTAAGGGTCGCAGGTTCACATCCTGGTCGCGCCAAGCATGCTCACCCTTTCAGCTGTGAGGGCGTTATAATGTAACGATCGATCCCACTATTCGTTGGTAAAAGAGTAGCCCAAGAGTTGGAGGTGGGTGGTGATGACTAGGTGCCTTCCCTCTAGTTCTACACTGCTAAATTAGGAACGGCTAGCACAGATAGTCATCGAGTAACTTTGTGCGAAATTCAAAAACAAACAAACGTTTTTATTTATTTTAAGTCTTATAATCTTATAGGTTTATTATAATATATCTATTTATTTTTGTCTACCTTTTGTTTGCTTACAATTACTATAAGTTAATGGCATATCATTATTTATGTTTCAATAATAAACTAAAACTGATCCGAAAATTCAATTATTAAGCCGACGAGAATACTAAAGACCATAAATTAATTAATTCAAAAACGTAACATTTCGAATATTTTTTCTTTCCCAAAAAAACTTTCATTTTATACATAAATTTTCACATCGACAAACCAACATTTGAAATCATATTTGTTACTGTTTTGCTGAGAGTAATTAAATACTTTGTTAAAAAATGCTGCAATTACACTTAAAAATAAGTATTTAGTATCTTAGAGGGTTAAAACTTGTTGTTGAGACATTTAAAATTGATTTTTTTTAGTATACATTCAAACTGCTAATAAATTTAAAGTATGTTTTAAAATTAAAAAAATGAAAATATATAGAAAAATATCGGTAATGTAACCTAAAAGTATGTTTGGTGAGAAATTTACTCAACTGAGCAATTAATTAAAAAAATTAAATCATGACAGCATTTACAGTAGGAAAATTATTATTTTTATAACTATAACCTTTAAATCCGTAGTACTGAGTCGTTATGAGATATGAGTTACATTAAAAAAACATGTTTTTACTCCTGACTTTTCGCTTTTTGTAATGGGTGAATTTAAAACATAGATATAAGAATAACTCTCAAGATCTAAAGGGTTTTGATCAGGAATTTGAAAATAAGCTTGCATGTCGGAGGTAAAAGCGTCAGCTTTGGAAACTGAGGAGCGTGGAGCAGCCCTTCAACCATACCCCTGAATAAGAAGATGTTATCCGTTGCCCTGTAAGGAGCTGAAATTCTATCCAGTACTGTGAAAAAGAAAAAGAGTAACAGAGGGGAGATCAAATTTTTGCAAATGACAACATTTCACTGCTTGATAAGCAGTAATATAAGAACAATTAGCTTAACAACCTGTAAGGCGAAAATTCCAAAATTGTCGAAGTATGATAGCCTTTAGTTAAGTTCTGATAAGAATATAATCACTCAATCTTAAGAATGAATACTGACGTGATGAAAAGGTAAAAGATTAGCAAAACAAAAAATAAAAAAATATTAGGGGCATATTGGAAAGAGAAAAGTCTCTCACTCAGAAAAGGGAGAGACAAGAAAAAACCTCAAAGTTCATCCAGGACAGAGTGAGGGTGATAACTTCAAAACAGAACGACTTTGGAAATTAAGGTCGGCAGGAACGATATGACCAAGTTGTTAAGGCACTCGACTCTTAATCTGAGGGTCGCACCAAACATGCTCGCTTTTCAACCGTTAGGATCTTATAATGTGACCGTCAATTCTGATATTTATTCGTAAAAGAGTAGTCCAAGAGCTGGCAAAGGGTGATGATGACTAACTGCCTCCCGTCTAGTTTTACACTGCTAAATTACTTACGGCTAGCGCAGATATCCCTCGTGTAACTTTGCGAAATTCGAAATCAAACAATTATTTAAAGATTAATTAATAAAATAATTAGATGAAAATTATTTCGAAATTAACTGGAGTGTTACTCAGTAAAGTGTATACCTTTGCCATGCAACACTGATCATACTCAGCTTTTATAAATAAATATCAATAGATATGGACTATTTTTAGTATAACACTAAAAAAAAAGATGTCCTACTGATTGCATCATAACTTCATCATTCAAGACTGAGTTGTATAGCACAAATATAGGTGAAAAAATCGGTTGCGACGATAATAGTTAGGGAGTTTTGGATATTTCTATTTGGATTATAGTCCAAATGTGTACGAACTTTCGTTTTAATTCATTCAGCCGTTTCTAGAAAAGTTTGCAGACCAACACACATGGCTGAATGCATAACCTCTCTCCACCAACACTGGTGGAGGTTATTATATATCCCTTAGTGGTTTATTAATTGAAAGTTACTTAATATAAAATAATTTGAATATTTGCATTTTAAACACGATAGTGTTATCAAGAAAGAGGGTTACTGACCGGTATCTGACACGTTTTCAAACACTTCAAATCAGATAAGCACAACATAACCACACAAGACACCCAAATACTAAATAAAGAAACAAACATAAACAAACCGAAATTAAAAAAAGCTTTACTTGTACAACAACTCAAGCCCAAAATAAACCAATACAAAGGAATACTTTCATACCTATATCACTAAACATATCCAACATCTAAGCATGCCCTCTACATTGCTACACTCAATTACACAACCGCCTTCAAATAATGTCATCAGCACCAGAGGTGAAGTAGCTGTGTGACATCATACGATTAAATTATTCTGACTCTGAGGTATATTGCTAAAACTTATTTTTCCAATTATTTGATCATTTCTATAGTTTTTCATTCATATTTAATATTTAACCACTATTTTAAGTGAAAATAATAACACATGACTGTGTTAGTAAATTATATTTCCCTTGATAATTAATAAATGCTCCAAACATATCGCATATTTTACATTTTATTTCAAAATATGTTATTGTTTTACTTTTATAAAATCCCAATAAAACAATCAGTAACAATGTATGGCTTACACTGACAGATGGTGTTTCTATAGGCATAAAGTGTCACTACATTTCCAAAGAACTGCATACAAAATATTAAACTTGTCTCAAATGATGTTTATTTTATTGTTACTTTACACAGCCAGATAGGTGTTTATATGTGTGTGTCTTTTTTATAGCAAAGCCACATCGAGCGATCTGTTGAACCCACCGAGAAGAATCGAGCCCCTGACATAAGCATTGTAAATCCGTAGACTTACCACTGGACTAGTGGAGGGGTTGGTGTTTATATAGGAGGATAGTGTTACTAACACAATTAATGTGCAAGCCTTACAATTGTAATTTTCACTTCTCTATTTCATTTGGTTGGCACACTTCAGCATTTTATAGTATCTTGTATGAAAAACACTTATTGCTAATTCATATATATATATATATATCTGGTTTCTTATAGTTGGTGTGTTATAAATTTTGAAAGCTACAACTACGATTGGTATAACGATTATTAATTGGGAATTCTACATATTTGATGAATAACGTTAATATATTTCTAACAATACAAATTATTTAACTTCAGCGTATTTACACTGCACAGTAGTATTTTTTATGAAAACATTCTATAACGTTGGCTGTGGAAAATGTTATGTGTGGCTGGTGAAGAAAAAAGAACACAGAGTGAGTTAGCTCACTCTCAAGTGAATTTTATCTGTATCAACTCAAAATTAGTTCTATCGTTGTAAACCTTCAATAAGATATCAGTTCTAGGTTTATAAAACTTGTATACACATAGCATTTTTTGTAATAACACTTATTGCAAATTGTCTTATTGTATTTATATTAAAATATCATTTAACTCAATCTCCAGCCATTCGAAATTATGAAACATTATGTAATATTACTCTGAATTGACTTCATTATAATAAATCAAGAAGATAATCAATATATATCACAAAAGTTGTTGCAATATCTCTACACTACCTAAAGTGGCACTTCTGCATTGCAGAAAATTGCAAAAGAACAGAAGGTAAGTAAAAAATATTATGTTCTACTTAGTCAAAATTTAGGAGAAAGAAAACTTCTTTAAACATTCGAAGCAGTTTTTATATTTTTCCATAAGAAATGTTTAAAGCATGCTGGGTACTCTGGCTCGTCATATCACAAACTTTGATAGAAACGATAATGTACGTAACTAAATCTCTGCTTCATACTTATCATCAAGTAGTGCTTTGTAATGGTTGCTGGAGCATATGGAAAAACATTATGCTCTTAATGACATGTACTACGAAGAAAAATTATTTTGAGAAATAACTCCACTGTGCTGCATGTTAAATGGTATAACATTTCACTTGATTCTTTCAAAAATTACCCGCCTAAATCTACACGAAAAAGTGTTGATTCAGTGGGCAAAAACCTTTAATATTGCAATCAAAACGACGGTGGTGGATGGAAGATGATTACCTCCTAGCTACATGGTCAGTAAAATGTAGATTTAACTTTATAGCTTCCTCTACTTTAGCGTCAGCTCTTAAAAGTTATTCACGCCTAAAGAACCTTATTCAAGTTTGTAAAGCTACTGTAATTTTTTCGCAGCAAACCTATTAAATAAAAGTAGTTTGTATAAAAGTAGATGGCATGAATGACCGTCATGAAAATGTCTGTAGAATTTAAAATTCATATTCATAGATCTAAAATTGCCACATATAAGTATAATAATGCTGAAGTTCATTGTGAGTATCTTACCGACAGAAAATCCATTGCCAGAAGAACTGCACAAGAAAAAGAAGCAGCAGTATATCTAGTTTGAATATACACAAACTACAAGCTAAGAGGGAGTACGAAAACGCATTTATTGTTCATTATCTATATTAAGATGTCTTACAATTAAGATTTGAACATGCACTTCCGTTTACTAAGAGACAAATATGAGGAGTTATAATGCCAAATTTTTTGGTTTGACTCAGGCTACGAGCACAAAGATTCAGTAACTTACCCTTCACCTTTCCCTAAAATTGAGTATGAATGTGATTTTGTAAAACTGTTAAGGTTCACACTAGAATACAAATAACAATCCTCTTTTATCACACATTTATCAGCGTTTGTAATACTTTCATTCCTTTAAAGGTATTAGTACATGTGTTGTAAGTGTTGGAGATCCTTTACTAGAAGGCATAATTATGGATTCATGGGTTCTGGATCAAAAGTTTACAACCCATCACCTCCAAAGTAGGACTAACATAACAACTGTACAGGCATAAAAGTTACCACCATTTCCTTCATATCGTTACAACTGCTTCAGGACGTGACAAATAATAACAAGTAGCCACCTTAGCTTTATAATGATTATTAATATTAACAGGATAACTACCATGTATATATAATGAAGATGTTCGGTAGAATGTAACATATATTATTATTTGCAATAAGTATAAAGGTTTCATCTCCACCAAAAAAAGAAAAATTGTCAGGTAAATGAAAAGTCTCTCCGCATGTACCAGTTGAGGGTCCTGGTGAATAACAGTGGCCGTTGTTGAATAACAAATAAAATCAGTGATGTGCACAGTGTTCTCTAACGATCCTACTTTTTTCTAGTTATAATACCTCTGTTCTATTAAAAGTGGATCGTGACAACCATGAAATATTACAGCACTGTACTACATACCTGGAAGATTGAATGAACTTTGAGCATAGCATAAAAGAAATATGCCAATAATGTGTCTTATTAATTCACACAACTTTCAAATTATTGGATCGTTAAATTCCTTTATAGTGTGTAAGTTACTTTCCAATAATCCCACATTCAAGAATTACGAAAACTCAAGTCAGATGGTATTGAAGATCAAAGTGATGTTTGTCTACAGTTTGTGTCCAGTTGTCTTCTTGGGTTTTCAACCTCTCTAAGCTCATCATCTATATAGTTGAGACAGTTATCTAGTTTTTCTCTTTCAGAATCAGAGATTTCTGTTATCATAGATGGGCCAGAGGAGACAACCTACAATATAAACATTCTTCCCATATTATTATATTCTCAGTTTCACTTGATATAGATCTTCCATTTGTTATTCACCCAGATGTGACCTGATTGACTGCACAGACGCCGTTCAGCTTTCCCATGATGATGTACAATGTCTTTGTTTCATCAGCAATACTTTCGTTTCTTGTGTTTTGTACCGCTTTTCCCTTATCTTTTTCCTGTATTATTGTGTGATTGTTTTCTTTATGTCATGACGATTTAGTGTACAGCAGACGTTTCTTCAAGTATATTTTTCTACTATTATATTTAAAAGTACTTTAGATATCCATTCTTCTTTGTAATACTTCCTGTGTCCAGCAAAATTCTTTCAACTTCTTTCACAGACTTGTTTAAGTCATGAGTTATCAATTGTACTTCTAGTGGGACACTGAAGTTGTTTTTTTAAAACAAAACAATAAGCTCTCTTTTCATCAGGTATGTCAAGTTTGAAGACATTAAAATGCTTTTTTTTCTAGTATTCCAGTCTTGCCCATTTGTTACACTGTCAATAGCTACCGTGTAGCCTACATAATGAGTGGTCATATTATCCTGCTGTGTGGAATTTCGTATTTGCTGAGATACGATTACGTTATGACCAAATATTTTTTCTCACCAAGCTATATAATTGATGTGTAATTATATTAACGTAAGAGGAACATGCCGGTAAAAATGTCGGTATAATAGTTTAATAAATCGGTAAAACGTCACATCTCCAAATCTTTAATTTTACCTACACTATATTTTTTTAAGAACAATAATCTGCAAATATGTTTTAAGAGTAACAGCGTATCTCTTACCAAGTTTGTACACACAATAGAAATAAATATTCTATAATTTGAAGATCAAATTGTAAACATAGGTAACGAGTCAGTAGCAACTATCATATAAAACAGCTACTTTTACCCGAATATTAGGTTTTGTACAAATGCACATTTGTCTCAAACTTGAGGTTTTTCGTTTAGTCACTCAGTCCTCAATACATAACTTCAATTAATTATTCATTTTACTTTAGTTTATTACTTTTTCACTGCATTCCTGGCACGTTCTCCCTGATTTGGTTTTAAGTTATTTTTATGCATTTCTTTTGATCTTTTTTTAACTAAAGAATATATTAGACGTGTCTTTTTACATTTTAAAAGAACGCCCGTGAAGCACATAACTAGGGTTTACTAAACCATTTATTTAATCATTTATGTTTCTATAACCTGTTGAATGATGCGTTACGGATCTAATACTACATTTGAAACCAACAATTTCCTACAATACCTGGTGGTTTAGATATAACAAATATTTCTGTTTAAACGCATACCATCTATTTTTTATAATGAGCACCTTATTCCATTTCTGCTATATACTGTTTTGAAAATGTTAATAATGAGGAACGAGATTATCACTTCCTCTTTGTCAAAGAAGGGTGGACATAACTTTATTTTCAACATTATGTTTCAGATTTATATCTGATGAATCTATAATGACAAATAGTGACATGTATAATGCATTATAATTGTTTGGTAAATAGTGTATTAGTGCATAATAAGTTTTATAAAAAACGTATTTTATATACAAAATTACAAAACATATTAAAATAATCAGAGCACGTCGGGTTTTTAAGTACATACACAAACAGTTTTCATTAGCAACAAATACGATTAAAAAATTGTGAACCACTTCACAGTTAAATAGAAATATAGTTTTCTACAATTTAATAAACATAGTTATTTACATGAGTTAATAAAAGAAAACATGATAGAATTTTCAAAATGATAATTGCAAAGTATGTAAGATAGATTTTAAAAATATTTGTCTTGTTCAAATGGCCCGGCATGGCCAAGCGTGTTAAGGCGTGCGACTCGTAATCTGAGGGTCGCGGGTTCACATTCCAGTCCCGCCAAACATGCTCGCCCTCCCAGCCGTGGGGGCGTTATAATGTGACGATCAATCCCACTATTCGTTGGTAAAATAGTAGACCAAGAGTTGGCGGTAGATGGTGATGACTAGTTGCTTCCCCTCTAGTCTTACACTGCTATCGAGTAGCTTTGTGCGAAATTTGTAAACAAACAAACAAACTCGTTCAAACATTAATTAATATAAAGCAATATGTCACAATATGTAACTCGTCTCAGGTAAAATAACAGTATTTGTTGAAGGTTTATTTGTTATTGCTTTACTGTATTTTTTAAATAAAGTAGAGAATATCATTAGATGATTTAATTGCTCCTTTTCTCTATTATTTGTTTTCAAAACATAAACTGTTACATTGATGGTTTATTTTGTACTTGATTTTCTGTTGTTTCAACATATATATATATATATATATATAAATAGAAATAAATTTAACTAGCAATGACTAAGTTTTTACTCGGAGCATCCTTGAATTCCAAACTTCTATGTTTCATTTCGAATTATTCTGTCCCTAGCTCAGTCGAGTTACACATAATGGATAACAAGACATTTCAAACCAGTTACGTTATCTTCTATGTTAAAAAGAGGTACTTTTTAATTGCACATATATATTTTACCATCATCGTCCCCTTCGTATATTGTTTAACATGTCTTAACGTCATTGGCTTATCAAAAGTGGGTATGTCACTCAGTTTTTCTGTGCTTTAATACTTAGCGGGATTTATGTCACTAAAAGTACAAGACAGGTTTGTACTTGAATTAATTGTTTTAAATAACGAGCCTTACTTTTACATACTTGTGCATCTAAACATATCAAATAGTGAGTGTAAAAATAAATACATAATTAAAAATTCTTTCCATCTTAGTGAACTACATGCGTTTCTAATTTTTAGCCAGAAACCTTTTGTTGTGCAAAAAAATAGAGAAATAAATAAGACTAAACTTTGTAAGTTAATACTTTCTGTCATTTTTGTAGCAATATTGGGAAACAATTGTGAAGCAAAATAATTCATATCTTAGAAATTTTACCTCTTAAACTCGTTTCATGATTATTCCTCATATGCTAAGTTCACAAACGTAAAACACATCTACTGTTTACAATAATTTAATATGTACCTCTTCAAGTTTTAGTTTTGGCGTTCATTGTTTATGATTTTAATAATTATTTTGTCATTTTTTGTTAAGTTGCATCATCCAAGCTACGTTTACATTCAAAACTTCTATTTTCTAATATCTTGTAGTTTATACAAATCAAAGCTATTATTTAAAAATCTTAAAAAAGCTTCTGATTCAATATAATGCTTGTTTGTTTGTTTCTTTTTTGAATTTCGCACAAAGCTACTCGAGGGCTATCTGTGCTAGCCGTCCAAAATTTAGCAGTGTAAGACTAGAGAGAAGGCAGCTAGTCATCACCACCCACCGCCATCTCAAGGGCTACTCTTTTACCAACGAATAGTGGGATTGACCGTCCCGTTATAATGCCCCCACGGCTGAAAGGGCGAGCATGTTTGGCGCGACCTGGATGTGAACCCGCGACTCTCAGATTACGAGTCGCATGCCTTAACACGCTTGGCCATGCTAGGCCCAATATAATGCTATTATATGGTAAAAACTATAACATTCTCTCTTTCCTTTCCTATAACACCTAAATTTCTGTTTTGAAATAAACTTGATGGTAGTAAACAATTCATAGTTTCTCTACCTGATGCAATTCTTTCTTTTTACGATAAATTTTTGATTGATTGAACATCTACATATGTTTAAATAACCACATATATCTGGCATTTCTTCGTCTCTGTTATGTATATGTGTAAATATTTTGTTAACGACAACATGTCGTGTTGTGTTTGAATTTTCATTTCTATTATTAATTTTTCCATATTGATATTATTGTTTCGAAGTTTAAACTAATATTTTGTTATTCATTTAGGGTAACATTTTAGAATTTCCTTGAATTAAGTAGACCAATCATATGTTTATAAATGAATGCTGGTGACTTCGTGACTCGACGTGTAGTCTCGTACAAGAACGGACACGCGCGGATTGCTCTAGAGTTGTATGGAAATTGCAAGATTTTTATATGCAAAAACGGCTCTTCTGGGCCCAGAAAACACTTCAAAAAGAAGAGCGAACAACGTTTCGACCTTCTTCGGTCATCGTCAGGTTCACAAAGAAAGGGTTACTGGTCGGAAGCTGACCACATGTTTGGGAGGGGTTGTATAATTGAGTGTTGCAATGTAGAGGGAACGGTTTGAATATATAATTTTGTCTATAATATTAATATAGGTATAATGGTGTTCCTTTATATTGGTTTATTTTGGGTTTAAGTTGTTGTATAAGTAAGGCTTCTTTAATTTTTCGTTTGTTTATGTTTGTTTCTTTATTTAGTATTTTAGTGTTTTCTATGGTTATGTTGTGTCCATTTGACTTGCAGTGTTCGAAAACGTGTGAAGGTGACTTTTTATGTTCTTTGAATAAAACTAATGACTGAATCTATCTTCTTTTTTTCGAATAAAAACTGATGACTGAATCTCTCTCTTTTTCTTCGAATAAAAACTGATGACTGAGTCTCTCACTTGTTCTTCGAATAAAACTAATGACTGAATCTATCTCGCGTCACCGTCTTTTATACCGATAGGCCTACTTCTCGAACAATCTTGCAATTTGTGATGTCGAGAAACCCACTTGTTGAGAACTTTTATATGCAAAAACGGCTCTTCTGGGCCCAGAAAACACTTCAAAAAGAAGAGCGAACAACGTTTCGACCTTCTTCGGTCATCGTCAGGTTCACAAAGAAAGGGTTACTGGTCGGAAGCTGACCACATGTTTGGGAGGGGTTGTATAATTGAGTGTTGCAATGTAGAGGGCTTGTTCTTTGAATCAAAGAACATAAAAAGTCACCTTCACACGTTTTAGAACACTGCAAGTCAAATGGACACAACATAACCATAGAAAACACTAAAATACTAAATAAAGAAACAAACATAAACAAACGAAAAATTAAAGAAGCCTTACTTATACAACAACTTAAACCCAAAATAAACCAATATAAAGGAACACCATTATACCTATATTAATATTATAGACAAAATTATATATTCAAACCGCGCCCTCTACATTGCAACACTCAATTATACAACCCCTCCCAAACATGTGGTCAGCTTCCGACCAGTAACCCTTTCTTTGTGAACCAGACGATGACCGAAGAAGGTCGAAACGTTGTTCGCTCTTCTTTTTGAAGTGTTTTCTGGGCCCAGAAGAGCCGTTTTTGCATATAAAAGTTCTCAACAAGTGGGTTTCTCGACATCACAAATTGCAAGATTGTTCGAGAAGTAGGCCTATCGGTATAAAAGACGGTGACGCGAGATAGATTCAGTCATTAGTTTTATTCGAAGAACAAGTGAGAGACTCAGTCATCAGTTTTTATTCGAAGAAAAAGAGAGAGATTCAGTCATCAGTTTTTATTCGAAAAAAAGAAGATAGATTCAGTCATTAGTTTTATTCGAAGAATAAGAGTAAGATTCAGGCATCAGTTTTAGTTATTTGAGAAAGATTAAGTGTTTGCTGTGATTATTCAACTTGGATTTGTGACAAAAGTTAGATCTACGGAAGCTGTGATTTTATTTCGTCAATCTCTACGATACATCTGAATTACTGCTTGTGCTGAGAGTCGGCGAATTTATTGAACTGTGAACTGTTTCGGAATCTCTTCGTGGGACCAAATTCACACCCTAGACTGGAATTTGAGACTTTCATTTTAGATCATTGTATTAGATACAGGCCAGTACCGTTTTGTATTGTGATTAATTTTGAAGTTTGAAACTAATATTCTTTTGTTTTGTAATTAATTTCGAATGTTATAACTTAATATCTGTCACTGTTATTATATAATTTATGTTATATCTGTTATATTTGTTAATAGGTTAGTGTAATAAATTATACAAGCTGTTATCTGTGTTTTTCTGTTGCGTTTAATCTACGAAGAACATAAAACATTAAAAAATACGTAACAGTCTCTCACTATGCCATATTTTATTGGGATTACGATATATACATTCTCAACTATAAATGTAACGAAGTTCTAGGAAATAAAGTGAATTAGTCCATACGTCATCGTAAATGAGCTGTTATACGTTATTTTTCGCTTCCATGGGAAACATTAAGGACTGTATTATTTGATATAGTTCCTTGTGACTCTAACCTTCAATAGTTTAGGTAAATATATGCCTGTTTGGTTCAAATCGCACTATTGGTGACACTTTTCAACAATAGCAATAATTGAACATTATTACAAAGTGTAATAAAGCCCATATACAATATATAAATGTTTAAATTTGATTAGTTAAATATCATAAATTTCTTCTTTCTTTAGCATTAAAAAAATTCTCTTAAAAATAATTGATGCTGGAAAGGCAATAATTTTGAGAATTATTTAAAGATATTCAAAATATAAATTGATTGTTTTTGGCGTTAAAAACAGTACATTTAGGCGTAATCTTTGCACGCCCTTCTTACTTATATTTCTATAACACCGAAGTATCGTTGCAAAATGTATTTAAAAACGAATAATAAATATACGTTTCACACTGGCAAGATCTAAAGTATGATGAGATAAATTCTCTATTATCTAGATTGTCATACGTATTACTGTTTTTCAACATTTGTTAAAACTATTAACTACTGGCATTATTCGTGTTGAAAAGTAAGCAGAATGGAAGTGAAACCCACAGTATCAATTGGTAGGTGTTTCTTGGTTTATCTGTCAATGAGTACACTATTAACGTTTGAAAATCTTACTACTTACTCAATCGAATTAATTTCTACCTAAAATAAAGAGTCACGAAGGATACAACTTTTCAAGAAGCATTTTGATTTTTTCTAAGCATTTACCTCTACAAATAAAAACAACTTTATTTCGAAAGAAACCTAAGTCATTTAATTGGAGCGTAACTATCCTATGTTTATATTTTTATTCAATGAAAACAAATATCTCAAATACAACATTAGAAATAGTATGTACCCAACAACGGAAGAAGTCACTTCATCTTTTCACAAGGAAAACAAAGGTAATGGTACAATTCAATAATATCAAATATGTTGGTACTGAGTTGCAAGATTAAAGATGGCGGTGCTATATGCGAAGAAGAAATATCACTGTACTGCATAAATAAATAATGGACGATAGAGATGATGTTTTAAAAGGAAATATAAAATAATGATACTATATTGGTATAGCAAATAGAACATAAGAGTTGGTAAGGTTGCTTTTTCAGTTGTTATCGTTTTGATCGATGTCTCAATTACAACTCTACACCTCGATAAGGAGGTCGTGGATTATTTATTTTGATTATAAAAAAGAATGATTTAATCTGTTACCTTTGGCATAACAGTTACGTACTAGAGTATAAAACATAGCCTGTTGCAACCATAATCACTTATTGACTGGTTGATTCTTCGTGACATGTTTGTTGCTATAATCACGATATAGTTACGACTGTAGAAGTGAGAACAGTTATTTTCAAAACATCTTATTACATATAATTACTTACAAATAAGATAAATGATAGTCTGTCTTAAATATTTAATTTTACCTTACAATTTTTTATTGTTTGACTATTGAATTTCAACAGTTAGATACATCATTGACATATTTTACAGTGTTTCTCTTTTGTATCTGATAGCGGAAAATGTCGACAGTTAAATTCTTCTGATTGAGCTGATTATGTACCAAGAATTACCAGGAGAGTCAAACTACGTCAGAAGAACTCAATTAAGAAAACGATTACAGATTATATTTTAGACTGCTAATTAAGTTCATATCATACCATCTCAATAAATATAAATTGTTTACTTGTACCACTTTTGTTAAAGCGAGGAAGGATTGTGTTATTGTGAACACACGCTGAATCACTACTCAAATAATTTCGTTAAAACCACAAATATTAAAGCTTTGGAGATATGCCTTCTTAATGTTGGCCTATTCTAAAAACTGCGTTATTTCATTACATTATATTTTCCCATCTTCTCGGTTGAACAATCAAGAAACACAAAGATAATTGATAAACCCATAAATATAACAAAAAGAAAGATAATTAATTCATCATTATACCAGCAGATGACAGTAAAGTTCGTACTATGTTTGGTATTACCTTGTTTGAACATTTCACAATACCTGTCGATATTTTTGTGAATGAGCATAGGAATTCCGTTAAATAGTGGTAAGTAACATGAAATACGTGTTTTAAATACGTTTTTAATGATACGCATCATGCTTCTTCTTCTTCAAAATTACGAATGCTTTCAGTAATTCGTGTTGCGTTACTTTACTGTTAAGAAGAAATCTCGACTTCTCAGGATACACTCTTACACAATGTGAGACACAACTATGAAGACAAATATTAATAGAAACACTGATGAAATTATAAACATTTTCTCCAATGAAGCTAATGAATGGTTTAACGTAAACTTGTTGCAGTGTTTTGTAAGAAAATAGCGTTGATTAAATGACTGATTAGTCAGGTAATTGTCCCTCGCGGGTACAGCGGTAAATCTATGGATTAACAACGCTAAAATCAGGAGTTCGATTCCCCTCAGTGGCCTCAGCTGATAGCCCTATGTAGTTTTGCTATAAGAAAAAAAAATACACACAATTCTAACATAGGAAGAAATAAAATCCAACTACAGTGTATGAAACGTCAAGAGATTTTGTAACAAATAACTTAGTGGACGAATTTCGAAAGACCAAAGTTGTAGATTGTTTTGTTTCTTTTTTAAGAAATTCACGCAAAGCTACACGACGGCTACAAAAATAGCGGTCTCTAATTTAGTAATGTAAGACTAGAGGGAAGGTAGCTAGTCATCACCACCCACCGCCAACTCCTATGTTACTCTTTTACCAATGAATAGAGGAATTGATCGTCACATTGTAACGTCCCAACGGATGAAATGATGAGCATGTTTGATGTGACGAGGATCCAAACCGACGACCTGTCGAGTTTCTTAACCACCTGGCCATGCCGGGCCTCAAAATCTAATAGAAGATAAGTATCAACACCAAGACCGTGTTGAGAACTTTCACCGAAAATAAGAAAGTTCTTTTATGTCTGAGAAACACATTCTTATTGTTTTCCAGACTTTATATACGTTTGTGTCAACAAATGATAGTGGGTTTAATTAAGGACAAAACATCTCACATGATAAGAATGTGTAAAGTGAAGCGACTGAACTTGTTATTAGTAATTGATAAATAATATTTATTTTTCAAATTTTAAACATTTTATGTGCAAATGTAAAATATAGTTTTCACTTTTAATTCTGTTTGTTTGTTTGTTTAGAATTAAGCACAAAGCTGCTCAATGGGCTATCTGTGCTCTGCCCACCACTGATATCGAAACCCGGTTTGTAGTGTGCAAGTCCGCAGACATACCACTGGGGGGCTTCACTTTTAATAGTAACTTGACAGTAAACTTTTCTCTACAAAGATGCATTAGTTAAAAATGTTTAAAATGAATTTATAAAGTGTTGGGATATTGATGTCTTTATGGTTCAGTGGTAAATTAGAGGTGATACAGTGATGTATTTCGGGTCCTAATACCATTCGGTGGAATAAAAAAGATCACTCATTGTATTGCATATAAATTAAATATATAGCGGGTAAACCAAAGAGTGCCATCTTGAAAATTTTAATTTGTTATATCGTTTTCATTAGATAACAGAAAAATATATAAAACTATATGTTTTTGAACGCAATCGATGTGACCTGTTCAAACATGATCTAAAATCCTGGGTTATGTAAATATCTGAATCTTAACTGATTCTAGTTATATTTTCTCATAAAAAATGCTGTGCACCTGCTGTAGTCTCTTAGATCTCCTTATTCCAAATGGTCTAACAATGATCAAACATAAAAAGGAAACTCAAAGTAACATAAACCTTGAGGTTTCAAGGTCGTCGTTAAGTGGAGCAGACGTGCAAGTCGAGAGCTGCGAGAGACGTACTATAAAGATAAGGAATATTTTGCCTAAGTGCATAAATTTCAAGTTTTACTTTAAAAGGTTTACCCTTAGTCCTTATCAGGACTAGTAAAACAAATAGGATGAAGAGGAGAAAGATCGCAACACGATCTAATGGAAAAGCTTTGACAAACAAGAAAATAATAGAAATGTTAAATAAGGTGATCGAAGGACCAGCCTCAGAATCCCTGAGCAGTTCGACAGAGTGACTACTCAGGAGCAGAAGATATAACAAGACAAGAAACACAAGAAGCAAAAGCTACCACGAACAAAAGGAGGCTGAAGAAGAAAGAGGATAGGGTAAATATAGTTTCGAACAATACTACTAACCTTAACCATAATAACACTACTAACCATGGTACTAACAACACTGAAAATTCAAGTGTTAATAACGCAACTAATGTTAGTAATGTTAAAGCCACTAATTCTAATGATAACAATGCCACTAGTTCTAGTAAAAATAACGCAACTAACAAGGATACTAATAACACCGCTAACGCCACTAACTCCAAGAACACAACCACTGTCATACAATCACACGATTCTCCTCAATACAGAATCCCAACTCTGTTCATTGAAGGAATAAACAACACAACACGCATCCCTCAGATACTGAAACAACTGAGGGCTTATTACCCGGGCATCCTGTTTAAGGACATTAAACGTCTTCCTAACGGAAGAATCATGTTAAAATGCACAGAACCACACGAGGTTGTACACATTTTGGCTCATTGGCCCAAGGATGCCTTCGGGGTCCAAGCCACCGTCATTACACCAAAAAACAACACGCCAAAGTTAACTGTTATTATCAGAGGTGTTGATTTCGACATCGAAGATAACGAAATCACAGAGAAGTTCAAAACACAAGGCTACGACATTGTAAAATAAGACCGAATCATCTCTTTTAGAACGAAACAAAAACGCCACTGATCAAGGTAACCGTCAACAATAAAGATGATCAAGATAAATTATTAAAAAAACGGTTGCTTCCTATTTTTCAAGACACACACGACCGAACCAGAAAAAACACACCAAAAGCCCATTATTCAATGCTACAAATGTCAAAGGTTCAAACACACGAAAACTAATTGCATGGCCAAGGACAGATGTGTGAGATGTGGCGGACCTCACGAGGTTGCTCACTGTTCTAATGAGCCCTCACGCAGCCAGTTACAAAGGCTGCCCCAAATACACTCAAATACGAAACAAAATTTTCATAACCACGAACAATAACAATCAAACCCACGACACCACATCACCAAACAACCATTACTATAAACTCCAACAGACACACAAATAAAAAACTCTCAACCAACACGTACTTACGCAGACATCACACGCTCGAAAACAACACAAGCATTTAACCCCACAGAATTCACACAAATTTATCAGCAATGCTAATAGAATTGAGTGATCTCCTCACATTCAAATCAAAGCACGAGTTACTCAAGGCTGTTTGCAGCCTTGCTTGTTTGTTTGTTTTTTGGAATTTCGCACAAAGCTACTCGAGGGCTATCTGTGCTAGCCGTCCCTAATTTTGCAGTGTAAGACTAGAGGGAAGGCAGCTAGTCATCACCACCCACCGCCAACTCTTGGGCTACTCTTTTACCAACGAATAGTGGGATTGACCGTCACATTATACACCCCCACGGCTGGGAGGGCGAGCATATTTAGCGCGAGGCGGGCGCGAACCCGCGACCCTCGGATTACGAGTGCACGCCTTAACGCGCTCGGCCATGCCAGGCCGTTGCAGCCTTGCAAGTTATTACTTTCACCTTCCCCACCTCAAACCACACCATCTTTCACTCAAAATTCCTGCAAGGGAAATAAAACAACACAACGATACAACACGTTAAAATTTTACACATCAACTGCCAAGGAAATCTCAAAGACAAAAGGATAGAAATATGCAACATAAACAAACATATAAATGCCAACTTGATCACCGTATCAGAAACACTTTGCACAGAGAAACAAATCACCACAATCCTCGGATCCATCACGCACAGCATACCTTACTCAAAAAACAACAGAGGTATAATAGACTACTTTAGTACAGAAATATCGCATTTAATCTCAATAGAAGATTCCTTTAGATCTAACATAAATGAAACCATATTTTGTAATATACACTTTAACAACCGGCTAACTATTCCGATTCTAGCCATATATTGTTCACCAACTAAAGATATCGACATTAACTTCCTTCAAAAATGTGTTAATCGTAAACCCAAACCAATTATTATTGGGGATTTTAATTCTCCGCACACAGAACTAAGGGGAAACAAAAACACACGCAGAGGATTGTGCATAAAAATTTTTCTTTTTAGTAACAAAATGCACCTAATTAAGTTTTGTTTTTGGAAATTCGCACAAAGCTACTCGAGGGCTATCTGTGCTAGCCGTCCCTAATTTTGCAGTGTAAGACTAGAGGGAAGGCAGCTAGTCATCACCACCCACCGCCAACTCTTGGGCTACTCTTTTACCAACGAATAGTGGGATTGACCGTAACTTTATACACCCCCACAGCTGAGAGGGCGAGCATGTTTTAGCGCGACGCGGGCACGAACCCCCGACCCTCGGATTACGAGTGCACGACTTAACGCGCTCGACCATGCCAGGCCCCTTAAAAATGTTCCGCGCCGGGCATGGATCCCAGGTTTCCTGGGTTTGTGCCAAGTTTCCCCAGGTCTACTAGCCGATTAGGCTACGGCGGGACACCACCTAATTAATGACCATACACCTACACACTTTTCAGCCGCCAACGGCTCATACGATGTACTCAATTTCATCATCGCACCCAAGGACACGACAAACAAAATCTCTAACTTTAAAGTACATGATGAAATCACTAGTGACCACATCCCCATGTCATGTATGATTCACCCGCGACACCCTGCCGTGGCGTACGTGACTCCCTCTGCATACATTTACACCAAAACAGACTGGCCCACTTTTAATGCTACACTGGACTCATACGTACCCCACCCAATTGATCATGCTAACAACAAAACAGAACTAAAGATTTATTTAAATCAAGTTACAGAAGCCATAAAGAAAGCCATAAAAAACACAATTCCTAAAACAAGAAGAAAACAATCACTTATTCAATGGACTCTAACACCAGAAGTTCACGCACTAATAATCAAACGCAGACAATTAAGACGAACACACTATGTTACACGTGATCCACACATTAAAACAGAAATCAATAGAACAAATGCAAAAATTAAACAAGAAATTAAAAAATCAAAAGAAACTAATTGGCAAAACGTCTGTAAAAACTTAGAAAAAACCAAGAACAATCCAAAATTATTTTGGAAAAAATTCAAGGGTATTGCTTCAGACAAAAACACAAATCACATGCTACAACATATCACACACAACAATAAAATCGCAAGGACGGACGTAGAGAAAGCTGACCTATTAGCTGACTACTACAAATCCTCCTTTAGCGACCTAAACACAGTAGACTTTGACACATAACACCAATATCATGTCAACAAGTTCATAAATACAAACCAAGCTTCATTCTCATCACGATTCCCTGTCGAGACACTAGAAGCATACTCAAGTTCAATCAATAGCAAAATAATCAAAACCGAACTAAAAATTAATATCAAAAACTTGAAGAATACTTCCACCGGACCTGACCAAATATTAAACATTATTCTAAAAAAAAAGCTCTACTCTCCTGTTACAACACCTCAAAAACATCATGAACATTTCACTAGCGACTGGATATTACCCTGAAACTTGGAAAAAAGCCATCATAACCACGATCCCAAAGAAACAAACCAACAGAACAAATCCAGATAATTTCCGTCCCATCAGTCGGTTAAGCTGCCTTGGCAAACTAATGGAGAGAATTATCTCCAACCGTCTCCTCCATTTTTGCGAATCAAATAACATCCTTCCAGAATCTCAAAATTCCTCCAGAAAAAAAACAGGTAAGCAACAGCTCACCTCACACGACTCACCGAATCAGTCTATAAAGCTTTTAACAACAATCAAGTAACCATCGGGGTATTCCTGGATGTCAAAAAAGCATTCGACAGCGCATGGCACAACGCCATCAAATACAAACTAAAACACCTGCAAATAAATCCCACGATAGTTAAATGGATTTCAATGTTTTTAACAGATAAAACAGCACAAGTAAAAGTCAATAAAACTATGTCTAAATCATTTAATATAACCGCAGGAGTGCCCCAAGGATCAGTCCTCTCTCCACTTCTACACATAATTTTCGTCAGTGACATACCTTTCCCAAATCTAACATACACGCATAATTCACAATACGCAGACGACATCGCTATTTGGAGCACCTCCAGAAACCCAGTGATGGCCATGTCTCGCGTACAAAAATCACTAAACAACGTCTCAACATGCAGTGACAAGTGGAGAGTTGTGAATTTTATATGCAAAAAACGGCTCTTTTGGGCTCAGAAAACACTGGAGAGTTGTGTTAAATCCAACCAAAACACAAGCAATTACCTTCTATGGGAAATTAAAAAAGTAAAGAAAAAATAAAATTATCACTCGGAAATACAACAAAAACATCACATTCATTGGCATCACTTTCGACACCAAACTAACATGGAAAAAACATGTAAACAATATACACTCATCAATTAGAAAAAGGATTTCACACCTAATGACTCTAACCAGTAGACAATCGAAATGTTCACCAAACACCATTATACAAATATACAAGGCTTACATCCGTCCACTAATAGAGTATGGATGTCAAGTAACATACAATATGTCAAAAAACACACTCCAGAAAATCCAAGTTCAACAGAACAGAATACTAAAATCTGCATTAAGTCTACCGCATTCACGCCAGTAAATTATATACATCAAATTAGCAATTTACCAACACTAAGAGATAGACTAACGGAAATATCACACAAATATTATCTAAAAGCAGAAAATAGAAACAAACTAACGGCATCACAAAACAAATTAACTCGTGCACCAACAAAATACATTTCACCTTACAACATATTTCAAGGATCACAAATTACACAACAAAGTATCTAAAGAAATAAATTCATGTCAATAACATGTATTCCATTTTTTTTTCGCCCCCCAGTGGCTCAGCGGTATGTCTGCGGACTTACACGCTAAAATCCGGGTTTCGATACCCGTGGTGGGCAGAGCACAGATAGCCCATTGTGTAGCTTTGTGCTTAATTCACAACAACAACAAGAACAATAACAACCATTTTTTTCAGATATCGGGCACATGGCAGGTAAAACTTTCAGCATCTGTCTTGCGAAAGTGGGTTTTCTCGGGGCACTCCCGTTTCCTCCCACAGCAAAAAACTTAGGCATGGGATTTTTAGATCCCAGCCAAGGCAACTTTATTGCCAGACCATGAGTCGGGTCGTTTGAATTGAATTCATGTTCATATTTGCTTGACTTCTGCCTTTCGGGACATGACCTGGCCATTCTCTCCGGTGCTGCCTTTGTTTCCGTCCAAGATAAGATTTAGAGTGATATCCTCCACCCAAAAAACAGTCAAAAATTATTTAATAAATAAATAAATAAAACTAAACCTAATAATAATTCACGAAAGGGGACAAAGAGGAACCACAACGTTCCTGAACACCCCAGTTGGAGAAAGAATTCTTACGATTTCTCTCTCTCTAAACTAAACCCCTGCCACGTTAGCTTTGCGTTTACATAAAACAGTTTCACAAGTTTAATTTCAGAACTACTTGACATCAATGTGACATACTTTTAATAAGTATGTGCAGATATTCTTGAGTGACTAACTGCCATCCTTCTTGAAGTACTTCAGAAAATTCATCTTTCGTGTTTAACTTGTGATCCTTCGTTAATCGACTTATCTCAGATCACTAATTTTCAAATTGATATCAGGTGATTGACTCGAACCTTCCAAAACATTAATTCTTTTCTTTCTAAAATATATTTTAACGATTTCTCTGTGTACATACTAAAGATTTTTCTGTATATCTGAGCAATATACATATTTTATATGTGACGTCAAGTTATACAACCATAACAATAAAACCGACACATTATTTCAAAGCTGTTGTGTTAAGTCAGAGAAAATTATCTCATGATTTAATATATTTTTACTTTTAAAAATTATACATATATATATATTTATACATTTTTAAATAGGAACATTCCTAGATTTTAACTTATATTATTCTGAAGTTTAAATAATCTACAAAATGTGAATAAATGTCATATTCACGACTGTACTGAAAAAAACTTGCATTTATATGTATAAAACTGTTGAAATTCGAAACATTCAAAGCAAGAATTTTTTTTTTATATTACTTGCATCTCTGCTGAACTAATGACCTTTGATATTGAGTGAAACACTTTGTCAGTGATGGAAATACTTAACATAATATGAATACAATACTATTATATACGTTTCTTCTTTGATAAAGCTCAAGAAAGAAAAGGAAAACAAAAGAAGTATTAAAGTTATACTAAGCTAATATTGTTGTACTGTGACAAATATAATTAAAATTTGATTGAATTACATAACGAATGTCAGTGTAATTGAACAATAAGTTTTATTCAAAATGATTTAGAGTAACTGTATGGTATAAATTATGAAACAATTAATATAAATTTTGTTTTTGTGTGAAAATAAAAAAGTTGAAATATTATTCTGATATATATGTTTTCTTTCCTTCCTGACGACATTTGTGAGTATAATTTTACCTAAAATTCATTATACACAACTTTTAACATCAAGTACATATGATAGAGACAAGAAATGGACTTGTTTAAGAAATCTTGAACATTAGAATTAAATTTTTTCCGTTTATCTTTTCTCATCATGACCTGTCTAGAATGTAGATATATTTTTTTGTTTAGACTTGACTTAAAGTTTGTACTTTTTATAAAAAGTAGACATATAAGTTGTATGGTCAACGTGCATGTCGTATTAAATCTGTTGGCACAGAATACAAGTAAGGTGTTATTTGTTTGAAGTGTTTACCCAAAATATTTCAAGAAAGAATAGTGAAAATCAGTTAAAGTGAAATTAAATGTTCAGGTTACATTCAGGATAAATGATAATGGTCAGATAATAGTTAAATTTGCTTTTTGTACTAGGATTTTTACAACCATTCACTTCCTCATCCTTTAAAAGTGTCTTTCTTTACAATTAAACTGTTTAATGAGCTATCTATATTATACTTTCCACGGGTTACAAAACTCAGTTTTTAGCGTTATAAGCACTTACATCTGCTGCTCAGCCACTGAAGTGTCACTAACTATGAAACAAAAACATCTCGAAGTTCTTATTGGAAAAAGTTGGGTATTTACATATCTGACACAGACAAAAATTCTATAAAATAATGGGTTGTACAAATAATTTGATCATAGTTTCTCGTACAGATTTTGCAAGCATAAAGTCTATGGTTGTTTCAGGTTCCATTGAAAGAATGTTGATCTACGTGTTTCACTGTAGACAGTCTTGTTCATTTAATGTACAATTCCATGCATCAAGATGCAGTGAAATAATTTAAAATCTGACACTGATCTCCATTTAGTGATACCAATGAACACAAACAGTATTAAAAGTAAACATTCATGATCAAAAGAATGAAAGGTAAAAATTTCTTCGTTGAAACCAACATCCATGTATATAATATTATGTTAAAAATCTACGAAAACTTCAATGGAGGCTAAAATATATTTCAGTGTTAACAGTTTTTCACTTGTAATATCACAACTAGTCAGGTTATTTTCGAGGGTAAAATAAGGCGAGTTCTACACTTAACTGCTCATCAAGTTTGTGAGCAGAAAATATATGTAACTGATCTTGAATTCTGTAAAAAATAAAGTTTTGGTAAGGGAAGCCTGTACATACTCTGACATGAGCATATGATGATGGCTAATATCAAAATGGTTCTCTCCTTCATTTCTTACTTGCTACGAAAACATAAAAAGCTTTCAGCATTACCTGATAATCAGTTGTTTATACACAGGATTGGAGAACGACGGTATTTTCTCAGTTAGTTAATACTAACTAGTTTACTTTTATAACATTTTGAATGTTATATTCACCTCCAATGTAATTATAATAAACAAAAAGTAAAAGCAACCTTTACCAATTTAACGACAAAGTGTCATGAGAAAGTAGTGCCAGTTTTAATGTATTCTCAAAACAGATGGTTTAGATATTAAAACTTTTATTAAAATAAAGTACAGAACAACGTTTCGATCTTCTTAGGTCATCTTCTGGTTAGCAAAGAGTTTAAAACTGACCATTGCTAGGCCTATATCTTGTTTGCATCTTTCTTTTAGAAGTTCGTGCAAAGCTACACGAGGGCTGTTTGCGGTAGCCGTCCCTAATTTACAGTGTAGGACTGGAGGTAAGGCACCTAGATATCACCACTTACTGCCAACTCTTGGGCTACTCTTTTACCAATGAATAATGTGAGTATCCATCAAATTACAATGCCCCACGGTTGAAAGGGTAAGCATGTTTGTTGCAACGGGTAAAACTTCGGATTACGAGTAGAGTGCTATAACCACCGGGCCATTCTTGGTCAAGGCAAGTATCTTAGAAACGAAAGTGTAATCGAGTACGAGATCGTAAGGGTAAGTTATTAATTCGTTTAAAGGTGTTCCTTTATATAGATTTAATGTTGGTTTGAGCTGTTGTATAAATAGGACTTCTTTGATTTTATGTTTGTTCATATTTCTTTTTCTACTTAGTAACTTGGTGTTTTCATGGTTATGTTGTGTATATTTGATATGCAGTGTTCAAAAAAGCGTGAAAGTGTTGTTGTGTTCTTTGAATCCGACTTTACTTTTAATGCTTGTTTCACCAACGCTGACGTCGGGAGAGTTATTGCATCATATTTTTATAAATAATGTTGGTGTTGCGTTTGTCAGTGTAGTTTTTACATAGTAAGGACTTTAGTTTTTTACCTGGTTTTTGCAAAAAAAATTGTGTTTACTGGAATTTTGTGTTTTGTTATAAGTTTTTTTTTTCCAATTCTTAGTCATTTTCTCGCTAATATCGGGAATATATTATATACAGCAGTATAATGTTTTGTGACATGTTTCTTGAATTTATTATTGTTTGTTTGTAGTTGATCTAAGTGTGTTCGTATAATTAGTTCAAAAATTTTTGGAGGAAATTAGTTGATGCTGATTAAGTGCTTTATTTTGTTCATTTCCTTGTTAATTTTATCGGTTGTACATAAGTTTGTAGCTTTGTTTATTTGGTTCCTTATGATGTTGAGTTTTTGTTTTATTCAATATTCTTAGTCTCAGTGAATGTATAGTCTTGTATGGATGATTTTTCTGTGAATTTTTGTTTTGAATTGTGTATCGGTTCTTGTGATATTGAAATTAAGAAGTGCTATTTAGTTAGTTTTCCTGTTCACAGGTAAACTTAATATCAGAGTATACAGACGTAATGTGGTTAAAAAACTAAGTGTGGTTCTTTATTTGTGAATCCATCAATCGTATCGTCAGCATATTTGTACCAGTATAGTGTTGGGTGCAAGGCGGAATGATCGCTTGGAATTCAATCTATGTCATGCAGGTGATGGCTGAAATTGGTAAGAAGTGTTACGTATTTTTTATGTTTTATGTTCTTTGTAGATTAAACGCAACAGAAAAACACAGATAACAGCTTGTATAATTTATTACACTAAACTATTAACAAATATAACAGATATAACAAATTATATAATAATAGTGACAGATATTAAGTTACAACATTCGAAATTAATTACAAAACAAAATAATATTAGTTTCAAACTTCACAATAAATCACAACACAAAACGGTACTGGCCTGTATCTAATGTAATGATCTAAAATTAAAGTCTCAAATTCCAGTCTAGGGTGTGAATTTGGTCCCACGAAGAGATTCCGAAACAGTTCACAGTTCAATGAAGTCGCCGTCTCTCAGCTCAAGCAGTAATTAAGATGTATCGCAGAGATTGACGAAATAAAATCACGGCTTCCGTAGATCTAATTTCAATCACAAATCCAAGTTGAATATTCACAGCAAACACTTAATCTTTCTCAAATAACTAACTCTCTTCTTTTGAAATGAAACTGGCGTCTGAATCTCACTCTTTGTCTTCGAATAAAACTAATGACTGAATCTCTCTCCCTCGAATAAAACTGATGACTGATCACTGAATATCTCTCACGTCACCGTCTTTTTTATACCGATAGGCCTATTTCTCGAACAATCTCGCAATTTCCATACAACTCCAGAGCTATCCACGCATATCCGTTCTTGCACGAGACTACACGTCTAGACAGGAAGTCACCAGCACTCATTTACAAACATGTGATTGGTCTACTTAATTCGAGAAAGTTCTAAAATGTTACCCGAAATGAATAACAAAATATTAGTTTAAACTTCTAAACAATAATATCAATATGGAAAAATGAATAATACAAATGAAAATTCAAACACAACGCGACATGTTGTCGTTTACAAAATATTTACACATATACATAACAGAAGGGATTGTCCATACTTGGGCCATTTATTTGTAGATAGTTTTGGTCATTGTCCATAAAGTTAGTTTCAGTGGTACTGAATTCTATAACGGATGCTAATTGATTACTGTTAATGTGTATCAGTTAGTTAAAGGTTTGGATATAAAGTCTAATAAAATGTTGCGGACTTTGGTAGTTGAGACTTCTGTGAATAGAAAGATTGCATAAGAACTGGCCATCAAACTTCTAGACGTTTACTTTTTCAGCTTCAGTACAGACTTACTCTTACAATTTTTTCAGATTCGATACGAACACGTTCTTTATTAGTTTTGATACAGGCTTTTTCAGGAGAGATTTTTTTAGTTTTAGCTGAATTTATAAGTTTTGTTTATCACCCATCTCTGATTAGCAAGGGAAGACAGTGTTGTATTCCCTTAATGCTTCCTCACGTTACAAGTCATCATTTACTTGTATTTGAATGATACACGTTTGTTCATTTTTTCTCATCGATTTCGTAATCTCTAATTATAAAATTTTGCTGTTTCGAGCACTTCACTTTTGTTATACATTTCTAGTTATTCGAGTGAAGATGATTAAAAAAGATCTTGATAATCATACATGTTCAAATGTTGTTGGCACTGATAAATTGAATTAAAATTTGTATTTCAATTTAGATCGAATGTTGTTTCTGACTTTAGTGTAAGTATGTTTAGTATATCCATTACACAATGAAGGGCACAACTTCAGTTGTATTGTATTGTAATGTGTTGACGTCAACATAGCTCACTGTTGTAGACTTAAAAAACACCACATTATAATTGGATTGCCTGAGAACATTATAGATCTAGAGTATCTGTCTTGAATTGATTCTTAGTATTTCAACAGACAAGGCCATCAACTTTGAGAGTACTATTCTATATGATTTTCTGTCTTGGTGCGACATTGTTAAAAATTATCGAGTAATAAAGTAAATATTCACAATATTAGCCGATGTCTTATGATGCCCTGAAAACTGTAAGCGAAATGTTTCATATTGTTAATTGACGAAATATCCATGGTTTAATGTATATACATCATCGCCTTAGCGTGCTTTTTCAAACTGAAAAAGTTGAAGATGGATGATATGGTCGAAGAAACTAATTATATTTAGGTGATCTTTTACAGTTATCACTAGAAGTTGAAGGTCCAACATATACTCCTCTCGTACCAGAAGTGTTAGCACCGTAAACCTGTAGAAAATTTCATTCTCCTACGATGACTTGTTAATAAATGTTAAAACAAAAAATTCAGATTTTTTTTTCATATGCTATCAAGAAATTGTCTTGTTCATGTCACTATTTATTATCTTTATTGTTATAGACAAAAACAAAACATGAATACTTCAGTTCATGATGCTCAAAAGGAGCGTAACAGTTTGCTATAGAGTAGAAAGTGCAAGATAGTATCTTATGTAACAATTGTAACACTATTGAAAATGCGCAGTTCACTGGGCATTGTATGTTTGTTCGCTATTTTACCTATTACCCATGGTTTCTCCATATTTCATTCAACAACTGCGACGAAGACTACAATCAATCGTTCTTTCGAATAGTGACTTCCAGAATAAAAACAGCAGAAAGAGAACAGAATATATTTAACCAATATTTACTGTAACAAAATACCTGATAATTTATTTATAATTAAACAAGAATTTATCAATATTTGAAGAGATTGTTAATTAAATAAAAAATTAGTTTTTAAACAAAAACATTTTTTTCGCCTTACTCAAGTTCTAAATCTACTTGTTGGTAGGTAAGGTAGATGAAAGATAGTTTTCTTCTGTATTTCACAGGTTCTGCCATATAGAGGACCTTTTATAAGAGAAATCTTAAGAAATTGCAGCAAAATTTTGATATTTTTTACTTTAATAGGTTTCCGCTCCATGCAGTTTTCGACTTACACAGGTTTTACTGCAGTTGAATTAATGTACGTAATAGCCAATTTAAAATAAAATCATGTGTGTACTACAGACAAACCTAGAAAGCTGGTGTTCATCATATAAGTTTCATTGCAGTGAATGTGAAAATGTATTTACTGTAATAATCAAACTTTAACAACTGTATCTTGGTCAAAAATATAAATGATCCGTACACGGTATTTTCTGAAAGTACTTCTAGCACTTGGAAGAACTCATTATCAGTGACCAGTGACGCTGTAATGACGGTTAGTTGCAAAATAAAAAAAGCAAATTGCAAAATTAAATGTGGAAAAGAAGGAACTCATAAAACGTATAGTTGCCAGAAGGATTTGTTGAACTAACTCAATGTATAAAGAAAGCATAAACTAAGATAGTATGTGATGTTGTTACTTGCCCCCCGCTAGTACAGCGGTATGTCTCCGGATTTACAACGTTAAAATTAGTGTTTCGATTCCCCTTGGTGGGGTCAGCAGATACCCCATGTGGCTTTGCTATAAGGAAACACACATGTTTGTACTTTTTAATATGAAGTGTGAGGATAAATCTAAAGCAGCTGAAACTACTACATTAAGTGCTGTCAGTGCTAATAGTCAGATACACAACTTAAGTCGATACAACAAATGGCAGTTGATGGGATGAACACTGATTTTGAGATGTCTCTATTAAATCATCTATCGAATAAAGTTGTGTACTTTTACAAAGGTAGAGAATAATGGATTACGTGTTTTTTCTTGGAGCTCGCTAGATGCCCTTCCAATGGTGCAGCGATATGTCTGCAAACTTTCTAAAGCGGGCTTCGATACCCGTGGTAGCCAAGGCACAAACAGTCCAATGTGCAGCTTTGTGCTTAACTCCAAACAAAGAAAATTTACAGGACTATTTGAGTAAATGTACATTCCAATCAAATGTTCATATATTACACAGTTGCAGTTACAAAACATGTTTTCTTTGTTTTTCTGCTGTTATGTTTTTACTGTATTTTATAGCATATATGACGAACTAATTTTACTGAAGAAAAAATTAATTAGTTTGAAAGTTAATTTTTTGTTTCTATTTTTTGCATTGTTTCATGAATTGTCCATATTATTTTGTGCTATTTGTTTCGTAATTTAACAACTTGCAGAGGTTTAAAACACATTGTTTGCCTGTTGCCTACTTAATCTTATTATTTAAGAAATTTCTCGGTGTTTGGTTAATGGTGATTTATATTCGACATACAGTGTAATCTAAACTATAGTTCTCTATCAAAAAGATATAATATTTAAACCAAAATCAATTTATCTGAAAATAAACAACCTGCCAAGATTAAAATAAATTTATTGTACAAGCAGTAATTAAAAGAATTAGTTTCAAAATGTTTGTTGTAACATTTATAGAAAACGACTTTCTTAAATCAAATTTATACGTTACTCCCAACTTTTCTTTAGTGTGAGCCTGGCTTGCCAATTTCTTGGTAGGTATTTAGGTTAAATTATTGTTTCGTTCCCCCAAAGAGGGACGAAAAATAACCTGAGACGGTCAGAAACTCTCGTTTCTTTTAACCCCAAACGTGACTGAAGTTAGTTTAGCACATAATTTGAAACTTATTAATTGAATAGGAACTAAACTTAGTAACAAAACTGAATTGCTAGAAGTAAAAATTACCTCAGTTATCGTTGACAGGTTAATGTTCTTTTTGATACACGTCGGTTGAAGCTGTGAAAAGAGCTTAGCGAGCAGGAAAGCGTGTGATGAGTCAGGTGAGAAGCTGCAGCATCTATTCTCTTGATAACATCTGTTGGCGTAAAAGCAGGGAGATGCAAAACGAGTACGCCGGCACAGTTAACGAGCATGACTGTAGTTTAGGTGAAATTATATTCTTAAACTCTGGCCTCTTTTCAGGGTTGGATCAATAGATCCAATGAAACTGAAATTTTGCTGTGGAGGGAAACGGGAGTACCCCAAGAAAACCCACTTTCACAGCGTGGACGCCGAATAAAAATGTTCTTACCGTGCCCAGAAACAACTTATAGGGTGAAGGATACAAGGATTAACAGATATTAGCAGCTGGGATGCATGTCAAATACCAAAGACTAGTGTTAGAAGAGACTGGACAGATGTAAAGAGTCGGTGAGGCTAGTTTCAACAAGAATGGGCTCGGCATGACCACGTGAGTTAAGGCGTTTGAGTTTGAATGCCCGTTGCACCAAACGTGCTCACCCTTTCAGCCATGGGAGCGTTATAATGTAACGGTCAATCCCACTATTCGTTGGTAAGAGTGGGCAAAATGTGGTGATGATTAGCTTCCTTCTCTCTAGTCTTACACTGCTAAATTAGGGACGGTTGGTGCAGATAGCCTATGAGTAGCTTTGCGCGAAATTAAAAAAAAAATGACAAGAACGTCTCTAGTAGCGCTTTTTGATGAGATCATTATCAATCTCTAAAGTTTCTGGGAGAATATGTGAATGTTGTAACTAGTAGAGTTAGCTGGGTTTCTTGTGGAAGTTTACTAGAAGCACTGGTGAGTCACTTGTTAACTCCTTCAGTCTGAATTGCTTCGTGATTGTTGGCGATTTTGGCTTGCGTGTCTTCGCTTATTATGCGGAAATACTGGGTAAAAGTTGAGGCGTTGTACGTATTGATATCTAGCCTTGTGGTCTGAGTGCTCTGTAATATATTGCTGTAGGTGTCGGTACTTTTGGTAGTTGATTGTTTGATGAGCGGAAGATCGGTGAATGACTATGGTGAATCGTCAGTTGATGGAGTATTTTGTGGTTGACCGGGGTGTTTGGGTGTCCTCGGCTTGTTTAAGCGATGGCGAGAGCGCTAAGCACTGACATGGAATATCTGATAATAGCATCCGTTGCGTAAAATGGTGTAGGCACTATGCTTGGTGGTTGTAATTATTTTGATGAAAGTGGTGGCTTTATTGGTGCATTTCGAAAAATTTCGTTGAACTGCGTATATCTCGAATTGAGTTTGGTTTTCAATGGCATACTTGATTCCTTTCGGGTGATAGAAACCCGGGTCGACGCCTCTAACGAAAACAGAGAACTCGTTGGTAGGGATCTTGGTTGGAGAACAACTGACTTTCATTTCTGATTTCCAAGGCTTACATAAGTATGATAGATCTATTGGTGTAGAAGACTGAAGGAGAATTTTAGCTCGGCGTAGTATTCGCGTTCTAGAAGGGTCAATGATTGCACCAGGCTTAGCCTGGGTGAAAATGTGACGACTGTAACGGTGCGAGGTGTAGCGATAGTCCGTCGACAAAATTCTGATTTCAAATCTTTCCATAAGAACTTATCACCTCACTTAAAAGAGCCGTACAACCAGAGGATGAGGAGTGTCAAAAGAACAATCCGATATAGAATCTTCTCACTAAAGGCCGAAGTATTAAATAAGATAGGAGTATTTGTTGGACTCTTAAGACTGTCGCTGTCTAAAACTGCATACTGACATAGTTCATCGTCTAGATACATTTTCTAAAACAAAATAAAACAAATACGTTATGTTCGTTGCTGGTTGGGAACCGAGATTGATAAAATGGAAAAATAAATAACACTATTTCTGAATGAACATACGCAATTCTTTGAAAGCTAAAAGTTACAGATTCAAATAACGGTTAAATTGTAGTGATAACTCTTTTACCACAAATACAGCATCAAAAATAGAATGTGCTTGTCTACTATATCACTGTAATGAATGCCGCAGAAAGCTAATTTTTATGTTTGAAAGCGCTGTTAATTATTTTACAAGACATAAGTCATTTCATTTATACGGAAAAATTCATATTGGAGTCAGATCATGCAACATTGAACTGGTTTGCAATTTTATGCATTTCACAAAACTGGATAGAAAGATTGCTCAATAACATTCATAGAGTTTAACTACCATTGCAAATCGAACTAGATAGGACATTGAAAATTCAGGAAAAAAAAGGAAATAGTGCAAAAGAGAAATATCATATATATTGGTACTGAGCACAAAAAATTAAGCTCTGTGTTGCTGTAACTGGATAAGAAACATGATTATGCTGTATAAATAAAGAAACAACGAAAGTGATATAATTCAACAGTAGAGATGGGAATGTTGACTTTTCAGTAAATTTTTTTCCGATATATCAGCGACAGCTCAAAACCTAATTTTATGTTAATTTGTGCAACGTATTGTAACTTTTGTGTTTCTTCCTCAAAAGAGTGTGGCGTTTCATTTCAGTAATAATAAAAAAAACAACATTTTTATCCATTAGCTTTGGAATAGTAGTGACATACTGGAGTATACAACACAGCTGTATAACTATCATAATCACTAATGGAGTGGCTGATACTTTGAGCTTTGAATGTTGCTTTGGTCATCTGATAGTCACTGCTATAGAGGTGAGTACAATTGTTTTAAAAATTTGACACAACAAAAATATATTTACGAAAAATAAAGTCCCTTGTAAATGTTTAATTTTCAATCCTGTAAAAAATATCACTTAACAATTTAAAAACATCACATACATGGGATATATATCTGAGAATCTAGATACATATATCACTTGTGTTGTGACGCGGTTTCATTTTCTTTCCCTAATCATTTGTATAATTGATGTATATCTATGACACACCAAATGTGGTTGCTGATACAAATTTTGACCTTTATCAGTAATGACCACATACTGTATAGTTCATATAATTATATTTCCAAGCTTATAATATGACATAACATTTGAATTTTGTGCTCAAATATGTACTTCTTGAAATAACTACCGAATCATTTTACAGTGGTTTCCCACTAAGAAAGGCCTCGTGACAGGAATAGTACTAAAGGGTTTGCCTTAACTACTCTCTGTATGAATACTGTACAGACATTCTTTGTGAGTCCTAGTAGTCTTCAACCTGCTGCTCATGGGTAAGTTACAAATTTTTGTAAACATTTGTGATACATCTTGAAGTAAATCGCAAATTGATAGTTTCAATTTTTTCGTTCTTTATTTTGATTCAAAACCTTTTGCAATTTTTCTATTCTGTTGTAATATGTTTTCGTTGTGCTGGTCACAAAGTTTGGAATATCTTAGAAAAATAGTCTAGATTTTATCATCATTTTTCATTCACAAGATACTGTACATTATTGATAAAATTAGTGTTACTTATTTTCGGGGTACATGAAAAAAGTATTTAACTTGCTTAAATTAAAGTCCTTAGAAAGCACCGTTAAGGTCTAAAGTCATGATTATGAATAATTTGTTCTTAGGTTTTAGTTTTTTCACAAAAATATTTTATAGCCTAAAGATAACGCTCTTAAGTGTGTAAAATAGCTTTACATTGTTTTTTTATTAGATTCATTAAATTTGCAAATTTAGATGCTTCTTGTTGAAAGCTGCTGAATGATATTTTAGCTACCAAACTGGAGGAAGGAATTTTAAGTATCATATAACAGAGGAAATTGAAACTGTTATTTACCAATTTCTCTTTGTTTTTTTATTTCTTTATTTGAAGTTAACCACAAAGCTACACAATGAGCTGTCTATGCAGTGCCTACTGTTGGTATGAGAACCCAGTTTATGGCAGTCTACGTACTTACAGTTGTGGCACTACAAGACTTAATATCGTCTTCTACATAGTATTTTAATTGTTCATAAACCAATTTACTTTTTAAGTAACGTGAACAATTTCAATATAACTCAGGTTTTTTTACAACGATAGAAAAAAAGGTTCCTTAAGTAACAACTTCTTCTATGTAGAAAGACTATGCGTTTCGATAACAATGTGTTCCCACAATGGTTTTATTGCATGTTATTTAGCAATAAAAGTCTAACCTGATTCTATTGCTGCTCAATGTGCTTAAAGTTTAAAAGGAAACGTATAAACTACAAAATTGAAAAAAAGAAAATACTTCTTGTTGTCTAAGTCAGTCTTTACTTGTTGACAAAATTTGTTTTTATTTAAAATGTCCGTGATATAACACAAAGTACCTTAGTTCATAAGCGATTTAAACTAAAATCTTGCTGGTAGAAAATAAATGCCATGATTGCATTTAGACACTCTTACCAGAGCGGGTAAAGAAAATTGAATTTTTTGTTCTTAAAAAATACTTTTTTTATTGGTTTTCAGACATATGGTCAGACGTTTATAGAAGACGACACGTTTCTGGCCACCACTGGTTCTGTAGCTGCAGCTGTTCATGCCCTCTTCCGAGTGATTGTTGGCTTAATTCAGGACAAATTATCTCACAAGGTAGGTATGTGTAAAGTGGAGTGACTTGCGTTATTATTGTAATTATTAAAATAATATTTGATGTGTAAAGAGTATAAAATATTTATAGCTCAGCGGTAAACTAAAGAGCTTATAACAATAAAATTTAGGTCTCGATCCCCACTTTTGTGACAACATTCTTAATTTTTGCCCCCCAGTGTCTCAGCGGTATGTCTGCGGACTTACACGCTAAAATCCGGGTTTCAATACCAGTGGTGGGCAGAGCACAGATAGCTCATTGTGTAGCTTTATGCTTAATTCAAAATAACTTATTTATTTATAAAGTTTGTTTTGGAATTTCGCACAAAGCTACTCAAGGGCTATCTGTGCTAGCCGTCCCTAATTTAGTAGTGTAAGACTAGAGGGAAGGCAGCTAGTAATCACCAACCACAGCGAACTCCTGGGCGACTCTTTCACCAACAAATAGTGGGATTGACCGTAACTTTATAACGCCCCAACGGCTGGGAGGGCGAGCACGTTTGGCACGACTCGGGCCCGAACCCGCGACCCTCAGATTACGAAGCGCACGCCTTAAAGTGCTAGGCCATGCCGGGTCTTATATCTATAAAGAGAAAGTAAATCTTTATTATTATTGTTTGTTTGTTTTGAAAATTAAAATCCAGAGTTTTGGGACACTATTTAAAATAATTCAGTGTAAGACATAGAATACAATTTTCCAAACAGTTTTATCAAGCATACGTATTCAGTTGATATGACAAGTATTCAGTATAGTTATTCTTACAGAATTAAATGTAGTTTAAACAACATAAAATCAGGACGAAATAATATGTGCGTGTAGCGAAAACCTATTTTTCGTTTAAGCAGTATATAAACTATTAATATTTATCTACTTGCTGTTTCACCTTTCCTTTTTATGCTTTTTTGTCCTTAATCTCGTGGAAGTAATAATATATATATATGAATAAATATTTAGTTGACGATTCTCCTCTTGCTGGGAAAAAGAGACAATATGCTGTTCACCCTAGTGGCGACACCTTATGGAGGACAAATAATGTGCTTCAACAGTATGTGTGGGCTCTTTGCTTTGCTTCCTCTCATTTTTACCTGTATTCCTGCTGCTATTACTGAGGTTGTTGGAACGAAATACACTTCTGAAAATTTTGGAATGGTGTTCTTTTTGTCAATAAGGGTTCACTGATTAATGTTTATCTTAGTGTATGTGTTCTCTAACAAGAAATACCTAAAACTTGAAAAAAACGCCATAATATCAATCTCTCACAACACAATCATGGCAAATATCTAGATGTTCCGCTAAAGAAATTATTGATTTATGTAGATACGTTTGTTCTTATACCAAAACTATTGGTGAACGCTTATCATACATTTGGAAAAATATCGTAGAAATTTAAAAATATAAAAAATAAAGCTGTGTTGTTGTTTTTTTTAACTAAGCACGAAGCTACACAATGGGCTAACTGAGTTCTGCCCACCACGGATATCGAAACCCGGAGTTTAGCGTTGTAAGTCCGCAGACATACCGCTGAGCCACTGTGGGGGCAAAAAAATAAAGCTGATAGCTTGATAAAAAACGTAATATTCAGTCTTTGTATTTTTACCAATTATTCATTACTTTTTATTCCAGATATCTTATTCCTTCCTCTTTCCTATGGTTTTTTATCTTATTATTCCTTTTAGGTGATGCACTACATTTTATGTGACAGTGACTCTCTCATTAATAGGTAAAATGGGTCAGAATCAGCTATTTTATTCCAGTAATCAATGGTATTCTTATCTTATATTAGTATGTCCGTTATCTAACAATCCTAATTCACTACGCTAATCTCAATCATACTTTTTAGGTGATAATTTTAAACAAAAGGCCCGTCTAAATTTGAAAATATAAAACATAAAGGCACTCATTTTCCCCCCACAATAACATTCTCCCGGAAGATTATGCTCAAAGGTCCCAGTCTTCATGAAAAATGCTTATTTCTCGATTTATTATTAATAATAATCAAATTTGTCAAGACAATCTTTAAATGTTAAACACACTGAAACTGAATATTGTGATCAGAGTCAGTGTCTCCCCATGTCGCTCAGCCATATTCTCAACTGGTAACAAACCACTAACCATCTTTTGGTGCTAAGATCCTTATATCTTCTTCACACTTCTTCAGCACTTTCTACAAATAAGATTGAAACGTCGACTGAAAGCCAGGCCTTCTTGCTCAACATCAGTGCCCTGCATCACTAATGCTCTAGTGATTGAATAGGAGCGAATCCCCGCAGCCATGTTCCAAAATCTAGTGAAAAGCCTTCCAGAAGAGTGGACGCTATTATAGCAGCAAAGAGGGGACCAACAAGCATATATGGGTATGATGGTCTGGTGTCCACATATACGTAATGTGTATATATATATAGAGAGAGAAATATCGGTAATTTAACATAAGAGTATGTTTGGCGGGATACTTACTCAACTAAACAATTAATTAAAAATAAATAATAACAGCTTTTACAGTAGGAGTGTTCTTATTTTAACAATAATAACATTTGAACCCATAGCACTGAGTCATTATCAGGTATGAGTTACATACAGTAATATACAGTTACATACTGAAAACATGTTTTCAGTCCAAACATTTGCTATCTAATATCAAATTTTGAGCTTTCCTACCCAATGGTGTTTTCACTCTCTTTTGAGTACTTGTGTTTAAATCTCTAAGTTAATGTAATACTGCATAATACAAAGAAATCATGTGATCAGTTAACACCGGACACTTTATTCAGCGATGTTCGACTTGGAGAGGATTAGAGATATGCAAGTTTTTTGCGCGAGATGGTGTTTGATTAGAGTCTGAAAAAACATTGATTGATTTAAAGAAGAGACATTTTTTCTCACATTAAATTGATATTAAGTGTTGAGTGTCTCTTGGACTTTCACGATTGAGTCCTTTTAAGTGGGCTGGAATAAAATTATCCGATATACATTTGATGCAAGGAATAAAAGGAGGGTCAGGATAAAACCTGCTTTCACGAATCATGAGCTGAATAACCTATCTGATCCATGCTCAAAATATTAGACTGAAAAAAAGAAGTCATTGAAATATAGTTTGGACAACTATATTACTGTATATTGGCTTCTGATTTTATGAAATTAATGGATAAAATGTAAGTTTGTGGAAAATTGCTTCATATTGATATTTACCTTCAACCTACACTTTGATCAAAATGTTTTATGGCGTTATACTAATTTGATATAATATGATAGATTAGACAGTGGAATTTCAACATGTTCAGAATCATTAGGTGAAAAGAAATGAGCGTAGAGACTCAACAGATCTTACGTTGGAGTGGAGACGCATACAGAATGGTAAAAATGGTTCTCAAATGCAGCAGCAAAGAGAAAATTTTCAGTATGAAATCAGTATCAAACAAAACGAATCCGAAGATTCCTAAAGTGAACAAGAAATGGAGAAATAGTAATTCGAGCATAAAAGTCTCAAGTGGGACTTAGCACCTTGAAATGAAAGTTCAAACATAGATCATGTCGTTTATAAACCTACTAACAATCATAAAAGAAGAGAGGCTCAGAAAAACAAGCACTATGGTTATAAATGAGACAAGGCTGTAAAAAGATTTTGTAAGTGTAAAGAAGAGGTGGATGGTTTAAACTCCAGAATGTACCAGACATGGAATGAAGAACCTGCACCTGGGTATTGTAATTACTTCAGAGGAAATCAAATGTGCATTCCTGATAAGATACTTATAGAAAGAGATTCTAAGATATTTCACAGTGTTCAATAGTGTGAGTAGGACATTCTCCATTTGGACATTAAAAATAGATAGATAACAATGGAGACGAAGTTTGGAACGGCTAGAGTCAAACAAAATAACTGGGACTTTAAGTGCATTGACAAAAAAGATTCCAACAGTAAGTGCAATGAACTAATTTATTAAGAGTGGCCTGAAATAAATCTGTTAACAGTGACAGAAGACATCAGAAGACATGTTGGAAATAGAAAGACTCAGAGAAGTAAGAGATGAGAAAGAACTAGAAAGTTCACCCAGGACAGAGTGAATATGGTATAACTTTAAAAAACAGAAAGGCTTTGGATATTAAGGTTGGCAGGAATGATATGGCTAGGTGATTAAGGCACTCGATTCGTAATCTGAGATTCGCACCAAACATCCTCACCCTTTTAGCCGTGGGGGCGTTATAATGTAAAGGTCTTTCCCACTATTCATTGGTAAAAAAGTAGCCAAAGAGTTGGAACTGGATGGTGATGACCAGTCTCACGCTGCTAAATTATGGACGGCTGAAGCAAATAGCTCTCTTGTAGCTTAGCAGTAAATAAAAATCAAACAAACATGAACGATATAACTGCATAAAAGGTTATCCAAAGTGCAAAAAAATTCAGAAGGCAAAGGATGACGGGGATGAATAAATAGGGTGACTAGTGTAAGAATTCTAGTTGAAAAGTACACTGTCACGAGAAGATTCTTAGAATATTATAAGGAAAGGAAAGTAAATTCTATGACACACAGCAACATTACCTATGCCAATGCTGGAAGGATGATCACAGCAAAAAAAAGGAGTAACAAAACTACTTTGCCATCGGTGTGAGCTTAAGAAAAGTTTCATTGAGAATAATGAATTGTTGTCTGTAGTAAAGTAAAAAACTATAAAATGGGCTATCTATGCTCTGCCAACGACGAGTATAAAACCTGATTTCTTGCGGATTTACAACGCAAGAAACTGGGGGACGAGAATAATGCAGTAATAGGCAACATCATGTAGAAGCAACTGCAACAGAAGATTTTGAATGAAAGAATAAATGTTAACAAATAGGAAGTTAAACTCACAGTCTCGATGTCAAATACGATTGGTTCCCAAATCAGGTTTTCTGGAGGCCATTGCAACATTTGAATGACTCCAGCAGCTTTTTTTCTTAGATAAATAATTTTCATCCGTTCATGACACCCTTTTCCAATCACCAACAGTTTGGTTTTTGTACCTTTTATTAAATGTCAGTATTTTGACAATATTTGGAAATCGACATTAAATTTTTATTAACTTCTACACAACCCAATATTCCATTCTCGTTGTGTCTTCTTCACACTACAGACAAGAACACTTTTCTGTGATTTGGTACAGGGTTGTTTATTTCATGCTTGATATCAGTGTCCGTCTTCCTTCTGCTCCCAAAACTGCATGAACGAAGAAGATACTTAATATCAGTATCAATGGGTTAAAGTGTTTGTTTGTCTTTTAATTTCGCTCAAAGCTACACGAGGGCTATCTACGCTAGCCTTCCTTAATTTAGCAGTGTAAAACTAGAGGGAAGGCAACTAGTTATCACCACCCATCACCAAATCTTGGGCTACTCTTTTACCAACGAATGGTGGGGTTGACTGTAACATTATAACGCCCTCGTTGCTGAAAGGGCGAGCACGTTTGGTGTGACGAGAATCAGAACCCGCGACCCTCAGACTTTGAGTCAAGGGTTTAGGTGTTCTACCTGTTCCTTTACTGATTATTAAATTTATTTGTCTCAGTATTACAATCTAGGGTGTATAAAAATCCAAACAGTTTTTTTGCGAACTATCTGCTGTATTAACAATTCTCTATGCTTTATGGGTCGTGGCATGACAATAAAACTTAATATATAGGGTTAAACAATATTTCTATCCAGATTTTTAAGAAGTGCTATTAAATTGATTTCTTTTACCATATAACACCATCTAACTAGCTCTTTGCTATTTTATTTCTTTATAGTTATACAAGTTATGGGAATTTTAAAGAATGATTACTATTCTCATCCAAGCTCATTAAATTCTCTACAGCGACCAGTGAAGCATGCCCGTTGTGTTGAAATTTACATTCAATAAAATATGGAAGACTTAGCCACATAACATTGATAAGACAACAAAATATTCTCTTCTTCTAACATTTTTGTAGTGCACTGTAGGTTTTCAAGACATGTACAAATTATTTAGTTATCATTTTTGTGTTAACTCTGTATTACTTTCAGTGAGCAAAACCACACTGATTACTTGTCAAGTTAATTGATTACGTATGTGAACTGAAATTGTTCCGATAATTCATTTCAGTGCATTACTTGCAATTTTTTAAAGAGCCCCTAAAACATTATTCTTTACTTTATTTTTCGTAACTATTTTTCCATCTCTTATCATTATTATATCGATATAATTTTGCTTTATGTACAACGCAAACAATAGGATATGTTGTTTTCCAGTTTGCCGTTAAGCCATAAAAACTGTATGCCTTTCACTTACCAATTGTTACTTTAACATTTATTAGCAGTAACACAAGTCACTTCCTTATATATACTCTTACCTTGTAAGGTAATTTCCATTGCATGAAACCAGCAATCACCCAGATAGTGGCGTGTACAGTTTTAGCTGCGGAACCAGTGGTGAACAGAAATGCGTTACCTCATATAATTTTGTTTGTTTTGGAATTTCGCACAAAGCTACTCGAGGGCTATCTGTGCTAGCGGTCCCTAATTTAGCAGTGTAAGACTAGAGGGAGGACAGCTAGTCATCACCACCCACTGCCAACTCTTGGGCTACTCTTTTACCAACGAAAAGTGGGATTGACCGTCACATTATACACCCCCACGACTGGGAGGGCGAGCATGTTTAGCGCGACGCGGGCGCGAACCCGCGACCCTCGGATTACGAGTGCACGCCTTAACGCGCTTGGCCATATAAACGACTGAACATAAAACAATAAGAAAGAAGTTTCTTCACTCAGGTAAAGGTGTCTCAGTACAGTCGTACCCGGTTTATAACTACAAGTTCTTGTTGTTTTTCTTATATATATAAGCATCATACTTAATTTATACAAAACGTTTGGATTCCATGCCTCATTTCAATATGGTTTATGATGAGAATAACATTATTTTTAAATGATAAATCGTAGTTTCGAGATTTACAATTTCATGATCATAGCTTCAAACAACTCTGAGAGAAAAACTAATTCCAAGTGCATATAGTTACCCTATAAAAAATAAACACAAACATGAATAGGTAAAGAGGCAAATACAAATAATCGACAAGAAGTTAAATTCTTTTATTTTCAAAGTTTCTTTTGGTGACACATGAAGTTTAGTTTGACCATCAGTGTATGGTTCTTTCTCACCAACGTGGCCTGGCATGGCCGAGCGCGTTAAGGCGTGCGCTCGTAATCCGAGGGTCGCGGGTTCGCGCCCGCGTCGCGCTAAACATGCTCGCCCTCCCAGCCGTGGGAGTGTATAATGTGACGGTCAATCCCAGTGAAAGAGTAGCCCAAGAGTTGGCGGTGGGTGGTGATGACTAGCTGCCTACCCTCTAGTCTTACACTGCTAAATTAGGGACGGCTAGCACAGATAGCCCTCGAGTAGCTGTGTGCGAAATTCCAAAAAACAAACAAACTCACCAACGTTCACATGAGCTGAATCTTCTTCCAATGATGCACGTATTTGTCGTTATTCATTGTTGATCTATAGTCCAAGTATTTTAAAATTTCTCCACTTATCTCTTTACTGTACAATTGTTTTGAAGTTTCACATACAGTGGTTTTACCTGGAAATTGTTTGTTACTGTGTTAGAAATATGAATACAGTCGTCTCTCATGTAGAGGAACAAACAATACAACATTCTGGAAAACAGATGCACTAACGTTTGTGATTTGTTAATTACCTAAACAGTCGTTTAACCAACACTCTTTCTTTACATATACATTACAGTTTGTTTATATTAAACCTGGACTAAGTTTCTTTGGATAAAAATATTATAAATTCGTCAATGATTCCAGATAGTTAGATAAACATGTATTTTCACAGCTTTGGTTCACAAATTGAAGTGTGTACCTTAAGAGGTGGAGATTTTTAATGAACAATAAAATGACACTTCGTTTATTACCAAAAACAACCGTGATCTTGGAGATAAAGGAGTAAAATACGTATTATTAAAAACAAAACTTGTTTGGAACAGTTATAATAATGATACCGCAATTTTAGAGAACTCCTATGCCCATTCCTAAAGATATTGATAGGAGTAATGAAGCGTTTAAAACAATGCAATATAAAAACTAAAATAACTTCTACTGCAATTTTTTGGCACGCTGAGAATTTTCCTTCCAGATTACTCGTATTTAAATGCTTAACAATTCTCTAAGTTTGTGTTCACTATCTAATGAACCGACATGTACCCAAGCAAAACATAAAAACTCAAGTTCGAAAATAACGTAGTTTTTTTAGAACAGGACATCAACTAAAAAGATACAGCTCTAGTAGTTATTGAACTACTGCGTGATTGTCACTGAAGTATTTGTTCAAGTTGGTTGAGATGCAACACATGTCCACAGAAACATTATTATGAAGTATGAAGTAATCTGTATTCGCATTCACGAAAACTAGCACTAGTAAATAAGTCGGACTTATTCAAATGATTGAAGCGGTTTGTTTTTTTGAATTTCGCACAAAGCTACTCGAGAGCTATCTGTGCTAGCCGTCCCTAATTTAGCAGTGTAAGACTAGAGGGAAGGCAGCTAGTCATCACCACCCACTGCCAACTCTTGGGCTACTCTTTTACCAACGAAAAGTGGGATTGACCGTCACATTATACACCCCCACGGCTGGGAGGGCGAGCATGTTTAGCGCGACGCGGGCGCGAACCCGCGACCTTCGGATTACGAGTGCACGCCCTAACGCGCTCGGCCATCGCGGATTTACTTTGCAGTATAAAACGCAATTAGTAAACTTTTTAAACAAATTCCTCTGATTTGGTTTGATCCTCGTTGTAAATCTTGGTACATAATTGCCTCATTACTATAATTCCACTATTAACACTTCCCATTATCAGAAATGAAGCTGAAAGACATTCTAAAATTTCATCACTGGAAAAAAAACAAAAAAAACTGAAAAAGTTTGCAAGCTTACTCGATAGTGAAAAACAAATGGATTCTTAAGCCATTTTACCACTTGATGACAACAAGCATATGTTCGTTCCCTTAAGACAAAACTGTAAATTTGCAGCATCGCGAAGCTAGAAACACAGATAGCCTATTTTTTATTTTTTGTTTATCTGCAAACAATGAAACAAAACCAAAAAGTAATAGATAAAAACCAATGGTGAAATGATAGACAAAGTTACATATGTGATGTAATAGCTGTAACTTTAAGATATTTTTCTTCAGTTAAGTAGCTCAAAGCGTTTAACATTTCCAAATTCCATAAATTTAGTAAAAGAACAAATGTATGACATATAACATTATAAATATATTGTCCACACTTAAAAACATTTTCTTTAGGTCAGGAAATATTTCCATGAAAAACTAAGATCTAAGAACATTATTTGTTCACAGTCATGACTGCATAACATAAAGATTTGTTTCTTTTTGGCAATTAAATAATCAAGAATGATTTCAAATAATAATGCGAGTTATATATCATAATAAATCTAGTTTATTTTTTCCCAAAGGTATTCTAAATATTTGTGGCCAATACATTAAAAAAATAATACGTAGAAAAGAAAGGAAGCAAACCTGTTGTCTATATCAAGAAAAAAAGGAAAATATATGGTAAGTTTGAAATAAAGTAAATAGTATGAACTTTTAAAAATTGTCACATGAGTTCATAGTAACTAGTAATTTATCAATCAGAAACAGGTGAAAATCAGTAGAATTCACAAAGAATGTCTGCACTCTATTTCAAAAGAGTGATATTAAAGCTATCCCTGAAACCACTATCCCTTGTCTTTGCTATTGGAAAATTCCTATGGAAAAGTAAGGTAATTTATTTCGCGATGCGCCTTTTTGAAACAAAAGCTAAATGTTATATCATCTGTAAGTTTAGAAGTACACTAAGTAGTTTAAGTCTCATAATGACACATATATATTATTTTTTAGTATATTAACCTTCCAGTCAATCCTAACTAACATTAAATATCTTGCATTGATGCAGTGCATATACACTCATGTTACATATCCAATAATATAAAACTGACCTCTAGTCCTCCCTGTTTTGGCTGTGTTTTAGCAGACTAGTAATTTGAAATAATTAATAACATTTCAATTGTTATACATTATATATATAAATTATTACTATAATTTAGAAATAAATATACTTGTTTTTCTTAAGCTATAAAACAGTAAATAAAGAAGCATACAATTAAAATATAGAACAATAAATCAAGAAGTAGAAGGAACGATTACCTTTTCTCACGACGACCTTTGAGCTTGGTTGCTGCTGATGTAGGTTGTTAAGCCTTTTTAAATTATGCATGTGGAAGATATTAAACAAAAAAATTTAAAGTTTTATATGTACATTTGAATAAACAAATATTTATAAATAGCTATATTGATACCATCGAATTTCAGTATAGTATATTAAGCTTTGTAACTAAGGTATATTTTGATTTTAAAAAATATGAAACTTTGACCAGACTAAAGAAACAATCTACCTTCTTTAAATGTTGTTCAAAAGAGTGTGGTAGTCTTTTCACAGGTTAAAATGGCTGAGCAGACCATCATGGAGACATTTTAAATTGTCATTGGTTATTCATATGTCATATGTTGAAGTAAGTGTACATAAGGGACCATTTTCAAAAATTGAAAAAGGTAAATGGGACCAAAGCTTTGATTTAGTACATAAGCCATATCTCAGCAAAATAAAAATATATAATTCTTTTATATTCTAGCTTGTTAACATTAGTAATATGAGTTCCTAATTTGTACAAAACTATAGACACATTATTTTGACATCACAAACGTTTAATTTTAAACAGCAGTACATTCAGCATACCACATGATTCACTAAAATATATATTTAGGTGTATTCTTTTAATGTTTACTTTTAAATGAAGAAATTAACTAATATTTAAATTTGAATTATAACCTACAATTTGATTTCAAACTTGTTGACATGAGTTCATAAAATAGTGGTGTAATAAAATTTTGAATCCAAATCAACAAACCTTTAACCAGTGACCCATCATGAAAGGATTAAAAAGGTAACTTGCTTTGATTGGAAATTAGTAGTAATTAACTGTACAGGAAGTAACCTATAGGCTCCCCTTATAATTTATTACTATTCATATGAGAATTATTGCTATAGTGTGTTTCAAAGCAAAGCTGTTAAACCATAAAACTAAAAGTAAGTAAATGTGAAAAATGTATAATTTTCATTTAGGAGTTTCTACAGGTTATGAAAATGAAATATGAAACTAAGATCAATAGGATTATTTATATTTCATCATAAAAATCAACTATTACTGAGACTGACTTTGTGAAGGCTTTGAAAACTCACAAATACTTAAAAGTCATTTCTTTTGTATAGCCAATTTGAAACTTGTAATGATTACTAATAACTTGCTAAATATTCTGGAAGAAGAATACATCTAGAATTACAATAAATATAGCTTGTTAACTGTACAGAGTCTGTGTGTTGATAGTTAATAAGAAATAGCACTGCTTAATTAAAGTTTTTTTTCTACACGTAATTGTTTCTCTTTAAATATATGTATGTTTATCAATTAAAAAATGTTAAAGAATCAATAAAATTTAGACAATAATCATTATATTGCTTGTGAGGACTAATAATTAGTTATCAGTTACTGTGACTGATAGTGGTTTTTTCTAACAGAAATTCTAATAGCCACAAAGTTTATACTGCTTGAGTTGTATGAACTAATAAGAATTACTTAGTACAAAGGTGACAGAAACTACTTTATAAACCTTTCTTTAGGTAATTCATTATTAAGTGTAGTCTGTACATTTGATAGGAGAAATAAATTATATTAACTTGCATTCAAAGTAAGCTGTTTACATGGATCAGAACTTAAATTATATACCTTATAATGACTGTAACTAATTGAATATAAGTCGTGAACTATATTATAATACTTGGGTATTCTTGCTGTTAATATCATTTATGACCCTATGCTAGTGGTGATGAGCTAATATGTGAAGTACTTGTAACAGTTGTAAGACATGATGGTATATAATGATTTGAAAACACAGATGAATTGTCAAACTAATTCTTGGTTATTTTTCTTCTGTTGAAAAAAGCGAACATAATAATAAACTGCAGAAGGAACCTTTTATTGGGGGGAATGTTATAAAGGTAATACTAAATTATGCAAATAAGGCATGACCTATTCAAGCATGAATTATAATGAAATAAAGCTTAATTACTAGGCAGCCATCTACCAAAACACAAGAAATGGAATAAACTGTACATTGAAGCCAAGCTTATATGCACTTCATGTTTTTTTTCTTGTGGCTTTCACAAGAACTAAAAAAAAGGTGGTAATGTGAGTCATTTATAATAATAATACATACATTAACCAATCTAATTATAAGAGCTAGTCTATTGAAGTTAGTGTAAGCATATAAACATTATACTGTAATGTATATCATACCAGAATTGTGAACTGATGCCTTTATCAGATGTGTACTGAAACCCATTAATGATCACTCTCATTTAAATGTTTTTGTAACTGGAATGCTTTCACAAATATGACTTTATTTTATTTATTTATTTTTTGCTCAGTGAAAATACTTAAATTGTATGAAATGCAATAGGTATCAACACTTGTTTGTTGGATGAAGTTTTCACTTTTTACCCATTTCTGGCACGATGAGATGATTGTAGTTTGAGATGCAGTGATGTAGATAGTTGATTGTTGAGCTTAGTAAGTTATTTTATTTTTGTACTAGACTTTTGTAATACTGTTGATTTCATCTTACTCATATCTTCTAAGTTACTCTGGTGATGTTTGATACTGTTGTCACTAGAGGGATAGATATTTATAGATTTTTTCTGTCACGTGTCATAAGTATGTGAAGCTACAAAACTAAGAAAGAAGCTAGTGAAAGTGAGTAAAAGAAAATTTTTACTGCATAATTGTTAGTTTAGCCATAATGGTCATCATCTGAAGCGAGTTTCATGGCTTGTATTGTAATAATAGAGAAAGAGAATAATAATTTGTATTGTCAAAAGATGTTCAAAAGTAATTGAATCAGCCTTTGTGGACTATGATGAAAATGAGACAATTATTTGAAGCTATTTATACAACTGTGATAACTAATAGTGTAACAACTTTCTATAAATAACTTTAACATGTTTTGAATATATATATATATATATATTACTTTAAAATGTGTGGATTGTGTGCTGTCCATTTATTGAAATTTATTGCTAATAAATCACAGACACCTACTGTAAAGAATTCAGTCATATTAAAACCTGATATCAATAATCAGTAATGTTGAGAAAACCCACTTGTAGAAAAAAATATATATGTAAAAATGGCTCGTTTTTCTCAACCCAAATGAGCCATTTTTCCATAAATATTTTACTGATATCAACAAGTCATTGGAAAATGAGGATACTGTCTTTACCCCTACCAACTCACCAAACTTATGAGAATGAGCTGAAAGTACTTATCTGGCTGTCTGTGATGTGACAGATGAGCAAGTGTTTGGATTTATGATTAAAAGAAAGTTCTCACAGTTAACTAAACATATATCATTGACTTCTTGATCAGTATAAGTGGAACTCTAAACTTTACTTTGACCATGTAAAGTAAGGGTGATGTGAGTTAACCTCATTTTTATTGGAACCAGTTTGTAACCCTAAGTTGTGTTTTGTTGTGCTGAAACTGGGCTTTATCCATGTGATAAAATGTTTGGGAATGAAGTGATGCTTGATTTGAAAATAAAAACATCTATTCAGCAGGGATGAGAGAAGGCAGCACAATCACAGGTATTTGCCATTTGGAAACCTAACCAAACCTCGGGATCAGGAAATACACGGTTAGGTTACTAGGGATTCATTTTTTGTGAATGATGTAAGATGTGAACACAAAATGTTAAGAAGTGATTGATATATGTATAGAGTAATGATCCTATTTCTAAAGGATTTTAGAGCAGGTTATTGATTGAGTAGATGATGAAATTCAACCTGTTAACCAGGATGAAATTCTGACCCATTATAATGTATCTGATATTGTGTTTTCATTCTGGATGTTAGCTATTTAGAGTAAAATTCTTGACCATTTTCATAATCTGAAATTAGTCAGTAGTTATTATTTATTGTTGTCAAAGTATAAAGATACGTGTTGTTTTCAGAATTAAATGGTGGATTTCCAATTTGATTATGACAAGTATGTCAAGATATTCTTACACAGTGAAGAAGTGGATTATATTTTCAAACATTAAGCTAGGAGGTGGTCTGAAAACCATGGACAAATTTATGTAGCTTCCTCAAAATATCGGACATGGAAAAACTTATTAATTGATATTGGAATGCCCATGGGCCAAGCAACCCCAATCAGCAGCAGTCGGTCCACTAGAAGTTGAGCCTCTACTGGATATACCAGTCATAGATGGAACAACAGTCTCAACTATCTCATTCACTTTGGAAGGACCAATTCTTGAAGCAGGAGTCCATGATACTTTTTCCAAGCAAGAGCGAGCACCTACCAAGAATTGGAACCAACTTTCCAGATGTCTTGTTGGAAGGTTTATTGTCACTTCATATCAGTGCTGCCAGATGTGTTCTCACTTGAGATGAGTGCATTATATTTCAAAGCTTAAAAAAAGATTGAATATTCGTTAGGAATGTTGGTGCAGAATGTGATTCTGGACAATACCAACTGTTCTAATCAGCTGGTTTAATATTGTTATTGTGGTTATAGAGACACATCCGATTGATTGTGATTTACTGGCATCATCACCATGACAAATGTATGTAGTAAACAAGAAGGCATTGGTGGTGATGAAAGGAGTGACAATCATCAAGACTAGTGGTATAATGAACCAGCAACTAGAGATTCCACAACCAAGCACAGAGAGAGAACTGATAGTGAAGCTTCCATTACAGTTAACTGAAGTGTTGACAGTCCAGTTCACACAATAGACACTCCTAAAGATAGCCACTAACTTGACAGATATTTGTGATCTATTAGAAAGAAATATTGGCATTACAGTGTGATGAAGAAAGAGCTGTACCACTTGTTTAAAGGTTATGATTTCCTATACTATAAATAAGAATGAGTTTTTGCATGAGTGATGCATTTGCTGTGAATAAATCCAACACTTATTATTAATTATAAAACATAATCTTTAAAGGCTATCCAACAGGATTTCAAAAGGTTGTTTGTTGGAAAAATGTTTTGACAGAAAAGGCAAGTTAATTGTGTGAAAAATGTAGTAAAAGTTGACTGTCTGTGTTCTTGATGAAATATATACACTGTGGTTGTTTGCATTAAGTCGAATAAATATAAATTTCATTTTGTATAACCCCTTGTATAGTGTAAAACAAATATAAATTCTATGAATTTCATCAAGCTTAAATATAAAAGAAACTGAACAATATGTTTCATAAAATGAAGCTATCTTTAGTGATCTCAGAAACAAAACAGTGAAGATATTAAGGATTATATTTTACTGGGTTCAGCTGTATGTGTATGTAGAATGAAGAAGTTGTCAAAATCTATGTAAATCCAAAGTATAATGCACAAAATAATTGTCTTCCCAGGGAAATGTTTACAACCCATATGACTGATGGTTATTTCATTTGCTTAATATGAGAGATTTTATTCAAAAAATTCTTCAGTTTTGTCAGTGGTAAAGACAACTGTCTACTATTGCATAGACTGGAGATCTTTATAAAATCTTTTTGATAAAGTACTAGGCTAAAGAAAATTAAAGCCATTCAATGTATATTTGCATGCTAATATATATGAAGGATAGATAAATCTTCACAGTAATATTTTTTTCTGACAAAACTATCTTCAGATGGCTGACAAGTTGGATGATTGTGTACTGCAAGTGTTTACTTTTTTCTGTCAGTTGACAATCAGAAATTTACTAATCATTGTTATGTTTATTAGTCTGTACAATCACCTACTTCTAGCAAAATATATTTTTATTATTAGTTCAAAGTATAATATTTCTCCAAAATCAGATTGGTGTGTAAAAATTGTTACTCTTTTAGTTTAGTTTCAAGTTCTGAACTGGCAGTTTTGAAGAATGATGCGTTTTCATTTTAGAGATGGAAAAGTAAGCATTATTTGGTTAAGCTTTAATGTTTATGCAATATTTGTATCAGTGAACTATAGGTTTAATTTTTCACAATTTATAAGAATTGGATTTATTAAAATCCTTCAATTTTAATAGTTTAAATAAATGCATTTTTCAGCTTGCATTATGAAATCTCTACAATATAAATTCTGTAATGCTGAACAATTTTTACAAAATCATCAAGTTCGGAAATTTTAAAAATTATTTTAGATTCTCACAATATATTTTCTGCAGGTAATTTTTGAAGTGAATCACAGGATGGTTTTTATTTTAAGTTTTGCAAAAGTCCACATACACAAATAGAAGCTTAACTTACAGAAATAAATTGTTTTCACACAGTTGTAGGAAATGGCTTATTTACATTTATTCTGTATTAATTAACTTTTAGAATATAAATAATAATTTTACAAGGTTTATTTTTTAGTGATTTTCTTTATTGTGATTTTTTTTCAGGAGTGGGCACAAGAAGAACTTTCACTTTCAACTACTAGTGACCAAGCATGTAAACTGTTTGATTCAGCACTTACTCAGGTATATTCTGTTTTATTCATGTAATAAAATATTTATTTTTCTGTTGCTTTGAGAGAAATTACTTTTATCACATAAAACTTGTGAATATTACATTTCTTTTCTTTGTTATTTTGTTTATGGCTCCTCCTATTTGTAAGTCCTGTATTCCTAGTAACAGTCCATAACTGTTTAATAAGGACTACATTTTTTTAAGAGATTACATACATAGAGACATTAAGTGTTGGCTAAATAATGTGAGAGTGCTATTTATAAATAAATTTGGTATTATAAAAAATATTTAATTTTAAAGTGTAATTTAAAGAGAGGTTCAGTTAAATCTATATTTAAATCTACTTGTGTTATTAGGTTATTATATCTGCTGTTGGGTAGCTATATAATGTGAAGAACTGAATAGTGGTCATTGAAACTTTTTGTCTTCATTTCATCTATCCAGCGTATAGATTTTTCTCATAGTGATGACAATGCATATTTGCATCAACAGTATATTTGGCACTAAAGACTAGTCTGGCATAAATTTAATGTTAGAGGAAACACAGAAACTGGTTATTATAGCCTAGTAGGGCAAGGCATTGTTGAAACTTATGTACCTCAGTTTGGGGGCTTTTGAGTATTTGTAAACAATTTAAAATTGTGTCTTGTTTATTAAATTTGTAGCTATCAAATTTATAATATTAATTTTGGTTGACACTTCATATATAACAGATTTGTAGAACACCCAATGTTTATTATAACAAGCTAAACAGAAACCACTTCTTGTGGTCAGTAATGGCTTGGAGATCATGGTTAATGCATGTTGTTTGGTTCTTTGAATCAAACAACCTCTTCTCAATGACCCAGTTTTAATTTTATTGAAATACTCCACATGGACTACTTGATCAGGGGAAGCCTCCCTGAAGAGAAATCATCTCGCTTTTGTCTTATTTGATCTTGAGAAGGCTAATGACATATACATGGAGGTTGGGCATTTTGCAGGACCTTCACTCTTATGGGTTGCATGTCCATGAATATATTTTTATTAATATTTTTTTTTTACTTGATAGGTGATTCTAAGTCTGTTTTGGTTCAACTCTTTCCAAATATTTAACACAAGAGCTTGGAATCACTCATAGCTGTGTGTTTTGTGTCACTGTTCAGCATCAAGACCAATGCTATCACTAATCTACCTTGTTTTTGAACACTTCATGTTTCTGTCCTTAATATAGGAAAAGGATTCTTAGTTTTAACATTGAGCCTTGTTATGTAAATTTTTTATAAAATTAAAAAAAAAAATGTTTGGAAATGTTTTATTTTGAAATATTAATATTAGTCAAAGTTTTTTTTAAAAAAAGAGAATTACATACTATTTTCTATGCATAGGCCTGTACTACAAATGTACTCTCTTTATTCTGGTGCATGATTGCATGTCTGTTTAAGGTTATTAAGATACACTTTCAAGAAATTTCTAACTATGTATAACAACTGTGTATCCTCTTCTTGGGAAGGATCAACTGTAGTTTCAAATTGTTTAGGATAACTTATTTATTTTACTGGATTGATATGTTTATTTATAGAAGAAGAGCTTAGAAGATCACTTTTATACCACTTTTATCTTAGTATGCAACTGTTTTTCAAACATATTCTGTAAGAATCATGTCCACACTGCCCCCTCCACCTTCTAGGTGTGGGATTTTGGCTATATTATCAGCAAATAGTTTGTTTTGGAAGTGAACATTTTTGTCAACTGAAAATGTGTTTCAGATAATATTTACCACTTCTGACACTCTCCTGCTGTAACAACACACTGAGAGCCAGTGTGAGACTCAAAAAAGTGATTCCATTATCTAAGTGAAGCATGAGAGGTTTTGTCCTTTGGAAGTGAACAGAATTATGGCAAAATTGTGGCATTAGAGGTAACAGAAATGAACTACCATTGTCACTGGAAGCTTCAGTTCTGACTGGGATGGTGAAAGTCTATGTTCAAACCTACTTGATTTGGGAAATCAACTAAACAAATACTTCATACATATTAAACTTTTATTTAAAAAGAAAATATGTTGAGATGACTTGTACTGTGGCTGATACATTTTTAATAACTTCTGACAAATCCAATTCAAATACATCACTCTTCAGGAGACAAAAACAAGAAAGATGTTTCATGTGAAACTGTGACATAGTGAGGTGCAAATGTTTTTAGGAAGAAAACAATCTTTCAGCCATTCTTAAACACAGGATTTTTATTTATTTTTTCACAAAAGTAATGTGTAGAAATCTTTGATAAATTTGAAAAAATTCTTGATGAAGACACTGTCCATTTGTTCACTTTCATGTTTTACACAATCAATTGATTTCAAGAGCAACAGTTCATAATGATGAATGTCATACATTTCATCAATATTGGTTGCATAGAGATTTCTCTATCACTGCAGGAAAGCAATAAGTCTTTGGATTTACAACACTAAAACTGGATTTGATTCCCTTTGGTGGACACCACAGATAGCCTGATGTGGCTTTGCTATAAGAAAATAAACACATACATTTTCACTGCTGTTTTATGCAAATCATCTGTAGGATATCTGATTCAACAGCAGCTGCAAACTATGTGATATATACACTCAAATTCAGCTTCTACAGTTTGTACCTCTGTGCAATGCAGGTTCTTCAATGCCTATAGAATTAGAAGTGGATAAAATGAATTTGTAAAACCATGTTCCAGTGATAGCATCATTAGCATGCATTCATTTTCTGAGAAAATAAACTACATTGAAATTTTACATGTCTTAGACTATCAAGTCCAGTCCATGACAAGAACAGTAGCTTGAGAGTGCATTTTGGATGTTCATTTAAAATGTGTTGCTGCTTTACTTATTCAAACTTTTTTGTATTGACTCCATCACACCTATGCACATGATCTTGACTAATATCTAATCCATATGGTAATAGTTTTTATGTGATTACATTTGTCGCATTTTCAACTGTTGCATTAGTAGAAATAGAGAATGTTATCCATTTCTCAGGTACATTTAAATCATCATCTAAAGCATAATTGGTCCTGATATTCAGTATCACAGACTTTATTGAAAATAACAAAAAAAAAAATGGTTGTTAGCAGTTTCCACAACACTATAGATTACATTATGAGCTGTGAGATCTATTATTTCATTCTCTGAGACTCAGGTGCAGTATTTATTATAGACATGTGAAGAAAAATATGTATTATACATGTATAAATTGGAAGTTGTGCTTTAATACCATCTTCAACAATTCTGTAAATCTACCTTCATGTGCCTCAGTGCCCCTGTATGCCAAATATAAGACAGCATCTAAAATCACCTCAAGTTCTTTCCTGTTTCCATCTTTCAATTTTTTCCTGCTAACATACTTTACTCTTGCATCATGTGTTTTAATATTAATATTTTTTGTAATTCATTCTTTATAACTTTGACTTTTTCTTTCATGCTTTCGTAGACTATCATTGTCCCTTCTAAAATCATTCTGTCATATTACCCATAGAGATGTGGAAACTGAGGAATGCTATGATGAAAGTAAGTGACTACTTTATGTGGCCCACATGCATACAAAGCAAATTTCTTAACATACATAAATATTGTTTTAAAACAAAATTCTTTAACTGGAAAAGCACTTTTAAAAGTATTTGGGAGTATAAAAATTACTATGTGTGGCCATGTTGTTGTTTAATAGGAAGTTAAATAAGTGTGCTTACAACATCATACTATTTAACCAGTTGTATCTGTAACCTAGTTGCTTTCCTTTAATGAGTTCATAGGCACAGCCTTAAAATATTACTGGTTTATTGTGTATAGTTATTGTGTATATATGTCTGTGAGACTATCATGCCCTTTTTTATTTATTTACTGCTGTTACTTCATTGCAATTGCCACACTTCCATTCCCAACAGTTTTCTTCATGAAATCCAGCACATTGTTCTGTTTATATAGTTGTTTTTGTTATTTTGTCTGTTATTCTGCTTTATGCAGGACTGCAACAGTTTGTCTATTTAAAAATAATATCTGCTAGTTCCTACATCATATGCAACCTTGCAAATCTACAATTTCAGTCAAGTGAGAGAAGTCTGTAGTCTTGAAAACACTAATATTGTCTACTTTTTTTTTGCAAGTCTTTTGTTCTAATGATACATCTTTCTATTAACTATTGAAACTTGTATATGTCTCTCTTAAAGAGTTTATACAAGTTTTATCAACTGACACTTTGATTAGGCTTGCTGTGTTAATTAACTGTTAATTAAACCAAGGCACATCTGTATTTAATTATGATTTTATAACAGCTGTTTGTCATTTTATTCAAGTGGGGGGCTCATTTTCTATCCTGTAACTATCTTTTGGCTTGAAAGTCACAATATTTTAAAATAATTGTAATGGAAGTTGAATGTAAATAATAGCTGAGCGGGTTCAGGTTTTAAATTTTATTGGTAAAGGTTATTTTATTCATTTTTTGTTTTGTATTAGTATGATTGTTTTAAAATTCAGAAATCTCAACACAAAATCTTGAGACATTGAATAATTATCATTTAAGTGAAAAACTAATGGGAACCTTATATCTAATTTGTTTTGTTTTAAAATATATACTTTTAGTACATAGGATGGTATGATGATGATGCATTTGGTGGTTTGGAGAAGACATTAAAAGATATAAAAGTGGCTGATCCAGAATTTGGTGAGATAATTACATCCAAATTATTGTAGCATAAAGATGCATACTTCTTTTTGAATCATTTTTTCATTGAGTCTAATCTTATTACAGATACAGTTTATTTATTTGTTTTTAATTTAATAAGTATTGTAAATTTTAAAATATTCTGACCATTATTCATGTATTGATTGATTTTCTTGAAATTAGGGATAATTAATATCTCTTTTATTCAAAGGTTTAAAACCAGTTTAGTTCCATCAAGAACTTCAGCTTCAAAATTTTCTGCATACAAAAAAGAAGATAAAAATTGATCTTATTTCTAATATTCTATATGATGATTCAAACACATTTATGAAGTGAATATGCTTTTGTTAATCTATGGCTTATTGTTCATAGTAATGAATTTTATCAGCCTTCATTGTATATAGTATACATATGTATTATAGTATCTGAAGATTTGACTAATATCATAGTTTGTTTCCATAGTGATGGGTCATGTGATGTCTATAGGCTTGGATCTGATTGGCACTGGAAGGACACCACGATTAGATAATTCATTTAAACTAGAAATAGAAAATGTTGAATCTTTATCCAAAAACCAAGCCAGTTTTTTAACTCCAAGGGAACAAAGTCATGTTAAGGCTGTCTTGTTGTGGGCTGATGGGTAAGAATGATCTTGTTAAAGAAGAAATTAGTATCTTCTGTGTGCAAATAAATGTATAAAACTATTACAGTTGTAAACTGTGCCTTTCATGTTTTTGATGATGACTGTAAGTGAAGAATGGTTAATGAATTAGAAAATATAATACTGAAAACAAATCAAGTATGATAATGAGGTAGTAAATTGTGAGCTATTGATTAGTGTTTTTCATATGTTGGTTGGCTGTTGATTATAGTTACGCATAAGCAATATTTGGCCTATTGTTATGTTTGGGTGCACTGTTTTCTTAGAACTATTATGTTCCACCCAAAAGAGTAGATTCACAGAATGGTAAGAAATTGTGCTGTAACAGTCTTTTCTGTTACTGTATTTAGTGAATCAAACACAATGGTACCCAGTTATCTTATTTGATATTTGGAAACAGTGCCTTACATACACTTACTTCTATATGTGACATAAATAACTAGTCAGAAACTCAGAGTACCCCTTTAGTGAATTTATCAGCCATATCCAAATATAATGGCATCCATTCTTTTAAAACAAATCTTTGAGCTACTAAATTGAGTCTTTAGTCTGTCTGAGATTTGATATTTTTAAATACAAATATAGCATAGTTACTAAACATCATAAATTATATTAGAATTCTGTTTGTATTGATGAAGTAATTTATCGTTTTGTTGTAATTCAACTGTATGTGTAAAATCTAAAAGAAATTATTTCATTTCACACCTTCTTCATGCAAAATTTCTTAAGGCTTAACAAGCTGAGACAAGTAGCAGCTAAGTACAAAAGTCATAACTAGAAAAGATAATTGTGTTCTTTATTTCTTTATTTACTGTTCTATGATTTGAAAAAAGTCAGTGTAAGAACATGTTTGTAAATAGTAACAAGCTATATATGTATTCTTTTAGTAATAATTGAAAAATGTGACCATGTTTTACCAATTACTGGAACTCTAAAATATAGCCAAGAATGTTACTTTTAAAAAAAAACTATAGTTCACTTTTGTGTTGTTATATATGGTAACATGAGAACATGTGCACCACATTATCATGACTTTTGTATTGTTAGCCAGATATTTCTGAAAGATCAGTGTAATAAAGCTAATAAATCAATGTAAATGTATAATGTTATGAGATATATTTAGTCTAATCATTTATGTTTTTGTTTTATTGTTTGCTTTTATTCTAGAATGAAAAAGGCATAATCTATATTCATTTCGTAATTTTATATGGTGGTTACAAGATCAGTCAAATCAACTGAACCGATACAGATATTTGCAAGTGAAAATAGTACAAAATGTAAAGTTTTTTTCTCAAGAAACATTTGATAAAACTATTTGGACAATTTAAAAAAGTTGCATGTGAAATTTAAAACATTCAGATGCATGAAAGTATTTTTAATCATAAAATGAAAATTGCTATCATGTTGATGGGCAACATGTGAAAATAAAAAAGGTATGAGAAAAACATTGCTTAACAAACCTTAACAGTTGATAAAACAAAAATTTGGTACTTTGCATATGAATGCCTTGTAATGTTCACTGATAATATGCCAAATTTGTGAACACATGCTTACTAATTTGAGTGTAATAGCATAAAAACTAGAACAAGCATAAAATGGTTACAAGGTTGGTCCCAGAGACCAAGTCTGTACTGAAAGAGTTAAATCAGAATTATATATGTTTTAAAAAGTTCATGCCAAGTTTTATGCAGTTTGTTAAAAGCATTTTTGTTGTGAGAAGGAAAAGATGAAGTGATATAAATGACACCTCACCAGTTCATAAAGATTTTAAGAAAGAAGACATTAGATTATGAATATTTGCATCCAAACATGGATTAATGGATAAGGTGGTTTTATCCAACAAAATTCTGTTTTATAGCTATGGTAATTGATAGATGATATTTTGAATAGTTTTAAGACATGTCTTGTGTTGTGGTTTGTAAATATGTTTTGTATTTTCTGCCACTTTAATCTAATTGCTTTAACTATTTTATTTTAAGGTTTTTGGATGAAGCTATTAATGAGTGGGAAGATATACTTGTGAAATATCCAACTGATATTTTTGCTCTTAAAATGGCTCATGACACTTACTTTTATCTGGGCTACCAATCCCAAATGCGAGACTCAGTTGCCAGAGTTCTACCACACTGGAAACCAACCATTCCACTTTATAGGTTTGTTAAGTAGTTGTAATATATCTTCTTGTTAGATTTATTTCTCTACTCATACCTTTGGTTATATCAGTGTTGGCCTACTTTCATAGACTTAAGAAGTAGAACAGATAAGGAGCATATTCTCTAGCTCTTACATTCTATGTAAGAAGTTTCAATTTAAACCTTGAGTGTATAGCAAACTATTTTTTCAATATATTACAGTTTAAAACATTGAAGCAAAGCATAACTCTGTTATCATGCTTGACTGTGGATCTAAGGTATATTGTTTATGTCCCCATTCTTGCAATAAAAAGTTTCATTCCACACATTGATGCCATGGGTGCACTTTCAGAGTAATGGCCCATTTAGGCTACTCACTTAGAGTAGATCAGATGTTGATGGTGGGTCATGTTTTATCCAGTTTTATAACTTCAGAATTAGGGACAGCTATCATTTGTTTTGTTGTAGTTTTGCATGAAATTCAACAAATTCACAGAAATGTTTTAAACAAATGGTGTATTTTGTGATCCAAGAGAAACATATTGAAATATGTGCTTACAACTAACCTACTTTTCTGGGATCATTAACTGTTAAAGCAGTATTTTACAATTAAGTGAAAAATGTGTGGTTGGAAGGGGATCATGAAAAATCTTTAGAACCTATATTAGTGCTCAGAGAAACACAGTTTGAAATGACTAGTTTGTAGTAATGTTAAGGATGTTAGAAGATGCACTAAAGTAGAATTTTTAATATTTTTTTCAAAAATTTTATTGAGAACATACTTGCCTTTGTACTTTTTTTTTACAGTTACCTTTATGGTATGTATGCCTTTGGATTGGAAGAAACCAACTTTTATTCTAAAGCTGAAGAGATTTCTCAAAAGGTCTTTTTTTTAAGTTTCAGTAACATTTTACAGTTTTTAGTTATCTTATGTCAAGTTATTTTTCAGCAAATGTATGAAAGTATTAATTATCTTTGGAATAACAGGTTGATCAAGAAAGTGTATTTAATAAAATGAAGTGTTCAACAAATAAACTACCACTTGTGGCTAAAGTGTATTGAAAATGTGACAAGAAATAGCTCTTTTATCAAATGTGTTTCATGTACCTAACATTTAATATACATTTGTCATATCCGAAAACTTCTTAAATGTATGATTTTGTGTTTCTAATAATTGCTTGTATATATATACGAGGTCTGTTCAAAAAATATGCGGACTGTTTGAATTTAGCATCTCCAGTTGGTTCCAGGGGAATCCATTTGGTGTTACTAGGTTTGCCCAGATCAGCTGATTACGACGCCATTTCCCGATCGCAAATATCTTCATTTGTGTATTAGCTACATGGTTTAAGTGATGGGTGATTTTTTCGTTTGAAAGATTACAGAATGAATGACCTAAAGGAGCAACGACTTACTGTGAAATTTTGTGTTAAACTTGGAAAATCTGTGACTGAAACTTTTGCTATGCTGAACACGGCTTACGGTGATGTTGCTATGAAGTGTACAGCATGTTTCAAGTGGCATGAATGTTTTAAGGATGGTCGACAGTCCATTGAAGATGACGAGGGTCCTGGACGTTTTTCCACGTCGACAAAATCAACACCCTGGTGCGGGCAACTTGATGTCTGACTGTCAGGGAGCTTGCTGAAGAGTGTGGGATATCAGTTGGATCTTGTTACAAGATTTTGACCAAAAAATTGCTGCAAAATATGTGCCTCAGAACTCGTGAGCTTTTGGCCAAACACTTGAACACTGTTCTTCCCCACCCTCTTACTCACCTGACCTTGCTCCTTGCAATTTTTTCTTGTTCTCCAAACTCAAAAGACCCTTGAAGGGAAGAAAATTTGAGACGATTCTCGAGATTAAGGCAAATGCGACAAAGGAGCTGGAGGACATTACAAAAGAAGTTACCAGGACTGTTTCAACAAGTGGAAACACCGATGGGATAAGTGTGTGCGTTGGGGAGGAGAGTACTTTGAAGTAGTCCCAGACCTGTAACTTCTAAATAAAGTACATTTTGTTTTATGATATCAGTCCGCGTATTTTTTGAACAGCCCTCGTATCTTATTCATATTGCATTGATTTCTTAGCATGTGTTTGTTATTTCATTCACTATTAAAGAAATATCAAAATTATATTCTTTTGTTTGTTTAAAATTTTTATTAAACTTGTCAACAAGGAAGGCTTATGATAATGAACTATTAATTAATTTTAGTTACTGAACTTACACAATAGTTAGAAGTGCTGTTGTTAATGTCACAGTTAAAATAACCATAATTAAAGCACTTTTTAATTTTAAAATTATTTTAATACTATTACTAAATTAAAATCTAATATAACAACTAAAGCTTTCTGGTAAAATGACATCAATGATATAAAAATAGTAAAATATTCAGGTACAGTTTGCTGACGCTTACACATATATATATTATCAGTCTAACTTATGGAAATATTATATTGGTTTCAGGGATTGGAACTTAATCCAAGAGATGCTTGGGCCACTCATGCTCTTGCTCATGTGTTTGAAATGGAAGGTCGTACCAATGAAGGAATTGCTTTCCTAAGTTCAACAGTGAAGAACTGGGAGGTTACATAAAAACTTGAAATTGTCTTATATTTATCATATTGTGTGAATATATGGTTTTAAAATATCAAAAGTAAATTTGTGCTTGAAAGGATTTTTGAAGATGCTAATATTGTTTCTCTATGTTTCTTTTTATTCAGCAGAGTAAACACATTACTTAAAGATATAGATTATTCAGAGAACCTAAGTTCTTAGCAAGTTTTCCCAGAAATTAATACCAGCTATTTAAGAACTTTGTAGATCTCTTGTTTTGAATAATCATTTACATTGTTTTTTTTTAATTTCATGAAATCAATTCAAATTACCAAAAACTATTAACTGAATGATCATTTGAATGTTATAAAAAATTTTAAAGTAAAATATGTGTAGCAAACCTAGTGACAAGTCCCCAAACTCTCTCAGTTCACTGTTAAGGGGAATATTTCTTTGTGATCTCTCCAAATACATTTTCACATAAACAAATTATTTTGGTCTTATAGCTTTCAAAACATCTTTGACTCTCTTAATCTGATATGATCAGGTAAAAACTGATGATTGCTCAACAAGTATCAGACAAATAAGTCCTCAGATAACAACATAATCATTCAGGAATTAGAAGTAATTCTGATCAGTTAACTGAGTCTTCCTAGTGTGGGTGTGTAAAATAATGAGTTTGAACAATAGTTGTTAAAATTTAATATTCTGTGTTATTGAACAAAAGAAAAGAAAACAAGCCTATGCATGAAAAGATTATCACCTTTGTTAGGCTGTGCTTACTCCCACATCTTTCTTTTTGTTGGGATAGACTTCCATCAAACTAAATATTATGAACTTAAAGTTAGGTCTTCACTCTGTAATGACCTGATTCAACAGCACAAAGCACAGAAAGTTCAATTTGATTTTTTTTTATCAAGTTGCAGTATTCCTGTTGACCTGTGTTCTCTCATAACAGTGGTCAACTATTACATTGGGTCGATCATGCTAGGCAAGAAAAGGATGCTACAGTGTCAGTCTTTTTAACACAGATGATGATCTTTGTCACTTCAGTATCTTTTTGAGGAGATTAGATACTATTAACACTAGAGAACAAAATAAAGTATTCTTAAGTTTCTGAACCATACTGTTACCAGTAGTAAAGCACTAAAAGTAAATAACTAAGAAATTTTAAAGAAAAATGGAAACCAGATTCAAAGAACATAAAAAGTCACCTTCACACGTTTACGAACAATGCAAGTCAAATGGACACAACATAACCATAGAAAACACTAAAATACTAAATAAAGAAACAAACATAAACAAATGCAAAATTAAAGAAGCCTTACTTATACAACAACTTAAACCCAAAATAAACCAATATAAAGGAACGCTATTATACCTATATTAATATTATAGATAAAATTATATATTCAAACATCTAAACCTGCCCTCTACATTGTGACACTCAGTTACACAACCACTTCCAAACATGTGGTCAGCTTCCGGTCAGTTACCTCTTTCTTTGTGAACCTGACGATGACCGAAGAAGGTCGAAACGTTGTTCGCTCTTCTATTTAAAATATTTTCTGGACCCAAACGAGCCGTTTTTGCATATAAAATTCTCAACAAGTGGGTTTCTTGACATCACTGATTAGTAGAGTTTCTATTTAACAATTTATATGGACCATCTACTGTTAGGGATTAGAGTAACACATTATTTCAAAAGCTTCTAACTTTTTCATGATAAGTGTTAGGGGAGCTTCTATTTAACAATTTATATGAACAATCTGTTATTAGTGATTGGAATAACACATTACTTGAAAATTGTTCAAACCTTTTGTGTTAAGTGTTAGTGAAGTTCTTGTTTAAAAACTTATATGGACCATCTGTTGACAAGTTATTAATCCCTTTCTTTAGAATAACTCTGATTTATTATGGTGATTTAACCACTTGTCAGCTTTGGTTATGGAAATACCTTTCTTGTATCTGAAAGCCTTAAACTCAAGCATTTCATTTTTCATAACATTATATTTCCAATTAACATAATTGTCAGTGATGAGGCTTTATTTTAGGTTTAGTTGTAGGTTGTTATTGAGTAGAAAGTTTCACAAATGGCTGTCTGTGCTCTAGTTTTTAGCAGTGTTAGCCTGCAGATATACCACTGTGCTACTGGAGGTTCTAGTTTGAGATCAGAGGGAAAGCTTGTTTTAGTTAAACTTAATAAACAGGATAACATTCTGTGTAATGTTAGGATCATGTTTATTTATATACAAATTGTATTCTCTCCTTAATATCTTTAAACTGGTCTTCAGTTATTTGATGATTGGATAAATGTATAACTTTTGGGGATAAAAATTATGTATTCATTATTTTTATTATATCTGTATTACCATATGACTTATACAAGATATAAGGCTTCTTACGTAGATTTTATTTTATGTTCAAAGCAACCTTTTGTTTTCTAAGTAAGGCCATAATTATAAGGTAATAGATCCACTTCTTTAAGATGTAAGTTATAAATTTCATTTCTAATTTAGACATGTAGTTTCATTTCTGTACCTTTTTTCTCAGAAAGTTCATTGAAGTGTTATAAATAATGCATTTGGTGTATTTATCAATCATATTATTACGTTTTAAAGAAATACAGCTCAGGACTAAACTAAGTTCTCTATAGTTTGCTAAGAAATTAAGACAAAATCTAATTTCCATCTTTGTTCACACAAATACTTTTAATTTTTCTAATTATAAACTTACTCTAAAGAGGGCCTTAATCAATATTATCTCTTAGCATTTCAGTGTGTTAAGTCTTTCTGGTGGTAGTTTTATATTTAAAACTAATAAACTAGCTATCAAAGGTACAATTTCAATTTTTTATGAAAATTCCATCCTCCTTTCAACCAAAATTGCTACCACCATTTTTGATTGTTACTAAATCCAAAGTATTCCCAAACATTAGTTTTATATCTGAAGATTTTTATTGCTCATTCTTCCTGTGATGAACAAGAAAATTGTTCAAATGAATTAACCTCAAGTCATTTGAATTAGAATCATTGATTGCATCTGGAATAGTGTTAATATTGCTTTTCTCATCATTTTTATTTAATATTCATGCTTCAACTGATGTGATGGTGGAAAAAGAAAAAAAAAACATTGACTATCTGCTGGTTACTGCAAAATTAATGTGCTTGTGGAAAAACAAAAATAAATGTCAGTAGAGCTGGATGCAAGTTCACAAAAAGTTACCTAAAACAAGTATAATGAATATTTGTTGTGGTTTTTTTATTGCATATTAACCCATTGGAAACTGTTTCTGAACATATCTGAAATTCAGTAGCCTCAGGCCCTTGGCTCACCCTGTTGACACCCTGTCTGCTCCTTTACTAATTAATAGTGTTTTCTTTTAGAGTTCATCTTGTGCTGTTTGCTTGTCTGTATGTGTGTAAAATTTAAACCCACATGTATTAGTGCTACTATTCTTCAGTCAGTTATTTTATTTTGATTTTGATTAATAAGTTAATATCTACTTTTATGTTAATTTCAGCCATTTTTAATATTGTCTTTTATAACCTGAGTTATGGAATTGGCATTATGTTGCATCAGTATTAAGTTTATTTATTCTGTCATTACATTAATACTTGTTTGATTTTTGAATTTAGCCAAGCAACTTATTGGCTTGTCACAATTTCTGGCATTGGGCACTCTATCACATTGAAAAGGTTTGTAGTAGCAAAGCATCAAAGTTTAAATTAGTACTAAATGTGAATGGGTTTTCTATGAAGATGTTAATTGTATAGAAAGTGCAGATTTATTTATAAGTTTAGACACTAAAGTTTTATATCTTTGTTCTGGTGTTTGACTACATTTTCAAAATTATAAAGAAATTGGCTAATTCACATAAATTGTGTGTTTGAACAAATGCGGTTGTTTTGTTCAATAATTTCACTGTCTGTTTAACAGATAAGATTTAAAGAAAAGCTGATGTATTAGCTCAAAATAACATTTACTTTAAAAACTATTTGTAATCATGAAAGCTTCTTAGTAATTAACATGGGAACTGAAGAAAATAACATACGCATTGAAAAATTATAAAAGGTTGAGATGAGAGGACACATTTCATATGGAACTGCCTCAGTATAAGGATTAAAATTGTTTTCTTTTGAAATTAATTGTATTTAAAATATCATCTATGAACCATGTATAAGCCAGAAACAATCTACAGAAATCTACTTAATAATTACCATAAGAGTTAAAAAAAGTGTGATTGCATTAAATAGTATGAGAAAAACAACTGAATTTGTTTTTATATTTCAAATTACTTATCTTTATCATTTGTAAAGTGCATACATATGCTTTGGAGTATACAAGAAAAACTAGCTTTGTATACATATTAATATTATGTTTGTGTATTGTTAACCATTAGGGAGAATTCGAAGCAGCATTGGATATCTTTGACACACAGGTTGGGAAGAGAGTGCATTCTGGATCATTACTTGACATTATTGATGCTAATTCTCTTTTGTATCGCTTGGAATTAGAAGGTACATAGGTTATTATTCATTCAGGTTATTTTATTCTCAATTTCTTTTTATTAAAGAATGTTGATACAGCTTCAGTAGGGCTTTTTAAAGTAGTTAAGTAACTTTTAATATAATTAAAGTTTAATTATGGAGACTAAAAAAGTTGATAGACCCTTTTGTTGAAGCCAAGACATTATATTCTGACTAAAATAGGTATAGATGTAGTATGTATATCAAATGCTTATCTTATTGAAAATTTTCTTTTCAGTTTGTATTAACACTACAAATATAAAAAGATGTTTGTTCAGTTTAATTTAACTACTGATGTGAATACTACTTGGATAATAAATTGAAAGTAAGTTTAACTTCCAAAATGATCCTACCTCTTTCTCACCCAAAGCTATCTTGATCTTGAGATATACCCTAAACATTATAAAAAATGTTATCACTAACAGGGTACTAGTCTTTTACACCTATATTTTTGTGCCATTTCAGAATGTGTTTAACATGTGACTACCCTCCATCAGTCATAATTTTCCATCTACACTAGAGATCACTTTCCCAATTGGAAATTTACAGTATAGACATGTATTTCAACTCTTCGTGTGACTGCAAAAATTTGATTTTGGTTGATCACTAACTAGTATCACTTTCAATAATTTGTGTTTAACTTCCATTGTTTCTACTCATTTGTTTTAAATAAATATATATACATATGTTTTCCAAATTCTGATTTAGTCATAGGAAATCAATATTTAATACAGTGAGATTCCTTCAAAAGTGGATAATGGTTCTGAGATGAGTCCCAAAGTTTTAGGGTCAACAGTATCCACTGGGGAAGCACAGCCAAAGCAGTTTCTCTCCATTTTATTAAATACAATCATGCCTTCACTGGTCCCTCCATCTTTGTAGTGTGTAATTTCAGCTTTGAGTGAATAACAGTAGCCATTTCAGAACTTAAAATTTCTTTACACTAAAAACAATTACCTCTTTCCACCTTTCCTTCCCACAGATGTGTCAGTGTTTCTAGTTTGTACCTGCCAATTATTGTAAGTGAGAATTTTGCTAGAATGGTATAGATGGTGCAGTATGATTTGTGGAAGGTAGTCACATGATCAGCACATTTTGAAATGATGCAATGCAAATAAGGGGTATAAACAATGCTCAGAGAGCAAACCAAAGTTGAGATAGGTACTTACTACAAGATAGTTATAGTCAGTACCTATCAGAAATACATATTCAAGGTAAGAAAATGTTAGATTTCACCTTTGATATTCATTTTACTCAATGCACAAAAAATTTGCTTAAAAATATGGTTTGGATGTATCTTATGGATTAAAAATTAATTTGTTTGTTGCTAACAGGAGCTGAAGTAAAAGACAAATGGCAAGAAGTTTTTGAAATATCTTGCACACACATTGAGGACCACATTTTAGCTTTCAATGATGCTCATATTTTTATGTCTTGTCTGAGAGCCAAAAATGAAAATGCAAAAATGCAGCTGATGAATTCTCTTGATGAATTTGTAAGGTAAAAATTAGTTTTTACAATTTACTGTTATGAATTAAATTCTCAAAGATTTATCATAAATATAATTCATAAACAAAGGTTGCAGCTTTATGCGTGAAATAATAAGTAACAGGTCATAGTTAAATATTTTGTGTCACACGGTTGTATAAAAATTAATGTTCATCTTCATATGTTAATAAGTAGTATTCACACTGCAGTGTTTCATCCTTAGGCCCGTAATAAGCACTTAACAGTTAATTTGATCTCTGTAATTGACAAATGTACTCTTAACTCTGAAAGATAGTGAAGTGAAATCCTATTAGTTATGGTAATGAGAGCTGTCTTTTATACTTGCAGTTGCATTTAGAAGTCTTTGACATTTCTCAGTCTACCATGACAAGCTCATATTATAAACAACACTTTGATCTGTTTCTCTTGTGTGTAGAATCTGTCCCATTTTTGTGGCCACAGTTCGTTTATACTTTCTCATATTGCATTGTATGTTAACTACATGAAACTGACAATATTTAAAGGGTGTTCACTAGAAAAGCAGAAAATTTGAGGGTCAGATGAGATCATGAATAAAATGCGTGCTTACTCATTTCTATTTTGATTTCTTTACATCATGAATAAAATACATGATTTTCATAATTTTGAGCATCTATGAGTGTAACATAACATGTGCCTTTAAAAAACTTTGTAAAAGTTATTCTTTGTAAAAATAAATATCTGTTTGACAAATTTTCCACTTTTCTAGCGACCACCCTGTATAAACAACTAGCTATGCTACCTATGTTATTCACAGGCAGCTCAAAAACCGTTATATTTAATTATATAATAATGCAATGCATGATTCTTTCAGCTTCTTGATTATTTGTTTTCCATCTTCACAGTTTGTGCCATTTCTATCCCAACATATTAGTTTGTCATTTAATTCCTTTATATATTGAGAAATTAATATTTCCTGCTTAAGTCTTGTTCTTTTCCATCATCTCTGAGGTAAGTTCTGTTTAAAAAGAAGTTTAATAATAAAAAAACTAAAATGGTAAAATAAAATTTTGAAATGATAAAAGTAATTCATTCTTTAGTATTTATCATCACATTCTAGGTTTCTAGTCTTTTGGAGCCATTAACAGGCTAATGAAAAACTAAATAGGAAGGTCAAAATGTTGTACTCTGCTTATCAATAAAAGTGTTAATACCCATACTGGCTGTTCTGAGATGCATTTTATTTCAGTGGGTTTCTCGTCATCAAGAAATTCAAAAACTGTTGTACTGCAAGGTTCTGAAACTTTTCAGGTATATATGTGCTAAAATCTCTTCCATTACACCACTGTACATTTTTTTAATTACACATATCTACAAATTTAAACTTCATAAAAGTTGTTTTCAGTTTAATAACAGGTCTTCCATAATTTTACTGTGCAAAATTTTTCTACAAACCAAGAAGAAGAAGAAGAACACTTATTTAGATTAAATTATTATTTCATATACCACAATGCATATTTTTTTAATATTATGGTTTTTTTACAAAAATACAAACTAAACAAATGAGAAGAGCACTGATGTTAAACGAATGTGCATCCTTTTTCATCCTAATTTTTTGTGTGTGTGACATATGCAAGTTTTAGTCCCAACACTATATGTTGTGGTCTTTCTTTCATGTACGACAACTGGAGCATTACATTTCAATTAGTAGCAGTAAGTAGTCATCATGATACCTCCTCTCCAATTCCCTAATGACTGGATAAAACCTTTTTCTTTGTTCTTTATTGATGACACCAAGATTTACAAAAGTACATATGATTTTTTGTGAAAAATTTTAGCATAGTGTACCGGAATTACTTCTAGAACATGTAAAAGTTTCAAGACAGTAAAAGTATTTGCAGGCCCATGTTAGGTTTATGTAACCCACCTACTGATTAACTTGTTGGTAATTATTGAAAACAATCCATGTTATCAAGTTACCTCAATATAAGTACAGTTTTTATAATAATTTTAATCATCTTCATGATAGTTGCTTATATAGAATAACCAGAAGTAGAAAACTTCTGGATGTATGTCTACAAATGTAGTAAAAGATATAGTTCAAAAGAACCATTGATTGATATCTTTCCCAAGATGGCTCTCTTGGAATTTTTTTTTAAATTTCACTACAGCTTCTACATGTAATATTATTTAAGTTTATTAAGAAAAAATATCATGGCAAATTTTTACATGTGAATAAAATAGGTTTTAGAATTCTGTGAGTGTCAATTATAATTTATCAGTACAGTGGTGGCCACACTGTTTTTTTGTTTTTTTAATTTAGTAGGTGTTTTTTTTATTGCTAGACTAACTGTTTTTATAAATGTGACATAATCAGTGATTGTTTTGAGACAGAAGTAGATTTTGTATGAAATAAAAGGCACTATTTTATTTGTTTGTTTAAAACATTTATTTTATACAGAAAATGTAAGGGAATCAATTCCAGAGTTTCTGCTAAAGTAGGAAATAAAATCATCCAAGCTCTACTCGCTTATGATGAAGAAAGATATGAAGATGTAGTTTCACTGCTTTATCCTATACGATATGAGATTGTTGAGATCGGTGGAAGTAATGCTCAGGTAGGTTCATCTTTTACAGTAGAGTTTAAGATTATTTTTGTATTAGAGATTAGCTGATGTGATGTTAGTATTATTTACTGTAGTAATGGTGTAATTTCAACATACTGTAGTCTGACTAACTGTAATTGTAAGTTTTCATAGAGATAAGAAAATATTTTACAGGTAACTTGATATAGGCACCAATGTGTAAAACAAGTATTAATTTTCATAAAATTCCTAGGTATCAAAACATAGCCAAACCTTTGACTGAAGATGTTAAATTTTGGAATATAAAACATTAAAGTAATATTTACCTATCATTTATTTTTTGAAACTGTTTCAATAATATTAGATTATTTTCAAACTAAGTGTTTAGAACCTGTTATCTGTTCTTATGGTCATAAGAAAAAATTTTATAGGTAACTTGATGATACCAAATTTAAGAAGTTTGAAAATTTTTCATTAGTTATTCTTTGATAGATTATTTAGGCAGAGTATTCATGGTGAAACTTTATAGAACAAATGTCAACAACCTGTTGTGGAGACATAAGTGTAGAGGACAATGTTTTGAAAGTCATCCTTCACAACAGGCAGTTGTTGTCCATTCTACAAAGTTTGCATTAGTTGTTTTAATGTAGACATTTAAGTTATTTTCTTTTCTTTAAATGATCATATTTTTAATATATTCATATTCACAGCTCAAACTAATGTCCTAGATACAGCCTTACTACATTATTACATGAAATATCATGGTAATGTAAAAATTACAACGATAACTTATTAGTTCTGCTACTGTAATTTGATATAAGTATTTTAGATTTGTTGTTTTAAAAATATATTTATCAACTATACTGTAACAATTTAAGTAGGTTCATGAATGTTGTTTATTTTATCACAATCTACTTCCTCGGAGTGAGAGGACCTCCCAGGGAAGGTTCTATTCTTTCAGTTTACCTCCTCTGGGATCTAAACATCCACCCACATGTTTGCTGTGCATTGTGACCCAGGAAGGGGAGGAGAGGATCCTAGTGGTTGAGGGATCCAAGTCTATTACATCACTTTGGCCTTGATTTTCTCTAGACGGGTAGCTTTGGGGTGGCCCCCTTGTGTCAATTGGCTGATCCGCTTGTGCTATGGTCAATACTTGGGTTACATGTTCTAAAGAGGTGTTGTGGACATTGTACCTGATGCTGGTGTTTGGATATAGTGCTCATGAAATCCTGGCATTGCTGCAGTGTCCTTGTTTGATATTGCAGTGAGTCCACTTGTAGGGCTTCATGGTGGGTGGGGTCAGTGGGCACTGAAATATTCTTTTTTTTTTATAGATTCTCCAAATAAAATAATGAGAAAGCAGTCCATAGGTAAACAACCATGTCTTGAAGATTCTGAGCAGCAATCTTCAACATCTGTAACAACTGTTGCATCTCATTTTCTTGTTCTACATTCTCTTTCAGACAAACCTTTAGAGCAAATGTATATCTTTTTCATTCAGAAGGAACTAGGGGACTTGCTGTCTCTCCAAAGTCAGTAAAGAAACTTCAATCTATTGACATATTGGTGGAAACATTCACATCTCAACACAGTGAACTTCTCTTGCATTCAAAGAAAATTGAGGAAAAAGCTACTGAGGTAATGCTTCATGCTACTTTGAATTTATCATGAGTTATTGTTAAGAAGGATTTGAAGAATATCCCCGAGTTACAGATTTTTACTGGTTTCTCCACCCAAGGAGCTTCTGCAATTAAGTGTATCTTTATTCATAAAGATGGAGCTATGATGCTGACCAGTGTCCTCATTCTGACATTTACATCACCATGTCCACCTGCCACCATCAAGGCAGGTTATCTTAATTACAGGGTATAGCCATACATTCCAAACCCTCTCAGATGTTTTCAGTGTCAGTAGTTTAATCATTCGAAGATGTCATGTCATGGTTCTTTAACATGTGGTTATTGCAATGGCAAGGACCACAATGCCTGTTAGTGTGAAACAGATCTTCATTGCTTCAGTTGCAATGGCTTTCACTCATCCTACTTTCATTCTTGACCTAAATGATTGGAAGAAAAGGAGGTACATTGTTTGAAAATGATTCATAACATTACTTATCCTGAGCTTCAAAAGTTGCCATCCACCACTTTTTCTTGGATATATGCTGCTGCACTTCATTCCACTGCTATAGTGGGAGTGCAGATGTATCTCTCTGTGCCTCCAATAGAATTGTTCTCAAACCAAATGAAAAGTCTTTTGACCTCCATGGTTAAAAATTAATGAACAACTTCAACACCCATCTCTGTCCTTTACATACATTCCAACAAACCTCAAGATCCACTTCTTTTGGTTTTGGATACAGGCACTACCTCAGATACATCTGCTTTAACCCCAAGATGCAAAACAATCATTCTTTCATATCCTCAATTCCTAGAATCCTCTTCCAACAGCAAAGACTTGCCAAATTAGACCCATGGCAGGATCCATGGAAGTCGATAAACCTCCCTCAAATAAATAATTAAAAAAGGCATGGTTGTAAACAGAAGGATTCTCCACCCAATTCGCATACACATAAATAAAAATAGCCATCTTGATACAATGGAACTGTCGAGGTTTATGTTCTAATCTGGATGACATCAAAACACTGGTTGCTTCCAACCATCCTGTGTGTCTTTACTTACATGAAACATTTTTGAAATCTGCTAATACAGTCACATTTTAGCAGTTTTCTTTGTACAGAAATGACAAGCTGTGTGATAGATACATGCATGGAGGGGTGGCATTCTTGGTTGATCAGCATGTGCCCACCTTGTATTTGCCACTCGACACATCCTTGGAGGCTGTAGATATCCGTTTTCCTTTGGGTCACACCATCACTGTTTGTTCTCTCTGCCTGGTGGAGAGACCTGTGATCAATCAAACCTTAATGCTTACATTGAATAGTTTCTATCTGCCTTTTTAATCCTAGGGGACCTTAATGAACATCATTTTCTCTGGGTAAGTGCTGATATTGATAGGAGTGGTCACACCATAGAGCATATGCTCTCTGATCACAACCTTTCTCTTTTCAATTCTGGTTCTTTTACTCATTTTCATGCACCTAATCAGTCCTTTACTGCTATTGATCTCTCAGTGTGCTTCCCTTCACTATTCTCCCACTTTTCTTGGAGGGTTGACAATAATCTACAAGGCAATGATCATTTTCCTATAATTTTGAGAGAGACTGGCTGTGGTCATTGCCACCTGACCCACATACCCTGGTGGAAGCTGGATGAAGCAAACTAGTCGTCTTTCACTGCTCTTGCAGAACTTGACCCTGCCATTGTCTGTAAGCCACCAGTAAATGACTTTGTGGCAGCAGTAACTGACTATATTATACAAGCAGCTGCTCAGTGTATTCCTGAAACCTTGGCACGTTTTCCATGATATCCTTGTTCGTGGTGTAATCCTGCCTGCCATGTGACACAGAAGGGTCAAAAACCAGCCTAGGATACCTTTTATAGGTATTCAACAGTCTCAAACTGCATCACTTTCCAACACACCTATGCACATGCTCGGTTGGTAAGACATCAAAGCCAGAAGGAATCTTGGATAAAGTTCACAAAAAGCATATCTTTTATCACCAGTTCCAAATCTGACACCTGAAGCATTGCTGATACTCTAGGTGAAAGCTTTTGCCAGGTATTTAGTACTTCCTTCTTAGCCATCAATACTCAGGCAAAAGGATCACCTCTCTTGTTTTTAGCTGATTGTCTCTTTGACTATAATCATCCCTCTACACTGGTGGAACTCAAACTGGCTCTTCATTGGTCAGGCAGTACATCAGCTAGACCTGATGATTTTCACTACAACATGCTGTACCATTTATCTCCTGTTTCTCTTGCTATTTTTATGATTATTTTCAACTGAATTTGGTAGGAAAATGTTTTTCCTGGTGCATGGTACCAGACTATTGTCCAACCTTCCTCTAAGCTGGAAAGGATCCCAAGATTCCTTCAAACTACTGTTTAGTTGCTTTGATGAGCTGTCTCTGTGAAACCTTAGAGAGGATTGTTAATGCTTGTCTTGTTTGGTTCCTCGAATCATACCCACCCAGTGTAGATTCCGATGACAGCGCTCCACCATAAACCACCTGATTTGACTTTAAAATACCAATCAGAGAAGCTTTTCTCAAATGATATCTTGTATCAGTATTCTTTGACATTGAAAATGCTTATGATACAACATGGAGGTATGGCATTTTGCAATTTTAAAGTCGATGACTTTCACATCTCATGTCAGTCATCAAACATGAGGTATACTGAGTGGCATCTACAGAATGCCCTCAATCGTTTACTGAAGTGGACCACAGTAAACGGCTTTAACTTCCCTGTTTCTGAAACCGTTTGCATACATTTTTGGCATCAGTGGGGTATTCACCCTGATCCAGAACTCTGTGTTTGTGAAGTTGTGCTACCTGTGATCCCTGAGACAAACTTCTTGGTGTTACTTTTTACCATAAGCTGACCTTTATATCACACATCAAGCAACTACAGGTCAAATGTACAAGAGCACTGAACATCTTCCATGTCCTCTCTTCCACCACTTGGGGAGTGGATTAAATTTCTGTACTAAAGATATATTGTGCTTTTATTTGGTTGAAACTTGACTATGGATCACTGGTCTATGGCTCGCCCAGGACCTTATCCTTAAAGACACTGGACCTCATTCATCATCAAAAACTTTAGCTTTGCACTGGGGCTTTCCACACTTTTCCAGTTCAGAGCTTATACATATACATAGTCTCATGAACCTTCTTTGCACCTCTGCCGTTTGCAACTGTCTTTACTTTGCTTCGTAGCTTCATTCCTTACCAAAACATCCCACCTGAAGTTGTGTTTTCCTTCCTTGGTTGGTCATACTTTTTCAGAACAGATGATCTGCCATTTCTCCTTTTGCCTTTGTATTCAAGTGCAGTTGAATGAATTGGGTCTGTCCTTTGATAACATTGCTGTATACACTGGTCAGCCTATCCCACTATGACTTATTACAGTATCAAAATATGACTTATCTTTAAATCATCTGAGAAAAGTAGACACTTCCAATTGGAAATATTATATTATTTGCTGAACATTTTTCAAACCATCCTTCCATTCCTATTTATACAAATGGTTTGAAATTAGGTGACTGTGTGGGCTCTGACATGGTTTGTTATGGTTCAGTGGTTGTATGCAGAATCCCCTCCACAGTTTCTGTGTTCACTGCTGAACTATACACCATTTCTCTTGCCCTGGATCATGTAGAAGCTAAGCAGTACTCAAACTGCACTATTTATACTGACTTGCTTAGGTTTCTACTGGCCCTGGAATTTCTTCACATTAGTTCACACCCTGTTGTGTTGTCTGTGTAACACTCAGGTCACAATAAGCCACATTTCACTGTCTTATCATTGTTATGACTCTCAAGATGGCACAATTTTAAACATGTTCTGTCCCAAGGTTTATCCATAATGTTAAACAGTGTTATTGAAGATGGTGACACTGTCCACCTTGGAAATATTTTTAGTTTTTTAAATCCTATTAAAGTTTTTTAATTTATACATTAGACCTTATTTTTGATGTGATTCCTTTTTTAGAATCAAAGTCCACCTAGATCAATTTTGAAATTAGAAAATGACCATAACATCAAATAACTCAAAACTAGGACTGGAAAGGCCAACTTCAGGTGACTAATGTGCTGTAGGAACTATGTGTTAGTCATCCCAGTGAATTATAATTAAAATTTTGTTGCAAGTCTTTTAAAAGTTTTATTACTTTCTAAATATGGCCATAATGTCAAATAATTCAGAACCAAGACTGAAAAGGCCAACTTCAGGTGACTGGCGGTATTTATTGAACTTACCTGTTAGTCTTCCTGGAAAGCTATGATAATTACAATTATGCTACAGAAAGTCCTTTAAAACTTGTATTCTGTAGTTTTCCTCTCACCATTGTAGACTAGATGTAAACATTGGTTTTAATGCTATTTATGGTTTTTTAAAACTTTGTTTGTTATTCCTAAATTTCCTTTTATGAATTTTACTAAATTTACTTTAGTTTTTACTTTTTACTGGATGTTTGGCACAGTTAGCCTAGCTGCTTTGTGCCATAAAACAGCAAACCAACCAACAAAACAATCAGAATTTATCATATGTTTCAAGAAAACTTGTTTAACATAAACTATTAGGTTTGTAAATAAGCTAAAGAGTAAGTTAGTTTTACTTTTTTGACAGAATATTTCAGTTCTTTTGACCAAAACCTTTGAGCAGTTTGGAGTTTTCTATTTTTTGATTTCTACATATATTGCATGGCAATTGACTTTCATATATCAGTTAACTATGAAAGGTAAATAGCTTTTTATGTATATAAACAAATGTATTGTGCTTTTCATCAAATATATTTCATTTTGTAATAGCGTGATGTGTTTAACTTACTTCTCATACATGCTGCTCTGAAATCTGCCAACAGGTACCATCACTCTCTTGCCCAGTAAGTGAATCACCAGTTTTTAATATACACTGTAACATTAGCTTAGCATTCAGTTGGATCCATTCTGTCAGTGTCTGGTTACTTAAGGTCGCAAAGATCTCTTTGCAACTTAAATAATTTAATAAGCTGTTGAGCATATTTTATCATTATTTTTCTTATAATCTTTGTAGTGTATGCAATCCTAACAGTTAAAATCTCTGTGTTATTATTATTTAAGCTTAGCATTTATGTGTGTGACAAAAATGCATGGTTTTACATAACTTTGAAAGTTTTGTTACTAAATTTACTCAATCTGAAGTAGAGTTATTGAGTATTTTTTCCTGAATCTAACTTGTGTACATTTATTACTTTATGGATAGGGAAGTAATTGGTAAAACTACTTTTTCTTAGTTGATGTTCCAAATCTAATTAATTAAAAATAATTCATTGTAAGAGTGAATTAAAAAATTGTCAGTTATACGACAGTCTGTAAGTATAGAAAGTTTAATATCCAGATAACATATATTTTGTTACTACAGTTTGAGGGTCAGTCTGAAGCCCATTCATCACTTGATACAAAAGAATACTTATCTATATTAAGAATATGAAAAATGATGACCATTAACATTTTAAAAAACATAGAATGATTTACTTGGAGCTATTAGCCTTGTTTAAGATAATAACAGTGTAATTCTTGTCTTTGAATGTTTTAATTAAATAAGAAAAATGTATTGATACTTTTTGCCTACCTCTAATTATATTTGTAGTGATATAATGTTGAAAACAAGTAAACAATTTTTGTTTTATAGTGTTGAAAACAAGTACATAATATTTTCAATATTTAGTTGATGTTCGTTTCAGGAGTCTTTTATATGAGCGAAAATCTTTGAAAGAAATTTCTGGATTGACAGATCGTCTCATGGCAAGAGCTTTGGCCTCCCATAATGCATGACTTCCTTCTATAAACAGCATGTATTGATCTACTATTTTCAACTTTTGAGTTTGTTCATTTGTTTTCATGAACTTATGTTGTTTCTTTTTTCAAATAATGGTTTTAGGATATTTTTAAAATAAAACCTTTTTTTCATAATTACCTTTGTAATTTTCTAAATCTGAAGTTATAAGTAATATAAGTAAATTTTATCCTTCAAACATAACTAAAATATTTACTTGGTAAACTTATTAAATTTTTCTAGTTTATGTAATATTTTAGAATATGTAGTGCATACTCAAATCATTTATATGTTTTGATAATAAAGATAGATAGAAAGAGCAGTTGTGGAGCTGTAGGTGTGTTTTTTATTACCAGTAAGATTTTTCTACTAATTTCTGGTTTGTTTGTTTTTTAAATTTGATTCTGTGACACCTTAAATGTTATTTTTTGGTATTGCTGTGAAAAGCCTGTTTATTTTTCTGTCCTTACCAGTTTTTTTATTTGGGACATACTATGATAGCACTTTGATGTTTTTAGTTGATTGCTGTAATTTTTTTCTTGGCTTTCAAAATTTGTGGTGCCTACTGGAGGGATTTACATATATTGATAATAAAATTGATACAAAACTGATTCTACACCCCAGATAACTATAAGAGAACTTTTATTTTCATTATCCTGTGTTTATATAGCTATATAGTTAGTAAATAATAGCATAATGCCCCCCAGTGGCTCAGCGGTATGTCTGTGGACTTACACGCTAAAATTCGGGTTTTGATACCTATGGTGGCCACAGCACAGATAACCCATTGTGTAGCTTTGTGCTTAATTCAAAACAACAACAACAAATAGCATAATAATAATATTGTTTCAATACTATTCTTAAGAAGCACATTATAGTAGACTTTAGGAATAGAACACACACTAGCCCTGATGAAACTGCAAAGGTGAAACAAAGATTAAAACGAAAGCTTTCTTGTAAGTGTTTGTAGTGTAAAAAGGGTATTGTGCTCTAACTTTAATATCAAAGTGACATTGTTAAATATGTTATAAAAATTACAATAGAAATCTATTGTACATTGTTTTAATAAACTACTCATTTAAGATTTGTCTAAATTTATAAAGCATTTATGGAATTAGTTTGAATATATGGTATCTTTTATGCTAAATATAAAAGTACTTTCATCTTATATATTTCATATTTAACATGCAACACACTATTTCACATTAGCTTAGTGAAGATGGAATTCTGGAAGCTGAAAAATTTGGTAAATACTTTATGTAATCACATTTATGTTTAACTTTATTATTAAATTAAATTTTCCTAAAAATGAATTAGTTATTAACTAAGGTAATTTCATACCTTAATATTTTAGCTACTTTTGTATTAAAAAAAATGCATAGAAAACAAGACATTTCTCACATCTTAGTTGAAGTCTTTTACATATTCCAGCTACTGTTAACAAACAATAATCAGATTTCTTTAACTTAGAATATATTCCTTTTATTAGTTGTAAATGTTAGTAAATATCTTGAAGTGCATGAAGAATATTGGAGAAGCTAATTTGATGGGTTTAGTAACTTTATCAATATCTCAACAAATCAAGAACACAGGAGGTACAAAGTTTACATTTTTACTTCACATTTTTCTTAGTTTACCTGATCTTTTATGCACTATAGAAGCTGTATTGTTAAAATCAATAAATTGAAAGGGAAGAAGTCAGAAGTGTGATGATTGAGAAAGTTTTTAATGCTTTCCTTACAAATTATAGTTAAAAAATATTTAGTTTTGAAGTATAAGCTGTGTTTTGATGCTGAGTGTATTAACATACATTGATAATTAAATTTTGAAGTTACCTGTGTAAAAAAAGCAAGGACACATACAGTTTAATCTAACTCTATGCACTGGGTTAATCAAGAATCTCATAAGGCTGATACCTTTTTTCTTTGTCTTTTTTATTCTGTATAACTAAAGATGCAAGAAGCATCTTAGAATGCTATTTAGTTTTATATCTCATTTGTTCCATTCAAAGAGTATATATTTCTAAACAAGTTAGTAAAAGTCACTGAATCCTTTGTCTTCATCATGGAAATTCTGGGCTCTTTTTTTTTCTTCACCTTTTAAATTACTCAGTTCTTGTACAACATATATACTGGTTTCCATAAGGACAATAGTAAACTTGGATGAATTTTTACAGCCACTACCTGAAAAAAAGTAAATCATAAGTTCAATATGCAACTGTAGGAAGATAAAATGTTTTTATTTAATGCAAAACTTTTAATTATTACTAGTAGATGTTTAATAAAGACTTCTCAGTGAAAAATACTAATTGACCAAATTTTATAATATTACGTAAGATATTTATAGGGTTTGCTATTGACTTCTTTCGAGTAAGTCACTTTGAGGTGAGAGATAAAGATAATTCATGTGCGTATTTTCTAATTATTCTAGAATATTTTATGTTTCTTAATACTATAAGTTGCATAAGAATAAAAAAATTGTTAAATTGTCTTGTGCAACATTTTGTTTTAGTACTATATTTACAATTACTCGATTCAGTTTCCCAACGGTAAAGAAAGTAGTCTTTACATTGTGCTTTATTACAGGAATTAATTGAACGAGTTGAATAGGAATAAAAGAAGATCTGTTTGCTTCTTAGGGCCTTTTAATATATATGCATGAGACAACCCACAGTCTCCTCTAACACCTCCCCATCTACCCAAAAATGGCTTGCCTTTCGATCTTGAAAAGTGCCTTTTTCTTTTTGTCATTAATCCTCTGTCCCTTTTATAATTCTCTGCATATAACTGACATTATTACTTTATAGAGATGTAATTCGTTATTCTAAGAGAGGCCTGGCATGCCGAGCGCGTAAGGCGTGTGACTCGTAATCCGAGGGTCGCGGGTTTGCGCCCGCGTCGCGCTAAACATGCTCGCCCTCCCAGCCGTGGGGGTGTATAATGTGACGGTCAATCCCACTATTCGTTGGTAAAAGAGTAGCCCAAGAGTTGGCGGTGGGTGGTGATGACTAGCTGCCTTCCCTCTAGTCTTACGCTGCAAAATTAGGGACGGCTAGCACAAATAGCCCTCGAGTAGCTTTGTCCAAAATTCCAAAACAAACAAACAAAAACGTTATTCTAAGATTTGTCTAAGGTAAACATATTTTTATAAAACAATAATTCACTATTTAGCAGTTTCACTTCAAATATGTTTTATTCATTTTTAAAATATATTAAACTGTAATCTTATAATTTATACATATCTGAGAACAATGTACTGTTTTTGATGTTTGTCTTCTCCAAGACATAACAATAACCCCACAATTAAAGAATAGTCCTCCATCTGTGAGTCAACGTTTAATTAACAGTTGAGAAAATCTGTTCTTCGATTTTTGTGATGGGCAAAGTGAAATGTGTGGTTTTACAAAGAAGGAAACAAACATTATGAAGCTGTTCATAAATTATACTTTGTCGCCATTGTTTTAACCAAAGCATCAGAATTGACAATCTGCACTTTGTCCATCACAGATAAGCAAACCTGTATTGTCTTCTTGTAAGTCGGTAAACCTACCACTCAACCACCGAGAAATGTTTATTATAGCATCAAAAACTACTAAAATGTGGAAACTACAGACTTCAATATCATACTATTCCAAACGATGCGTTCACATTAATGATGTATATTTAATTATATGTTCCTTTTGTTGTTTTTTTCAGTTTAAGTTTCTGAATGCATGTTTTTGCTTTCTTTGACGCAAGCTCTTAATTTGAATATGCAACATCCATTCTCAAATTAAGATTGTGTTAAACAACATTAACGATGAATTATGATAATAAAATTATACAGTATACGTGATATTGTATCAGGATAAGTTTGAGAGTAATTAATGTTTTTTAGATTGATCACATCAATGTACGATTTTTAAATTCTGTATTTGATGATTCAACAGAACATCTTAGTTTACGATTTTGTTTATTATTACCTTATCATAAGACTTAGAGACTGAGATTGCTGCATGATTTATTCTATAAGATCACAAGATACCTTAGGTCTAACCCCAGAAATAAATTGATAAATTGGTGTGTAACTCATTCTGTTATTGACCTAAAATAAGATCCCTAGAACCATAGAGTACTACTTGTTACACTGGTACATCATCAGATCCTCAGCTGAAATTTTACTGCTCTATCATTACTTATCATACAGTATTGTATGTCCTTTTCTTTTATCGCCCTGTTTCGAAATATAGAGTCTCTACTGGTTAATAACTTGGTGTAATATGTGGACTGTTACCACACTTTGTAAGACTCGTCGAGTTTGGTTTTGGCAATAAGTTGGTGTTCAAAAGCCTATTTTATCTCCGTTATAAAACTCATGAGCCTGAAACTGGTGTAAGAATTAGACTAATATCATGCCACTGTAAGTGTCATTGACTGTAATTTGGAAATATATTGGTATATGAACGGGTTATCTATTATCATGTTGTGAGACTCCGAAAGTGAAAAAATTTAGTTTGAGGTTATTTATTACGACTGCATTATTAGTTTCTTAAGCCCTCAACTAGATGTATCACTTTTATATTATTACCCCATTTAAAATCCCTAGACTTTGAATATGGTATCAATATAGTCTACATCTTGTTCTGATATGATGCAACTATTAAGAACTTTGCAACCTACACAGGGTAACGAGTTGCTATGTTACTACCCCATTCTATGTCCTCTACAGCGACAACTAGGTCTAGTATTGGCATGTTATATTATCCATAAATACTGATTTTGACAGTAAATTGGTATAAGTATTGATCTGATATTAACCTTTTGTAAGACCCGTAAAGCCTAATCTCGGAGACGATTTAGTTTATTATTATTATTACTACACTTTAAATATTTTAGTACTTGAACTAATTGTACGTTTAGGTTTATTACCAAAATATAAGATTCTTAAATGTTAACTTAGTATACTCTTTGATCTATTACCACCTCCTGACCTTAAATTCCAGATACGAATTGGTCTATTACTACCATATTATTTCTCTTAAAGCTGAGCATGGTATACGACTTGATCCATTACGAAATTAGTAAAAGATTGCTAGGTTTTAATCTCAATGACAATAATGTTGCTTCCAACTTTGTCTTTTGTTACTCTTTCAAAATACCTTTAGAACATTGACTTTTTGTATAAGTTGACCTACTATTATTCTACTGTAAAACACTTGTATTTCGATCTTGTTAATAATTGTGTGTACTTATCCCATTATTACCCTACTATAAGACTTTTAGAGCCAAAACAAGGTTTTATGTGCGAATTGTTCTGTTATGACACTATTACAAATCTAGAGTCTGAAGCTGGTAATACAGGACTAGACATTACATTTCAAAAGGTCTCTCTTTATGATGACAGGTAGGTGTGGAGATGTAAAAAGTAAAATAAGTCCCTTAAATTTGCTTTTCTCTAGTGAAGATTTGCTCAATAGTTGATACTCTGTAATTGAAGAGACATACTAGAATCATTGACTTTTGGGTATGAAGAAGATCTGTTGTGGCTGTACTTCTTTATAATTATTTCGAAATAATAAAAATAATAATTTCAGAACAGCAGAATAGAAATAATGTTTCGTATTGCATATATTAATGAATCTTAATAGAAATTTTTTTGAGGTTGGGAATGTTCATCAAGCAGGTCTCCAGGTTGTAATTGCTTTAAAAACATTCAAGAAACAAGTGAAGATATTTTGCAAAATGAAATTTATAACAGAATCAGAAATTGAGCTACAGTAACTTCTGAAGATCTTGAAATAAGTACAGGACCAATACTTAATGAGAGTAATGCTTGTTTTATCCATGTGATAAAGTGTAATTTAGTAAACGTTATGAGGTGTTACAATATCAAAACCTTATGTTTAGATATAAGCATAAACACTATATCAAGTAAAAGCAACAGGCAGTACTAACTTAGGACAACCTTTACTGTAATATATCAATCAATTGGTCGAGATTTATTCTACAGAAACACATTCTGTTGTAGAGTGTTCAAGTGACTAAGGTGTTACCCAAACACCAAGTTCTTTTCATTCTCTTCATAGAACAGGGAAGCACGTGAATAGGTAGGGTCTATGGATGCCAAGAAAGAAATTAGTACATTAAAAGTTTCTCCAAAGATAATATACAAGTATTTACATCAAGACACCCTGGTTATTTAGTCTAAGAGTGTTTTAAGTGATATTCATCTTATAAATACAATTTCCATGAGCAAAAATATTAATATTAATTATTTAGAGAAGGGCCACATTTTCACAGTAAGAACTCCTTACACTTGGTAGCTTTGTACATGAAATTGTATTTTATTAGAGTATACTTTAGTAAAGATTTGAATTCCTGGAATGTTAACTCGTAAATTCTCCGAAAGTAATTGTAACTAAAACATATCGAGAGTAATTTAATTTATATTATTCAGAATTTGATGAAACTGTATCAAGAGTTTCCAGTGTAGTAGGTAGAGATAAATCAGGTGCATGAGGTACAAGGCTTATAGCAAGTTGATGATATGGATAAGAAAATTCCTTTCTTTTTGTTTCAAGTGTTGTGTCTTTGCGTATTACATAAGCAAAAATAGCAGTCATACCAAAATAAAGTACAGAACAACGTTCTGACCTTAAGTCATCTTCAGGTTAACAAAGAGAGAGATTACAACTGACTATTGCGGGCATATGTCTTAGAGACGAGAGTAAACGGCCCCTACAATCCCGTACTCATTTACGTATATAAGGTATATGTCAGTTGCAAGCTTTCTCTTTGTTAACTTGAAGATGACCTAAGAAGGTCAAACGTTGTTCTGTAATTTATTTTAATTAAAGTGCAAATACCCATATCAGCAGTCTCGAGAATACATTTTTATCTCAAGTGGGTTTCTTGTCATCATGAGCTATCTCCATTTTTCCTAGGCTCACGTTAGACCATTATAATTTCAAAAGGCAAATACTTTTTCTTACTTTTAGTCCATTATCTGAACTTCTCGACAGAAATGGTGCAAACTTTGGGTAATTTACACAACCTCTTATTGCCATAACGACAAATACATGATATCGAAACGAAAAAATAATCAAGAAGGCTTAAAAACAAATCAAGGTAGTTCGTAGTAAACAATGGACCAATGTTTACGAAATATGCAAGATAACGGGGTGGGAAACTGAGGTTAAGCAACAACAAAAGAAACCTACACTGACTTGACTTCCAGATAAGATTCATGTAAGATCCTAGCATCATAAATGAAACTAGAAGTATACTGAACCAACCACTATATGTGTATTGATAACCAGTTATTCACTAAAATTCCTCCTTACGTACTTGTCTAGCTGGGAGAGAACATTATAATTTGACTACGACAGTCAATGCCATTTTTCGTTATTGTGTATACTATGTAGTTAGTACACATAAGAATGTACTTCTTATAGCAAATTTGAATTTATTTGGAAAAATTCGAACTAATGTGGTAGAAACAAGGCATTGATTTAAAAAGCTGCATGAATCCACGTGGATAAGTAATACCAAGGTGCACATCCTCAGAATTCACTAAGTATGGGTGTAAAATTCAGGTTTGTTGTTTGGATGGTTAAAACAATGAAATATTTGTTTTGTAAATTACTGATGTCTCTCTATGATTGATGCTCATAATAATTTTGTTTCTTTTGTAGGTTGTTTTAATAAGATACATCATTAGGCAAGAATAAACTATACACGTGTAGTATGTGTTAATTGATAAAATTTTAATATCGTCTTCTAAGAACACTGCATTTCTGAGAACAGCAGAATTTGGATCAATGCCAATTTTATACAAAAATACTTGATTGGTATATGATGTTATTTCATGTGCTGAGCACATAACTTTTGAAGATATTAATACTATGGTTTCAGAAATTTCGTACAGTCGTTAGTAGTAGGAGCTACTGTAACATTGTTGAGATGAAAAATAAAATTAAACAGAAGAGTGGGCAAGTGAACTTTTAGAAGGTTTTTATATGTTTATACCGCTTTTCTCTTTGCGTATATAATGAGGTTAGCTGTTTCAGTATAAATGGATTTCTAAACTTCCCTTTAAGTCAATGATTAATTAAAATTAAATAAGCTTGGTAACTGCATCATGTTCGATAGCTAGACCTTCGCCTTCATCCAAAACTTAAATAAGATTTTTTTCTTAAATTTGTTATTAATGTTTTGATTTAGTAAAAAGTGTAACGTATTTCATACTATTGTTTGTCAGAAGGACACACATTTCGTTTTTATATTCATTGGAATTATTTCAATTTTCATTACGAAAAACAAAACAAAAACATAGATCATCAAGAATCTCTTTTAAATCTTTAAATTAAAGTATTTGGTATTCCTGCATTTTAAATAGTGATAAATATGTTAAAATCACCACTTAAATTGCAAAAATAACTATTTTTCACACTTATAAATATTTTTTGGGGGGGATAAAAAGACAATAAAGTGTGAATTCACATGTCTAAATAGTTATAATTTTTTAGTTTCATTTTGTGCAAAGTTCGTGGAAATTCCCTTTAACATACAGTAAAGACAATCTTAGATCGAATTTAAACTAAAAAGTATTGTTGAAGGGTTATAATATAAAAAGACAAATTACACTCGTTCAATGTGAATCATAGTTAAAACATACTGTATGACCCAAAACAAAATTGATTTCCATAAAATATAAAATTAAAATAAGAGCAATGTGTATGGATTTTGGAAAACAGCTATGCGAATAAAACAAAAAAGTCCCAAAATGATAGAATAGTAAAATAAAATAATAAAGTGATTAAATAACAATCCTGAGAAATATTTCTGAGAAGGGAAAGTTACATTGAGGAATGTTGAAAAAAATAGTTAACATGTGAAAAATACACGACTACAGAAAAGATTCGTGGAAAATAACATAGATACAAGGTTGATGAAAGTATATTTAATTACTTGAAGATAAATCTTTCTTTAAAACTTTTGCACATGACCTTTACATCTAACGATTTATCCTAACTAAAGTAAATGAAACTGGATTAAAAAATGAGATAATAATCCCCATCACAAATTTAAGAGTAATTGGACAAGATCTAATTTGATAATATGCACTTCCACTGATTTCAAAGTTACTTTTGAACTTTAAATTTGGTTATTTGTTAACTTTGTGTCAAGTCAGCATCTGATAGAATAATGAAAAAAAATGATTTTGTGGCCTTTGTTATTTAAGTATCAATTCAAAAATAATCACGTTTTTATTTTTTGTACGGTATTATCTGTTAAATTATTTTATTTCTTGTAAACTGGTAAATCTATACATTCATTTTTGTTGGTAAATTTCACTATTACCACTTATTACAATTATCTTTTAGATAATAAACACAGCATGGCCAAGCGCGTTAAGGCGTGCGACTCGTAATCTGAGGGTCGCGCCAAACATGCTCGCCCTTTCAGCCGTGGGAGCGTTATAATGTGACGGTCAATACCACTATTCGTTAGTAAAAGAGTAGCCCAAGAGTTGGCGGTGGGTGGTGATGACTAGCTGCCTTCTCTCTAGTCTTACACTGCTAAATTAGGGACGGCTAGCACAGATAGCCCTCGAGAAACTTTGTGGAAAATGGTGGGTATGCACAAATATAGTTTGGGTTTTGATTCATCACGTAGGGACTCTGAAAAAGAGACAGCTAACTGTTTACCGGCAATATCGTATTTAATTGCGTTTATGTTTCTAATACACCATTACGTTCAACATAATTAAAAGTGTTTTGCTCCCGATTTTCGTTTGTATTCAATGTCCGGTGTATTACAGTGTCCAACGGTAGTCAGTAAGCATTGCAGGATTCCAGTTGCTCTTATATCGTTTTTCTACTGTAGCAATGTCCTAGTGAAACTGAAGATTTCGATAAAACGGTACGTGATGGGCAAATACGGATGTGATTTTCGTGATCAGCAGCCAAAAATCTATAAGGAACACCCAACAGTGTTCAAGAAGAAAAAACTTTGTTGTGCAGTGTTATTGTTTTTATCGATTCAAACTTTGTTATTTTTGTTAAATTGTATATTGCAATATATTATATGCAAAATTTATACGTTAATGTATATTTGCTTTAAAGGCTATAAAACGTTGCTTGAAGATGATGATGAGACTTCCTGGTTCAGTAATATTGCTAGTGACGGTCTTTCTCCTTCCAGCATCCGTAGCTTTTCCTGCATAAGCTTTGGAAGCATACATAAAGATCTTATAACAGCTTAATTGCTTGCTATGGATGGACAACTTCTGTCTAAATTCACAACTAGATAAAGTACAAAAATTAAAAGGGGTGCAAGAGATTTCAAATTTTTATGATGCCAACAGAACAAAGATATTTATTAATGTTGTTGTAGAATTTATTAGTGAGAAAGTAGCATTAATTTTATGTTAAAAATAAAATGTTAAATTCATCATATGCTTGAAAGATACTGTTAATTATGCTTATGTAGATTACGACTTTTACTTATTTACGAAACCAAGGTTGCCATTTCTAAAAGGCAGTTCATAAAACTGAGACATGTATGTTCTGAAGACCAAAACCGCCAATAAAGACCATTCAGATGGCAGACATTTTCGAGAAACTTACCTAATCGGCTGACAGCATCAAAAGAGCCTTCAACCACATATACACTGTATCAAATCCTAAAGCCATCCAACTTAACAACAAAAATCAGAAGAATAAAATACCTTTACTATTAAAATATCATCTTATCAAGAAGTTACAAACAAATATCATGAAGAAAAATGTTTAATGGTTCATAACTGACGTTATCATCATGGGCAAAATAGTCACTACACCTCTTTTAATCTCTTATAAACGTAATACATTTTTAAAGACTACTTGGTGCATTCGAAGCTGCAAGACGACAATTTACCCGTTAGTATAATTCATCAAAGTGTCAAAGAAAGTTCTTATACCTGTCCATACATTTCAAACAATGGTACAGTAACTAGTTCTACAATCAACTATTAGAGAATTTATAATCGTACATCATGTGTTGTATTCTCAGTGCGGTAGGTGTCATAAACTACATACTAATGAAGCAGCTCCCCACCACTTAATTGTTTTCGTGGAGACTTCAGACCTATAAGAAAAGACGCAACTACTCTTACAGCTCCCAGATAAATCATATCTCATGACCACAATTATACTTCCAACATGAAAGTCCTAGGTAAAGAAAAGCACAAAACAGCAGTTAACAAGTTAAGGGGAGAAAGTGTAAAACAATGTCTCATTTTCCACCTTAACGCTAAGTTTCCTAATATAATTAATAAAAGCTTTAATTTTACATAAATTTAAGATTGGCATGGCCGAGCGCGTTAAGGCGTGCACTCGTAATTCGCGGGTTCGCGCCCGCGTCGCGCTAAACATGCTCGCCCTCCCAGCCGTGGGGGTGTATAATATGACGGTTAATCCCACTATTCGTTGGTAAAAGAGTAGCCCAAGAGTTGGCGGTGGGTGGTGATGACTAGCTGCCTTCCCTCTAGTCTTACACTACCAAATTAGGGACGGCTAGCACAGATAGCCCTCGAGTAGCTTTGTGCGAAATTCCAAAAACAAACAAACAAACAGATTATTTCGAACACCTAGTGGCGCAAAGATAAGTCCGTGGTCTAATAGATCTAAAAAATTAGTTTTTCTTATCCGCAGTGAGCACAGTTCAAGCATTGAAAATTATCTTATTTCTTTAAATCTTCTATATTTAGACTTTTTTTTAGTACCCCTGCTGGCTCAGCGAGGAGTCTGTGGGCTTATGACGATAAAATAAAGGTTATTAATACCTCGGATGGGCATAACTCTGATGTAGTTTTGTCCTTAATAACAAACAAAGAATATTTTGAATTATATAATAAATCTTTATGTACCAAATACAACGGTAATTTTTCATTATACCTATCACTTTCTCTCCTTACTCATAAAGATCAATATCAAATAAGATAATAAATTATTAATTGAAATTCGATCAAGTACACCAAATTTTGTTATCCGACGAGCAGATTAGTTAATCCTTTACTGCTCGTCCCCAGTTGGGACGGGGTAAGTTTGCATGTTTACAAAGTTAAAATCAGGGGTTTGATTTTCCTTGATGGACACAGCAGATAACCTGATGTGGATTTGCTATAAGAAAAACACATACATACACAACCCTTTACCACTTCTCGCTCATTTCAAACAGCTGTCATTTGTTGAGCAACAACTTACTGGAAGTCTATGATTATCATATTAAGAAATAAAATGAACTTCTACTCAAAATTTCAAGCTTTGTCCTTGAACTGCACGTTTAAGCCTAAAACACTTGTGACTTCGTTCAAAACACCAGATGTTAAGAGTCATAGGTGACGTCAAATCATAACAGAATCAGTATATCGAATTTTAAATATTATATCCGAAGCTGATTTCTTCCAGTAGAGTAAAGATTCATATTTGTGGATGAGACAGCTTAATCCTTGAAGAATTAAATCCATACACTTGAAAGGTATGAAAACATGATGTCAGTAATAATAACTGTTCCTGTAGTTTGGAGGTTTACTCTTTGATTATTTTTAGATAAATATCCAATTTTTGCATAAAACATTATATTAATTATTTTACGTTTATGTGTGAATACTACCATTGACCATGAAATTACATACAAGCACCAATTTATAATGCTATTACAAAATAGAACATTTCAATTTTTCTTACAAGGTTGCCAATTAATAATACTTTAGATAGAGTTTTGCCAATGTAAGACTTTCAAAGTCGTTTGGCAAAATATAAAGCCATGTATATTATTTTGGAAAAGATATGTTTGTTTTCATCATTGCTGAATAGCTCAAAACTGCATTTCTCACACATATGATCAATTTGAAATATTTTCAGTATGATTTTAAACTTTAAGTTCACAGTTTACTAAAATATGTTACGCACTTGCTTAACACTATCTGCGTAAATGTCTACAATTATCATAAATTGCCATATTATCTTTGTTTTCACTGCTCTAGAGATTGAAATATTGTGAAATATCAGTTTGAAATATGTGTATACATATCCTTTTCAGTCACGATTTTTTCAGGTGAAATAAAAACGACATTTTGTGTCTATACTTACAAAACTAATTAATAAGGGTAATCTTATTCTTTTATCTCATACATAATTATTCTATGTAATGGTTGCTACTCTGCCCATGCTGGCATATTTTGATCCACATACAAATGTAACCAGTTAAAAGTAAAACACTTTGTTTTATAAATATATATATATATCTATAGTTCAATAAGAAATGAACAATATGTCTAAAAATAAAACGCGTCTCAAGCCTCATGTCTTTCATATTGGGATGCAAAAATGAATATCTTGATGACAAGGAAAATTATTTAACTTTATCATAATAACTAAAATTATATGCTTATAATTTTTGTTTAATATATTTTTGTACGTATTCTTAAAATATTTTCGACAGTTCTTTCTACTTTACTAAGTTTTAAATGTTTAGTTATTATTTTAAGTTACCTAGAAAACCATATAGTCATAAATGTAATGCTGTAAACATCGGTATAATACACTAGCATAAAATATGACAATGTGTATTTGGTAAGGCAAGAAACATTTGAGGAAGATAAAAGTAAGAAAAATTAATTAAAAATACTGAATACATATTAGAATTGACTTTTTATCCATTCTTTTGTAGTGAAAGAAAACTTTGAAGAATGATTCGTTCAAACTTTAGAGATGCAAAGGTAAGAACATTGTTACATTAACGTCAAAAATAAACTACACTTTTGAAACAAAGTATTAGAGAGACGAAGGTACAACTTTCCACCCCACACAGAATTGAAGATACAAATGACAGAAAATTCAAATTATTTCATAGGTATTAATGTTAGATAGACTGAAATTAACAGGAGAACAACTATCCTTATGTCTTGGGAGAACTGTACATTTGTGACAGTAAATAATTGATACATATGAAGCTCTTTAAAAGATCCAGATACTGTGCAAGATTGGTTATTTCAATAGTTGTTTTCTTTGGACCATAATTGTTTGCTATTCAAGTTTAACGTGCAGATTTACGAAAAGTATGTAACATGAAATTATCGACACTAGATTTTTGGTTTTGACCAGTATTGTGTTCGAAAAATGTGGTTAATTTAGTGAGAGTAGTATATTGTGCACTTTATCGTAAAATATTGGTTTACTTGTTTATGTTTGAAGAGTTGGCTTGCTTATAGTTTGTTGAAAATGTGTAACATAAACCGATCAGTTAATTATGCCAAAGTAAATTAATTTATTTCTTTTTATAACTATTTTCATGATTGTTTGACAGAATTGCTCTGAGGTTTCAAAGTAGATATAGCTTGGTTCATTGAATTACTTTCAAACACTCCATTGTTTATTTTCTGCGAAATAGTTCAAACAATAGACTGACTGTACTGACCAATAGATATTGCCTATGTATATCTGTCTCTTTCCTTCTTTTTTTACAAAACTAGTGGAATATAATATATATAATGTAATTAGTGTGATATATAAAGCATTTATACAAATTTAGTCTATATTTTACAATATCAGCATCGTTTTAACTGTAAATTAATGCTTTAATAAAAGCACCTTACATATACTCACTTTGCTCGTGAATTAAGTGGCTCATCACCTCCTTAAAGTGTATTTTGTTTGATACTAGCGACTCACGGAATTAGGTTTACAAGTTTTCAGCTTAATTCTTTTGAAAAGCAAGAATGTGAACCAATAAAGCTAAATCAACATGCTCAACGTCCCACTTAAACGTCCAAATACACTGGACCCGAAATATTAAATCAATATCTATAATATGGAAATTATTCTAAAAAACGTGAAGTTACTCTGTTAGAAATGAAATAAATTTCGAGTTACTACTTGTAGCTGTCCTTTTTTAATTACGTAATATTCTTAAGTCGTGGAATTTTTTTTATTTTCGTTCATGTTGTGAAGAAAATAGATAGCGTCGTAATCATGTAAGCGTTACAGATCATTTGTATAATGTTAAATCATCCGATTGTCCATTACGACCTATAATACCAATCTATGAATCATTCAACCAGAAACAGATAAATACATAGCGAGAGCAATTTCTAAAAATATAACATCAGCAGGCTCATTTTTCAAAGACTATTTTAATTTCAAGTCTATTCATGATCGGCCTGACATGGCCTAGTGCGCAAGGCGTGGGACTCGTTATCCGCGGGTCGCGCCAAACATGCTCGCCCTCCCAACCGTAGGGGCGTTATAATGTGACGGTCAATCTTACTTTTCGTTGGTGAAAGAGTAGCCCAAGAGTTGGTTGTGGGTGGTGATGACTAGCTGCCTTCCCTCTAGCCTTACACTGCTAAATTAGGGACGGCTAGCACAGATAGCCCTTGAGTAGCTTTGTGCGAAATTCCAAACAAACAAACTATTCATGATCAACTAAACTATAACATTTTAACGGCTACTTTGATGTAATCTCTCTCTTCATTGAAGTCCCAACTACGAAGCTTATAAGATAGCTTTAGAAATCTATATCCAAAACTCCTGTCCATTAATACACATCCAAAGCAATCAATTAACAACTCATATAGAATTCACTACCACCAAAACTAACTTTATGTTCAATGATCAAAGCTATATACAAATAAATGGCTTAAGTGTGGAGAGTCCCGTATCACTAATTCTAGTCAACATTTTAATAATACAGATTAAATCTCAAGCAATCAGTTTGCTTCACCACTAACCTCGTACAGAAATGTTGATAAAATTGCTGAATTCACATCTACAGAACACACACTTAATTCTTTCAACCAAATTAACTTCATTCACTCTATCTTAAATTCACATATAAACAGGAAAAACAAACTAATTTCATGTCATTTCTTTACCTCAATATCACAAGATTGTTTTGTTTTTGAATATCGCGCAAAGCTACAAGAGGGCTATCTACACTAGCCGTCCCTTATTCAGATGTGTAAGGCAGCCAGTTATCTACACCCACCTCCAACTGTTTGGTTGCTCTTTTACCAACGAATACTGGGATTGACTGTAATATTATAACGTTTCCACGGCTGAAAGGGCAAGTATGTTTGGTGCGATGGGGATTCGAACCTGTGACCGTCAGATTACGAGTCGAACGCCTTGACACACTTGGACATGCCGGGCCCAATATCATAAGAACCAAGATACAACTCAAAACAGAAATTCGCAGAAAAATTACTCATATTAGTCTACACATTTCCTGGAACTCAGCACATAAAACCAAACAAAAACTCACCATATTAAGAAACCAAATAAACACAGCTGCAAAACTATGCTCAATCGATAAATTGATTACGAAATCAAGAAAATAAAACAACACTTCATCAACATCAATAAATTTCCTTAAAAACCGTTGAGAGAATTATATACACGTGCACCTAGACCACCAACACAGTCAACGACAAATAAACAATTATAAATTTTATGAGTCAACTACATATAAATCCTTACACTACCGCATGCTATGTATTTCCCATATCAGCAAAAAAAACACAACAACTTGTAACAAAATATAACATTTCAGTAAACAAAGAATATATTCAAAAATCAGGTACAAACTAAAGTCCATATTATGTTAAACGTACTATGACAACATAACAACAACATTATTTATAAAATACAATGCAAAACCTGCCATTATTTCTATATTGGAGAAACAAGCAGAAAAATTGAAACCGGATTCAAAGAACATAAAAAACACAGATCGAATAAACACAACATAACCATAGAAAGCACTCTGATACTAAGTAGGGAAACAAATATAAATAAATGCAAAATCAAAGAAGCTCTACTTATACAACAACTCGAACCAAAATAGAAACAACATAAAGGAACACTTTTTATATATACTAATTTGTAACGTAACATCTAACTGCAACGCACCTTATAATCCTGTACCCATTTACATTCTCGACCCTGAGACACCTTATAATCCTGTACCAATTTACACTCTCGATCCTGAGACACCTTATAATCCTGTACCCATTTACACTCTCGTTCATGAGAGATGTGCCGGAAACGGTTAGACCCAAAATCTCTCTTTGTTAACCTGAAGGTGACCTAAGGTCGAAGCTTTCTTCTGCACATTTTTTTAATTGAAGTTTTAATATCCATACCAGTCGTATTGAGAATACATTTTTATTTCAAGTGTGTTTCTTGTCATTGCATAATTATATTAATATTCATATTTAGTACAACAGAAAGTCAGTGGAAGTCCTTGCCTTCAGTATACACTTAATATTTTGTGTATCTGTCTTTTACTTTAACAACTTTAGACAGTCATTCAGGTATTGTTGCAATTAAAGTGTCCAATGGGATTTTACTCTAAATGTATCTAATATACTCCCATAAAGTTTCTTTGGTAGTAAGTTTGATTTATTAAGTTTTCGATCTATAAAATCCCAGATCTGTTTAATTGAAATGAGATAAAGGCGCTGTGGTGGCCATTATTGTACTTCAATGACTCCAGCTACTTCTTTCTTTGTTAAGTAATTTCTGCAAAGGTTGAATGCGTGTATGGTGTCATTATCTTTTTTATAGTAGAATCCTTCACCGAAAATATGCAAACTATTGAGTATACCATGACGGATCAGTATTTTATGGTATTTGTACTGGTTTATTATCGCTTCTATTTGGCAAATATCTCCTTTCGCCTCAGCAAAAAAAACACACTCCCAAACCACCACAATGCGTTTCACGTGCTTCACGAAAAGTGCTATACATTGAGATAAGCATCTTTTCCACTTATTCTGCCGGTCGCACAACCTACGCTTTGAACTAAGTATTTCAGACCTGAATTCATTTGTCCACAGCATCCTTTTTCAATTATCAACAGTCAAGCTTTTGTACTTACAAAAAAAATAAATCTCTTGACAATCTTTGGAGATCAAAGTAAAGGTTTTTACCTGCTAAACAAATATTTTATCCTCCTTGAGTCTTTTTGATACTGTAGATCTGGACACTTTTCGGTCATTTGATATATGGTAATGTATATCATGATTGACAAACAGTGACAGTCTTCCTTCTGTCCCGAAGGCTGCACAAATGAAAATACTTAACATCAGTATTATCGGATTTAGGTGTTCTGCCTGTTCCTTCACTAATTTTTTTAATTTACCTGTATCTGTATTTTAACCTATGATGTACTTTACTTGATAGTGTTTAGGGAGCATTTCGAGTCCGCAGTCACCTTCCAACCACTGAAGGTCGCTGCTCTCTACATCCATACACACGGTCAAATTGAAGTATATTCTGCATGGACGATAACTGGTATTACCACATCCGAGATATAACAATGTAGAAAAATTGAAATTGAACCAAGTGTTAGAGTATCATTATTATATTAAAAAAATCAAACATATTAAACAATAAATTAATTAAGAATAATTATTATAACACTTCAATAAGATAGAAACACATTTAAGTCGAGTATTATTTTAATCATTCCATAAAGCGAGTTTATAGTTTAGAACTTTATTACTTTCAGACTTTTGTTTATTTGGTTTTTTAATTTCGTGCAAAGCTACACGAAGGCTATCTGCGCTATCCGTCCCTAATTTATAACTGTAAAGCTAGAAAGAAGACAGCTAGCCATCATCAACCATCACCAACTCCTTGGCTACTCTTTTACCTATAAACAGAAAGATTTATCGAAAGATTATAACGCCCATACGGCTGAAGGGTTACGCATATTTGGAGCAATTGAGATTAGAACCCGCAACCCTCTTATTCCTAGTCGAGAGCCCTAACAATGTTTATTTGTGTGTAAAATAATTAAATATACGAACATAAACTAACATTCCGAAAGTTTGGAATGTTTCTGTTTGCCAAGTATACAATTATGCTTTCAGTTTAGATCCTAGGCATTTCCATTCTCATTCGACTAAATTAGTCTTGAAGAAAATCCTGAATAAGTTATCATTCTTTCTGCTAAATTAATCGGTCTTTATTAAAGGCCGTACAGCTGTTCCAACGATGACTTCTATTGATATATTCACTGTTCAAGAGGACTGAAATAAATCTTAGATTACGTTAATTTAAAGGCTCATATTTTCAATTTTCTTCTATAAACACATCCAGGAATATACGCATGTTCTGTGTATGAGAAACCACATGATGTTGATCAACAATCTCACTTACATCAAGTGAAATTTGTGAAAATGATTTCCATCATAATGCTTTTTTTTTTTACTTATTAGGATCAGTATTAATAATAATTGTGTAATATATTTACACCTAAACTACAATATTCATTTGGGATAACATTTATTTTTAAATGGGATAATTAATAAACGTATTACTGCTGTTGTGTTTTTAAAAAGATCCATTTTTCGCAAATGAGTGTTTTTTTATAGCAAAGTCACATCGGGATATTTGCTGAGCCCACCGAGGCGAATCGAACCCCTGATTTCAACGTTGTAAATCCTTAGACCTACCGCTGTTTTAGTGAGGTGATTTTCGCAAATGAAGAAACAAAGCAGTGACCACAACAAACGCAGCTTTTTTGATCTGTTAATATATCTGGAACACTACAATTGAAATTTTATAATTTTGAATAGAACTGTCTTAATAGTGTTAAGGAAGAAAAGGATCTTGGTTTTGTGGTTATCAGTGTGTTACGTCGCCCAAGCAAAGTATTGTTGCCAATGACTGGAAAAATACAATTTTAGGTTGTATCTGAAGAAATATTGAATAGAAGTTTGAAAAAGCTATAATGTCATTTCCTTGGTCATTTGTTATGTTCCGTTTGGTGTATCGTGACCAGTCTTGGACTTTTCACCTTACTAAGAACATTAAATTATTGAACACGGTTCAGGAAAAGACAACTAAGATGATACCTGGTGTGGAAATTTTATCCAATTATAATAGATTCAGACCTACGAACTTGATTTCTCTGTTTTTTAAAGAATATTTACAGGAGATTTGATTAAGATGTTTAAAAAATTGATTGTGTTAACGTTTCTTTTTTCATATTTAATGGTGAGAATCGTGAGTCAAAATAACACAAATATAAGTTTTGTTAGAGCAGGAGATATCTTCAGCTTAGACACTTCTTTTTTTTATCAAGGTGGATAGCCTTTGAAACAAATTACCTTCAGATTTGGTAGATGCAGTTAATATCGGAAAGTTTAATTGGAATCTTGATAAATATTTGTGCAATAAAGTCTAGTTATGAATATTTTAGTTTTGTTTGATTTAGTGCATAATACGAGTAGATGGCCCAAAAGGCCCTTTGTTGTCTTTAATGCGATGTTTTATTGACAAAACGTCAAAGATAATATATCATAAGCCCGTAATCGTAACTATAGAAGATATGGGGAAGAGAATATCCCCCAGCCCACCTCTATTGGATTAGTTTTGACCAAGGTTTAAAGATGATGCATTATTCTGGACTATGACAAAAGAATTATTCAGTTATAAACCCAAATATCTAATTTATTCTGAGCTGAAATACATATTTTCAAATAAATTTAAAAATATAGATGTCTTGACTGGTACTAGCCATTTATCATCAGGATAATATATTGTTATAGTGTCCATTGTTCTGTCGATATTGACAAAACAGAAAAAGAATGACATTACCTTTACTTACGACAAAGCAATGGAATCAATACATACGTCATAAATATGCATAGGACTTCAATAAATTGTCGTCAGCTAATGACGTATAAAAAAGAAAACAGTCTCCAGATACTACGTTGATCTTGTACGTTTTTATTATTCATGCCTCATTGTTCAGCGTCAGGCATGGCCAGGTGGTTAGGGCACTCAATACTACACTGGCACCATCGAAAACTGTTCGAAGTTATTAAAGAACAACGTACAAGAAAAAAAAACATGAAGATGCATCCTGGAATTGTGGGAAGCTCTAATCCATGAGTGGCATCATGAACTCTTTCTTACCTGCCTACATTCAGTCCTTCATAAACTCCAGGTCCTGCCTGGCCAGATAGTTCGGGCACATGACTTGCAATATGAGAGTTGGAGTATCGAATCCCTGTCCCACCAGGCATGCTTGTGCTTTCATCGTAGTTGCGCTTTAATATAACGATCAACTTCACTATTCGTTGGTAAAAGAGTAGCCCAAGAGTTGGCGATAGTTGGTGTTGACTAGCTCTCTTCCTTCTGGTCTTACACTGCTAAATTAGGGACGACTAGCGTAGATAGTCCTTTGTGTAGCTTCGTGCTTATCTATAAAAATAAACTATGATATTTTTCCTATGAATTTATTTGAAACCTACTAAAGTTATCTGCGCTAGCAGTCCTTAATTTTGATATAACAAACTAGATGGAAGGCAGATAGTTAAACAACACACTCCCAACTCTCTGGCTATTCTTTACTCTCTGTCCACTTGTAGTAAAATAAAACTCAAATTAAATTACAGATGAAAGCTAAACGATGCTATCATAAATTAAAATAAAAGATAGACAAAAGCTGTTTAATATTCACTTTACTAAATTAACTCTTATGGAAAGTTATATGATAGCTAGAAACTCGCTAAATCAATGCTATATTTAAGCCTTGGGATCTTTAAAGAAAAATAAACGTTTGAGGAATTAATTGCTAAATTTAAATAAGTGCAAAAGATGTAGAACAACCTAGTAATATATTTCTTTTGATTTTAAAAGTACGAATCTACTGTCATAGGTAAAGGTTAAGCATTACAGTTGCTATTTCACAGAAAGTTGAACCTCCCTATGGGGTAGGATGGACCTCACGCATTTTAAAGAAATACACAGATACCTGTGAAATTTAGTATATAGGTTGTGAATTTTCTTCCACGAGAATCACACTAATATCTAATAAGACTTAAAAGTGTAGCATTATATTATGTTTGGTTCACATTTTGTTCTGAACAGACATCTTAACATTTCATTTTTACCCAAAAAATTAGTAGCAATCATAATAGGAATCAGAAACTGTTCATTTGGTCCAAGTATTTTATTGAGTGAGGATTTTCTGTTCGTTCACTTTTTTATTTAGTCTTCCCTTGATGTTAGTTATGATATTAATGAACCTGATTTTTAACACTGCTTTATCCGAAAGTTGTGCTTGAGATTACTGCATCTGGAGCTACACTGTCAGATATGCTTGAATTGATGTACTTCTTTGCTGATTTTTTGGCACACTAGAAACAATAACCTTCAGTTAAATTAAAACCTCAGTCAAGTCATTTATATGTTTCCCTTTTTCTCAAATAAGAACGTCATTACATATATAACCTGCTTTATTGCAAGTTTATTGTAATTATTATCACGTTTGTTATTAAATATAATACCTTCCACAAAAAATATTAGTATCACTCAAAATAAAAAATGGTAATCTATCGATATATCAACAAGCAGCATTTTTTAGATTTACATATAGAAAAGAATCTTCTTAACATAGCAGCGCTGTCATAATTTCTTAGTAACATGTTATATTCTTGTTCAGATGCCAGATATATTACTATGAGTATTTAATTTCAAGTATGCTTACAATTTTCTTTGATTAGTTTATAGACAAAACTATAGACTTATTTAATTTTGTTAGATAAACGTTAACTAGAAAAAAATCCTTCAAAAAAACAACAGTTAATATATATATAACGAATTGGAACAAACTAAACAGCTGACCATCAAGAGAAGTTTCTCAATATATATATACATAACCAAATTTTCAATAGTACTGTTACGTATTTTTTAATGTTTTATGTTCTTCGTAGACTAAACGCGACAGAAAAACACAGATAACAGCTTGTATAATTTATTACACTAAACTATTAATAAATATAACAGATATAACATAAATTATATGATAACAGTGACAGATATTAAGTTACAACATTCGAAATTAATTACAAAACAAAATAATACTAGTTTCAAACTTCTAAATTAATCACAATACAAAATGGTACTGGCTTGTATCTAATATAATGATCTAAAATGAAAGTCTCAAATTCCAGTCTAGGGAAGAAAATCCGAAGCTTAAATGAAGAAGTTCAGGAACAGTTCACAGTTCAATAAATTCGCCGACTCTCAGCACAAGCAGTAATTCAGATGAATCGTAGAGATTGACGAAATAAAATCACAGTTTCCGTAGATCTAACTTCAGTCACAAATCCAAGTTGAATAATCACAGCAAACACTTAATCTTTCTCAAATAACTCTCTTCTTTTTCTTCGAATAAAAACTTACGTCTGAATCTCTCTCACTGTCTCTCGCATCTTCGTCTAATTATATATTGTAGGCCTAAACTCCCCGAAAGACCGCGAAAATTCTACAGGTCTCCAGAGCAATCCACGCATGTCCGTTCTTGCACGAGACTACACGTCTAGACACGTAGTCACCAGCACTTCATTTACAAACATATGATTGGTCTACTTAATTCAAGAAAATTCTAAATGTTACCCTAAATGAATAACAAAATATTAGTTTAAACTTCGAAACAATAATATAAATATGGAAAAACGAATAATAGAAATGAAAATTTAAACACAACACGACCTGTTGTCGTTTACAAAATATTTACACATATACATAACACTCTCCCCCTTAAGAGTAAAAAAAAAGTTTGAACTTTTGAAAACCTTTTTTATTTGTTTATTTGTCTTTTTAAACCAATTTAAAAGGGTTATTTCCAGTAGATTCTGAAATAACCTCACGAACTTCAAACAGTAACAAGGGAACACCCTCAACCCAGTTCTTTGAGTGTTTGTGGCAGTAATTTGGTGGAAACGATCAAAAATACCTTGTCACTCAGGATGGTATGCACTGGATGAAACTTGATGGAAGTTTAGATCATGCATGGCTTGTTGAAATAGCTTGTACATAAACTTTAAGCCTTGATCTGATTGCACAACTTTTTGAATCCCGAACATGGTAAAGAATTTAACAAGAACCTTAACAATGTTGGGAGCAGTGATTTTTCTCAAAGGGATTGCCTCAGGGAAACGTGTAGAAGCACACATGATCGTCAAGAGGTATTCATTTCCTGCATTGCTTCTTGGCATTGGGCCAACACAGTCAATAACGACCCTTGAAAACGGTTCTTCAAAGGCAGGAATAGGCTGCAGTGGTGCTTTGGGAATCCCCTGATTTGGTTTTCCAGTCATTTGGCAAGAATGGCATGTCTTACAAAAGTCAACAACATCTTGGCGCATCTTTGGCCAATAGAAATGTCGTCGGATACGATCTTGGGTCTTTCTTACACCTAAGTGTCCCGACAATACATGGTCACGAGCAAGACTAAGAATATCATTCCGATAGCATTTTGGTATGACGATTTGGTGAATAACATTCCACTCTTCATCAGCAGCAACGTCAGGAGGTCTGTATTTTCTCATCAACACACCTGACTTCTGGTAGTAACAAATAGGGACAGTTCCTATTTCATTTTCATCAACGGCCAGTTGTAGAAGAAAATGAGTTTCAGGATCATTGTCCTGTTCCTCAACAAGTTTGTTTCGATGAAGAGAGTTGAAAAATGACTTAGAGTCATCAGTAGAACTTAAAGTTGAGTCAGAAATCTCATCGATGTGAGACATGAATGTATCAGATAAAGAGAAATCCTCTTTGGACTCCTGAGAACGTGTCTGAGAACGAGTAACAGCATAGGCGGGAAAAACATCAGGAAACTCTTCAACGAGTTGCTCTGTACTGGGACTAATAACAGGTGCTTCAACAACACGAACCTCTGGTACCACCTTACTACCAGCCAAATCATTTCCCAAAAGCATAGACACACCTTCAACAGGCAATGAAGCTTTAAAACCCACAGTCACTGGGCCTGAAACTAAGTCCGAATGTAAATCTAATCTATGAAGAGAAATAGAAACGACGCCACCTTCTACACCAGAAATGAGCACACTGGCCCCAACGGATGACTTTTCAGAAAACGGAAGTACACTTTCCAAAATTAAACTCTGAAAAGCTCCAGTATCCTGCAGGATTTTAATTGGTTGTAGACGTGAATCGCCAACAAAAGAAACAAAACCTTCAGTCATGAAAGGCTTAAATTTGTCCTCAACAATATTTTCAGGTACATCAAGAATATTGGGCTTAGAATCCACAGTGGACTGGACAGGGTCAAAATCATTGGGAACCAATGATGTATCCAACGAGGGCGAAATGAAACTATGGGGTGATGGCTTGTTTTTTACCTTATAGCACTCAGAAATCAGATGGCCGGGTTTCTTACAATAAGCACATGTTTTGGATGAGAATGACACGTTTTGGGTAGATGACGAGCTTTGAGAATAAGATGGAGTCTTCGTTTGAGAATTAGAAGTTTGATCTTTTTTGTCTCTGTCGACATTTGCATAATATTTGAATGAGTCATTGGGTTTCTTTGCTGTGTGATTTGTTTTGCTTTTGTATGAGAAATCTTTGTGAGTCAAAGCATACTCGTCTGCCAAGACAGCAGCATCATGAATTTTGGAAGCTTTTTGTTCATCAATATAAGTTATTAGCTCTACGGGAATACATCTTTTTTAATTCTTCAACTAACATGAGTTCTCTGAGTTTTGTATAATCCTCTTTGATTTCCTTGGAATCACACCACCTGTCGAATAGAGTTTCTTTTTCACGAGCAAATTCGACATAAGTTTGGCTCTCAAACTTTTTGTAACCACGAATTTTTTGTCTATATGCCTCTAGCACCAATTCATAAGCATTCAAAATGCATTTTTTGACGTGCTCATAATCATAACTTTGCTCGGCCGTGAGTTTGAAAAATACTTCCTGGGCTTTACCCTTGAGAACACTCTGAAGTAATACTGTCCAATATTCGGTGGGCCATTTTAGCCTAAGGGCCAAATTTTCAAATTGCTGAAAATATGTATCTACAGCTTTTTCATTGAATGGAGGTACTAAACGAATTTGTTTGGAAGCATCAAAATTATCCAACCACATTTGGACAACCTTCTCATCTGTCTGTGCCTTTCTCATACTGATTTCCATATCAGCTTTAATGCGTTCTTTTTGTATTTCGGCATCAAGAACAAGACGTTTGTTTTCTTGTTCTGCCTCAATACGTTTTATTTCTTTTTCTGCCTCAAGAACAAGGCGTTTATTTTCAATTTCTAAACGAAATTTCATTTCCATTTCCATTTTTTTAATTCGAAATCTGGGTCAAAATGAGCGACAGGCAATTTTTGTGCAACTTTTTGAGGTAAAACGTTTTGGCTGACCAAATGTTCAACAATAATTTGTTTAATATCTACTTTCTTCATTGATTGCTTCACATTTAAATTAAACATCAAACAATTCAGATTTTTTCAATTCACTGATTAATTCGAAAGAAAGATTCTGATTAAATTCGTTTATAAAATCTTCAAGTTGGAATGCCATTTTGAATATACAAGCTGTCTATCTGTATAGAATATAAATCTTATTTTAGAATAAAATTAAATTCTTTGTTCGATATCCCGGACGAGCCCCCAATTTTCTGTTACGTATTTTTTATTTTTTATGTTCTTCGTAGACTAAACGCAACAGAAAAACGCAGATAACAGCTTGTATAATTTATTACACTAAACTATTAATAAATATAACAGATATAACATAAATTATATGATAACAGTGACAGATATTAAGTTACAACATTCGAAATTAATTACAAAACAAAATAATACTAGTTTCAAACTTCTAAATTAATCACAATACAAAATGGTACTGGCCTGTATCTAATATAATGATCTAAAATGAAAGTCTCAAATTCCAGTCTAGGGTGTGAATTTGGTCCCACGAAGAAATTTCGAAGCTTAAATGAAGAAGTTCAGGAACAGTTCACAGTTCAATAAATTCGCCGACTCTCAGCACAAGCAGTAATTCAGATGAATCGTAGAGATTGACGAAATAAAATCACAGTTTCCGTAGATCTAACTTCAGTCACAAATCCAAGTTGAATAATCACAGCAAACACTTAATCTTTCTCAAATAACTCTCTTCTTTTTCTTCGAATAAAAACTTACGTCTGAATCTCTCTCACTGTCCCTCGCATCTTCGTCTGTTTATATATTGCAGGCCTAAACTCCCCGAAAGACCGCGAAAATTCTACAGGTCTCCAGAGCAATCCACGCATGTCCGTTCTTGCACGAGACTACACGTCTAGACACGTAGTCACCAGCACTTCATTTACAAACATATGATTGGTCTACTTAATTCAAGAAAATTTTAAATGTTACCCTAAATGAATAACAAAATATTAGTTTAAACTTCGAAACAATAATATAAATATGGAAAAATGAATAATAGAAATGAAAATTTAAACACAACATGACATGTTGTCGTTTACAAAATATTTACACATATACATAACAAGTACAAAGTAATGTTTGAATAGTTAGGGGTCAGAAGAACCTACCCCTAAGTCATATTGCCATTATACCTTTTATAGGTGCTCAGGAAGTGAAAAATATGTTCGTCAAAGCATTATTTCAAATGAAAGTGTTGACTTGTTTTCTCAAAACATTCTTTGTCAAAATATCACTTGTCTTTTTGAACACTTACATTAAAATCCTGCTTTTGAACTCTTCTGAAAAGCTTTATGAAATTTGAAAATGCATGAGATCAACTATTATAATAAAAGTTCATTTGTAGTTAAGCACAAAGCTATAAAAAGAGCTATCTGTGCTCTGTTTTTCACGGGTGTCTAAACTACGTTTTTAACTATTGTAAATCCACAGACATACCGCTATGCCAATAGGTTGCTAAAAAAGATAGACCGGGCTTAAGACTAAAGTTTTATCTGCTGATTAACAAAGCTCATCTAACTTGAGTAATGTTACTGCCATTAGATCTTATGCCACTATATCTAACAGTGCTGTAGTATGTTGGTACTGGTAAATCAAATCATATTAATTTATCTAATGATAAAGAACAGGGAGAATTAACTTAGTAACGAAACAGCACAAGACCAATTCTTGGTGTACAGTTACAATTCAGTCAATATAAATCGACATTTTTACATTAAGACGCAGGTTTAAAAAGATGAGTTGAAAACAACATTCATTCTAACAACTTAAAATATAACCAAAAACACAGTAACATGGTCAGCTTATAACTTTGATGATTTTATGTGTAAATTCCAATTCAATATAGAGAACAGTGTATGATCGACTTTTAATCAAAACACAAATTTAGCCAATTAAGACGTTATAAAGTAAACAAATTTTTACACTTGTAACTTTAGGTACATTAATTTGATTTCTACAATTGTAAGAATTGTAAATAATAGAAATACACACGGAATAGTTGAAATAATCTAATTACAACAAATATAAACCTGGGATGGAATATTAGAAATTATCGGTGGAGCAATACGTAGTGTAATGTAAAACAAAATAAATTATGTGTTGCTACATAACTCGAGTTTAGATATTTTTCGACAGAGAAAACGATTACAGCTTTGATTGAAAATATTTATTCTTGACGTCTCATAGCGTATATCAACTTAAATATTTATTATGATTGGTTAATAAAGTATGGTTCTTAACATATTTCAGCTGAGTTAGCTAACTATAACAAAATTTATGTTAAATTTTACAAATGCACAGCGGGAATAATGACAAGTTGTGTTGCATCTCTGTTCTTGGTAATTCATTAACATTGTGTTTAAAATTAACTCAGATTATTACTTAATATACAAACAGGATACAAATCAAACATTTTCTAAAAAGTTAGTAATTTATTATATGCAGATGTAACATCACAACTTTATCTCCAGAACATATGTAGTCCTGAAATTTTCTTTAGTGGTTTTCTATCGTATATAGCTTTTGGGAACTCATATTGTGAACCCTACAAGTACTATATCCGTTTTGAATACTGTTAAATTGTTATAAGAAACTGCGAGATATAATCAAATCTTTATGTATTTTGGCATATATGCCCACGTAAAATGTACAGGCAATTTTCAGTTTCAAAAGATGTAATGCATTTGTTCATATTTTTAAAGATTTTTTCTTATAAGTTTTAACTATGTTAATTTTACGACATATGTATGTACATATATTTATTCCTTTCTATTTTGTCAGGCGTGGGCAGAAGAAGGTTTGGTTTTATCAACCAGCAGTGACCAAGCATGTAAGCTGTTTGATGCAGCTCTTACTCAGGTAAATTACATGTTTCTATAGAAACAAGTTCGATACAGTTTTTTTCTAGAAACTGAACTTCAGTTCATTTTGTCACTGCCAATTCTAAGTAGAAAAACCATGACCAAAAATGATAATTTTCAAATGAAAGAGTGATAAAATGACCAAATATTTTAATAATTTTGTTGCAAATACATTTCTATGATACTGAGTTCTTGAATAAACTTTAAATTTTTAATAGCAATAATATATCAAACTGACAAAAGCAAAAACAAAAATATTTTTAGAGCAACAACATTATCACTTATATACAACAAAGTCTGCACATTTTATTGACCAAACTTCTAAATTGATTAACAATTTATGTTCCTCCTTATCTTTCTCAAAACGATTATTTCAGTAGAGGTTAAAGACTGGTCTATCGACTTTGAACAGACAATCAGCACATTTTGAATGAGATTTTTAGTTTTTCACTTTCATATTCTAAAGAATTATTGAAGATAATATTCATAAGTTGATCAGTGATGTTTGTGTCCATGGTTTTTAGCCACCCACTTTTTTATTTTTCACATTACGCATTAAAGTGGATAGACTGTTAAATGTGTCATAGACACGTTAATTTTAGAATGTTTTTAAAATCTAATTCAACAGCAGAATCCTGGCTTATAAGCTATAAAATAGACAATGTGTAACTGCCAGCAAACAAATATTCAGTCTTCCTTATGTATATCTTCATTTCTTCCTATTCACGTTGTTATACATCTTAATATATATTCGGGATGAGTCTCTGATTTATTATGTTACTTATTATGATTTCAGATAGCCTGAAATTATAAGTTTAATTTAAAAATTAATTGTATGTCGATATGTATCAAATGAATATTTACCAATAAGACTGATATACAGTTTACTTTCTTAACACAAATATCTTTTCATATATACAAACACTAATACAATTTATAATAATGACTATTACAAATAATGATACATATACAAATATTTTACAAACTTACAAAAAATACTGATCCTTTCATCTGACCTGAAACTGCAAATTTTATCGATTATTCAAAACAAGCGAAGTAGTTTTAATTTTAAGTTAATTATATTACTAATGTCTGAGGTTAAGTCTTTGAAGATAAGTGATTTAAAATGTTTGAAATATATAAAGTTTTTTTGTTATATATCTGTAGTTTCCTGATTGATAATATTTAAACACAGTTATAACTTCCCAGATTTATAGTATACTAACAGTAGTAATCCAACAATGTGAAACTGTCTCCTCGATGTTTCGGTTCAAAACGTTTAGAAGAGTTTCTACAAATTTCAGTTGACAACAATACGCTATTGCTTTCGTTAAAAAAAATGTTGATTCTTAAACTCGAAAATGCTCTTCAAATGTAGAAAATAGGCGGAAATTTCGCAGTACAATAAAAATGTTTCCTCATGACGTTCACGATACAAACACATTTAACAGAGCTCTATCCCTACTTTATTTCTTTATGTCTTATTCTACAGCATCCAGACTATTATGCAACACAAAAAATCACCATCTTTCTTTTACAATCTATCCATATGAAAATATAATGTTCCAAAATAATATCAAAAACGTTTTTATTCAACTAACTGTTGATACTTCTGACACATCAGTGATACTTGAAAAACCAAAGTTGTCCTTTTCTAATTTTCAAAACTTCTATAAGAGTACTAATATAAAAGAACAGTAAATATATTCATATTATCCTATTCACAATCAGAATTTGATCAATACTTCCAAAAGCAACACGTATATTTTTGAGAGTCACTAATTTTATTTAAATGCAGTTTATATATTACCAAGTGAAGTCATTTGAATGCTTTCTGAAAATATACAAGTAAATTTGTGTAGGGTATAATATAAAATTAAAAATTTTACTTTTTCATTGCTACAGTTTATTGGATGGTATGACGATAAAATATTTGGTGGTTTGAAGAAAACTTTAGAGAATATGAAAGCAGCAGACCCAAGTTTTGGTAAGATAAAAATTAATAGACGATTGTTTTACAATAATAAGCCAAATATCTTTATTCTTGTTTTTCTCAGTGAATAAATAAAATGATATTTACAATTACATTGTAGAACATTTACAAAAGGTAAGCTTATATCAATTTTCACCGTGTTAAAATTCTTTAAAAAGATTAAAATTTAATTATAACAATATTATTTTTTCGATATTTATTTATAAAACCTTGCAATAGTTTTTCAACCAAAATTAGTTCTACTTCACATTTTTCCAAACATGGATGAAATTCCAACATAGTTTGAGAATATTTTTATACATTTCTATGTACACATGTTTTACCATGGTTCAACATGCAGGTATAATAAACAGAATATCTTCAAATTTGCTGTACAGGCATGTGCAATTATGGTTTACCGAAATCAATAACATAAATATAGCACTTTATTAAGCTTATATATTTATTTGTACTTACTCTGGATGCACCTAGATTTTCTTTAAAATGTTTTTATCAGTTTTTACGTCTTTTGAATGTACGGATATATGTATTTTTATTGTGTTTTTTTATAAGTGTATGTGCTCACATATACAAAATAACACTTTATAATGACTGTAGATAGCATCACTAATGAATACAAAATGTTACAATATTCTTCAGTGTCGTCATGAATTTGTTTTTGTCCATTCTCTGAAATATTAAGTATTAGTGTTTCATTCCTAGTGATGGGTCAGGTGATGTGTCTAGGCCTGGATCTGGTTAGTCTTGGAAGAACACTACAAGCAGATACTGCACTTAAATTGGAAATAGATAAGTTGGAAGTTCTGTCCAAACAACAAGCTAGTGTTTTAACTCCACGGGAACTAAGTCATGTTAAGGCTGTCCAGTTGTATGCTGATGGGTAAAAATGATTTTGCTATGCTAACAAAATGTAACTTCTTGTTTTAAACAAATGTGTTAAAAACTTATTCATTTATAGTGAAATTGGTTTATCTAGTGTCTTAACAGCGTAAGTGAAAAAGTACGATCATGGTTACTGAAATGTGTTTTAGGTTATAGCATGTTACATAAAATATGGTTTTAGTTAGTGAACAGTCTCTTTCAAGTTCATATTATTTATTAATAATATCTTAAAATATACTGATTAGTAACTAGGATTTTAATATAACAAAACATTTTGGAACAACATGGGGCCTATTGGTCCATCTCGTCTCTTTCATCCTCTAAATTAAATTAAAATAATTAAAGAAAAACAGAAAATTAAAATCAGCCCTTATCGTTCATATACTTATCAAGGTTTTCTTAAACTCACTTAAATTTACCCTTTCTACAATACAGAAGACAACCAATTTAAGAGACAAACTATCATGTTAGAAAAATGAAACTATCATAGCTGAAGATGGTTTATATCTTGCCAAAAATTATACTTAGTCTTACTGTTCTCACTGTTAATTATGCCATAACTATTTTAAAGGAAGATAATAAATTTTGTATCAATTAAATGCCTATTGATTTTACATCAGTTGTGAGAAACATTTTGGGAAAGAAGTGTGATAAAAGATGCTTTGCAAAGTCATTTAAGAAAGTTTAACATTTTATTGAATGGTCAACATGGTTTCACTGAAGGAAAATCTTGTAATACAAATCTTTTGACATTCAATGAAAAAGTTAGAGCTTGTGAAGATAACGATAGAGACTAGATTTGATATATAAGAATTTTTAAAAAGCATTACACAAAGTAACACATAAAGATATTTCAAAAACTCATTTCTATATGTTTCGCGGATCAGTAAGTTAACTGGATGAAAAGAGTAGCTGGATGGAAGAAAGCAGCTAGTTGTTATACATTGAGTTCAGCCAAACTGAATTAACGTTGTAAGTAGTGTACTTTAAGCTCAGTATTAAAATATTTGCTATTTTTGTGATTAACATCACTGACATAGATGAAAAAATAGTCAATAAACCACTTAAATTCACTGATGATATTAAAGTATTGGGTATTGCTGGCTATGAAGAGGATGCTGCTGCTTTACAAAAGAATTTAGATTCTTTAGTGAGTTAGGCAAATAAATAAAAACGTGTTTTAACTTTAATAAATGCAAGATAATGTATGCAGATTATCATAATTTTAATTGTAAGTATAAAGTGTATGAGAATAACATCAACAGTGTTATGATAAAAATGAATCTTGGTGAAATGACAGATTAGTCTTTTAAGCCATCGAAGTAATGTGCTGTTACTCGTTTTAGAAGGGAAAGGATTTTAGGTTGTATTTACAGAAATACTGAATACAAGTCTAAAAAGTTCTAATATTACTGCTTATATCACTGACCAGGCCACATTTACAATATTGTGTTTAATCCTAGACTACTTAGCCTAGACATTGAATTGTTGGAAAGGATTCAGGTGTGAATTACCATAATGGTGCCATGGATGAAAGGGTTGTCAAATGAAAATAGATTATGATATCTGAGCTTGATTGATAATTTAAAAAGTTAAAGAAGAAGTGATTGAAATGTTTAAGATTGTCAAAGGAATTGGCAATGTAGGTGTCATCTTGACCTAAAACAGATTTACATATTTTGGAATAGGGTGACCAGCCTATGGAGTGAGTTGTCTTCAGATGTTATGGAGGCAGCAAATTTAAGAGAATTCAAGAGAAAATGTGATTACTACATGAATGATAAGGGCAGGTTTTAATATAGTTACTTTATTTATTTGATAGCTTTAGTTTAGTTTATAGGATGGGATATCTTAAATGAATCAAAGGTCTCTTTTTATCCCTGAATACTATGTTATATTAGAGGTCTCGAAAATGTCTAGCAAATGTTGTATTGTGTGTTCTACACAAATTTCACAACTATGACAGACAGAATGAGTAAATATTTCAAAGTGTTGGATAAATACCTCAACTTAGAAAGTAACTTAAAAGTTTGGAAAATAAAGAAGACGATGCCCTGTTATCTGAATTCTTAAACTTTTGGCAATCCTTCCAAGTCACGCAAACTATTAATGTATAGAGTTGTATCTACAAACACAGGCAATAAAACTGTGTAATAATTCAACTCTATCACCTATTATCATGTAGATATTTCTCAGTACAACTCTTCTTGGTAGTTTAAAGAGTAAATTTTGCAAAGCTCTTTTAGTTCTATCGATGTTTTAATCGAGACACCATTTTAATTTTACTAATCAAATCATGAAGGTATAATTTAATACATACATTTAACGTGAAAGATCACCTGATCTCTTGGACGACTGTCATTGATATTATTAAACCTTGATTGTCTTAGCTCCTGGTCTGACAGTTATTTTATCCACATCAGAATTGGTCTCTCGACTGATATTGGAGATGTCTTGTACCTTTTCCTCAGGATCATTTTGTATTGCTTAGAGGAGCAGAGATGTTGATACGGATCAAATCTCTCATACGTCTCAACATCTGATTTATGTTCATCACTAATCTATGATTTCAGTTTTTCTACATACTTATGAATGCCACATGACCACTATAAGTCGGAAGTCTATAGATTGCCCTTTTTGACGACAAGAAAAGAATCTATTTGGCTATAGCTGAGTTACTTTTGTGTCACGTTTATGTAACAAAGATCTGGACATTATAATCACCCAGTTTTCCTGTGATTTACCTTCTTTTCCAGGAAATTTTCTCCTTCCACTTCAACTGAATGATTTATAATTTTGCCCATCGGGTATGCTCCTTTCTGTTGATTCTTACCAACTGCTTTTTAAATATCAATTACTATTAGATTAGTCATATCACAGCCTCTCTTTATTCTTTTTCATACAAATATTTGACATAAATCTTTTAGGCTAGTACGTGGAATTGTACTCAGAAGTTTTAGTGTGTTTAGATTGTTAGTATTCTTTTCCAACTTCTCTTTTGATCCAATTTTATCTGTATATCTTCAAACATTTCTTGCCACCGTTTGCATATAACATTCTTTTTTACACACTTAGCAAAAGAAAAAATAAGGAGAGAAAACTGTCACACAAAACACCATGTGGAACTAAACACTAGATTTACTATGTTCTATGTCATAATATTCTATCAAGCTGGTAGTTTTGTCTCTTAAAGAATACTTGCCTGAAATATGTATTGCATGAGAGAGTAAGAAAAGAGCTAAACGTATCTGCTCAGGCTTTGTCTACCAATGAGATGGGGTATTCTGAAAAACGGCTTTGTTTTATATCTAAGAAAACTGAAATTGCCATTTTAGTATCTTCCACTAAACAACAGACAGCGCCAGCTGCAATTCTGCTTTACTCCTTGTTCACGATTGCTCTTTATAGTTGTAATACCTGACTAGGGACCTAATTTCAAATAATTTTGCCTATGTACTCTCTCCGCATATATGTTTATACCTCTGTTTTCCCATTTGAGCAAGCTACTGGAGATGCCGATATGGAGGTTTTCTTCTGTGAATGGTGATTTCCTGCCTGTAAAAGGCCAACTGCACTCCTCTCTTGTTTGAAATGTGGGGCGGGGTGTTAACTGAAAGTGTAGTGTAGGATGCCCCATTACATATTACTCCTGGCTTATGCTTGCTATTTTTAGCTGTAATAATCCATTGCACTATCTGTTGGTTGGAACCTAATTCCAGATTGTTGCGCCTGATAACGGTAGTACATGAATACATTCTGGTAATATCCTCTAAATGTATTATTTTCTCCTGTCCTTTTAAAGATGTATTGAAGAGCCTTAATTTCCACAATCCCAAGCTGCTGGAGATTTTCTTCTGTGAATGGTACCTTCTTTCCTGTAAGAGAATAAATAAACGACTTGTTTCAGATGTAAAGATGGAGAATTACCCGAAAGGGAAATTATTTGCAATATCTCCCAGTCAGTTCCTGACATATACATCTAATTTGATGGTATTTTGATTTGCCTTGTGAGTCAAGTGAGTGGTTTTCTCCTCTCTGCCTGTCATTGTAGTATTTATCTTACGTAAACATTTAGCCTCTAAATCCAGCCACATCACACATTTTAATGTTCTGTCTCTCTTGGTAACACACTGCTACCAACATTGGATTTTTCTTATATCTTTTGATCTACAATCTCATTAAAAACTATGGGGCTTGTTGCTGAAACTTTTGAGGTTAACACAAACAAGACAATCAAACTTACATGGAATTTCTCCATTAAAAAGGGTTAATTTAAATCAGTGATGTAATTCTATGCATATTGACAACAGTTTCAGGAAACTAAGACAATTATGTCCAATTGACAAAAATTAAATACTGTACAAGTGACGACTTCAAAACTCACCTCAATGAAATGAAAGTTGAAACACAACATGAAGCAGGTGCTCTTTCTGACGATTATACTTTAATGCATAAAAAACACTTTTCATAAAATAAATTCCTGCTATTTTAACAGAAAACCTGTATCTGGTCAATCCAATAAATTTGAAGAATCTTCTACGAAATTAAGCTATTTTATTTCGAAACTTTCAATTGTCAGGATAAAATTTCACCAAAATTATCAAAGTCTATCTGACATTTTTGTAAAACCTAGTTATATTATGATCGACTGTTGGTGTTTTAAAAATAAACAGAAAAGTAAACAACACACATTGTGTTCGTGTCTAAATATGGACGTAGTTTCACCAGATCACCCAAAGTTGTTGATTTATCTGTCCACTAATATAAAGACAGAAATACTTAGGGAGGAATTTAAACTTTTTGTGTCTGTTTGTTCTGCATCTTTGACAAATGACATTGCTATTCCCATACCAAAATATAATCGACTTGATAATGGGACGACTCAATCACTATTTTTAGAAATTATATTGTCAACAGGTTCAAGTTATGCTACTAGTGAGTCTATTTTTGCTTAGGGTATTGTGGATGGCTTTCTTAATGTTTTTTCAAAACACTGATTAGCATTATACCTAATTTTGGACCAGTTGTGGTTGAAGTAAAATCTACTATGCCAATTAACGATGTATCATTATTGTTGGGAAATGATTGGATGATGTTATTGTTGAAAATAATTTGGATGTTTCCCTCGTGTGCTATGAATTACGCACAGCCTAAGATGTTTTGCTAAGAACAAATGATTGACACGTATTCAGAGCTCGATATTATAGATTCGTCTCAGACATTTTTTGCATCCGACATGGATTTGGTGAATAATTGTCCTACTCCTACTGACAATTAATTGGTAAGTGGCTATGATGGACATGTAGGCTCTGGTTGAGCTGGTGAAGTTCCACGTATTATAAGGAAAATTATCACTAAGCAAGAAAACCTAGTTTAACACTGCTAAATTAGGCTAGTACAAGCAGCTCTTGTGTAGCTTTACGTGAAATTCTAAACAAACAAACAATATTGTTGGCAATTATCATAAATTTGATAAATATCAACATTTCATTAATTTAAAATTTAAAATTCCGGCTATTTTAAATTGTAATACGTAACATTATACTCTCAAAATATTGAAAGCGGTTAGTGTGCATTCAAAATTTTGTTAAACATGTAAATACTGAATTGGTAATAAAATATTTCTACTAAAGATTCACCAGAGAAATGTTGAAGCCTTTTCCGGCCAAATGCAGGTGAAAAATAATGTTTATAGTAAAAAAAACCCAACAACAATACTTTTTGTCATACGACGTGTCACTCTTTCTTAGCATAGCCTATTGAGCACTCAATGAATATCAGGAGTTTCTTCAATAAAAGTCTAATTTATTCATCTCTTGTTTAATTTAGGATTATTTCTTCATAATTTTATTTAATAAGAACATTTCTGAAAGCACATAGTTTCAGGTATATAAGACATTTAGCTTTATTTTTTTTAATAATAATTTAATTTAGTTATTTACCTTCTTACTCTGAATTGCTCACCTATAAACTAATTCTTATATGAAATACAAAAGTACAATTTTTCATGTTACAGTTCACATTTCATTGGTATAACCTCTAGTACCTCGTAAATAAATTTTAGAAGCTTTTATGGGGTAAACGTCATAACTTATTTACCATTTTTTCATCCGCATTACTTAATTTATCTTAGATCTATTATATACAGTATCTGTTATCATCAACATACAATACCATGAAATACTTAAAATTAACAAGTAGAAATATGGACATACCTTTCAACTTTTTGAAGAAATTCATTAGAATAGTCGTATTTTTCTTATGTGCAAAACTTCAGTTTTTATCTTTACACTTCAACATTACGTTTAATTTTTCTTTCAAATTATTAGTTTATTGTCATTTTTGCTTACACGTCTACTGATACCTACGGAAGTCAAGCAATGTTGGTGGCAATATTAAAAGTAATTCCCCATTGCTAGCACTTTGTAGCTTAGCCAAAAATAAATTAAGTTCTGTAGGAAAAACTAATAAAAACACTATTAGAAAAAAAAGTAAAGTTAAGAGAAAACTAATTAAAATCGTAATTTGCTCACCAAATAAACAAATAGATATAACATTACTTAGTAACATCTTTTCCCACAACCAAAACTCCATAGTTATGGGGGATTTAAACAGTAAAAATGTTACCTTTGGATGCAGAAGTTCTAATTCCAATGGTAGAAATTTAATAAAATTTATAGACGATAATAACATAGCTTTATTAAATGATACTACCCCAACACATACATCATATGACGCTAACACTAGTGACATACTAGATCTGGATATGTGTACATATAAATTAAGTCATAAATTAAAAAAAATTCAAGTCGGAAAAGATGTTGATAGCGATCACCTCCCAATATATTGTGTCTTCGATCTCGCCCCCTATAAAAATATAACATATAGGAAAGAAAAATTTAATTACAGTAAAGCAGATTGGCAATGCTATAAACAGGAATTAGATAAACTGTTACCTAATAAAATTATAAAAGAAGTTAAAACACATGTCGAAATGAACAACTATTGTCACACAATCACGGAATGCCTTTAGAAAGCAGCCAAATTAACAATACCAAAACAACACCATAAAACAACAAACAACACATGGAAACCCACCACAGAAATAATCAATCTAATCAAAAAACGTAGACAACTGAGAAGACTGTACATGATTACAAGAAACAGAGAAACCAAAACGAAAATAAACAACATTAGAAATCACATCAGAACTCAAATAAACAACATTAGAAATCACATCAGAACTCAAATAAAACAACAAAAACAAAATAATGGGACAATTACTGTAATAAACTAAACGATAAAACTGACCCGAAAAAATTCTGGTCACATCTTTAAAGACTCACAAATGAAAACACAAACACAAAGAAATATCCTCCACTTGAACATAATAACACCACTGCACACACAAATAAAGAAATAGCCGAAGCTTTCAAAGATCAACTCCAAAATACATTTAAAACTCACACAGATCCAGATATCAATACAAGTTTCTACAATAAAGTCACTAATTACTTAGCAAATAATAAACATCAATTTGAACCAATATTTCCAGCAAACACAACTGATACAAATACAGGTTCCAATACAGATTATGCAAGCACATTACTAGCAAACGAAATATCCCTTCAAGAATTACTAGAAGCAATAAAAAACACCAAAAACAAAGCACCAGGAGAAGACGAAATACAAGCTATTCTCCTAAAAAAGGGCACTCCGAAATTGTTTGACCACCTAAATTCACTATTTAACTTATCACTATCCTCAGGATACATCCCAGTTTTTTGAAAGCTTGCAAATATATTAATGTTTCATAAGGAAGGAAAACCAGCGAATAAACCTAATAGCTATCAACCAATCAGCCTGACCAGCTGTGTAGGCAAAATTCTTGAAAGAATAATAAGTAATAGACTTTCCACATTCTTGGAGATAGCATCAAAATTACCAGAAGAACAGAATGGATTCAGAAAATATAGACAAACGACAGACCACTTAATAAGATTAACCAAAACCATAATAGATAGTTTCAATAAAAATGAATGTACAGTCGCTTGCTTCCTCGATATCGATAAAGCATTCGACACCGTTTGGCACGACGGTCTAAGGTTCCGAATGAATGAAATGGAACTACCGCGAGGAATTATTCGCTGGTTATCTATCTTTTTGGAAAACAGAAATGAACAAATGTAGAAGGAACTTTTTCCGAATACTTTACTCCACAAGCTGGTGTCCCACAGGGAGGGGTGGTTAGCCCTATACTCTTCATCATGTATGTAAACAATATGCCACTGAAGGATCCAAATCATGGATTCTCTTCACAGTTCGCAAATGATGTGGCAATCTGGAAAAGTGCCGCAACACCCACGATAGCAACTACAAACATACAACCACAATTGAATAGAATTAGTGAATACTGTGAAAAATATAGAATTAAAATAAACACAGCAAAAACTCAGCTGGTGGTCTTTACGAAATCGACAAAACACAAAAAACAACAGCCAGAAATATATATGAATGGCACTCTACTCCAGATTGCCCCATCGGCAAAATTTTTAGTTCTGACCTGTGATTCAAAACTAATTTGGATCAATCATGTAAACGAAATTAAAAATAAAATCTGGCGAAGAACCAACTATGCGAGGAGTCTAACTGGTAAAAACAGTAGGGCATCTACAGATAACATACTAAAAAATATACAAAACATATATTAGACCTGTAATAGACTATGCAGCTCCAGCATGGATAACTGTAAGTAATAAAATAATCAAAATTAAACTACAAAAAATCCAAAACACACTTCTCACAACTGCATACAGAGTCTCAAGAACAATATCATCTAAATTCATTCATAAATACTCGAACATACCAACCATACCAGATAGACTCCTACATATTACAATCAGGTACTTTAATAAAAATTGGATGAAAAATGAATTACTATGCGAACTAGACAAGTACCTCATACATGATGAAGAAAGTCCTAAATATCCCTCCCTAATTAACATATATTTTAAATATAAAGATAAATAACTTAAAAAAACGTTAAAATATATATGTATATAAACTTTAAATATTAATATTTATAGTTTACTTATTTATGTATTTTAAAATTAAAAAAAAATTGCCACCAGCTAGCTTGACATACTGTGAATAAAATAAATAATTAAAACTGTATAAGAGCCATATACATGGACATTGCCCTGAGAAGGACCAAATACAAACAGTTAAGAAAATAAGTTCAGGGAGGAGGAAGAGGTCAAAAAGAACCTGACCCTCCAGGGCATAAAATACCCAAACACCATTGATTGATTGATACCTACGGCACTTATGCAGGTATTTCGGCAAACTCAACTCCAATACATGTTGCTGAAACAAGATGGCGAGAATACGTTTTCACCTTTTAGGCGATTGTAAAAATCATTATCTATTCATGCATAAGTTTTAAAACGCATACAATATACAGATAATTAGAATAACAAAGTAACACGTAAGTACAATTTAGGTGTCGTTGTAACAGCAGTAACGAATATACTGCAGCAATGGATACAGAGATTCGAATCCCACCCACTTACATGCAAATTGCTCTTAATACGCAACGTATTTTCCAACGTTTTTAGATTTACTAAGACATGAGAAAAGAATTAATATTAAAATAATACATTTGTTTTCAATATTGTTGTTATAATTATTTTAAACACAAAGTATTTTAAATGTGTTTTATTAACTCTCTGTATGTAGCCCCAGTCATTTCTACGGACGTTGAAATGAGCATAAAACTATGAAATAAATATAATTACTCAATTTCGTATTTAAAAATGATGCAGATCATACCAGCAAAATGCAATTATTTATAATAACATGGACTTAATAACGTCTTAATGATTTTTAATACGAAATATTTACGCGCACACATAACATAGGATGCCCTAAACTGTATTTAGTTTATCTAGTTTTCTTGTAACAAAAAATAGTTTAAAATCATTCCCACACCTGAAAAAACCCAACCGCGAGATTCGAAGAGAATGAAGCTCAGATGTCCAAAATATTTTTTCACTCTGCCGTACATTTAGACCTTATGTATAACTATTAGTTCAGCGAAATCTTCCATGTTTGTTGGTTACAAATATTACAATAGCAAACGTCAGAAGGAATTTGTAGAACGTTTTAAACCAGTGTACGTAGTGGAAGTCATGCCATTTAACCAAGACTGTATTACCGACTTTTCTTGTAATAAAACCACATGATACTAAGCCCACCAACGGGAATCGAACCTCTCATCTTAGTGTTATAAATCCGTAGACTTAACGCCGTACCAACGGGAAATGTATTATTAATATATCCATAAAACAAAAGCTGTTTCAGCAGTATATTATCAGTATAAATTCATAGTTTAGATCCAGGACATGTATAATGTAAGAGCAAAATTCAACGGAAAGCTACAGTGTCTTAAAGAGTAGCAGAAATGCTGGAAGTTATTAGTCTTGACTAAAGAAGTGTCATGTGATATACAGAAGGTGTAGTTTAGTGTTTATACGTATATATTTTTTTTTGCCTGGCATGGCCAAGCGCGTAAGGCGTGCGACTTGTAATTCGAGGGTCGCGGGGTCGCGCCCGCCCTCCCAGCCGTGGGGGCGTATAATGTTACAGTCAATCCCACTATTCGTTGGTAAAAGAGTAGCCCAATAGTTGGCGGTGGGTGGTGATGACTATCTGTCTTCCGTCTAGTCTCACGCTGCTAAATTAGGGACGGCTAGCACAGATAGCCCTCGAGTGGCTTTGTGTGAAATTCCAAAAACAAAACAGTATATATCTTTTTAGAAATACGGAATTAATTTTTTATGTTATTAAAATCTGATTTGTAAATTATGTTTTAATGATAACTTTTTGATATACAGTAATAATAAATTTTGAATGTAATTATAGAAGGTTATGACATACGCACTTTGACTTATTCGTAACAAAATAGTTAATATTATAACTATAAGAACACGTCGCTTACTTCTAACAGGTAAACCCGTAATTTTACACAGTAAATCATAGTATACTAACACGTTACATATAAGGATATAGCCATGGAAAAGGTTAAATGTTCTACTCATGCTCTGGTTACGAACCAGAGTCCTCATGTATTTTACGTGACTAAGGCTTGGTTTGATTTGAATTTTACGCAAAGCTACAATTGTCCCTAATTCAGCAATGAAAAATAAAGAAAAGGCAGATAATCATTACTACCCAACGTTAAATTTTTGGAATACGTTTTTGCTAACGAATAGTGAGATTAAATGTAACATTATAGTGCCCAACGTCTGAAAGGATGGTGATTTGAACCCACGACTCTCAGATTTCGAAACAAGCATCTTAATCACTGGAACTGCTGCTAAAAATGAGACTTTTCAAAGTTTTTATATCATGTGACACGAGTTATTAAAACGTAGATAACATGAGAATTCAGATGATGGCGTATATTATAATGTTAATTTCAGTGAAATATATTCGTAGTGAAGTGGATTCATTAAATTTTGAATGTAATCCTGTTCCATACGTAGAAAGGAATTAAAAGTGGAGCGAAGAGCAATAAGATTAAACATCTCATACCATGCTTAAACCATTTATAACAGTGTAAGCAGTTTTTTTATAAACAAATACTCATAACATGGTATATACATTTGTTTCACGTGAAATTTTATTTAATTTTGAAACTTGTCTTATCTAATCTAACATATTTCTAGTTTTTTATTTTGTTTAGTATGATAATAATACATTAAAAATATATATAAATAGCAAGACATTTCAGACTTATCTTTGAACTCATTTATTCGGCTGCTGATGAATAATTTTTTTCTAAGGTTGTTCACTGTTCACAAAATACTTCATACCTTCTTCAAATAAGCATTTTAAATGCAAACTATTTATAAGACGTTAATATATGATGTTACAAAACTACTATAAATTAAAACTGCAATTTAAATGGCTTTTCAGTCTATAAATTGAATTACAAAATTTTGATAAATAATCAAAGCTGTTCAAATTTCTACACAAAAGAAGAAAAATTATATATACCATATAAAAATGTTCAAAAGGAAACTATGTTGCATTTAATTGATATAAATAATATATTGGGAAAGTAAGAAAAAGTATTAGCATTTTCTTTAATGACAGAATGAGTGTTTTATGTCTCAGTCAAGGATGAAATTTTTTAGAGGTTTTACATTGATATTCTAGCTTTTCAACATTTGTAGAATAATAATATAATTGATTAGACATTTTGAGACCAAGAAATGCGCAGAAACATCTAGAATGGACAATTCAGAATGCAAGAGCAGTATGTAGTAGATAGAAATTAAGATTAATAATTTATTTAAATATTCTCTTTCGCGATTAATAAATTAAAACGTCGATAATATAAGGGTTTCAACTGAAACCTACATTTTGCCACCAAGTTCATTGTCATACAGTAATGATAAAATTGTTAAATTGAAATATGAATGCAATTCCGTTAAAGGTTGTGACATGCATACTTTCACCTTGCAGTTAACCAGACTTTAACGGATTATATCTACAGAAAGGAGGCATTATACAATTTATAAATAGCTACTAAATGTTGTTAAAGCTCTAAGTCTTTTTTATTATTATTCACAGATACAAAAGTTTACAATCCATACAGGTTATGCAGCATTGAAAGAGCTGATAGATGTTTGCAATCTTGAAGGCTAGGAAGCGAGATGGCTTTAGAAATTTCAAAAGTATAGCTTCAAGATCATACATATCCCTGGACAGGACTTTTGGAATATTAATGCAATATCATGAAAGATTTGTTAATTAGGAATATAAATCTGTGAAAAAGGGAAGTACAAGATAGTAACAAAACTCAGTATAAGAATAAAAGTGTATCATTTAAAATGTAATATTTGTGAGTGATGAAAAGAAACAATATAGTGCAACACAAAACAGAAAAAAATGTCTAGAAAAAAGTGAAATAACAATCAGTGATGTCGAGAAACCCACTTGTTGAGAACTTTTATATGCAAAAACGGCTCTTCTGGGCCCAGAAAACACTTCAAATAGAAGAGCGAACAACGTTTCGACCTTCTTCGGTCATCGTCAGGTTCACAAAGAAAGGGTTACTGGTCGGAAGCTGACCACATGTTTGGGAGGGGTTGTATAATTGAGTGTTGCAATGTAGAGGGCGCGGTTTGAATATATAATTTTGTCTATAATATTAATATAGGTATAATGGTGTTCCTTTATATTGGTTTATTTTGGGTTTAAGTTGTTGTATAAGTAAGGCTTCTTTAATTTTTCGTTTGTTTCTTTATTTAGTATTTTAGTGTTTTCTATGGTTATGTTGTGTCCATTTGACTTGCAGTGTTCGAAAACGTGTGAAGGTGACTTTTTATGTTCTTTGAATCTGGTTTCCATTTTTCTACTTGTTTCTCCTATATAGAAGTCGTGGCAGTTATCACATTGTATTTTATAAATAATGTTGGTGTGGTGTTTGTCAGTGTAGTTCTTACATAGTATAGACCTTAGTTTTGTGCCTGGTTTTTGAATAAATTTAGTGTTAACTGGAATGTTATATTTTGTTACTAGTTTTTGCCAAATGTTGGTTATTTGTTTGCTGATGTCAGGAATATATGGTATACAGCAGTATATGGTTTCGTGATTTTTTGATTCGTGAGATATATTTACTTTTGTTGGTTGATTTTGCTTTCTGTCTAGGTGTGTGCGTATAATGTTTTCTACGGTTTGTGGAGGAAACTTATTAATGTTGATGAAGTGTTGTTTTATTTTATCTAATTCATCGTTAATTTTATCTGGTGAGCATAGTTTTATGGCTGTGTTTATCTGGTTTCTTAGTATGTTGAGTTTTTGTTTTGTTTCATGTGCTGAGTCCCAAGGAATGTATAGTCCAGTATGGGTGATTTTTCGGTGGATTTCGGTTTTGAATTGTGTGTCGGTTCTTATAATTTTGAGGTTAAGAAATGATATTTGATTGCTTTCTTCCTGTTCACATGTGAAGTTAATGTTGGGATGTATAGAGTTAATGTGAGTGAAAAAGTTAAGTATGTGTTCTGTAGATTTGAATCCCGCAACCGTGTCATCTACATATCTGTACCAGTATAGTGGTGGATGTAATGCTGTATTAATTGCTTGTGTTTCAATTTGTGTCATAAAAATATTGGCTAGAACTGGCGATACTGGGTTGCCCATGCTTAGGCCATTTGTTTGTATATAGTTTTGGTTGTTGAACATGAAGTTTGTCTTTATTGTGGTGAATTCTATGAGGGTTGCTAACTGGTTACTGGGAATGTCTATGATCGGGTTAGGGTCTCGAATATAGAGTTCTAAGGCTATCTTGCAGGCTTCTGTTGTTGGAACTTCTGTGAAGAGGGATATAACATCGAAACTGGCCATTAAGGCTTTATGATTAAGTTGATTTAGATTGGACTTGAAATTAAAAGAGTCTTTGATGAATGAGCTGGCTGATGTTGCATATTTGGAGAATGCCCATGCTATGTATTTACCAAGATTGTAGTTAAACGATTCATATGTTGACATTATTGGTCGTAATGGACAATCTGGTTTATGAGGTTTGGGGATGCCGTATATTTGCGGTGTGCGTGAGTCGGTTTTACGTAGGTAGGAATAAAGTGTTTGTGAAATTGTGTTGGCTTTTTTTATTTGTAGTAGTAATTTGTTCAGTTGCGTCTCATGTGTCTTTGTTGGATTTGTGTGTATTGGTTTAAATTTGTTCGTGTCTGATAGGATGTTATTCATTTTTTGTATGTATTCATTCGTGTTCATTATTACTATAGCGTTACCTTTATCTGCTTTTAGAATTTTTATGTTTCTGTCTTGTTTTAGGTTTCTAATGGAATTAATGTCTCTTTTGTAAGGTTGTTTTTTAGTTTTCTGTTTTGTGAAATTATGTTGATAGTTTTGTAAGAAAATTCTTTGAAAAAATCGTTTAAGATAATGTTTTTAGGTGGTTCTGGAAAATATAAATTTGTAATTTTACCTGGGAAGTTTGGCTGTTGGATGTCAATAAAGTTATCTAAGTTGTCTTCTTTCTGTTTGTTGTTTTTGTTTTCTGTAGAAAGTATCACAAGTCTCCTGGCTAGGTCTTCTAAACATGTTTTGATTTCTATGGTTGGAATGTACCTTGGTGCTATTGCGAAGTTGAGTCCTTTGTTAAGTAGATGTATCTCGTCTGTGTTTAATTGTCGGTCAGATCTGTTAATTATGAGGTTGGTCAACGGTTTGTCATGTTGATGTCTTTTCTGTTGCTTACATCTTAGTTTTTCAAGTTTTTTGTTGTGGCGGATCTTTTTGTCTCTATCGTTTTTAGTATTGATTTGGTTTATGTTTCGTTGTATTAGTCCGTAAATCTCTGGTTTAATGCAGCATGCTAGTTGATAGTCTAAGTTCATTTTTTGTTTTTGTAAGTCATGTAGTTCTTTGTATTTTGTGTTCAACATGGCTTTAAGAAGTTTTTTCTGTAAATTTTGGATAATGTTTGTGTATTTATTAAAATCTTTTGAAAGTTTTACCTTTACAAAATTAGGGGTTAGTTGTTCTTTTCTACATTGTTGAATAAAGTTGATGTCATTTCTTCTATTAATGATACGTAGGTTTAAATTTCTTAGTTTCTTAACAATCGTGTGAGCGTGTACTGTTAATGGTGGTGTACTGTATGCTTGTTCAGACATAATGGAAACAGGTAAGTACAAATACACTGAGAAAAAACACAAAAAACTTACACTTCTCGAACAATTGCCGTGATGAAATAACAATCAGTGATGTCGAGAAACCCACTTGTTGAGAACTTTTATATGCAAAAACGGCTCTTCTGGGCCCAGAAAACACTTCAAATAGAAGAGCGAACAACGTTTCGACCTTCTTCGGTCATCGTCAGGTTCACAAAGAAAGGGTTACTGGTCGGAAGCTGACCACATGTTTGGGAGGAGTTGTATAATTGAGTGTTGCAATGTAGAGGGCGCGGTTTGAATATATAATTTTGTCTATAATATTAATATAGGTATAATGGTGTTCCTTTATATTGGTTTATTTTGGGTTTAAGTTGTTGTATAAGTAAGGCTTCTTTAATTTTTCGTTTGTTTATGAAACAAAACAAAAACTCAACATACTAAGAAACCAGATAAACACAGCCATAAAACTATGCTCACCAGATAAAATTAACGATGAATTAGATAAAATAAAACAACACTTCATCAACATTAATAAGTTTCCTCCACAAACCGTAGAAAACATTATACGCACACACCTAGACAGAAAGCAAAATCAACCAACAAAAGTAAATATATCTCACGAATCAAAAAATCACGAAACCATATACTGCTGTATACCATATATTCCTGACATCAGCAAACAAATAACCAACATTTGGCAAAAACTAGTAACAAAATATAACATTCCAGTTAACACTAAATTTATTCAAAAACCAGGTACAAAACTAAGGTCTATACTATGTAAGAACTACACTGACAAACACCACACCAACATTATTTATAAAATACAATGTGATAACTGCCACGACTTCTATATAGGAGAAACAAGTAGAAAAATGGAAACCAGATTCAAAGAACATAAAAAGTCACCTTCACACGTTTTCGAACACTGCAAGTCAAATGGACACAACATAACCATAGAAAACACTAAAATACTAAATAAAGAAACAAATATAAACAAACGAAAAATTAAAGAAGCCTTACTTATACAACAACTTAAACCCAAAATAAACCAATATAAAGGAACACCATTATACCTATATTAATATTATAGACAAAATTATATATTCAAACCGCGCCCTCTACATTGCAACACTCAATTATACAACCCCTCCCAAACATGTGGTCAGCTTCCGACCAGTAACCCTTTCTTTGTGAACCTGACGATGACCGAAGAAGGTCGAAACGTTGTTCGCTCTTCTATTTGAAGTGTTTTCTGGGCCCAGAAGAGCCGTTTTTGCATATAAAAAAAAGTGAAATGTTTAAATTCAATGATGCAGAAGATCAAGAATAGTTCAGAAAAATCATCATGGCAGACATCATTTTAAACATTCAATATTATAAATTATTTCTACAATAATACTTATTATGTGGGGAATGGGACAATACCAAAAGATAGAAACAAAGACTACATCCTGAAACATACAACCGTTTCCACATCCTTTTAACACCAGACCACTAAATGTTATGAAGGTATTATAGGAGTAAGAAAATGTTTCTATTGAGTTAATTCCAAATTATCTGTAACGAACTTTGGCACAAAAACTTCAAATAAGAAACACCACTGAAAGTTAGCTAAATCAATACTGTGATGTGAAGGAGTTGCTAGTATCGTGATTGATTTTCTCCAACAGAGCAAAATATGGAGTTAATTCATCAATGTTTTGATGAACTATTTTACCAAATGTTCAAAAGCACATGATATTTCTAATCAAGAAGCGGAAGTTATAAAGAGGAAGTTTGTCAATCAAGGGATGAAATTTGAATAAGCCCCATTTGTGTATGTAAAATGGTTAGTAAAAATATATGTTTTAAATAAAACCAATAAACGTTTTTGTTTTACAATATATTTTAATAGTACTTTAAAATGTTATCATTTAAAGGTGTTGTTCATTAATGTTGAGATCGAAATTAATTGATTCTCAGTTGGATATAAATGTTGATTACCCCTAGTTTACAAAAACAATAATGAAAGACAATTAAAGTTAGAGACCACGCACAATTATTGTTTTTCTAATTATAATGATAACAGGACAGCTATTTGGATGACTTCAGAGAATAACCAGCAGAAAGTCAATATAAGGAAGAGACCAACTCAAATAGAAATGACTTCCAGATGCTTGTCAAGTACAGAATAAACAATAAAGTCATTCGACCAACTATATAGCAATAACTTCACGAACGACGACTGGACGTCATATGAAATAGGGAACAAATGTTAACATCTCATAGGTATACTACAATCTTTAGAGAAGAAAACCACCAAAAATACTTCATGAGTGAACAGTTTATTGTCCTATTATATTTGTGTATGAGGATTGTTTACAGAATTAACAATCCAGGAAGGAAGTAATGATTTAATCTATATTGGTAACATTTTAATTTATATGTTTAATTGCTAAAATATTTTTAAATTTATATTTTGGCAATTCAATTAGTAAATAAAAAGCAGTATGAAATATATATATGAGAATAAGTGAAGTAGTGAGGTATTTATTGATTTAGTTAAGTGCCTTTTAGACAGTTAGAGTTACAGAAACTGTGATACAGTTAGAGCTAAGCAATGAAGATTGGACCATAAATTTGTGTACAAGTAAATTTTATAATCGAGTAAAATGGCATTAGAAGCACTGTATTTAAAATTAGACCGAAATATAAGGATAAACGGTAATAAGTGTTATTAATTTATTAAGAAAATAATTCATTATTGCTACGTTGACTAGACCTCATATTACTTTTACCAAATAATCTATAAGAACCTGCTCAATGACAGAAGCTGTTACAAAAGTATTAACATAATATACTGAATAAAGTGGCTCAACACTTTTACATCTAAGTATTTCATGCTCTCAGTACACATATCACACTACCATACGCAAGATAAGTGTCTTGAAATAGATAGTTTTTCATTACTTTCAAATCGTTATGTTTTTATACCAGTTTTTAGATAGAAAAAATATTTTGCATATATGTTTCGATTCTAAAATACAAATGGCCATTTTTTGTTTGTAAATTTATACGTCACTTTTGTACAAAGAGTCATATAAAATTCCTTCACTAGATGTTTTTTATATAAAAATACATTCCAGTTAAACATTGGAATGGCTGTTGAATTGCTAATAATTTTATGACAAAAATCGATTTCAGGACGTGAACATTTTGTTTAAAGTTTGCGTTGATTATTTAAATTGATTATATAAAAGAAAAGTGTTTCAAATGTATACTGATTAGTAAAGATTGTTTTATAAGTGAACCCCTTGTAGTTCTGGGTGACTCATGTAGATAGTTTTAGTTAGTAAATTAGTGTTTTTAGAATGTATCCTTATTAGTAAAGATGATTTGAAAAAAATAATAGTGCACTTCAAGTTTAAGCTTATTATATGGAATAATTAAAATCAATTTTTATTATGAATGGTTTTACACCCTTGTGCAAATTAATTGAAACAAATGGTCATTTTACAATATTTTTAACATGGCGCGGGTGTAGACTCGCTGGACCCGCTGATTTTCTTTAATAGTCATTTTCTCACAAAGACGGCGTCATTGGCTGTGTTTTGCAGTACGGTAGATCTATATTTGGGATATATGACGAAATTTTGAGGAATGTTGCGTCATTCAAAATTGCGTTAAAAGAGGAAGGAGAACAATAAAAAAATACCTTTTTGCCAACTTAATGAAGGAAAAACAGTATCAGTGGGGTCTGAAATACAAAACTGGACCCAAGAACAATAGCAGAAGATGTTATTCATTGACCAGACTCATTTCTTCGTACAGGGTAAAAGAAGTCTGCATGTTCGCAGATCTTCAGGTAAGAAACTTCCAGAATCTCACATCAATCAGTTCGTAAAATATCCCTTCAAGAAGATGTTTTGGGGCTTTTTCAGCTACTATGACCTCGGAGGCTTACATATTATAGAAGATATGATGTGAGGACCACAGTACACCAGAGTTTTGCAGAAAAGAGTTGTTCTAGAATTGAGAAAAAGATTTCCAGATGGATCTGGTATTTTTCAGCCAGACCTGGCTCCGTGCCACACATCGAAACTTGTGAAGAATTTTATTACCACAAGGCAAATAAAGGTGCTGGACTGGCCTGGAAACTCTTTTGTTTGTTTTGGAATTTCGCACAAAGCTATTCAAGGGCTATCTGTGCTAGCCGTCCCTAATTTAGCAGTGTAAGACTAGAGGGAAGGTAGCTAGTCATCACCACCCACCGCTAACTCTTGGGCTACTCTTTTACCAACGAATAGTGGGATTGACCGTCACATTATACACCCCCACGGCTGGGAGGGCGAGCATGTTTAGCGCGAACCCGTGACCCTCGGATTACGAGTCGCACGCCTTACGCGCTTGGCCATGCCAGGCCCCCTGGAAACTCTTCGGATTTACATCCTATTGAAAATCTTTGGACGATTTGTAAAGAAAGACTTCGGGGAAAAGACTGTACCACGAAAGATAAACTAATTGAAGCCATAATTGAGTTGTGGTACCGCGATTCGAAAATTAGTAAATATTGCAGGCAACTCTTAAACTCGATGCCTAAGCGGATTAATGATCTTCTGAAAAATAAAGGCATTCATGTCATGTGTTAATTTGTGAGTAATTTTTGGATTATCAGAAATAAAACGCAAAAAATTGAAAAAAATCGTAATTTTCCTTCTTGTTTCAATTAATCTGCACAAGGGTGTAGTTACTAAATAGTTTTCTTCAAGTGTGGACTTTAAGTTCAGCTTAAGATGTAAGTGATGCATACCACTCTCAACAAACGAAAGAGTTGATTATTGGATCCTTTTTAGATAATTAATTGCTATTTAAAGCAGGATCATATATTAAAAACCTTCAATGTTGCTTACAATTTTCTTAAGTTAATCTTTATACTTCATATTACTTTTAACAGCTACCTAAGTGAAGCCACTAGTATGTGGGATGATATTCTTGTTGATCATCCATCTGATATGTTTGCCATAAGGATGGCTTATGACAGCAACTTCTCTCAAGGCTGTCTACCACAAATGAGAGACGTGATTGCTAGAGTTTTTCCTCTTTGGAAACCAACTACTCCTCTCTATAGGTTGGTTACTGAATACTTATATTTATAATTAAAACATTGTGAGTTATTGTCAGCATATAAAATACCGATTCTAATCTAATTTAACAGGAGTAGGAATTTCAGTCAAAGTACTTACAAGAGACAAGTTGTTTGCATAAATTTTGTTGATTAAATGTGATTAAGAAATGTTTTGTTTAATACTTAGTTATAGATTCTTTTTGACACACATGCACAATAGTTCTAATGCTGTCAGATACATTAACTGTAAACGATATAACAATAATGAAATTAATATACAATGAAACAAGCATATCAAAATTATTTTTTCACTACCAGTCCTTGTTTTCATCATCAATGCATAGCAACAAATGTCTGTTGTCATGTCTCACAAAAAAGATTGAAAATATTCCACTTATCAGATGAGACACAAATGAAAGTGTGAATATATTCAGCAACTACGAAGAATCAGTTAACTTTTAAGAATTAAGAATTTAAACCCACTACACCTTAACTCCTAATTCCTTTCACTTTAAGCAGCCACTTGTGAGAAGACAGTGACCCTTAGTATTTAGATATAAAAATAATCTTATAGAACAAATAAACTAATCTAAATAAATTACTATTAACCCTTACCTGAAAGTGCTCTATTAGTTTTTTGTTTTAATTTTGCATCACTTGACGGAATCATAACTGTAATTACAGTATTGTTCATTATTGTGCAACTTCTGGGATGGTTATAGATATGCAGTTCAGAATTAATTTATTATGTACTATGATTTCATTGTGAATCTTTTATGGCAAACAATATATTTTCCAATGTAGCAATATAAAGACGTAATATAGTAAATCAACTAGTTCTGACAAACATAATTTTATTATGTTTGTTTCTTTCAGGTGAACTTTGGCTTTGTTATTAAATATTTATTCTTATCTTTTCTGCAGCTACTTGTTTGGACAGTACGCATTTGCATTGGAAGAAACCAATTTTTACCATAAAGCAGAAAAACTTTCTAGGAAGGTAGTATTATGAACTTTATTTTCAATGTTTTAATTTAGATGATAACTAGAAAGTGCACATAACGTTGATATCATGTAAGTTTATAAAAAAGTACCTCTAGAAAGTTTATAATGATGTCAAACATTTAGAAATTTGGGGTAGTTTCTAGAAACAAGGATACGTTCTTTATAAATTATAGCATAATTAGAGTAATTAGAGAATGACAGATGATTAAAGATTGTTTAAGTAAAATTAATCAGGAAATTACTCAAGCTAGTTATTAAATGATAAAGTTTCTGTTAGGATGTTATTAATGTATTAGGTTTAAAGCTTATTTTGAGGGTAGCGTGTTGCAAATATTATTGAAGATGTAATTTAAATTCATTCATTATTATTATGTGGAATGGACTCAGCATTTTTGTTTTACCATATAGAACACATTATAATGGAAGTATGGCTTTTGTGTTGTTGTCAAAATATTTTTATGGCCAGTACATAACTGTTTGATGGTTTTTACTATGTATAAAATACACAAAATGATTTTTCATTACTAATAATGAATGTATGTATACGTATACAGATTCTATAACAAATCGATTCTATGTATGAAATACTTCAGCTAAATACAAGAAGTATCTTTAAAAAAATCAATGCACAAAACAAATGTACTTCTTTGAGAGATTCTACTTCGAGAACCACTTCATAAGTTGCGGTCTTTTTAACATCAAAGTATTGCCCTCATTTATAAGATGTTTACGAAAAAAATTGCCACTTTGAAGGCATTGTCTACTGCACATTAAAAACATTTTTATACAATAAAAACTTTATTTAAACTTATAAGAAGCTTAATAACAAGTTTCGTAGTTGAACAATGTTTTCAACTATTTTCATGTTTATATTTTTTTAATTTTTAAAATTTTACTCTTTATTAAATTTAGTTTTTCCAATAATTCAATAATTTTAGTTAAATCTAATTTAAACATAAATCATGTAAACATATGAAAAGTGTATTTGATATTTTGGAATAATTACTCCACTGAATATTTAAAAACAATGTTAACTGTATGTGTAACAATTGTGTGGATTTGTTTTATTGGCTTCCAGTGACACAGCAGTATGTCTAAGGACGTACAACGCTAAAATTAGGGTTTTGTAGAGTACAGACAAACACTTGTATAGTTTTGTACTTAACTTTAAACATATAAACAAACCAATTTTACAGCAATGCTGATGTTTTCCATTTGTTGTATAAATCACTAATGTTGATAAATTGAAGAAAATTTGACTGAAATATGATTTTTGTTATATGTGTTATCAATCTCATTTCTGGAGATATTGTATTGGTTTCAGGGGTTGGAACTTAATCCAAGAGATGCTTGGGCCACTCATGCTCTTGCTCATGTGTTTGAAATGGAAGGTCGTACAAATGAAGGAATTGCTTTTATGAGTTCAACAGTGAAGAACTGGGAGGTTATTTAAATACATAACTTTTTACGTTTACCTTGGATACCAATATATATAGTATTTTCAAGAAATATACGTTTATTGTTACAGTTGTGTTTGAGTTTCTGCAAAAGCTGACACCAAATTTTGGCCGCATTCTTAGAGTCTGTTTTTCATACATAAAAAAGCATTAAAAATGCGACAAAAATTTATTAACTACAGGAATATTCCAAAGGCCCTTGATGATGTAAGGTCATGCCTTCTACATTAACAACATTACTGAATATTTTAAATAAGAATTTTCTTTTCATAACAATTGCTGTATAACATGTACTATTTTTTATTTGTTGATATAAATTATATATAAATTTTAACCCGTTTTTTTAACTTGCAGCAGTGTTTCTTAAAATTCACAGTTTAATTGATACACAAAGTGTTTAGTGCTTATTTTTCAATTCTACTCTCAAAATATTATTGTATTTATTATTAATGATGATTTATAAATGTGTCATTATTTCAACTTATTGTTGTTCCCCAGTGGCATAGCTTTATGCCTGTAGACTTAAACGCTAGAAACAGGGTTTGAAAAGCCATTGTGAGCAAAGTACTGATAATCCATCGTGTAGTTTTGTGCTTAACTTTAAATAAATAAAAGCTTTTTCTTTATTTCTTATACGATATTTATTTAAGCTTGAACTTCTGTTTCTTATTGATTTTAAAATAATGTTATTTCTTTTTGTATTTACCATTTCTGTTTTGGTTTCGTAGTTGAGCAGCTTGTTGGTTTGTCACAATTTCTGGCATTGGGCATTGTACCATATTGAACAGGTCAGTGAAAAAACAATATTATATATAGCTGAATATAGACGGTTGCTGTAATGAATTATCGATGCCACTAAAATATTAACTTTGCATAAAGTATAGGTCAGTAAGAAATAAATTGTTTTCTTCCTCTGTGATCTGCTTTAAATGGTAAATCATCATCATATGACACAAAATTCAGGATAATTAAAAACAGTATGAAAAATTATAAAAATATTAACACCAAGTCAAATAACAGTGAACATGCCCTACATAGTTTATGATATGAGGCTGACTAGTTATTTGCACAGTCCCTTTGTGTAACTGCGAAGTTCGGTGTAAACTGAGCATCATTTGAGTAAGTTTGCTCACAACAGGATCTTAAAGGAGTACAATAAACTTAAATTAAACCATTTTAAATGTATCTAGCTTAGAATTTTGTAAATATTGAATCTAAGTAATCATTTTATACATAGCTTAGACGATTGGAAATATAGTTAGCTTAGACAATAGTAGATTTACTTAACCTAATTGAGGTGATGATAGGTGATATTAATTTGAATTAGTATTGAAAATCAACTTAGCTCAGTTAGTAAAAGAAACAGGATAGTTTTAGTCTAATTCATGACCTACAGAATAGTTTAGATCTATTTAGACTCCTCAGGACCAGTTTAGAAAATTAAATTATATTATGGTGGACATTGCTTTCATTGTTTGTTCTTGTTACTTTATCACTTCAAAGTGTTTGATACTTGCCTTGTTTGGAAGGCTACTGCTGCAGTATTGCATGTTATAAAAGGATGTCATGAGCAGTGTACTTCAATGGTCAACCAGATGATATTTAGAGAATACGACCTCACCTTCGTAGGAATGAGGCTGACTAGTTATTTGCACAGTCCCTTTGTGTAACTGCGAAGTTCGGTGTACACTGAGCATCATTTGAGTAAGTTAGCTCACAACAGGATCTTAAAGGAGAAGGAAGTAGTCAGGGTTTTGAACTTTATATTTCATTTTATGTCCAGTATCACTATTTCACTCAAAATCTTAGCTAATTTATTCAAATATTTGGCATTACTTCGTAATCAACATTTTAATATAATCTCCTACTACTGAAGAGAGTTTTTCAATTGTTCAAATGTTACCTCAGTAACTCATTTTTACATAATAGTAACTTAGATAATATCGAATGACTGTAATTTAGACTAATTGTTATATTAATAATTATATGGTTCCAACAGTTATTCTTTATTATTGTTAGCCAGCATTAATGTTTTATATATTAATTTGGTTTCGTTTTCTACCCACCAGGGTGAGTTAGAAGCAGCAGTGGATATCTTTGATACACAGGTTGGAAAGAAAATACATTCTAGATCGTTTCTGAACATTTCTGACGCTACAGCTCTTTTATATCGTTTGGAACTCGAAGGTAATGAAATTAAAGTAAAAGGAATTTTAAATATGTCGTTTTCTATGGATATTTGTACATAATAACATCTTCCCCTTGAATATGCACAGTGAGGAATTTGGTTTCGTTGAACTATATTTCAGGTAGTTTTTAAAGTTTAACTGTACTATTAATGAGTTTTATCTTCCTTTGGTGATTTGGAAATAATGCTATACACGAGTGATGCAAAATACGTTTCATTAGAATATTGTATGTAAGCTATAGCTAGAGGATTATACAATAAAATAATGATGCAGCTATGAATTGTAAAACCATATTATATATTTTAAAACGACTGGTATGGGTGGAGAAGGCACTAATAGAGAAGCAAACAACATTGAACCTGATGATAACCAAAAAGGTCGAAACGTTGTTTGCTCCTCTATTAGTGCCTTCTCTATCCATACCAGCCATTTTAAAATATATAATTTTCTCTACATGTGGATTTTCTCGTAATCACGGATTGTAGAACCATATGTTCAAACCAAAAAGCTCCTGAAACATTATTGATAGCAGCCTTATCAGAACTGTATCACACAAAAATGTATACTTTTCTGTAAGTGTTAGCAGAATAGTAGTATCAAACGTTTGCTTCAGCTTTCAGTTTTAAACATTCTACGACACAGACTAAATTACAGCTCTTATAGCTGCAATAATCATTATACTATGTAACTCTTTCTACAATGAACTAAAGAAGATGTACATAATTGGTTTCAATTTGTGGTTAAGTTTACAAACTTAATTGTTGGTATAGAGAATAAAAGCTTATCATCATTAAAAGATGGAAAAACGTATGAAATTTGAGAGCACTTAGGACTAATTGTTTCTCCAAAAATCATTCTAAAATTAAGCCTCAAATTACGTTACTATTTTAATGGGTTAAACATCACATATTATTTTGGTTTTTGTAAGATATAAAAATTAAATATATATTCACATTTTAATTGATATATAGTTAAGTTACCAATGAGAGGCTTCTAAAGTCTAATGAATTCCAAATAATATAACAGTTTTCCAACTTAAGAAAATATCTTTTGAAGGTGAGTTTTTATTATTAATGAACTAAGAAAATGCAAAATGAATCACTACTTGTAAGTTGTTTAAGATTAAAATATATGATTTTGAAACACTTTTAGGAGCTCAAGTGAAAGACAGATGGCGGGAGGTTTTTGAAATATGTTGCATGTACATTGAAGATCATACTTCAGCTTTCAATGACACCCATGGTTTTATGTCATGCCTTGGAGCAAAAGATAAAGATGCAACAAAACTGTTAATGAATTCCCTTGATAAATATATCAGGTAAATTAACTTATATGCTATCATTTGGAAACTAAAGTTCCAAAAATTCATTTCACACATAATTATCCATGACACCTTTCTAACCTTTTTAAAGAAACTTATTTCTAATTATGTATCATACTGCTTATGACTAAATGTTTTAGTTGCTCATCTGAAATGAAATACAAATAACACAAAAATTATAATGACTAATTAAGATCATACATCGACATTTTGGAAAAGCTGTTCACACCACAGCAATTGTTCTTATAACAATTAGCAGATACCAATGGTGGTGTAACCGCTAGTACATCAATTCTGTCAGAAACAGTCAGATGAGCCCTTAACTGAAGGAAATATGCTGTCAGTAATGGATATGACGATACAGTGTGATTGAAATATTTTTATTAAATGCTTTTCTAACACTTGAAAATCTCTAAGAGTTTAGATAAAGAATGCAGTGTTAAAACATAATAATATACCTTGTAGTAATATGATATTACATGTTTAGTTAATTCTGGTTATGCTTTATCAGCTTCAAAAATGTGTTAATACTAGTTTAAGAAATAATTTATATTTATGGTGTTTCAATTACTACTTTGTTTTTTTCTATCCCAGCTGGCTTGATGGATTGAGTAATTTGCATCATAAATAGCTATGGAAAATATAGTATGGTACTGTTGTTATTTCTCTATGCTCTTCTAGTTATTGAAATTTCATACAACAACACTATGGAATGAATGTGTTTTAAAAATGAAATACGTTTAATATTTACAGGGGTTATATTTGTTATATCTTTTATTAGATAAGAGAAAAATTACATAAAACTGTATGGTTTTTAAATGCACTCGATGAGATCTGTTCAAATGTGATCTCGAATCATAATTTTAACACAGGCTTTCGTAAATATCTGAGCTTTTGATGATTTTAATTATATATTCTCGTTGAAAGTGTTGTGTATCTGCTTTAGTTTCTCAGATCTTATTAACCAAATTAGCTTACAAAATGATAACATAATAGTATTCCAGATATAAAACGTATTTAACTTGACTTAAAAAAACATAACTGTCCAAAGTACGACACATGAGAAGCATTCAGTTTTTCAAAACAGGTGACTTGATTCTGAAATATTAAAGTATTTTCTTGTTGCTGTTCCCTCTTACTGTCAACAATCACGTAACTAAAGTTCTGGATAATCTGTTATATATATATGTACTGTGAATTTGTTTCATTACCTTTATTGGTATTAAGTTTCTCTAAAATATGTACATTCTCAGAAGGTTGGTACTCAACAGTAAAGTAAAACAAAACCATTATGAAAAACTGTGTTAAAAAACATTAAATCCAAACATCTTACTGATGATAGTTTCTCACAAGCAAAAGCAAGCCCCAAACAAAAATAAAACGCTTCACATATCAATAGGATTTACAGGGTACAAACTATAGTGTGAAATATAAAACATACCCTAGGTTTTGAAAATTACTGTGGAAGTAGGGCCCACAATGCGGTGGGCATACACCGTCTATTAGTCTTAACCTCCATATGCTTGTCTCATGTGAAGAAATTCATAAAAATAAATACTAGTAATGAAATAATCAAAAGAGGTAGAAATTAGAAGAGCGAGACGTGGTTTCTAAACACCACAACATCTCACATTTATATCACCCTTTACTGTGGAAAGACAATTTTATTGCGCTCCAAAGTAAAGACAAAATATAAGATACTACCACTTAGTTAGGTGTAAATAAAATAAGTTTACCTCCTGAAGTTGCCATTCCAGCTCCCATGGTGGTGAAGTATTAATTCGTAGTCCAGTAGACAAATTATACTAGTATGGAGAGTCACAACTAGTTATCTAAACTAACTATTATAATTCTCAACCAACACCCATTAATTTCATTCTAACTACCAATGTTCAGACTTTAAACAAACCTTTGTGTGCGATAAACCATCTATCCATATAAACGTAGTGCCAAGTTTTTTAAATTATCTTATTAGCAGCAAAATATATCTCAGAAATTTTCAGTAAAATGTCCTTACTTTTAACTTCTTTATATTTATTTAATATCAATTTTGCACCATGTCCTTTAGTCTTGTTTTGACACCACATGGCTTTTATTAAGTGATCAAGACATTTGTCTAATATTTACATACTCAAATATTGTGCTTTAATCATTATATTAAGCTGTTTATTCAGTGAGCTGTGCAGGGTCAATGCAATTTCATACACAGGATCCACAGGTGGATCCTATCTCCCTTACTCATATTTTGTAGAAGATCTCCATTGGTAACTGGACAAGGCTTACAAGTTAGTAGGTATTCCAATTCCCTTCCAGACTGTGGACATAGATTGACCAGCAGGAAACTTCAGGTTAATAATCTTTCGCCAAAAGATCTTGTTATATTAACATCATGGAGCTTATGGTTATCAATCGTACTTCAGATAATTTTCTTCATCTTGGCAGGAATTATCTAGTTATGATCCACTTCAACAATCCTATGGTAATATTTGATCTCAATCACCTTGGTAACACCTGTTTTTATTGCCTTCATGGTCCAATTTTGGATATTTTATTTTGCCCACACTATTCATATCATTGCATGTCATGTTTAGGGTGCATTCAGTCGTGTTGTAGTTTGGGATTTTGTGCAAACATAATTGTTCTGACACAGCGTTCTCTCAATTCTTTTGTTTTCTGGTGGCTCTGCCTTCAGTGGGATATTTCTCACCAGGATACATTTGTTACATCTCTTGAAATCAAATTGCCTACGGTTCCTCATCTACTTACTCTGGTTGGAATTTGTCAGTCAAGATTTGACCAACAAATACCTGCATAGTTATCTTTCCATTCTAGTTTTTCAAAGAACGATCTCGATTGTACATGTCATTTATTGCCAAATTTTTGAAACTGCTATGTGTGTTTATTTATTACTGGCACGATGATAGTTCCTGCAGCTGCTCCAGCTTCAATTTGCCCCTTCATTACCTCTTCCTCTATCCCTTTAATGTCAACTTTTTTCTGGGATTTCTTTCAGCCCTTTTTATCCTTTATCTTTCAGTCTAGTTTTCATCTAGTCCTTGACAAGGATATCTAGTCTGTGTTGAAGATTAGCTTCTTTTTAGTTTGTTCCATTTTCCCTCCACCATTGGTCTTTCAGTTAGGGATTTTCATCTTCCAGACTTATAGTTCCTCATATTATGGATTTTTTTCTACTAGCTTTTTTTATCTTCTCTCTCCTCGATTTCGGGCTCTCGAGCTATCATATCACCCACCTTTGTTTCCCCATATCATAAGGTATTTATTTACCTTTCCTCTCCTTTCTCTCTTGTGGTATTCCTTCCAAATTAGTTATGCACCTCAACATGATGTTCTTTCAGATTAATATGTTAATATGGTTCTTTACTGCTTCACTTTTTCTATATCTGAGCTGCACTCGTCGTGCTCAATTTTCTACTTACACTTTAAGACGCATTTTGTTTTTTTAGCCAATGGAGATTGTAGGTCAGATTTATTTGCTAACAAAATTCTCGTGCACAATATCATTCCACATATACTTTCCTTTATCCGTATTGACCTTTCCCCTACAACTTTGCAATCTCTCGGGAAGGTAATTATCCTTCTTGTCGATTTCTTTTCTTTCCATTTTCCACTTTTATCCTCAAGTGGATCTGGATATGGTATTACGTCATGTTCGTGATCTTTCTTGTTATATTTCCCATATGGTTTACTACTGTGTTACCCATTTCTGGTTCTTCATTCCTTAGCAGACATCTCCTATTCGCGACCTTTCTCCTTCGGCTCTGACTATTTAGCATTTGTTTTTTCTCATACTTTGCTCCAATAGTCTTCGCATCAGATCAGGCACTTTACGTTTCACTTGGCATTTCATCTCTCTCTTTTCCCACGGAAAAACTTCTTCATTCAAACATATAAGCTACTCCACGTACATTTCGTATCGCATTTTCTGCATCAGATTACTTAATATTCATCTTTAGGTTATCACGTTCCACATGTAGCTATTCTACAGACTTCAGTTATATTCTCGCTTAGAAAATTATCTTTTATACCGATAGCTTTCCTTTTTCAAGGGCTTCCAACTTTTGTACACTGTCTGAATCCCGTCCTGTGGTGAGTGGTGTCTGAATGATTAAAAATAGTTAAACCTGCATTTTAAGGTGAAAATGACTTAACAGTTATGATTTCCATGGTCATTAAATATATTGCTGAGATAGGGAGTTCCACAAGTTTTTTTTTCTTCCAATATATTTGCTTCATCAGACTATACTTACTCATGGACTTCATAGATGAAACTGACGGGGATAGATGCTCATCCTTGCCATGCCTCAACTTGAATAAATCAGGTTTTGTCTCGTTTTGAAAATGTTTGTTTGTTTGATTTTGGAATTTCGCACAAAGCTACTCAAGGGCTATTTGTGCTAGCCATCCCTAATTTAGCAGTGTAAGACAAGAGGGAAAGCAGCTAGTCATCACCACCCACCGCTAACTCTTGGGCTACTCTTTTACCAACAAATAGTGGGATTGACCGTCACATTATAAAGCTCCACGGCTGAAAGGGCGAGCATGTTTGGCGCGACCCTCAGATAACGAATCGCACGCCTTAACACGCTTGGCTATGCCGGGCCATTTTTTATAAATAGTGTTTACATGCATTTGTTGAACTGTTTTAGGTGTTGTCATTTCTCTAAACTCTCCATCACAATTTCTTTCACATTATTCTTCAGTGAAGTATGGAAATTTTTACCACTTTTTATTTCCAAATTATTCAGTTAGTGAATCACTGAGGCGTTCTCCTAAATGTGGTAATGTTAATATATACAAATATAGATAAAACAAAGCATTTGAGAGTTAGACAGTGGTGTCCTACTTGTATGAATAACGTGATGTCCCATATTATTTATAATTGAAGTGAGCATTGTGTGCTACAGGTGTCTCTGTTTCTCTCCTCGGTTATATTCTTGTTCCTCCATCTGTTTTGTGAGTCTTGATGAAGGCATTTGCAGATTAATAGTGTTCTTATACTACCCCTAGATGACTATATTATACTAAAGATGTAGTTGCGCCGATAGTGGTTCCTGTTAGCTTGAGTTTGAGTAAGATGGTTTACATTACAAAAACATTTTTATAATATTAGAAGTCAGGTCCACAAATTGTTCAATTAAATTTGCACATTGCTTTCGTGTATGGTGTTAATAAATTGGGGAGTGTGAGATTCCCTATAACGAACTTGAAATAAAGATGATATAATCCTCTTTCCTACATTAGCTCGGAGGAATAGGTTTTTGATTATAGCTGACTTACCGATCAGAGGATTCTCATCCTACCTCCAGTGTAGATGTCGGTTCCAAGCGGTCTGGGTTTGGACAAAGTTTACTTGTTATGGCTGGTCCGTCTCGCCCTAGCCACTCTACACATGAAGTTACATCCTCTTACTCTCATCAATATATGTTGAAATTCTAACATTGTGTAGTTTTGTGACATATGTTTTCACACTGGGCAGAAAAAAAACCTTGTAGAGAAGTAATGTAGTCTACCACGTGTTATTTTTTACTGCAGAGATATATTCTTTCAGTGTGTCTTTTGGATGCTTTTGAAAGATGATACTCTTATCCACTGGTAATGGCCCCTCCTCCCATTCAGTGTAGGATTATAGCTACTTATGTAAGCGTATGGTATGTTATAATTTTCTTACATTGAAAATATATTTCCGATAAGTACTTACTTACCTCATATCAAACTTTTCACCCTTCCTCCCCAGTAAAAATCGATGCCTATATTTTCTGCTAAAGCCCAAAGTGATAGTTCGGTGGAATCAAACAGTCATATGCATCAAAAGAGTGTGTCACAATCTTATTAATGGAGAGTTGTTGCATGGTGACTTGCATGCAAAACAGATGGGAATCAGTCGATTTCAAGGTACGTGAAAGCTTGACGCTTGAGACAGAAGAAAACATTTGTTTTCGCAAATAAAAGGCAGCACTGAGCATAAATAGCTATTTATGTGAGAAGTGGTAAATGCTTATCGGAAATATATTTTCAGTGTAGGAAAATTATAATTTCCATTATAAATTACTACGAAATCTGGATTACGTTGAGTAAGCGAAGTTTATATGCATCCTTCTTACGTGAGCACAATATGTCATATGGATTTAGAACAGTTTAAAATCTGGATAAGTTAACAATGCTCAAAATGTTGTCAAAGATGCTCAAAACATTAGTGAAATGAGCTGTTAACAGTATGAGAAAACTAAACAAGAAAATAAAACATTTATCATATGTTTAAGATAAGTTCCTGTTTGAAATTCAATCCAATTATTAACATGTAAAATTCAAAGACTGAAATTCTGAGGATGGAACAACAAATAACTTACTTTTTGTGTTCTTTTTAAATCAATGAATAGCATAACATAAAACATAAATTGTATGCAAAATATTAGCGTATTTTGACTGTGATCATTACCAATGATAGATCAATGGTATCTGGGTATTTTGTCCTGGAGGGTCAGATTCTATTTGACCTCTTCCTCCTTCCTGAACTTATTTTCCCTAACTGTTTGTATGTTAGGTCCTTCTCAGGGCAATGTCCATTTATAGTCTATTATTCACAGTAGGTCAAGTTAGCTGGTGGCAATTTTTTTTTAAATACATAAATATGTAAACTATAAATATAATATTTAAAGTTTATATACATACATATTTTACTTTAATTTATTTTTCTTTATATTTAAAATATATGTTAATTTGGGAGAGATATTTAGGATTTTCTTCATCATGTATGAGGTACCTGTCTAGTTCGCATAATAAATCATTTTTCATCCAATTTTTGTTAAAGTACCTAATTGTAATATTTAGGAGTCTATCTGATATGGTTGGTATGTTCGAGTATTTATGAATGAATTTAGATGATATTGATCTCGGGACTCTGTATGCAGTTGTGAGAAGTGTGTTTTGTATTGTTTGTAGTTTAGTTTTGATTGTTTTATTACTTACAGTTATCCATGCTGGAGCTGCATAGTCTATTACAGGTCTAATATATGTTTTGTATATTTTCAATATGTTATCTGTAGATGCTCTACTGTTTTTACCAGTTAGACTCCTTACACAGTTGGTTCTTCGACAAATTTTATTTTTAATTTCGTTGACATGATTGATCCAAGTTAATTTTGAATCATAAGTCAGACCTAAAAAAATTGCTGATTGGGAAATCTGGAGTAGAGTGCCATTCATATATATTTCTGGCTGTTGTTTTTTTGTGTTTTGTCGATTTCGTAAAGACTATGAGCTCAGTTTTTGCTGTGTTTATTTTAATTCTATATTTTTCACAGTATTCACTAATTCTATTTAATTGTGGTTGTATGTTTGTAGCTGCTATCGTGGGTGTTGCAGCACTTTTCCAGATTGCCACATCATTTGCGAACTGTGAAGAGAATCCATGATTTGGATCCTTCAATGGCATATTGTTTACATACATGATGAAGAGTATAGGGCTAACCACCCCTCCCTGTGGGACACCAGCTAGTGGAGTAAAGTATTCAGAAAAAGTTCCTTCTACGTTTACTCTACATTTTCTGTTTTCCAAAAAGTTAGATAGCCAGCGAATAATTCCTCGTGGTAGTTCCATTTCATTCATTCGGAACCTTAGACCGTCGTGCCAAACGGTGTCGAATGCTTTCTCGATATCGAGGAAGCAAGCGACTGTACATTCATTTTTATTGAAACTATCTATTATGGTTTTGGTTAATCTTATTAAATGGTCTGTCGTTTGTCTGAATTTTCTGAATCCATTCTGTTCTTCTGGTAATTTTGATGTTATCTCCAAGAATGTGGAGAGTCCATTACTTATTATTCTTTCAAGAATTTTGCCAACACAGCTGGTCAGGCTGATTGGTCGGTAGCTATTTGGTTTATTTGCTGGTTTTCCTTTCTTATGGAACATTAAAATATTTGCTAGCTTCCAAGAAACTGGGATATATCCTGAGGATAGCGATAAGTTAAATAGTGAATTTAGGTGGTCAAACAATTTCGGAGTGCCTTTTTTAGGAGAATAGCTTGTATTTCGTCTTCTCCTGGTGCTTTGTTTTTGGTGTTTTTTATTGTTTCTAGTATTTCATGTAGGGATATTCCCTTTGTTAGTAATGTGCTTTCATAATCAGTGTTAGAACTTGAATTTGTATCAGTTATGTTTACTGGAAATATTGGTTCATATTGATGTTTATTATTTGCTATGTGATTAGTGACTTTATTGTAGAAACTTGTATTGATATCTGGATCTGTGTGAGTTTTAAATGTATTTTGGAGTTGATCCTTGAAAGCTTCGGCTATTTCTTTATTTGTGTGTGCAGTGGTGTTATTATGTTCAAGTGGAGGATATTTCTTTGTGTTTGTGTTTTCATTTGTGAATCTTTTAAGATGTGACCATAATTTTTTCGGGTCAGTTATGTCGTTTAGTTTATTACAGTAATTATCCCATTTATTTTGTTTTTGTTGTTTTATTTGAGTTCTGATGTGATTTCTAATGTTGTTTATTTGTGTTTTAGTTTCTCTGTTTCTTGTAATCATGTACTGTCTTTTCAGTTGTCTGCGCTTTTTGATTAGGTTGATTATTTCTGTGGTGGGTTTCCATGTGTTGTTTGTTGTTTTATGGTGTTGTTTTGATATTGTTAACTTGGCTGCTTTCTGAAGGCAATCCGTGATTGTTTGACAATAGTTGTTCATTTCGACATGCGTTTTAACTTCTTTAATAATTTTATTAGGTAACAGATTATATAATTCTTGCTTATAACATTGCCAATCTGCTTTACTGTAATTAAATTTTTCTTTCCTATATGTTATATTTTTATAGGGGGCGAGATCGAAGACGCAAAAAATTAGGAGATGATCACTATCTGCATCTTTTACCACTTGAAATTTTATTAATTTCTGGCTTAAATTATATGTACACATACACAGATCTAGTACGTCACTAGTGTTAGTGGAATAGGATGTATGTGTTGGGGTGGTATCATTCAATAAAGCTATGTTATTATCGTCTATAAATTTTATTAAATTTCTACCATTGGAATTAGAACTTCTGCATCCAAAGGTAACATTTTTACTGTTTAAATCCCCCATAACTATGGAGTTTTGGCTGTGGGAAAAGATGTTACTAAGTAATGTTATATCTATTTGTTTATTTGGTGAGCAGTAAATTCCTGCTACGGTTATTTTAGTTTTATTCGTTTGGAGGATATCTACAGTAACATGTTCATTGCTACTGTTTAATGTAATTTCTACTACTGAAAGCTCCACTTTATGAAGCAGCATAATGCCTCTGTTTTCATCATTTTTATTTGTTCTGTTTTTTCTTATAGTTGAATAATTTGGTATTTTAAATCTATTATTATTATATGTTAGAGTTTCGCTTATTATTATAATATGGGGGTTAATTTCTTCTATTAGGTCTTCGATCTCATGTTTCTTGGAAGCTATTGCACCTTGGATGTTGATATACACTACTGTGAACATTGTGCTGTGAGCATGTAACCTGTTAGTGTAGTTATAATGTGGGGTATATGAAGTGTGATGTGTTTTATGGAGATAGTGATCAGTAGTTCTAGAAAGCTAGTTGTCTGGTTTGGTTTGGTATATTCTGTTATAAAATTTATTACATTTTTGAAAACTGTTGAAAACAGGCTTGTTTTCTCTGTTGTGTTAATATTCGTTTCTTGTATGGTGGTGTTGTTTTCTTTTGGTTTTTGTGTTTGTGTTAATGTGTTCTTGTTCTGTGTATTATTCTTCTGTACTTGTTGTTTATGTGGTTCTTTTCCTTTTAACATTTCTGTATACGTGGTGTTTGTTGTTTTATTGAGTTCTGTTGATGTGCTTGTTTCAGGTAAGCTGTTTGTTTTCGGTTGATTCTGTTCTTTTGGTGTGTCTGTTTTAGGTAAACTGTTTGTTTTCGGTTGATTCTGTTCTGTTGGTGTTCTGATCTGATAAATATGTTGCTTTATTTGTTTATATTTTTCACAGCCTTTGTAATTTGCTGTGTGGGTTTGACCACAGTTACAACATTTAGGCGTTTCTTTTTCTTTTTTGCATTGGTTGATATGGTGTTCCCCGCCACATCTGCAGCACCTCGGTGATGCTAAGCAGGCTGCTGAAACATGTCCATATCTCTGGCAGTTGTAACACTGTGTTACAACAATTGCCGGAGTTTTCAATTGCTCAACTTGGTATCTTTGATACCAGAGCAATATTCCATTATTTATTAAATTTTGTATGTTGTAACTGTCATCAATGTCAATTCTTATCAGGTTTGTAGGTGTTTGTGTTTTCTTAGAAATAATTCTTTCTGTCTTTGTGTGTGGTATGTTTTGTTCGTCAAGTGCTTGCTTAACTAGGTCCAGGTCAATCGTCTGATGAACCCCTCTTACCACAATTGCTTTTGGTTGCGGCTTACTTCCTGGAAGGTGGATTTTAATGTTTCCAGGTTTAAAGGCATCTGTTGGCCATTCTTTAAGTAGTCTGTTAAGATCGACCACATCTTGCCCTTGCACAAGTACACCGCCTCTTGGCAAACGCTTAATGTTAACTATATTAACATTAGGTTTGCATCTTTTCACCTCTGTAGCAAGCAGGGGTTGATTATACTGACCCGGAATGCCTTCTATTATTACCGCGTATTGTGGTGGTCTTGTTTTTGCTACTGTATTGTAGTTGGTTGTTTTTTTGTTTTTTTTAACATTTCATTTTGATACGACAGTGATAAAGGCTTGGTCCTCCAAGTCTTGATCACTGTCATTTTTTTCTTCATTATTATTATTTTAGTCATGTCAACATCCTCGGTGTTGCTGTTTTTTACCGTTACATAATCGGGACTTGACCGTACTTTAGTTGCAGGGGTAGCTTCCTCTACCTCAGTATTAGTAGCCACCACTGCTTCTTCTTCGTATTCTGAGTTTTCCGAAGAATAATTTCTTTTATCAACTTTCTCTTAACTTTACTCTTTTTTAAATTACATTTTTTGTATTCTTTACCGAATTTAATTCTTTTTTTGCTAGACTACATAGAGCTAGCAATGGAGAATTATTTTCATTACCACCAACTATACTAGCAATCAACGTTTGCTTCGAGTTAACGGTTTTTCCCGCCATTTCCGTCATTTTCTTTGTTCGTGCCGTTCTTAGGCTTCTTGCGGTTTCCCGCTCTGCTGCCGTTGATTTGAGTTTTTCTATATGTGAGGTCTTTGATTGATGTGCTGTCTTAATCAGAAAAATAAATAAATTTAAGTTCTTCTTCTTATATATTTAGTAAAATTTCAAGCCCAAACCGCCTTTAATCAGAGCTAGACAATAAAACGTCTGATTTGTTTCGAGCCTTAACAAACAATCATTACCAATGAAATCAAGCACAACTTTATTGTTTAAAATCTTGAAGCCAAATTTGGCTATTCAAGGCTCTAGGTGAATATGGCAACTTCTTAATTTGTAAATCGTAAAAATGTACATGCGCATATGATCTAATAAAATTAAAATGTGATTGTATTTTGCAAAATAGTATTACACTAAAACATAATCAACAGAGGTCACCAACTTAAAAATAAAAGAGAAGAGAAACTGAAATTTAACATATGTTTGCTTGCTCTTCTCAACTGAAGTGTTCCGAAGCTGTTGGTCACCTACAGCTCGGCAGGTGTAATGTTAGATAGGCACTGATAAAAATTATATACTAAAACAATAAATATATATATAAATGTTAAATGTTACGAAATTTAAACATTTTAGAGTAACCATTTGTGTTTTCGTTTTAAGAATAAAAATAAAACATAATTTATATTTCCTGATTTTTTATGAATATCAGATACAGTTGTAAAAGTAACAGACAAAATATAGATTTTTTTGTACAAACTATTTGATAATTATCTAGAGATTATGAAGATTTCTTATGTAAAACTTAAAGTTGTTTAATGGAAGAAAATATTTTTAATATAAAAATCAAAATTACTTTGGATGTTGAGTTGTCAACACTCTGAAAGAAAAAGTAACGAGAAAATTTTTAGTTACAAAATCTTCGTACGTGTGATGCGGCAGCTAGAATTTCTTGTAACAATACTTCAACCTTTCAGTTCTAAGTAAAAATCACAAAACCAGACCTAATGTTTACAGTTTACATTTTTTACTCTATGATTTAGAAACATAACGAACGTGAAATAAACAGAGAAGTTTGTTGAGAATAACCTTTGATTAAACAAATCCTTGGTTATGCCATTAACATTGAAAATTAAGAGCCTAATTTGTGATGTTCTCAGGTAAAATTAAAACATGCTTAGTGCAAAATATATGAACTTTACAAAATGTTATTAGTTTGTACTGTAGAATAATAAAATTAATACAGAGAGCAAAGAAAATGTTATTTCTCACACGTAAAAACACAAGATGCATTTACTGTATCATTGTGCCTGACCAGATTCTGTAGTGATAAGGAAAAAGGTATTCACTCAGAGATAACAGAAAGGAATATGTAATTATTTGCTGTTAAACAAACAAGATTTTTTGTCATAACCTCCGCATCAGTCTTTCATTTAAGTATGACCCACATCTCAAATAAGTAATGATACAGAAGTTTGACCAAGTGAGTATATATTTTGTTGAATGACCTCTATGGAACGTAGCCTTAGCTCAAGACAAGGGTAAAACAAGTTTATAAGTACTAACATACTGTTTGTAAGGAAGCTATACAAGCAGTGCTTGACTTACTCAGTGTGGAGCTCGATACAAGATACAACACCTAGGTGTATTTGGTAATAAAATCGTAACACATTTGTTAACGAGCTAATCACACAAATTTTTGGACCTTAGCCACACCTTTAAGAATCACTCATAGAAATATTTATACAGGGATTCATTAGCTAGATACTTTAGGTCTGGTTTTGTATCTGAGTGAATAAAAGAGCAAAAAGAAAATTTACGAATAAAGATAAATTATCTACTATACTTTCCTGCAATTGCTCAACATTTTGAATTATTTTCTATAGGTGTTGAATTTACTTAATCATTCGGTTTTCAAAAAATTTACTTTGTTTGGAAAGAATATTATTTTTACTTGAAACAAAAAGTTTCATGCAAGTATGTTTAAATATCAATTGATTTTGTTAGAGAAACTAAGGGAGTGAGTTCTAAAGTTTCTGCTAAAGTAGGAGGTAGAATCATCCAAGGTATGCTGGCTTACGATGAAGAGAGATATGAGGATGTAGTTTCACAGCTTTATTCTCTTCGGTATGAGATTGCTGAGATTGGTGGAAGTAATGCTCAGGTGAGTTTTTAAATATTTTTTGTCAGTACTGTATTGAGGTAAACGTTTGTTATTTTAAATAATTTATGTAACCTATTGGATGTTTCATTTTGTAGCCAGGATTTATTGCTGAATTTTTTGCAAGTTGTTGTTGGTATAGGTTTGATAAGATTTAAAGTATTAGTTAAAATAGACGTAATTGATCAAATGCGATAGCAAATAAATAAGCATTAATTCTTTAAAACACTATGGGAATAAAAAAGTCAAGAAGCATAATATCATGGCTATCTAACATTACACCCTATCTGTATTTTTTTGCCATGCACAGACGAGTGAACTTTGTAGTTCTCTAAACTATAAAAATAACAATTGAAAAATTTAGATAATGACCCAAAGCTACACTGAAATGGTTTCATAAGAAGAAAGTGAATACCCTGGAGTGACCCATTTGATTTTCTGATGTACAACCAATGAAAATTGTAGTCCATCAATTATCCCCAATGAGCTTGATAAAATTGAAGCAATTTGCCAGGAGAAAATTGCAAAAATAACACCATCTCATTGGGCAAACTTCCAGAGATCTATTCAAAAAGGCTTATAGCAGTAATTGCTTCTACTAAGTACTGGCTCAAGAAGCTGAATACTTATGCAATCAGAAGAATTAAATTTATATATTTTATTTGCAAGTTTTGCTGACATTCACCGTTCTTCACACATTACATTGTTAAATTTTATCATTAGAGTTTTGAATAAAAAGAAATTGTTTACAATATTTGATTTTTTAGGAAAATGTTACATTATTTGTAGGGGATGTATGCTTGTGCAAGGCACTGTATTTTTTTTACCATAGACGGGTGAGTCAACTTTGTAGTTCTTTGAACTATAAAAAGAACATTTGAAAACTTAGTTTGTAATTTTGATAAGAAGTTTTGTAGTGAAGAATGGTGCAAAAATGCATAGTGTGGATTTTCGCTTCCATTTTATTTTTCAACAATACATATTGAAGACGTATGATGTTTTCTTATAACAGCGTGATGTGTTTAACCTACTTCTCATACATGCTGCCTTGAAGTCTTCCAATAATTATCATCATAGACTAGCTCAGTAAGTGATTAACTTTCTATTTTATTCTCGTACATTAGCAACATTTTACATAAATATATTGATGTTAATTTAAAATCAAAGTTGGAAATTTACACAGCAGAGTTCACTTGATGTTTGTATAGCTGTCACTGGACATACATTTGAGCTAAAGAAACTGACTGAAATTATTTTATTGTATAAAAAATTGCTAATTAGTTTATGTGCACAGAGCCGATTTAAACATTGACAAATATTAAGCATCATTTACTGAGATGTATGCTAATTTTTATGCTGCTTTATCTTAATGAACTGGCTTCCATCGTAAAGAAAAAAGGACATCAGTAGTTTGTGTTAAATTTAAATCGAACCATTCCATTTAAGTATTGTGTTTTTATATTACTTATTGGTTTACACTTTAACACTTTTCAAAAATATATATACTTAAATTTAAAATGCTTTTGTATTCGAACAAATATTGTAACAAAACTAAATATAAAGATTTACATATTTTGATACAGATCCTGTTTGTTTTTGATAAAATTATAATGGTATCGATTTTAGGCTTAAACCTTAGCTTGTGGTATTTTTATTACACTATTACAAGAAAATAATAACCTAAAGCAAGCATGAAATCTTTATTTATTGGTTTTATATCTAATGTACAAAACTTTTATATCTGGCGTATAAAACTTTTATGACAGTCGTAATAAGGAGCTGTTAGCGTAAAGTTAATCTTGATAGGTATATTTTAATCTAATTAAATTAAAGTAATAATCCCCTTGATCTAATTTTATTTTTCTGATTTTAATGGACTGGAAGGTGAATGTTTCTTAGTATGTGGTGCTAAGATTCCTTGAATACGTCTAACAATAAAATATTATAAACATTGATTTCTTCTATTTTAGGAGTCTTTTGTATGAACGGAAAGCTTTGAAAGAAGTTTCACCCATGACAGATCGTCTTATGGCAAGAGCTTTGGCTTTGCATTAGTCCTGAGAATTTTGGTTAATTCTATCAGCAACCAACCTCTATGAAATAAATAATCAGAAAATAGGAATATATATTAGGCATAGTTATTCAAATATGTTAATACATAAATACAATGTAACATTAATACACACACACACACACACACACACACACACACACACACACACACACACACACACACACAAATTTAAAATATTTTTACACTTCAAACATCGTTTAATCAAATTAAATAAAACGTTTTATATTTTAAACAATTGTCTTGTTTGTTGCATTTATCATTTATACTCATAATTCATTTTTTGCCTGATCAATATTTGACTTTCCTCTAACATCTTTACCACACTATTTAAATATAGCATACCTTCTGCACATTAAAATAAAGTCACATTTATCTTCCTATTTAATTCAGTCTTATACTGAAGCCAAATAGTATGTGTGTAACTTTAAAACCAATAAACTTGTGCATGTACTGTGATCAAAGAGTAGAGTAATTCATTTGCTCCTATAAACAGTTATACAAAACACTGAATTTTCAATCATTTAAGAAAGAAAATCTGTAAATTTCACAGGATTTAAGTAATATTTAACAAGCATGCCGCCCACACACTAATATTATGTTTAAAAATATAAATAAGTAAATAATTAATGACAAAACCTTTAAGACTAGTGTGCAATGAATTCAACATTTACAGCAACAGAGAAAACACGATAAACTAAAAAATATAATAAACTAATCAGCATTGACGTACAATTCACATTCTGTATTACATTATGAAAGTATTGTTTAACAGTATGTGCATGTATGAAAATTAAAATGTTCGTGCCATGACCATTTCAACACCTTTTAAAGAGTACCTTTTACCGAAATATTATGTATTTGATCTCAGAATTGTAAAATATTTATCGCATCCTAAACGTTTGGTTAGCAAAAGTTTGTGATTGTGATAGAGAAAAGTATGTGTCAGATATATAATAATGACAGTAAAATACTGGACATGTGAATTTTAGAGACTCTAGAGATTATTCCATTTGAGCACTGGATGATGAAAAAAAGTGTGTTTATTCTTCGCATGAAAATCACAATGCACTCCAACTTGTTGGAATATGAACCAAACTTGGGTTGACTATGCATTGAGTTCAAATGATTTTGTCACAGGTATGATTTTTTCCACAACAGCTTTAAAATTTTTTTGCTAAAATTTGCCACATTTTGTAAAGACATTTGTGATAAATATTGAATTTATAATCAACATTACTTTCACATTCATAATAAAGTGCTGTATTTTTGGAACTAACTATATATTTTGAAATAACATTTAACTATTTACTTCAGGTATGATCTATGTCCTAACAAATTGGGCTTTAATAGAAGTAGAGAAAAAATAAAGCAAACATTTAATGTTAAGGAATATATCACCTAGACAACAAGATTATAGCTGCAGACAAGCTGAAGGCTAGCCAAATGTGTGAGCGACACTTAGTCAAATTTGTTTGATATTCTTATGGTATAGTGAAATATCGGCTGCTTTAATGATTTGTTATTTATAAACAATCTTTTTATTTGTTGGATTCTGTCCCAAAGTATGATACAAGTTGATAAACTTCTTAAAGAAGCTATCTTGAACTTACCTCTTTTCCCGAAAGCTTTTTGTCCTTCGAGTTTTATTTCAAAGGAATCTGACATTTGTTTTATACATGTTTTACCAAAAAACTATTTCAAGGCTAGTGGCATTTACAAAAAGCTGAAAGACAGATGAACAGTTACTGTATATAGAGAGGTATGTATTTATCAGAAGTACATTGTCAGGTAAGAGCAGTTTTAATCTTTATCATTATCAGCCCTAAAACTTACTACTGAACTATCAAAAAATATGACTAATTGTAAATTAGTCTTAAACTATTGAACTATGAACCTTAAATATCAAACATTTCGAAAAATTAACATAAACTATGGTAATCAACTCAGATTTAATCTGTAAATTATACAATTCAGTGTAAAAATGTACATATAAAAATATATCGATAAGATATGTTCGGCACAAAAAAAAATATTGCATAAGTCAACGCCTTTTAGTATGAGGACCCAGCTTGTAAAATTTTAAAATACTGGACAATAACTACAATGTGCTATAAATATCTTGTTACCAAAAAAAAAGTATCCATCGCTCATGACGAACAAGGTAACAACTGCATTTATCACAATACATCAGTATTAGGTTTAGCGTCGTTGTTAATAATGAAAACAAATTTGATTGAAACTTCAAAATAAAATCTGTTAAAACAGATTTTTAAAAGTAAACAAGTCATGTTGAGGTGCTTTATCAGCAAAGTTCATAAGTAAGGTGTTAATTTATTTACATTGTTTGTTTGTTTCAATTTCGCGCAAATATACACGAGGGCTATCTGTGTTATCCGTCCAAAATTTAGCAGTGTAAGACAAAAGGGAAGGCAGCTAGTCATTACCACCCACCGCTAACTCTTTTACCAAAGAATATTGACCATACATTATAACGCTCCCACTGCTGAAAGGGCGAGCATTTATGTTTCGATAGAGATTTGAACCCGGGTCCCTCAGATTTCGAGTCGAGAGCTTTAACCCACCTGGTCAATTTTTCACGGATATATAATTTGATAAAATATATATATATAAGATATGTACTAGTGAAACAAATTATGCAAAATAAGTGAAAAAAAGATACTGAAATACAGCAAGTGAGAACTATTTCAACTTATCTTACCTTTGAAGGAAACAGCTGCTGTTACACAAAACGTCGCAAATCATCCCAAAGAAGGAACAATACGATAGAGAACTAGGAACCAGAGATAGAAAAAACTGTCTGGAATAAGAAAAATAATTATCAGTTACACCACGAACAATTTATTTTATGCATTGTAGCAAGATAAAATAGAACATAAAATTTGTTTCATATAAGTTGTTACGTATTTTTTATGTGTTTTATGTTCTTCGTAGACTAAACGCAACAGAAAAACGCAGATAACAGCTTGTATAATTTATTACACTAAACTATTAACAAATATAACAGATATAACATAAATTATATGATAACAGTGACAGATATTAAGTTATAACATTCGAAATTAATTACAAAACAAAATAAAACTAGTTTCAAACTTCAAAATTAATCACAATACAAAACGGTACTGGCCTGTATCTAATGTAATGATCTAAAATTACAGTCTCAAATTCCAGTCTAGGATGTGAATTTGGTCCCACGAAGAAATTCCGAAACAGTTCACAGTTCAATGAAATCGCCGTCTCTCAGCTCAAGCAGTAATTCAGATGTATCGTAGAGATTGACGAAATAAAATCACAGCTTCCGTAGATCTAATTTCAATCACAAATCCAAGTTGAATATTCGCAGCAAACACTTAATCTTTCTCAGATAACTGACTCACTTCTTTCGAATAAAAACTGATAACTGAATCTCTCATTTTTCGAATAAAACTTATGACTGAATCTGTCTCTTGTCACCGTCTTTTATACCGATAGGCCTATTTCTCGAACAATCTTGCAATTTCCATACAACTCCAGAGCTATCCACGCATATTCGTTCTTGCACGAGACTACACGTCTAGACAGGAAGTCACCAGCACTCATTTTCAAACATGTGATTGGTCTACTTAATTCGAGAAAGTTCTAAAATGTTACCCTAAATAAATAACACATTTTGGTTTAAACTTCGAAACAATAATATCAATATGGAAAAAAATGAATAATACAAATGAAAATTCAAACACGATACGACATGTTGTCGTTTACAAAATATTTACACATATACATAACAAAGTAAACTACTACTAAGAGGTAGCTTGTTAAATTTATTTATTCAGATGAATTATTTCGTTATTAAAAACTTACTTGAAAATCTGATAATTTAAGGTTTGGTAATAAAAAGACTAATATTGTGGTGTTTTCATCAACTTGTTAGTAATCCTTGCTGTTGTATACTTACTAATGTAAAGAACACCATTCCGAAAATTTCGCAGTATGTTTCATTCCAAAAATTTCAGCAACAGCAGCTGGAACGCAAACAAATATGAGAGGAAATGTGAAAAAGAGTCCACTGATCATGTACATTATTTCTTCTCCGTAAGGTGTTACCGCCAGAGTAACGAGCAATACTGTCTTTATTCCCAGCAATACAAGACTCGTCGACTGAATACATATGTATGTGTGAATATTCTAATTCAATGAGAATAAAATTAAACATTACAATTTCGTTTCTTTTGGTATCGAGTTAATGTAGACTTAACAAGAAGCTAACTTGCTCTATATTATTCTTTCTTCGCTGGCTGTATGGTGAAGTTATATAGCATCGTAAAATACTATTGTCCGATGTGAATCAGCTGAAGTTAAATTGTTCGTAATGTTCGAAATGTATAAGCTTCCTTGGTCAAATATATGTAATTTAAGCGTTAATTACAGTTATTGCTTCCGAAGTTTATCGTACGCCAAGTATAATCTATGCTGTCTCTTGGTAAGTAGGGCTCGTTACATTTGTCGGCATCAGGAGAGTTTCTAGAAATTGCAGCCTCCACAACAATACTGACGATACATTAGTGTTTATATTCATACATACACTGCTGATTCTTACCCTCGAGAATTTTTTTACAACTGTAGTTAATAGGTGGGAATTTCGCAAAACAGATTTAACAAGGTAAGTCTGGTATATTTAGAAATAAAAAATATATTAAAATAGATATATAATAGTAAATCAGGCATGCTTTTCTTCTTATAGAAGTGGAAAATTGGCATTAGACAAATTTTAATTGAGATATTATATATAAAAATATTTACATTGTAAACAATACATTAAATTTAATACGTTCTCACGTAATTACAAAATTCAATAACCATTTCAGTACATAACACAATCAATACAAATATTCTTATGATTATAAAATAAAATAATACGTGAAAGTGCATCAGCATAAATGTTAACAACTCCCCTGACGTTCATAATCTTTATATCATACTCTTGTTACAATAAACTCCAATTTAACGGTCTCTGCTTTTGTCTTTCATTTAGTTCAAAAACGTCAAAAAGTCATGATCTGTGTAAATGACAATAGGCTGTTGTGACACAGATACATATATATTGAAATGTTTTAAAGCTAACACTGAAGCTAATGTTTCTTTTTCTACATTAGAATATCTCTTTTGATGAGAATTAATCTATTTTAGATAAATAAGAAACCATGTGTTCAATACCTCTGTTATCCGATTGTAATGGAATGGCACAAGCACGACACTTGCTGGAACTAATAGCTAATGCAAAAGGCTTATCAAAATCAGGTGTAATCAATACAGGATAAGTGAACAATAAAAATATGACCTTTTGAAAAAGAGATTGGCATGCTTCAAACCACTTGAAATGTTGATATTTTGTTAATATATTTCTTAACTTTTCTTGTTTGCAAGATTCGGATAACTTACAATACAATAAATTTAGCCATGGACGACTACATGACTTAAATAAATAAATAACTTAAAATAATAACGTAATGCATATAAATATTCTTCCATGTGTCAGTGTAGATTACAATATTATTGTAATCAATATAATCAATATAAATTCCAATATTTGAGAAATTGTTGAGATACTGATTCATCATTCTCAGAAAATTGCTTGAGAAATTTTCATCCTAAGAGGTATTACATTGTACTGGTATAATCCATCAAGTAGAGATTTATTTTACTCTGTCAGTTACAGGAACACCTCAGTATCCTTTTAGTACGTTACACTTTGTGATATACCTCCATTTTCCGATTTTATCAATACGATTCTTTATTCTTGGAATGGGATAGGAATCTGTTTTTGCCAAAATATTTACTTTGCGAATATCTGTAAATAATTTAACAAAACAATCATATTTAGTAACTAGTACACGAGGTGAAGATCAATCACTTTTACTGCTTTTTATAATCCCGTTTTCCAGCATATAAAACATTGCTTACCCATTTTATCGGCCTTGATTTAATTCACATGATAGTGATATTCCATAGGATAAGCATCACTTATATCTACAAGATGAAAAGCGACGTTAAATTGATTAGAAAAGTCCGAAAATACACATTTCTATTCAGTCAATAAACTAACATGTTGATGTTTCTCTTGAGGAGATAAGTGACTCCGCTTTGAATAGAGATTGACCAGAATGTCGGAATTACTCAGTTTTATGTTGCATTAATCTCCGAAATTTGCAACTTTACGGGTATTCAAGCCAAACCGACTGGCTTTGGTATTATAATAACACACAATGGCTAAACATTTTCAGATGCACCTTGGATGTGATAGGACTTCAACATCTTGTTATGACACAGGTAGGTAGAATACCAAAAACATGTCACAGAAACAGAACTGTCGCTCTTCAGCTTTGCCAACACAAACGATTTTTATTATTTTACTTTGGGATGACCTCAGAGTTACTCGAGTCAATCTACAAACGAGGAAGAGCTTGGACCAAAACATGGACCCATGATCCACTAATTGCATTCCTTTGGGTCATCTTTCAACCATTGCTCTTTCAGAAACTTCAAAGAAGCACGCATTTCATGGCCAAACACCAACTGAAACAGGACAAATCCCTAATGGCTTCTGGACTAACTCATGAACAACAACAAAAATTAATTAACTCCTTCATCTCAAACCTTTTCATTATTGAGACATGAGTTTGCATCATATTTCCCAAGGTACAAGGTACCATTCTGGACGGTATGCACTAGATTTGATTTGTTTAGCCATAAACTGGTAACAACCTGTTCAAACAACCCAGATATAAAATTTGATCCCTGGTAGGACTGAATTTTTTTGGACAAGCCAGCAAAAGTAAAGAAATTAATCAAAGCCTCAGAATTTTTTGGGCTGAAATATTTCTTAAAAGGATATACTCAGGAAATTGAGTGGATGTACACATGATAGTCAAAAATACTTGTTCCCTGATTGACTTTTGGGTAAAGGCCCAACATAATCAACAATCACGCCATTGTAGGGTTCTACAAAAGTTTGAATAGATTTCAAAGGAGCACTATAAATTTTCTGGAAAGGTTTTTCGACCAACTGATAGAAATGGCAAGTTTTATAAAATTGAGAAGCATCTTGCTTAATTTTTGGCCAAAAGAAATTTATTTAGGAATTAAATAAACGTCGATAAATTTATGTTACTTGCTACCAAGACTGTTACATATAATAAAACAATTTACAATAATGGTTATTACAAATATTGATCTATTATCTAACATTTTCGCTTTTGATTGATTGTTTGGCATTTATTGACCAAACAGACAGTGCAAAAGTAAAAATATAAGTAAAGTTATTAAAATATATAAAAACAAATCACGTTAAAACAAAACAAAAGCCATGGCCCATAAAAATTTAAAAACACAACTGAAATTAACAGTGTTGCCATTGTCATTGACACTGTCAAACTTCAGGTCTGGACCCTTAGTAAAAACATGTCTAAAATGGTGCCGTCGCTCACGTTGTAAAGACGGAACGTAAGTAAAGTATGGCATATTGTTACTTTAGCGTCACAAAGACCACATATTGGTGCATCAGTCCCAGATAAAATAAAACGATGAGTTAAAAACTGTGATCAATGTGTAACCTAGCCACAACAACTTCTTTATTCAAAGACGGTCAAAGAGCAGCAGAGGGTTTGATCTGGAAAGGCTTGTTCTCACATTGCTCACTCAAATTCGGCTGTCAGCTAGCTCAGAGCCGAGCTTTAAGTGCGGGACAGGTACGGCCGTGATAGCACCAGAGCAAACGGACTTAGCTGTATTCTCATCGAGTTTGCTCTCGCGAATTCCGAGGTAGCCCAGTATCCAGAAGTACTGGGTGGAAATAGATGATAAAGATAGGAAACATTTGGTTTTGAATATCAAACTGGTGCACGCATAACTTTTACACGATCCAAGGGGAAAATAGCGTACAATTCGGCAGCAAACACAGAAACCATAGAGAGGATCCTGTGTGTAACCAAAAAACCACAGCACACCATGGCAGAACCCAAAGAGTCATCTAATTTAGAATCATAGATATAAATGGGAATAGAAGAATGGTTCGAAAAGTGTTTGGCAAATAGAAGATGGGACTTCTAATAAGGAGATCTGCCTTCCTAAGATGACTTAAAATATCACAGTTGGAAGTGGTAATAAGCAATGGATTGATGTATTGACCAGTGGAGACAGCAACATCATCCAAGGATAAATCCAATTCAACCAGCTGCACCTGGATACGAAGGCCAAATGGAACAATGGTAGACTGTCTATTCTGATAAAGCATGGCCCACTGAAGAAGGAAAACACAATCACAGACGGGATGCTGTGGTAAAAACTGAAATTTTGCCTCATATAGTAAAGACAGTTGCAAATGACAAAAGTGTAAAGGAGGTTCATGAGACTCAGCGCACAGACTCTCGACTACAGAATGCAAAGAGCCTCTGTGCAGATGATGAATGTGGTCCAACATCTTCAAAGCCAAAGTCCTGTCAGAGCCACAAACAAGAAACCAATAGTCCAGTTTTGATCGAATAAGGGTACGAGAAATTTCTAGTATGGAGCATCGATCCACTTTTTAATCGGTGCAAGAGAGTACACGGAGGTTATTCAGTGACCTTGTACACTTGCCATACATGTAGAGTTGCTTCATGCATGAAATGAAAGTCAGCTTACAGTAAAATATAAGCCCCAAGAACTTGGCTTCAGGGACCACAAAAAGCGCAACTCATCGAAATCGATGAATCATGATGAATATCTCGTTTATAGCAGAAGCGCATGCAAATAGCCCGGTTTTTAGCCTTCTCTGCCATGTAGCAGGAAGAATTTCACCACTGATGAGGATACTATGACAAACGTGTTGAAGTTTTAAAAACACATTTAGCAATACTTCAGTCAGCCACTGCTGCCACATAATCGTCTATCGATGGCTTACAGACGTCGGCAGGATCAAATTCCAAGAGAGAAATGAAAGAGGTCCAGTTGGCCTGGTCTAGCTTTCACCAAGGCACGCGTGTCGGGTGGCATTAACCACGACCAGTCTCCCTAAAAATGATAAAAAAATTATCCCTGCTCACTTGAGTCACTGTCAACCCTCATGAGAAACGAGAAAAAATAAAAGAAAGTTGACAGAGAGATCAATAGCAGTAAAAGACTGACTATGTACATGAAAATAAGTATAAGAACCAGCACTGAAGAGAGAAACGTTGTGATCCAAAACCATACACTCTATAGAACGACCCCATAAATGTCAGCACCATCCTAGAGAAGATTGTGTCCGTTAAATTCTCCCAGGGAGATAGCATCTGTTCAATGAGAGCATCAAGGTCTGATTAATCCTAGATCTCTTTAGAAGACAGGCAGAGAAAACAAACAGTGATGGTACAAACCAAAGAAATATGGATGGTTGCGGTTTACAAGGATATATCGAGTACCAAAGACATGGCAGGCACATGCTGATCGATCAGAAGTATCACCCCTCCAAGTGCTCATCTGCCACACAACATGTGATTTCTGTACAAAGAATATTCCCAAAAATATTCCTGGATAAAGTGGGCTATTCTCTGCTAGTAAGTGTAGAGTCCAGTGACTGAGGCCGAGAACAAATAAGCGTTCATCATTTGGGCTCAAGAAGGAAATGGGCCCGAGGAAATGCCACAACTGGAAACAAAAAAAAGTAGATCGGGTAACGAATCATAGGGACAGAGAGAAATGTTGACTCGTCAACTCTCTCAACCACGCAGGGCAAAATACTCTTCACACATGGTATGAAAATGGAAGCATGAAGAAATCTGTCTACATTCCAAGCAGCATATATCTGAGAAGGAGTGGTGGACAGTAACTTTGGAGCCCCAGGGTAACAAATGTTGTGAACCGTTTTCAAATGCTGTAGCTCTGTTTCCTCCATCTACCTGAGGCAAAAATAAAATGAAAAAGAATGAGAGGAAAGCCACTGCAATTAACATAATGAGGGTCCATTTTGTAACTGTAGGCATCATACTCCTTTCCACCATAACCAACACACGTCAAAAATCCATGACATGATGTTTTCGAGTGACCAAGTCGCTGAAATTTGAAACATCTGAGAGGGTTGGGAATATATGGTAGTATCTTACAATTCAGATAACCTTCCTTAATGATCGTAGGTAAACATGGTGGTGTACAAGTAAAAATAGTACATTTTTAGGTAGTGTTATTCCGTCCTTCTTAGCAAAGATACGACGCACCACCAAAACGCCTTGGATTGAAAAACCAGGTAGGATCTCCGACTCGGCAATATTTTTAAAATTTCTCTCAACAATAACTCCTCGTGACAAACTCAAAGTAACAAGGGAAGTAATCTCAATGGCTTTTGGATGCAAGATTAGCTCATTGTGTGTTTGAGTAGATGTTTACACCAAGATATCTCCAGAACATAGTTTTCTAATTGACTTAGAAAAGCCAGCAAACTACTTCCTTTTGAATAAAAAGGGAGATATCTGCCCAAACGATTTGTCCGATAAAGAATTAAATATAAGAAAATAAGGTGCAGATGTTGAAGAAGTTAAAGATTGCTGTTTAGAATCTTCAAGATGTAGTTGTTAACCGATGACCTGTTTTTTATTATTTTATTTTTGTGTTGAGTTGATGGATCCATGATAAAAAAGAACATTTCAATGCCCACTGTCCTCACTCACCCTATATCTCTACGAAGGGACGAACTACAATGTCAAACAAGGACATTGTAGCAACTCCATGTAGCAAACACAAACATCAGACATAGTGTTCATAATACCTGTTGAAAACATGCAACACGGCAAACACGTGGGTGGATGTTTAGATCCCAAAGGAGGTAAACTGAGAGTACAGAGCCTTCTCTGGAAGACCAAGTCATCATGTATAGAGATCCACCTCGAGGAATAATCGGATTAACAGATTATTAAGAGTAATTTATAAAATTCTAAATCCCGACCTTAAAAGTTTAATTTCATTTTATTCTATACAATTTATATGGTAATTTAAAAGAATTTTAATTTCATTGTTGACATTTTTTGCATCGTATAGACACAAAACTTTACTTCAATTTACTGCTAAAATGAAAGTTATTTTTTATATTTGTACAAGAAATATTAAATTTTTGATGAACAATAAAGTATGCTAAGTTCTTATCTAACTGAATTTGAGTGAAACAAGTAATTTCATATACTGTTGTTTTTTACTTTAAATCTGAAAATAATGAGTTGACCAACTTTTGTCCATCGATGGAACCAGTACCCCTAATTTTAGCGTTCTAATTCAAAAACTTAACATTGACATTAGTCCTAGAAGATTGAGTTTAATAAATCTGATAAGAGTTTTGTGTATCTTGTTTGTAACTAAAGTTAAGTACTTTCTGAGTAAAGTGATTGATTAGTATTGTTTTGTTAATAATTATTTCCTCAGTTTTTGCAAATAATACAGGAACCAAACTGTGCTTACTATTCTACATATTCAATTTACATATTCTTACCTTGTAAGATATTTTATCCTGAATTTAGCCCACAGCCATTCGGCTGGCAGCGTGAACAGCTCCAGCTACGGAACCAGTGGTGGATAAAAATTTGTCATTTTGTATAAATGTCTGTCCACATGTCTGAAAAACAGTCAAAAATTAATTTGCAAATATAAAAGAACTTTCTTTCAATATTCCACTTAGAGTGAGAGCCTCAATACATTCTTGGTGTTAGTACTTGGTTTGTAACTACAAGTTCTAACTTTCTATTAGGTTTAAATACCACAATCAATGTTTTCATCTATAAGATTTTGGTTCTTGTTATATCTAAAAATAACTTAAAATGAGAAAAGCATTATTTATTATGTAAATCGTACTTTCGGAAATTAAAGCGTTTCATGGTTATGACTTTCAAATATCAAATATTTGCACTTACCTTATAAAAACATTCACAAATATGAATGGGTAATATGAACAAATACAAACTATTGATAAAAAGTAAAATTCTTTCATTTTCAGAGTCTCTTTTGATGACACACGAAGTTCAACATGATTATTACTGTACGGTTCTTCGTCAACGGTTTTCAAATTAACTGGGCATTCTTCCAATGATGCACATAATTTTTCGTTTTTTTATTCTTCTTGCACAGTCCACATTTTTCGTAAGTGATTTATTGAGTTCTGTAGTACAGGATTGTCTTAATGTTTCGTTCACATTAGTTAATTCACTGGATATTGTTTGTTTCTATGTTAGAAATGTGAATACAGTTGTTTCCTGTGTATAGAAATAGTCAATATAATACAATACAAGGAAAAATAGACGTACCAACTTTTCTGATTTTCTTTAATTACCTGACAAAGCATCATTTAAACAACGCTATTTTATTAATAGATGAGCTGCTTTGGGTGAAATGTGTATAATTTCATCAAAGTTTATAGTTATTAATATAAATATTAGTCTTCATACCTCCGGCTCATTTTCTTTCAGTGTATATCCTGCGATGTCAAGATTTCTACTTCAAATAATGTAACTTTACATTTGTTACTAAAGGAAACAGTAATCTTAAAGAAAACACGAAATCAGTATTGTTTAAAACTATATTTGTAACACACTTTTCGCACTTACCACTATCTCACAGAATTCCTACTTTTGTTCGAAAAAGTATCGATAGGAATAGTTAGTTTTCTTTGGGTTAAAAATAAACTTTCATAAACAAAATCACTGAATCTAAGATCTTTATTTATTTATAATATTTTCTTATAATGATAAGTTAGTTATCTTGCAGTTTTCAATGTTTATGTATTTATCAAACTTCTAGGTTTGTACTTATTGTGCAACTGCCTTGTGTACCAGCAGATGTTAAATGTTAAAGTTTTAGAACATGCTAGTACTAAGAAAATATATTTCTACAGGTTTTATACACGTTGTTGTAACTGACTTATTTGTTAACTGTTGTTCAGTTGTTATTCAACACATGTCCACATACACATCTATTATTTTTAAGATTCAAAGGATCACAGGTCTCATTACCGAAAACAGGCACTATTAAATACATCGCACTTAGTAAAATGACATGATAAGAATCTACTTTGTAGCCAAAAATATCATAGTAAACATTCTATATCCAATTTCTCTAACTTGGTTTGATCCTCTTGGTAATTTCTGGTAAATAAGGAGCCCAATCAGCAGAATTACATCAGTAACACTTCCCACTATAGGAAACAAAGCAGGAACACATTCTATAATTACATCGTTGTAAAAAAAAACAAAAACTGAGAAACTATTAGTAATTTACTCGTTAAAGTAAAATCAAATATGTTCATGAATTAATTTAATACTATATTGATGGCGTGACTGAAGTTTTTAAACGGCGTTTTCTGAGAATTTTAGCTAACATAATAAACAACATTATTTTATATACGTTCTAAAACATTTAGCATTGATTTCAAACAACAATGTAGAGGATTTCGTGGGTTATATATGATGACAAAATCGAGACTCGTTTCTTGCAAGATATTCTAAACATTTGTAAAAACTACAATGACAAAATATAATAATTTTAAGAGAAAGATGCAGATAATTTCATGAATATTGAAGTAAAAATTAATCTTAAGGTATATTAAAGCAGTTTTACTTCAAGAAAACTGTAACTTACCCAACAGAAGCAGGTTGGAGAGTATTAGAATTAACGAAAAATGTTTGCACACTATTCATAAAGAGAGGATTTAAAGCTAATCGTGATTCTAATATTCGTGTTCTCTTTTGTTTGGAAGCCACTGTGAAAATATTTGTTAATGTATTTCCTGACATTTCTTTTTAAATACACAATTTAAAAGTTATATCATATTATAACCTCAAAGTATATTATATGAGCTGTGTAGTGTTTGGTCAATAGTAGAAAGATCGGTATTAATTTTGAGCAGCACATCCATGTACATCAACTATATTAAATTTACATAAAAATAAACCACATCTACCTACTAGTTATACTAGGAGCATAACGACTAAACCACTTTAATAAAAGTTTGTAGACGTATAGTCCAATTCAAAACCTATAAAAGTTTCCTCAAATTAAAAAAGTTGTATATTAAATATTAGTTTATATTATTAACGTTGACACGCACGCACGCACACACACATATATATATATGTGTGCTTTCAGTAGCTAAGACAGTTTTCATAATTTTTTTATATTTGTATATATATATATACGTGCAAGTGATGTTTTTAATTCTTTAAATAAAATAGCTAAGTGATACATTTTATATTTTTGTAAAGTGAAATTAAGCATCTTTTATGGACTTTTATTTCTCGTAAGTATATTTCCATAATCAGACGTTTTGCAAACAACTATAATTACCTCTATAGAAGTGACTACAGGGTGACCAAGGCAACAGACAAAGCCCAAGGAAACAATGACTCCATAAATTATTATGATAGCTACAAGGCTAAGTTTTATACTCCCAGTACGTTATTGCTATGCCAAAACTACTAGATAAAAAATGCTTATTTTCTGTCGTTTTATAACATGAATAAATATTTTACGACGTTTGATCAAGAACTAAGAAACTAACAAACACATTGACCTTATATTAAAATAAAATATATCAGGTATAGAGCTGTCATTGGGAGTTCAAAAAACAAGACAAAAAACAACAACATCTGAAAAGTCAACATTACCATAACTATTGTACCTTTAGGTCACATTAAAATTTGTTTTACCAACACAGGACTGTTATTTTAGATTTCCTTCTTAAACGTCATTAATATAGTTTTTCCTTTGTCCTCCAATTGTAGCATCGTCATCTTTGATAATACCATATTGCAATATTATCTAAGTTTGCAGTGTTTGTAGGTGTTGTAACTTCTTCAATTGTTGAGTAAGTTGTTTTGAATTATTTTAGAAAGCATAACTCCAAGTCTATTGCACATAACAATAAGGTTGATTGTTTATATTATTTTGCACTTTTCATAAAGTTTGCATTGTTTATTCACACATCGAGATAAATCATCATCATTTTCAAAATTCCATGCAGGACAATAAGCAATGTTACTTAAATAATCTGAAGGTTAATGAGCAAGTTTGGGCCCGGCATGGCCAAGCGTGTTAAGGCGTGCGACTCGTGATCTGAGGGTCGCGCCAAACATGCTCGCCCTCCCAGCCGTGGGGGCTTTATATGTGACTGTCAATCCCACTATTCGTTGGTAAAAGAGTAGCCTAAGAGCTGGCGGTGGGTGATGATGACTAGCTGCATTCCCTCTAGTTTTACACTGCTAAATTAGGGACGGCTAACACAGATAGCCCTTGAGTTGCTTTGTGTGAAATTCAAAAACAAACAAACAAACAACGAGCAAGTTAGCTGTCGCACAAAACCAAACAAATAAACAAAAAACACGTGATTGGTCCAATATAGTCCAAATTTTAAAAAAATTCAAAGGAATTGGTTTAAGTTCCATTAGCCCTTAGAACAATGGGTGTATGATTCATAGAAAATATGGATCAAATTTTCAGAAGGTGATAGCAAAGTAGTTCTTAGAATTTTCTAAAACTTTGTTGCTGCCGGAAAAAATATCCAAACTATTACTTGAAAATCAAGTTTTGTTTTTGTGCCTAACCTGTTACATATTGTTTTTGTTGTTTATTTACGTACGCATACGAACCCTGACATGCATATACTATATTAATAAGGACGTATAAAATTATGTTTAAGGACAAATATACTAACGTTGTAACTGACTAAAACAAACAGTCGCTGCAATTAGTGTCGAACAAAAGAAAACAAATTTATTAAAGCTTTATAACTAGAAAAATCCATAATGAAATTGAAGACGAAACTCGAAAGACATTCAAAACGTCATCTTCTACACTTGTGTTTCCAAAAAGGGAGTTGCTGTCCTTTGAAATAAATTTAAAAACTTTCAAATATTTTGAACATAAAATCTATCACATAACCAAAACATAGTTAATAAATAAGTTCCTAATTAGTACTTCTTACCAACGTTAACGAACAATATCACAAAAACATAAATGTTAATAATTTCAGGAAATAAATAAATCGGGATTTTCTTGGTAATTAAGCACAAAGCTACAGAGAGTATTTTATGTGCTCTACTTACCCTGTTTCTAACAGTATACATCCGGAGATATTCCTCCGTTAGGCTTAGTTTTTTTTGAATTTTGCACAAAGCTACACGAAGGCTATTTGCGCTAATTTTGCAGTGTAAAGCTAGAAGGGAGACAGCTAGTCATCATCAGCCACTGTGATGTCTTGGGCTACTCTTTTACCAACGAATAGTGGGATTGATCGTCACATTATAATGCTCTCACAACTGAAAGGGCGAGCATGTGTGGAGTTATGAGGATCCAAACCCGGACCCCCAGATTACGAGTCGAGTGCCTTAACCACCTAGCCACCCTGTGTCTCTCTGTTAGGAATCAGGAAAAACTACCAGAAGAAGAAGAAAAACAACTAATTTCCCCAAATCCACAATACCCCTAATTTACATAATTTCTAGATCAAGAACAGTATCAAGCAACAATGATGATTTTTGTTTAACTTCACCTCGTGAACTAAGTTGTTTCAGCTTATGGCATGGTTTTCGTTTAGTGAATAGATCATGAAGTCTTAGATCATAGTCTTAAGTGACGAGCTAACTTACATAATATTTCACAACATTAATATCTATACGTCACTGTTAGAAAGAGATCACATCAGTTTTATGTTACTGAAATTCATTGTGCTTTAGCCAGTGAAATATCACTAAAACTTGATTGTTGAATTATATGATGAAAGAATAATAAATAAACGGAAATAAAACCATAGTGAAACGGAGTAAAACGTTTGATCTCAAATCATATATAAAATGCATAAATAGATGTGTATAAGATTATATTTTCATCAGCATACTAATACTAAGATACATAAACTACAAACAAAGTGATGACTTTTTGTTTTTAATTTTTACTTGATTAACCTCAAGAGCTCTTGTACATGCTTTAAAATGTGAACTTCTTTTCCAAATAAATCTCAAATGACATCTCTCTGTGAAATGTAATTCAACAGTGACTTTCGTTATTTACAGGTATACTGTCATTGTTTATTGTATTTATTTATTTCATTAACTTAACAGCTATATTGGAATTGTTTAATTCGTTATTATTAACAAATCAAATATATGTCTAAATCTAACCTAAAAACACAAGCATCGATAACCATGCTCCAGCGACGCCCAATAAGAAAACCTAGTTTGCCTCTGAAGTAAAGCAGTGAACATGTAGAGATAAATGCATTGCAAATCCGGCTAGTTTCTCCATATGGTATGTCTTTTTTAACCTTTTGTTTGAGTTAGGATGTTAAGTGAGGAGTGAGATTTCCAAACGTTAGTAGTGTACCGATTGTTAGATAAATCAGGAAGCACTCAGCAACTGATATCAGGGATCGAACTTCCATTCTGCTACCTTTTCTTTACGAATAATTCAAATGCTCTATAATTTTAACAAACGAGGAAAAACAGTAATACATATCATATAATAGCCTAAATTGTAGAGAATTCATCTAATCGTACCATAGAATCACAACTGTAAAATGTGTATTTGATGTTCACTGCACTTTCATTATTTTGCTACTGTTCTTCTATACTTTAGAACTATAGGTATGAAACGAAGAACAAAGATGATGTCAAAATATACTTTTTAACGCATGGGGCAAATAATAAAAAACATTTTTTTTTAAATATTAGATAACAATATTTTATCCAGCATCAGTCAATTTAAAGTGACATTTTTTCTTGTAAATAATATATGATGTTTACACTGCAAACATTAGATCTGGGTTTATTGCAGTTTGTAACAACGTTCTGCTCATACTAATGATGTAAAGTATAGCTACATATGCGAATTATAAAGAACAGGTATATGTTTACCATGATTGTTACAGGTTATAAGAAAACAGGACACTTTCAAATGATGTAACCTTTAATGTTCTCCATTGAAGTGAAAAATCTTCCATCGCATCGCATTGTGGATTTCAAGTAATCATGAAACAACACACACTACTTACCGCGTCATACATCTAAAAGTAGAAGATGTGAGGACAGTTTTATTAAGACAACTTGTGTAAAGGTTACATCACTTTGCTTTGCAGAAGTTTGTTACAACTATAGTCGAGATCAGAAATGGCGTAGTTGTAATATAATATCTCATAATAGAAAGCGAGGCAATACATGATATATCTGGTTTTTTTAGCATAATTAGATATTTAGTAATGAAATGTTTAGAAGGAACAGAAAACCTGCATCAGACATCGAAAGAAAGAACTACCGCTACGAAGAGCTTTGGCTAAAACGAAGATCTTAAACATATTTTCCACCGTATAATTTGTTTAAAAGCAAAATTTAGAATTTACAGGGAAACTGCAAGATAAAATGTTATAGTTCTTAGAATAAAGTACACAATATAATAGGATTAAAACTCAAATTGCTGAAATTTGGCTGGAAGGTAGCAAAAAAAAACAAAAACAAGATGCCTAAACGAGAACCTGGTTATCATATGAAGAAAGATTATTTAGCTGATAAACAGTGAACATCAAATAATAGAGCGTTCCTAACAAAAGTACACCTGGATGGTTATGTTAGATTATTGTAGTTGGTTGGTTGTTTAGAAGTAAGCACAAAGCTACACAATGGGCTATATGTACCCTGCCCACCACGGGCATCGAAACCCGGATTTTAGCGTGTAAGTCCGCAGACATACCGCTGAGCCACCGGGGGGCAGATTATTGTAAGCGATAGTTATTTATTAACTTCGTGAAATTAATAAATTAGAAATAATCATCGAATGAGTTAAAAGTTATAAGCTGTGAATTATTACAGTTCTTTATTACTTTTTATCACTGCTATAAATTTGACAAAATATATCTACTTACAACAGAGTCCGGTTTAATTAATTGACTTATTATTTTCTAAAAAATTGAGTAAGGTGAAAAATTAGAAGCTATTTCAAAATTAAACTTTAACCATCGCACAACTTAGCACAATTAAGAAACACTGTAATTTCATTAAGGTGCAAAGACATTTTAATCATATTACATTTTTACATTTATTCTCTTTGTACGTATGCTCACTATTTAATAAGCTTACATGTACATGTATACGAAAGTAAAACTTGTGATCAAAACAGATGGCTTCAGTGATTAATTCAAGTGAAATATTGTCGTATACCTTTTGTGTAAGTTACGTAAGCTCCGTTACATATCAGAACATAAGTAAAAGTGAATGGCGTAGCCATTTTTGATAAAACAGAACCATGAAAAGATATTAAAAATATGCAAAAGGGTTGATTGTTTTTTAATTTCGCACAAAGCTACTCGAGGGCTATCTTTGGTAGCCGTCCCTAATTTAGCATTGTAAGACTAGAGGGAAGGCAGCTAGTCATCACCACCCACCGTCAACTCTTGGGTTACTTTTTCCCAACGCATAGTGGTATTGACCATAACATTATAACGTCCACGTGACTGGGAGGGCGAGCATGTTTGACGCGACAGGGATGCGAACCCGCGACCCTCAGATTACGACTCGCACGTCTTAACACGCTTGGCTATGCCGGGCTTCCCAAAAGGGATTAGAAAGGCCTTTCTCTAAAGTTCTAATAATAATAAAGTGCTAATAAGAACAATGTTAGCATCGTTTGCAAGATCCTTGATTAGTCATTAGCATTTTATTTTATTTTTCTAACGTATGTTTTACAATTAACCATCACCTCATGAATAAAAGACTTCTTTAATTTGTTAGTTTCAGAGCTTTCGCTTAAATATTTAACTTGCATGTATAACAAATTTATCATTATACGTTGAATTTAATGCATATGTTTATTTCTGTACAGTTTTCTTGTTTGCATGTAACGCATATTCTTGATTGTGTGTTGCGCAAAGTCCGCCTCTTCTCGACATACACAGAACTTTCTTGTGCGTAAGAATCAACAGTGTAGTAGTTGTATATGTGTGTTTGACAGTATTGTTGCAAGTGAACTTTGGCGAATTTTCTAGCGTCTCGCATGATTGATACATAAATTTCGATGCGCTGAAAGACAAGATTATTATTGGACAGTTACGGTCAGTGTGCTATAGTCCTCGGGAGCTATAATTGTGATTAACGTCTATTGATAGGAAAACTAGACAATTTGTCCAGGAATGTTTATAGACTTCAAAAATTACAAACCCTTCAACTTCAGTGAATTACTTCTGTTACGTATTTTTTTTAATGTTTTATATTCTTCGTAGATTAAACGCAACAGAAAAACACAGATAACAGCTTGTATAATTTATTACACTAAACTATTAACAAATATAACAGATATGACATAAATTGTATAATAACAGTGACAGATATTAAGTTACAACATTCGAAATTAATTACAAAAACAAAATAATATTAGTTTCAAACTTCAGAATAAATCACAATACAAAACGGTACTGGCCTGTATCTAAGGTAATGATCTAAAATTAAAGTCTCAAATTCCAGTCTAGGGTGTGAATTTGGTCCCACGAAGAAATTCCGAAACAGTTCACAGTTCAATGAAATCGCCGTCTCTCAGCACAAGCAGTAATTCAGATGTATCGTAGAGATTGACAAAATAAAATCACAACTTCCGTAGATCTAACTTCAATCACAAATCCAAGTTGAATATTCACAGCAAACACTTAATCTTTCTCAAATAACTAAAACTGATGCCTGAATCTCACTCTTATTCTTCGAATAAAACTAATGACTGAATCTATCTTCTTTTTTCGAATAAAAACTGATGACTGAATCTATCTCTCGTCACCGTCTTTTATACCGATAGGCCTATTTCTCGAACAATCTTGCAATTTCCATACAACTCCAGAGCTATCCACGCATATCCGTTCTTGCACGAGACTACACGTCGAGACACGAAGTCACTAGCACTCATTAACAAACATATGATTGGTCTACTTAATTCAAGAAAGTTCTAAATATTACCCTAAATGAATAACAAAATATAAGTTTAAACTTCTAAACAATAATATCAATATGGAAAAATGAATAATAGAAATGAAAATTCAACCACAACACGACATGTTGTCGTTTACAAAATATTTACACATATACATAACACTCTCCCCCTTAAAAGTAAAAAAAAAAGTTTGAACCTGTGAAAACCTTTTTTTTTTGTTTTGTTTATTTGTCTTTTTAAACCAACTTAAAAGGGTTAAATCCAGTAGATTCTGAAATAAGCTCGCGAACTTCAAACAGTAACAAGGGAACACCCTCAACCTAGTTCTTTGAGTGTTTGTGGCAGTAATTTGGTGGAAACGATCAAAAATACCTTGTGACTCAGGATGGTGTGCACTGGATGAAACTTGATGGAGGTTTAGATCATGCATGGCTTGTTGAAATAACTTGTACATAAAATTTAAGCCTTGATCTGATTGCACAACTTTTGGAATCCCGAACATGGTAAAGAATTTAACAAGAGCCTTAACAATGTTGGGAGCAGTGATTTTTCTCAAAGAGATTGCCTCAGGGAAACGTGTAGAAGCACACATGATCGTCAGGAGGCATTCATTTCCTGCTTTGCTTTTTGGCATTGGGCCAACACAGTCGATAATGACCCTTGAGAACGGTTCTTCAAAGGCAGGAATAGGCTGCAGTGGTGCTTTGGGAATCCCTTGATTTGGTTTTCTAGTGATTTGGCAAGAATGACATGCTTTACAAAAGCTAACAACATCTTGGCGCATCTTTGGCCAATAGAAATGTCGTCGGATACGATCTAAGGTCTTTCTTACACCTAAGTATCCCGACAATACATGGTCATAAGCAAGACTAAGAATATCATTCCGATAGCATTTTGGAATGACGATTTGGTGAATAACATTCCACTCTTCATCAGCAGCAACGTCAGGAGGTCTGTATTTTCTCATCAACACACCTGACTTCTGGTAGTAACAAATAGGGACAGTTCCTATTTCATTTTCATCAACAGCCAATTGTAGAAGAGAACGAGTTTCAGGATCATTGTCCTGTTCCTCAATAAGTTTGTTTCGATCAAGAGAGTCGAAAAATGTCTTAGAGTCATCAGTAGAACTTAAAGTTGAGTCAGAAATCTCATCGATGTGAGACATGAATGTATCAGATAAAGAGAAATCCTTTTTGTACTCCTGAGAACGTGTCTGAGAATGAGTAACAGCACAGGCGGGAAAAACATCAGGAAACTCTTCAACGAGTTGCTCTGTACTGGGGCTAATAACAGGTGCTTCAACAACACGAACCTCTGGTACCACCTTACTACCAGCCAAATCATTCCCCAAAAGCATAGACACACCTTCAACAGGCAATGAAGCTTTAATACCCACAGTCACTGGGCCTTAAACTAAGTCCGAATGTAAATCTAATCTATGAAGAGGAATAGAAACGACGCCACCTTCTACACCAGAAATGAGCACATTGGCCCCAACGGATGACTTTTCAGAAAACGGAAGTACACTTTCCAAAATCAAACTCTGAAAAGCTCCAGTATCCCGCAGGATTTTAATTGGTTGTAGATGTGAATCACCAACAAAAGAAACAAAACCTTCAGTCATGAAAGGCTTAAATTTGTCCTCAACAATATCTTCAGGTACATCAATAATATTGGGCTTAGAATTCACAGTGGACAGGACAGGGTCAAAATCATTGGGAACCAATGATGTATCCAACGAGGGCGAAACGAAACTATGGGGTGATGGCTTGTTTTTTTACCTTATAGCACTCAGAAATCAGATGGCCAGGTTTCTTACAATAAGCACATGTTTTGGATGAGAATGACACGTTTTTGGTGGATGACGAGCTTGGAGAATAAGATGAAGTCTTTGTTTGAGAATTAGAAGTTTGCTCTTTTCTGTCTTTGTTGACATTTGCATATGCTTGAATGAGTCATTGGGTTTCTTCGCTGTGTGATTTGTTTTGCTCTTGTACGAGAAATCTTTGTGAGTCAAAGCATACTCGTCTGCCAAGACAGCAGCATCATGAATTTTGGAAGCTTTTTGTTCATCAATATAAGTTTTAAGCTCTACGGGAATACATCTTTTAAATTCTTCAACTAACATGAGTTCTCTGAGTTTTGTATAATCATCTTTAATTTCTCTGGAATCACACCACCTGTCGAATAGAGTTTCTTTTTCACGAGCAAATTCGACATGAGTTTGGCTGTCAAACTTTTTGTAACCACGAAATTTTTGTCTGTATGCCTCTGGCACCAATTCATATGCATTCAAAATGCATTTTTTTGACGTGCTCGTAATCATAACTTTGCTCGGCTGTGAGCTTCGAAAATACTTCCTGAGCTTTACCCTTGAGAACACTCTGAAGTAATACTGTCCAATATTCGGTAGGCCATTTTAGCCTAAGGGCCAATTTTTCAAATTGCTGAAAATATGTATCTACAGTTTTTTCATTGAATGGAGGTGCTTAACGAATCTGTTTGGAAGCATCAAAATTATCCAACTGCATTTGGACAACCTTTTCTTCAGTCTGTGCCTTTCTCATATTGATTTCTTTATCAGCTTTAATGCGTTCAATTTGTATTTCGGCATCAAGGCGTTTGTTTTCTTGTTCTGCCTCAAGAACGAGGCGTCTGTTTTCCTGTTCTGCCTCAAGTCGTTTGGTTTCTTTTTCTGCCTCAAGTCGTTTAGTTTCTTGTTCTGCCTCAATACGTTTATTTTCTATTTCTAAACGAAATTTCATTTCCATTTCCATTTTTTTTAATTCGAAATCTGGGTAAAAATGAGCGACAGGCAATTGTTGTGCAACTGTTTGAGGTAATACCTTTTGGCTGACCAAATGTTCAACAATAATTTGTTTAATATCTGCTTTCTTCATTGATTGCTTCACTTCTAAATTAAAATGTTTACCAACATCAAGTAATTCAGATTTTTTTAATTCACTGATTAATTCGAAAGAGGGATTCTGATTAAATTCGTTTATAAAATCTTCAAGTTCGAATGCCATTTTAAATATACAAGCTGTCTATCTGTATAGAATATAAATTTTATTTTATAATTAAATTAAATTGTTTGTTCGATATCCCGGACGGGCCCCCAATTTTCTGTTACGTATTTTTTTAATGTTTTATATTCTTCGTAGATTAAACGCAACAGAAAAACACAGATAACAGCTTGTATAATTTATTACACTAAACTATTAACAAATATAACAGATATGACATAAATTATATAACAACAGTGACAGATATTAAGTTACAACATTCGAAATTAATTACAAAAACAAAATAATATTAGTTTCAAACTTCAGAATAAATCACAATACAAAACGGTACTGGCCTGTATCTAATGTAATGATCTAAAATTAAAGTCTCAAATTCCAGTCTAGGGTGTGAATTTGGTCCCACGAAGAAATTCCGAAACAGTTCACAGTTCAATGAAATCGCCGTCTCTCAGCACAAGCAGTAATTCAGATGTATCGTAGAGATTGACAAAATAAAATCACAACTTCCGTAGATCTAACTTCAATCACAAATCCAAGTTGAATATTCACAGCAAACACTTAATCTTTCTCAAATAACTAAAACTGATGCCTGAATCTCACTCTTATTCTTCGAATAAAACTAATGACTGAATCTATCTTCTTTTTTCGAATAAAAACTGATGACTGAATCTATCTCTCGTCACCGTCTTTTATACCGATAGGCCTATTTCTCGAACAATCTTGCAATTTCCATACAACTCCAGAGCTATCCACGCATATCCGTTCTTGCACGAGACTACACGTCGAGACACGAAGTCACCAGCACTCATTAACAAATATATGATTGGTCTACTTAATTAAAAAAAGTTCTAAATATTACCCTAAACGAATAACAAAATATTAGTTTAAACTTCTAAACAATAATATCAATATGGAAAAATGAATAATAGAAATGAAAATTCAACCACAACACGACATGTTGTCGTTTACAAAATATTTACACATATACATAACACTTCATACGCGATTGTTTCCACGAAGACATTAAATATATTATACATAAATATAATACTGTTATATAAGTCAGTTTTTATCATACGTATTATCTATTATTTGAACGAGGCAAACTTTATAGCTGACAATTTACTTTATGTACTTTTACAATCATCACCCTAGAAAGGACCCTTACTTGAAACTCATAGTTAGCTTTAAGTTAATTTTTTAAAATTAAAGGATTCGTATGAATAAATCTGTTGATTCGTTAGTAAAAAACTATGTTCCAACTTCTCTGTAGCTTTGTCCAGATACCTTTGTTGAGAACTTATTTCTTCCTGACTGAATCAATTTGAGTATAAACTTATAAAATGATTAGTAATATTTTTACCAATAGTTAGCCGTATTTTTGGCAATGAACGAGTTCTAGACAGTTAATGACCAGTATAACACATTTCGAAACTGTGTATATAATTTCACCATATTACTAACACATATAAGTTGATTGCAAGAATAGAAAACTATAACCTTCTGTTCATCTAAGGTTAAAGCAAGTAATACGTTCTTTCTACAGAAATAATACACAAACAGAAATACTACTTCTGTGTCTTTAAATATTTCACTTTGTGTACATTATATAAGTTAACTTTATTAGTTTTCCACGCATCAAACATATTTCAGATTAACGTAATAAAAAAAAATAGTTGACAATTATAATAATAATAGGGTCTTCATTTATAGACCCTATGATTTTAAATCATATTTAACTCTCTAATTACTTCTTCCCAACAACATAAAGTTGACGAATTTCACTTTATACCCAAACCATAACGTATAACTGTTACGCAATATTATAACACCTAGAATTATGCAACTCTTACATAATAGACAAAGTATGCGAACATTTGGAAGTACAAAACTGATGTATTAATTCGAATGTACGAGTACAGCAATGTTAAATAAAGCTCAAATTAAGTGCCTATCTGTTTTTCTATTTCTTTTTCATTTTGATATATACACATAATGCTTTTTTGATTTCAAGTTTATAATCTTGTAGTTGATTCCTCTCTGCAAGGCACTAAATAACTATTTGATTCGCTTGTTTTCAACACGAGTGGTGATTGTGTAGTGTGACATTTTAGTGAATCTCTGTTTTAATCATTACATGGTATAAACGTGAACTAATGTGTGAAACATTTATTCCTATATCAACAAAGAATGAAAAGTATATAGTTATAATTAACTACAACATGTTATATATTTATCAAGTACATTTATTCAAGGATCACACTACATTAATATCGCTATGGCTTCTTACTTCATAGTCTATGAGATATTTCTTTCATAAGCATCTCCAATCTCCTAAAATGTCAACTAACTGAAATATTTTTGTATCTGTGTAACGATGATTTTCTTTGCAATCCAGACAAACATGAGGTTATGAGATAAACATGGAATTTCTTACAAGAGGTGGTTCCTATGGAATTATTACTACCCACCCTTTCTTCTGTAGTATTGTTTCACTTGAGGAGAGCTGGCAAATTGGAAAACAAATTATAAGACTGTTTTCCTCCTGTGAAAACGTTCTCAAAATATCAATTAGATGTTCAAGAAGAAATATATTCTTTGATTAGAGCCAAAACGAGATAGCTTCAAATCTTCGTAACAATATACATTAGTCAACGCTAATTTTTGTGTTGTTAAATTACAGAGAACTGGAGCTAATCGCACTGTCAGAATGTATACTTTATGGACCTCTATTAATTATCTAAACGTGACATCCCTACCTCTCTTCACTGAATGAATTAAGGTTGTTTTTGTATTGTTAGCTGTGTTTGTGTATCCTAGTGGTGGATGTAGCAATGGGAAGTGCATAAGGTTATCAATTGGCAACTGAGAAAATAAGTTTCATCTTCTATCCAATGTATAAGGAGCTGATTATTGATGTTTCATGTTTATTACGCAGTTGCAGCAAGAGAAAATAGAGAGTATCATTCTTGAATCTGTCATCATCAAACACTGTATATAATAGTAGAACTGAACTATCTTCCATTGTCTAAACATGATACAGTTTTGAACTTTGTGGTTTTTTTTTAACATTTATGTAACTGAACATTCTGTATATATTATTTGTGTTTATGAACTTGATATTCACAAAGCTTTGGAACATAGTAAAGCCCGAAAATGTGAACACAATAATTAAAGCTCATCCATTGTAATTTTGTCAAAATAGGTTGCGTTTAGCCTCAAGGATGTTTGGCATCATAGATATTGTCCATGAAGTACTATAAATGTACTTTCCTTGTTTTTGTGTTCTCATTTTCATTAGATATACATTTTCCATATGCTGTTCATAGAGATGACTGACTTCCATTCATCATCTTAGTGATTTAATAGAGAGTCTCTCGATGTTGGTCATAGATTGTGTTGTTTTTCTTTTTATATGTGAAGTCGTGGTCATTTAATATTCGTGAAACGTTTATTTAGCTATTTTCCGTCTGCTATTTTTTTTGTTCCAAATCTAGTATGAGGTCCATTCTTCTTTCATTTTTCTCCTAGTGACACTTATGACGCAAGAAAACGAGTTTCGATACCTGCGTAAGGCAGAGTACATATAACCTATTGTGTAGAGTTGTGATTAATTACAACCGATCTGGGGCTGACATGGCCTAGCGCGTTAAAGCGTGCGCTTCGTAATCTGAGGGATGCGGGTTCGCGCCCGAGTCGCGCCAAACATGCTCGCCCACCCAGCCGTGGGGCGTTATAATTTGACGGTCAATCCCACTATTCGTTGGTAAAAGAATAGCCCAAGAGTTGGCGGTGGGTGGTCTTACACTGCTAAATTAGGGACGGCTAGCAGAGATAGCTCTCGAGTAGCTTTATGCGAAATTCCAAACCAAACAAACAAACAAATACAAACGATCTTTCTGTACCCAGACCCCTTTACTAGTTTCTTCCACAGCTTAGACGAAATCATGGATGATGATTTATTTTTGCGAAAATTTTCCTAATTTCTGTTTGGAGATATTATAAGTAGTGTCTCTTTCTTGTCTTCCTGTCCTGCTCATTTTATTTTTAACGTCATTCTCCAGTGTACATCCCATTAACGTAGTTTGATCACGTGAACCTTCTGTGTGCATTCTTACTCTAGCTGAGGTTCGATTATGTTATTACTTGAAACGTTGGCTGCACGAAATCTTTCTGTGTAATGTTTTAGTTATAACAGCATCAGAAAGACGTACGAGTAAAAATGAAAGTTTTCGCATTTAATTAATTAAAATCAACAAAACAATACCTTAATTTTAAATTTCTACACATTATTATTTAATTTGAATACCTAAATCGATATCATAGATACGCGTATCTTTAGATCATGCTCGGATACAACATATTTTATACAGTAACAGTATCTTTCTTCTGAACATTTGTATATTTTTTCACCTGAGCAGCACTCTGTGCGCATCATAAAAATAATCTTTATTAATTTTAAGGAATGGAATGTACATTAAGGTTGATACCCAAAATCAAATATTGTAGCTGTATTGCTCTTATAATGTAACCTTAGATTAAAATGTAAAAAGTGTTCGGTGATACCACATCTCAGATTTGAGATCTTCACTAAAAGGTGATCAAGTCTTATTTGACCCCATTGTATTATTGTTTCATATTTTTCCCGCCATGGTTTTTAATGTATTTTTAAATTATTTAAGTTATTTTCTTTTGTAAAATATGACGAAAACGTCGATCTACACTTTAAAACAATCCCAGAATAGCCATATATGAAAAATTTATTAAATCATTCAATCAATATTTTATGGCCCGGCATGGCCAGATGGTTAAAGCGCTCGACTCGTAATCTGAGTGTCGTGGATTTGAATCTCCGTCACATCAAACATGCTTGCTATTACAGCGGTGTGAGCGTTATAATTTGGCACTAAATCTCATTAATTGTTGTTGAAAGAGTAGCCCAAGAGATGGCGGTGGATGGTGATGACTAGCTGCCTTCTCTCTAGTCTTACACTGCTAAATTAGGGACGGCTAGCGCAGTTAGTCTTCGTGTACCTTTGAGCGAAATTCGAAACCCAAACCCACTATCAAATTGAAAAATGTATACACAATTTGAATGATTATAAATACAATGTTTTTTTTTAAAATATATCAAGGTTTTATAATCCAAGTTTAAGAGGACAAGTGTAAAATCTTTTGAGTTATCGCAGGTGTTCGAACTGATGAACGTTCTGATCCGGGCACTGCTGATAACGCAGACAGATGGAATTGAAAAATGCACAAATAATTTCATTTGATATTTTGAAACATTCTCTTTCAGTTGCTGCCCTCATCTCATTGACTGTTGCAGATTTTCTGCTATAAACCTATCTGTGACGTATCCCCATAATAAAAGTCAGGAGCTGTGAGGTCTGGTAAATGTGGGGGAAATTCAGTGCTACCTCTTCGCCCAATCAATCTGTTGCAATTTTTCGTCAAGATAAACACTCACATTACGATGGTCGTGGGGAGGCGCTCTATCTTGTTGGAAATAAAACTACTCATCTCCAAATTGCTCTCGAATGCTTGGGAAATTCTTACAGCAAGTTCAAGAGCAGTGACTATGTTTTCGAAAAAGAATGTTCCAATTATGCCCAACACTGATAATCCACACTACACTGTAACTCTTGGTAACTTTACGTGGTGTTCAAACGTAACATGCAGGTTCTGAGGAGTCCAGTAGGTGCAATTGTGGTGATTAACTTTGCCATTTAACTAAATGTGGCCTCTACGTTCCAGTTGTTGTTTGTTGTTTTTGAATTTCGCACAAAGCTACTCGAGGGCTATTTGTGCTAACCGTCCCTAATTTTGCAGTGTAAGACTAGAGGGAAGGCAGCTAGTCATCACCACCCACCGCCAACTCTTGGGCCCCTTTTTTACCAACGAATAGTGGGATCGACCGTCACATTATACCGCTTTCACGGCTGAAAGGGCGAGCATGTTTGGCGCGACCGGGATTTGAACCCGGATTTCGAGTCGCACGCCTTAACGCTCTTGGCCATGCTGGGCCTCGTCGTTCCAGATGATCTTGTTTGTAAACTGTGCATCCTCTGTAGATTTTGCCTGATACCACTCACAAAATTTAACACTCCCGTCAGGATCATTTTCATTGAGGGCGCGAACTAGTGTCGAAATATTTTTTTTTCAATGAACACGTTTCAATATGCGATGGACGCTCGATTTTGATATTCCCGTGTCACGGATTGTTTGCCGAACAGATTTTCTTGGAGAATGGTGGAGACTTTCCAACAGCCTTGTTACTCGCATGAGACTGGTGGACGACTCGCGGTCTTCCAGAATGCTCTTTATGCATGTCTTGAACAATTCTATTTGTTCCAAACATATCTCTGATGCGAGTACTGGCGAGTCGCGTTGGTGGATCTGTTTGAAACTCCCTTTTAAACAGTCTTTGCAATAAAGCTACGTTCTCGCACTTCCAGTAGCACTTAATTTCCTTTTCTCAAAGGTTAATTTTGCCTCTGATATTACTTCAAATCAGTTGCACTTGTAGAAAAGGAAGTTTGAGTGAGTTATAATCATTCAAAGCGTGAATACATGTTTTTATAATACTCTGTATACACAGTTTTACCTGTTATTATCATGTTAAAAGATCCCAGATCCTAAATTTTATGTATCACTTAGTAAAACATCAGCCCATTATAAAACTACTAAAGCCTAAGTACAACAATACCACACCTAGAACTATGAGTATTTCTATCTAAAGTTTGACAAGTTAACTACCATTTCAAACCAGCTTCTTTTAATACTACTAAAACTGGCCTCCTTTGGCCTATTCACTTTGTGTGTATTCTCTGAATGCTAAAAAATACAAGTTTTTCGTGTACATGCGCAGAAAAATTAATCGTTTTGTTGTCGTTTGGTCTGAAATATTTTGCAATATGGAAGCGACTGATTTATTTTGTCTCTCTGAGACTGTCCGAGATTAATATTCTTGTTTCCGTAAAAAAGTTATTCCGAAATACGTTGGTACATTCTTTTTTGTATAAAATTATTTTAGAATGCACCAAAATGTACAGTTCTTTATAAATTCTTAAAGACGAGAAACCTGCTTGAAATAAAAATGTATTCTCAAGAAGCCTGGTATGGGTAATAAAACTTCATTAAAATAAAGTAAAGAAAAACGTTCCGACCTTTTTGGCTCACCTTCAGGTTAACAAAGTTTCATTGTAAACAGTTGACTTGTTGGTTTGGTGTGATACTTTTCAGGAAGTACCAATGACGCAAGAAAAAACATTTAAAGAATAAAGTACATAATGTTACACAACTAAACAATAAAGTAATTCTGTTTTCTTTAAAGAGAAATGTGCTAGGTCTCAATATGCAATTACTGTACCTAGAGATAGGTAATTAACGTGGTAAAAAATAATTTATTTTTACAATATCTCGTTGGGTGTTGAAAGACGTACCTGTGATGTCACAGTTGGACAATTGGGGGATCGAAAACTTATCAAGTAGTTTACAAGAAAAATAAATATAATTAGAATTTCCAAAACTAAAATATTAAATGTTGTAAAATAGTAATAAAAACAGTATTTTAAAGTTAACTAAACATAAAGTTTATTGGTGAAAGAAAAGAATCATATTCAAACGTCACACTTTCGATAGATAAAGTAAAAAAAAGCCACTAATGCTTTAGACGGTTAGAGCGTGTGTGTGTATGTTTTGTGTCCACTTTCTCCCCTGTATTGTTTTGCTCCGTTTTACATATTGAGTAGACAGCACTACATAACTTCTTTTGTCTTTTCTTTTTTACATTTAGCAACAGTGCTACAGTCTTTCTGAAGACTGTTTTTTTCTATCATATGATGAAATTGTTGTTACTGCTAGAATTAATAGAGCTAGCACACTATGCGATAATGTTGACGTAACAGAAAAAAGTTATAGATAAGTCTTATGGCTTGTTCTCTCGTAAAAAACCCACAAAATCGTACAAATTAAATACTGCCTTAAAAAAAGGTTATTTCATAAATCACAGCAGTGTGTTTCTTTCCAAACACTTCAGCAAAGTGGCAGTAAATACAGTTTAAAAACGTCACTTTTCCACCGTAAAACAGCATTATTGTCTTCAATCCGATCAAAATCAGGTTTTTTTCACTATGTATAGCGAGGATGTTGTTCAGCAGAGGTTGCATATTAATGTTGGGAGACTAGTATGAATGGTGTACAATGTATATCATTGTAGTTAACAATGTTTGTATAATAATCACTGATGGAGCAAATATAGTGTAAATGTTATTTATCAGTGAAGTAAATATGGTGTGATATTAATGGAGTAGGAATGATGTGAATTGTAATATGTTTAATCTTAAGAAGAATAACACAATTCATGAACAGCTCTTAACGTGGTTGATCTTTAAATACGAAAACGAACGACAATGTTTCTGATCACGTACAGATCAGTTTTCTCTTTATTAGAGATTTTTTCTGATTATGTTGTTACAGTTTTCTGATTGACACAGATCGTTTTCTAAATATATTCAAACATGCTCGCCCTTCCAGCGGGGGGGGCGTTATAATGTGACGCTCAATCTCACTATTATTTGATAAAACAGTAGCCCAAGAGTTGGCAGTGGGTGGTAATGACTAGCTGCTTTCCTTCTAGTCTTACGCTGCTAAATTAGGGACAGCTAGCACAGATAACCATCATGTAGCTTTGCACAAAATTCAAAAACAAACAAACCAAGCAAACTAAATATACTTTACATTTTTTTTTATTATACAAGACAGTTATAATATTTTTACACTAAAGTTCTCTGGTTATTGAAGTTATAGTTTCATGATTATCAAGAAATGGCTTTTTGATCATCACATTACAGTTTTCTGATTGATACGTTCCACATTTCTTGTTATTAACTTACTGTCTTCTGATTGTTACACATTTTTGGTTATTAAAAACAGTGATCAGACAATTACATTACAGTTTATTACTAAAACAATACAGTATTTTGTTATCACATCGGATTTTCCCGATTACTAGATTAATTTTTAAGTTATTGAAATTATATATTTAGCGTACTCCAAAGTTTCCTGAAAATGAATGAAAAAACAGTGATTTAAACAAATGACCCTTCCTCCTTTGTTTCAACGTTTAAACTTATTCTTTATAAAACTCGTCAGAATTTTATCACAATAAAGTGAATGTAACTTTTATTGTTCTAGTTAAACGTAAAGTTATGTAATATAGTATATATCTCTACTCAATTCATACAGGAATTGAACTCTGAATTCTACTGTTGTGAACTCTCATCTTTTCCACTTCAACAAACTATAAATGGTTATCAGATTATTTTATCTAAAATATCTCATATATCAAATCATCCCATAAGTAATGTCCGAAAATTTAATACAGAAAATGCATCATAATTTCTGTCTTTGTAGAAGGCTTTAATGACGAAAGTATGTAGTAGCATATGTATAAAAATGTTCAAACAACTAAAAAAATTAATCTAACTCCCCTTTTCCAAATCAATAATCAAATAAACGTTTATGAAGATGGATGTGTCTGAGAAGCACATAAGGCATATAATGCTTTATGAGTTTAAAAAAGGTAATAGTGCAGCAGAAAATATATGAAACATTCAAAGTGTTTATGGTGGGGAGTCTCTCAATGAAACAAAATGTCAAAAATGGTTTCAGAAGCTAAGATCATGTGATTACAGCTCAAGGAATAAACCAAATTCAGGTCGTCCTGTTGAGATTCATAAAACTTGCTGCTGGCTGCAATTGATAAAGATTGTGCTGTAACAGTTGAAGAACTATCACAGATGCTTTATTTGACCCATTCAACAGTTCACCGTTACCTACAACAGCTTGGAAAGGTGTCAACACTTAAAAAATGGGTCCCTCATGGTTTGACAGAAGCCAAACTTAGTGGATATTTAAACTTCTCTGCACTCTCCTGTACCTTTCTTGGACAGTTTAGTGACTAAAGATGAAAACTGGATGCATTATAAAAATGTTAAGCGCCGCTGGCGATGGATCAGTGCAGCTAAAATGGCTAAAGCACAACCAAAAATGGACCTTCACAAGGAAAGTGTTGATAAGCGTTTGGTGAGATATTGTTGGTGTGATCCACTTTGAGTTATTGCCACTCAATGTAACGACTACACCAGATTTCTTTTGTTAACAGCTAGAGGCTTGAATGTTGAACTAAAAGAAAGGAGGCCTGCTTTGATCAATTGTAAATATGTTGTGTTACATCAGGATAATAAGCAGCCCCATACAGCAAAGATCACATACGCAAAGACCTTGCACCATCTGATTATCATCTATTCCAAAGTTTTCAGAACTATCTTGATGGAAAAGAACTTGGAACACACGAAAATGTTAAAACTACCCTCTCCACATTCTTTTCTTCCAAACCCCAAGAGTTTTATAGAAGTGGCATTCAGAAACTTGTGAATCGTTGGCCGAAAAAGTAATTAATGATAATGAAACATACATTGTTGATTAACCTACATTAAAAGCTTTTGAAATCTTTTCCCTTTTTCTGAATCTAAAATCGGACATGACCTAAGAGATGATCTGATATATCAGGCCATCCTTCCAAACTAAGTAGCCCAGCAAGCAGAAAAGTGTGACTTGTGCTGTAACAGTTGAAAAACTAGCATAGAAGCTTAATTTGACCTATTCAACAGTTCATCGTCATCAGCAACAGCTTGAAAAGGTTTCAGCACTCGGAAAATGGATCGTTCATGATTTGACAGAAGCCAACCTTAAAGCTAGAGTGGACATTTGAACTACTCTGTACTCTCGTGAACGTAACTCACATTTTGAATAGGTTAATGACTGTAGATGCAAAATGGATATATTATAAACATGTTAAGTGCCGCAGACAATAGCTTAGTGCAGGTAAACTGACTTAAGCAAGTCCAAAATGGACCTTCACCCTAGGAACGTCTTGTTAACGTTTGGTAGGATATTGTTGGCCTGATCAACTTTGAGTTGCTGCCAACCAATGTGAGAATTACATCAGACTTCTATTGTCAACAGTTAGAGCGCTTGAATGTTACATTGAAAGAAACGAGGCCTGCTTTGATCAATCGTAAAGATGTAGTGTTACACCAGGATGACTGAAGAGCTAGACTGGAAAATTTCCACATTCTCCTTATTCTTCAGACTTTGCCCATTTGATTATCTTCTATTCCAATGTTTGCAGAACTATTTTGATGAAAAAAGTGCTTGGAACACGTGAATATATCAAACAATCCTCTTTACATTCTTTTCCTCCAAAATTCAAGAATTTTATAAAGATGGCATTTAGAAACTTGTGAATCGTTGGCAGGAAGTCATTAATAATAATGAAACATACATTATTGATCAAATAACATTAAAAATGTTTGAAACCTTTTTCTATCTTTCTGAACCTAAAATCGGACAAATCTATCAAAATGAAAAGAAAATATGGTAATAAAATTCTCGTTAAATAAAAATTGGTAACAGGATCAGTCTTCTTCAAGTGATTCAAAGATATGTCACAGACAAATATTTTAAACATATGCTGATGGAATCGCTAAAATCATCGGATTCTGAAATATTATCAAATTTCTGACGCATCTCAGTTCAACTTTGCATAAATATAAAGGTCGAAAGTGGGAATACAAGACCATATATTTGAAGTACGAAAATAACTTGCCAAGTGAGGTAATGTGGTGATTATTGTAGAAAGCATCTTACTGTGAATAAAATATGGTGAAATGAAGGCTCTTCACAGCATTATAACAGAATAACAATAAATAAAGTTAAGAGTATTCATTAAACAAAGATAACGTTACTTTTTGTGTGGTACTTGGTGGAAATGTGGTAAGTCGACAAACTTATATTGCTAAAATCCGAGGCTCGATGCTTTGCGGCAAACATAGAAAATATATCAAACAGATCATTTTTATTTTAAAGAATTTAAATTTATCACAATAAACAAGTTAACAAATAGACATTTTTATTACATCGACATTCGTTAGTTTTTACTTTTGTTGTATATTTATAATTTTATGAATATATCTGCTTTTACCTAAAGAAAAAAGTAAAACAGTGTGTTTAGACTTTACTTTTTTTACATTTCACTTTGTGCAATATAAACTAAACGGAAAAAGATGATCAACTAAGTCAGTACAACCATAGACGTATTAATAAAACCAACTGTGGATCAACTGATCAGTCCAGCCATGAGTAAAACTAAAGTACACATTAGTGCTGAATCAAGTAGTTTATATGCTTGGTCACAATAGTTTAAAAAAATAATACTTCTGCCCATTCTTTAAAAAAAATAACGATAATGTGAAAATATATCACCTGAATAAATATTTATTGTTATAATGAATAAATTGTATTACAATAGTTTATTTAATTAGTTTAATTTTCCTTTGTCTCTCAAATCATTTACGGATACGGATTCTTAAAGAAGAACTCAAAACAAAACTATTTTGTCATTCATTTTAAATATAACCTCAAAGACTTTAAATGCCAAAATAATTAAAACTTCCAGAGTTTGTATGATAAATTTTCATTAACAAACGATTCATATTTTAGAAAGTGCATGTGGCAAGCTTATGAAAGCATTTATTAAAATCTATTAGTTGTAGGTTTATAACTACAAATAATTAGGGTTATCTCTGACAACTCAACTTATATATCACTGATATAAATACTGTATACATATCAAAGCTTAAACAAATTATCCTTACTTTTCCATCTTTGAGCTGAAAATAAATCATTCTCCAAAGTTGTAAGTTCAAAACTAGAAACTAAATTGAGAGAGTAACAATTTTTACACACAAGTCTGGCTTTATATAATCCTTATATCTTGAACTAAAGAACAAATCATAACAAGAACTATGTTTTACTATAGTTAGTTGATCTTATAAACTACCACTCAGATCTACGATTAACTAGGAAATTCCGATTTTCAAATAAAAAAATATGTAAATATACTCTTCAAAAAAAGAAACGCAAAAGGAAAAATTTGAGACAAAATGATAACAAATTATTTCCTGGTAGTTTGGTATGACATGTGTGAAACTTTGCTCATTTACTACTGAACATCCAAAGTCTGCAAAGGCGAAGTCCACGCTCACTAGTTGAAGTTCAACGTTACTCAACGTCAATAACGAGTATGACCCCGGTAGCATCAATAACTGCTTGGCATCTACTGCCCATGGAAGCAATGAGATGAGGAATCACATCCTGTGGAATGGCTGTCCACTCAGTCTGCAAAGCTGCTGAAAGCTGAGGTAGCGTCTGCGGTTAAGGTTGTCGCCGTCGCAGACGGCGGTCCAACTCGTCCCAAAGATGTTCAATGGGGTTTAAATCTGGTGATCTGGAGTGCCAGGGAAGAACGTTGATGTTGTGGTGTCTCAATAAGTCGGGATGTGTGAGGATGGCTGTTGTCATGTTGAAAAACGTCGTTGACATTCACTATGATGGGTTGAACATGGGGCCTAAGAATCTCGTCGACGTATCGTTGAGCCGTAAGATTCGCTCGAACGTGCAAAAGGTTTGTTCTGGCATTGTAGGCGATGGCAGCCCACATCGTGATGCTGCCACCACCAAATCTGTCAACTTCCTGCACACAGTTTGCTGCAAAACGTTCACCTCGGGAAAGGTAAACACGCGTCCTTCCATCTTGCCTACGAAGCATAAAACGTGATTCATCGCTAAACCAAACATGCCTCCATCGTTGATGAGGCCATACCCGATGTGCCCGAGTCCACTGAGGCCGTGCTTGACGATGTTGCTGGGTGAGGATGACGCCTCTGACTGGACGTCGAGGTCGGATTCCTGCATCTCGTAGACGGTTGCGTACGGTCTGATCGGAAATTCTATGCAGCCTTGGTATGGTTGAGGCAGTAGACGTTGCCGTAGTGGTCCTATCCCGAAGGTGACGTAACCGGATGTAGTGATCTTATGCGGGCGTGGTCTGCCAGATCGTGGACAGTCACGAGTTTATCCATGTTGTTGGTGACGATTCTATAGCCTTGTGATGGTCCTTGGATGGACATTCACAGCTCTGACAACATCTGATCGAGATTCGTCTGCCTTCCTTCGACCCATGGCGTTGTTGCGTTGTGCTTCAGTCAGTCTTGGCGTAACTGTATTGCGTGTCGGTGGCTTAACACTGAGCTATGGAAAACGAGAACCCGTCACTTTTATAGGGATTTTGCACATGTTGCATTTGCAAAACATGCAAATCTCTCAAACAAATTTATTGGACACGATTGCGTTTTGGCGAAAGATCCGATGTTTTCTTCCGTTTTCAAAGTTCACAGCTTTTATTGTCATTTAGGTCTGACAATTTGTGCCTCAACACGTGTAACATAACATACTCTGAGCTTGTAACGTTATTACATATATTTCCTTTTAAAATAAAAATCCCTTTTGCGTTTCTTTTTTTGAAGAGTATATCTAAAAGACAAAAACAAAACAAAAGCTGAATTTAAACTTAAAGTTTCACTCTTGCACTGTCATTCAAATTTTTGATTTTCAGAAGATATTTATTATCCCAAATATTGCTAAGATTTATTCATATTTTTAAAATTCATATGCTCTGAATAATGCTCTCTTTGATGAGAAAGGTTATTATAACGTTGTAGAAACTATATATACAAGTTAACAGGAATCTTTTCTGTTGGCTGAACAGACAATCCTTCAGAATATAAACACCCTTTATTTGTATCTGGGAAAATCCTTTGCTAGTTGAATGTCGATAAGCATCGAATTTATTTTATTTAAAAGCAGGATTGATACAAACAGTTTTTTGCCTCAACAAAAATAATACATATGTTTTAATATACACACCGTAATACAATTTATGATAACAGTTAATACAAATAGTGATTTATATTCAAAAATCTTACAAACATACAAGCAGTACTTAGTCTTTTATCAAGTCTGGAATTGAATACTTTATTGACGGTTCACAACGAATAAATTAACTTTATGTTGATAGCAGTGCAGTTCACTTAACGAGAGAGAGTTATGTCGCGCTTCTTGCACGTGTTTGTTTGTTTTTTCTCTTGAATTTCGAGCATAGCTACTCGAGGACTATCTGCGCTAGCCGTCCCTAATTTAGCAGTGCAAGACTAGAGGGCTACTTTCTTACCAACGAATATTTTGGATTAACCGTCACATAATAACGCCCCCATGGCTGAAAGAGCAAGCTTGTTTGGTGCCGGCCGGGATTCGAACCCGTAACCCTCGGATTACGAGTCGAACGCCTTAACACATCCTCCTCGCGCCAAATATTCTTGCCCTTTTAGTCGTGGGGGCGTTATAATGTTCAGTCAATCCCACTATTCGTTGGTAAAAGAGTAGCCCAAAAGTTGGCGACTGGTGGTGATAACAAGCTGCCTTCCCTCTAGTCTTACATTACTAAATTAGGGACGGCTAGCACAGATAGCCCTCGAGTATCTTTGTGCGAAATTCAATAACAAACAAACATTAACATGCTTGGCCATGCTGGACCCCGCAGGTGTTTGATAGACGAATATTAGTTATGTTCTCGTAGAAATATTATCGTCCGAAATTAATTGATTGAAGTTAAACGGTTTGTAATGTTTGTCATCTATAAACGTCCCTGGTCAATTATCTGCACTTTCCTGATTAATAAGAGTTAATCCCAACTGTAACAATGTTTTAACAGTTTGTTCCCTTTGTATTAGTTAACTTTTATAGGATTTAAGGCGAGATTTTCAAAAATTCATTCAGAAATAATACTGGTAATCACTACTATTTTATATACTCATATTGTTCATTATTGATTCTTACATTCGAGAATCTTCTACAAATTTAGAGAAAAGGCGGGACTAGTTTTAAATGTGTTAACGTTATAAGTTACATGCATTTCTGAACATATATTAACTGAAATAAACATAGATATTAAAATAAATCTATAATAGTAAATCCGTTACAGTATTAAGAATATTTTTCAAAACCACTTGATTCTACATTATAGATACCTCTCTTTAGTAAGACACCATTCAAAACAATTTTGGTTCTTTATGAGCTCAGTAAAGAGAGTTTCCTTTCTTTTATACACAGTGTACAGTCTCTTTCATTTTTAAAACGTGATAACATCCATAAAATTTAGCTTTATTTCATAATGCAAAACAAATAATATAAAATTAAAACAATCTATATTTAAATAACAGGCAAGCAAAATATGTATTTAGAACGTTGTTCATCACATTTGACGGGAACTTCTAAATTTGTAAATTGGTTATTTATATTAAAATATTTTCTGATAACTATCTCACTTGCTAACTTGGCAAATAGTTTGGATCTACTTTTCTCAATTAATATAAAGTGTTTACCCACAGCAGAGAATATTTAACTCCTGTGAAAGGTCATTCTCATTCGTTTTACGGGAAGTAGTAACTTCAGGACAAAGTAGCACTTCTATCGAAGAAATAGAACACAATACAGCGCTGACTTCTTTCTATTTTGTAGTGGACAAACTTCAGTCCAAGTAATGGCTATTTTCGGGCATGTCTCTAATATGGAGCTCATTTTGATAATTTTAGTAGTTTTGCTAGACTTCATCAACAGCTCTCTTTTGCTTGTTTTGTTTCACGGGTCTCTAGTTGGTAGTTCTTGCATTCCTGATCTGAACAATGGTTGCTTCTTCCATCAACATGAATGCTTCTTGTTCACTATATATTTCTGGTATACTGGTTCTTTTGGTGGTTGATAATGTATTTGATTCATATCCATCACCACGGAGGAAGTAAAGGTTTTGATGTCAAACAAGTTGGTCAAATCTTTGTTGCAGCTGACATTGTCAAAGAGCACATTTATCACGGTCTTCCGAAATTCTAGCAACCCTCCAGAAGAAAGAAGCTCGAGAAATTGTTTCTTAAGCTTTGAAATGAGCTGCACACAATCATGGTGAGGACACATTGATTTATAGTGATATTGTACCTTCCAACAGGACATTTCATAAGTGGGTCTCAGTACTTGGTGTGGGCTGGATCTATCTTCAACAGTATCAGGACAGACAGGATGGACAAATTTCTGGCTGCATTAAGGATTGGTTCAGCTAAATGAATGAGATGGTTGACACTGCTGTTCCCTTCATGACTGATGTATCTAATAAAGGCTTAAATTATATAGAATCTAACACTGCTTATGAGAGTGCTCAGCATAGAGAAACTTCATAAAAACGTAACAAGATCTTTAAGTTCAGCATGTCAGGCAGTTATGCATTTGTGTCTCTCAGCTCAGCCATGATTAACGTTTAAGGAGCTCCCAGAGTTCAATGTTTTGCGATATAGTTTTCTCCTTCATTGTGAAAGATGTTTGAACATGCTCTTCATAAGAATTTACGAAATTTATCACGTAATTCAGAAAAGTATATGTTGCATACTTAGGAAGCAGCAAGATATAATCACTGGATAGTTGACGGCATCAAGAGTGGTCAAGAATTTGAACTTAATGCCCAGAATAAAAATTCAGTATCAGGTAAATTATAACTCGACAAATATTCAACAAAGATCATAGATTGAAAATGTGATCTGCTTAGTTACGACAATACCCTGATCTGAAATGATTTAAAAATCGGGTCAAAACTCTATAAATACATCATCACTTATAATCATTTCTCGTGTTTATACCTTATATTATCCAAAGAAGATGAATTTCTGAAACTTGTGAACTTCCTGATAACACAGTTTGGTTGAGTTTCTAATTCACAGGTATTTGTACTCGTGATTTCCTCTTACCAGGTATCTGAAAGGTTGAGAAACGCTGTTTTAGAGCATGAGCATTGTAGCTAGATGTTAGTGACGTATCTATGATATGCCATGTAAACTATACAGAATATCCCGTACTGGCGGAACGATTTTCTTTTGTCAAGGCGCCGAGCCAAGATCCACCTAACAGTTTGTCTCTCTACCGTTTATCTTAGAAAGGCAAAAAATAACTTAAAAACAGGGTAAGAAAAATATATTTTGGGTAATTCAAAACCGTGAAAGTAAATCATTGAGAACCTAAGGTCTGCATTTAAATATTTCTCAAAATGTACCCTGATCTGTGAAGCAATCACTACTGTACCAATTGCTTCCTAAACTTGGTGAGACCTCTAAACAGCTTATATTCTGATCTTTCGTTTCGAGAATAGATTCTGTACAAACTGCATCATAATCTATGATTCAGTAAACATTGTAAAATCTGCTTCCTACCCTTTAGTTTTATTAATACATTACATACTGTACTCTAATATGTGGTTCAGTGAATACTGTAAAAGGTGTACTTGAACCATGTTGCAATGAACACTGTACAAAATGTAATTCAGCCTTTCGTTTAATGAATGCCAAATAATCTATTCCCGAATGCTACTCTTGTGAATAATGTAAAAACTGTACTCTTTTGCTAGTGCAGTGTACAGCGTACAAATTAGTCAATCAAACATACTTAAGTGTGGAAGAAAGGTGAAATCTTAAAAGATTCATCGTGCAACTTAACCCTATCTACCTAGGGATTTTCTACTGCGCGTGCACAATTTTATCAAACTATTTTTATGTTACATCAATAAGAATAACATAAGATATTGGCTAATTATCCGCATCTTAATGGAATATAAGATTTAAGGTCCTCATTCTACAAGGCGATATTAGAAAAAATCCTGAACTTCCCCTAGTGTGACACACGCGATACATTTCCTTTTAGCATGTCATAATCTCTAATTTATCCACCATCACTTGAAAAAGCGTGAATTTAAAAGTAAATTACTCTTCATAAAATTTTCATAAAATGACAAAATAAACAACCTTTATCATAGTCTTCAGTTTTGTTTGGTTACGGAGCTATCGAATAGAAAATCGGCTCCTCCAGCAACTCCTACATGTCACATCCTCTCCTTTAGAATTCGATAATAGTTCATTCTTACGTTTACATATATATATTAACTATAATCAATAGAAACTCGAGGTTCTCATCTATCAAATAGCGTGTTGCATAACGTATGTTAAAAACAGTTAAATATCAGTTTCACTTGGAGTAGGAATAGTATTCCCTCGAGAAAGTTAACAGGTACATTGGATGAATTTGTAACGACTGCTATTATTAATCCTATAAGTGTAGTAGCTACCAGTTTGGCCGCCAATATTTTAATTTCATTCATTTTAATAACATACTCAATTCTTTTTGTTTTGGTTGCACCTTTACTTTTGCATCAAAGATGTTTTTTGGTTAGTATCATGACTGTCTTGTCAACACACACCAACAAACCACAGTAGGTAAGAAAATCGAACTCGATAGTTTTAGGATCGAAAATCTATTATTCGTAATTGAATTTTACTTTACAAAACCAAACAGATTCGTTAAAATATGTGTTGTTAGTTTTCTCCCTAAAACAGTGTTAATAGCTTCCTTCATATAATAGCCATAGAATTAAATTGAACAGTTTCTTGTCATCTCCCCCGTGCAATCGGTACAACCTTATTAAGCATAATTATTTATGCTAATTATTTAAATTGATATCACTTGACGCTAAAAACTCTTTAATTAGAAAATTTTCATAAAATTTAGTAAATTTGTGATGAAAAGTTGACAAAAAATAATCAGTAATAACTAAAGAGTTGTAAGATTTTTTTCAATTTTGAGGTAACTCTTACTAATCTAATCTAGATGGTCTAATCGATACTTACGTATTCTATATTCTTTTACTTTATTGTTTCATTGCTTCAAATTATCTGTTTTTATTCGAAATGGTAAAAAATTTAAAAAAACAGTCTGATATTAAAAATTTTAAACTGATAGTTTACATGACTTTTTTCCGTACACGTGTGTGAAATGCTTAGTTAAATTTCAGCTTTTGTTTTCAATAACTTTGCATTTGTAGCTTATATGTACACTAAATGAAACACTTAACTGAAAACTGGAGAGATTCTTTAGTGTACTGAAGTTCAAGAAAAACAAATAAACAAAAATGTTTCTCTTTCAAAAAATTTCCCGTACTTTTGGTGCGAAACAAAAAGTAGGAAGAAACTCAATCAAAATTGGAGATGCCATATCTCAAGTAGTTTTCGAAATTTGGAATGTGTTAGTTTTGTTTACCACAGTCCGAGCTAGAGGAGGTGGAATATCATTAAACTCTTACCTTTCTTAATAATACACAGTGTGTCTTGATAACCTAACATCTGGTATACTGGTTATTGTTCGATCTTTAACTTTACTTTTAAGTTAATAAATATAAAAGAAGATATTACCTGATTCTTAAAGTTGAAAATACTGTACAGATTGTACAATGCTATTTACTGTATAAATTACTTTACTTGTGAGGAAGGAAATACTGTACTCTAATCTCTGATGTCAAGAATACTGTACACCAACAAACAACTTCATTCAGCTTACTCTTTGTCCTTCTACATAACTGCTTTTATATCAAAATACAATGTAAAGAAATTTTTACTTTCTCTTGTTCCTGGACAGAAAGTGTTATTTCCCAATTGCTTATGCCTAAAATAAATGAAAAATACCTATTTTTCTCTTCAAACTTTACTTTTGTGACCTCCTAACGTATAACAAAAACATGATGGGAGACTATATTTGGGGGCTTATACGTGAAAGTGATTTATATTACAGTCGCAAATCTCGAAAAAAAATACTCACTTCTAAACATTTTTGTATAACTTTAGTGTAAATACATGTAAATTTTGATTCATAAGTTGTTTTATTCAGACCACCTGTGAATTAAAATGCGCAAATTTGCTCGTTTTGACATAGATAATAGGCTAATTTCTAAATTTCATTATCCAGGTCACAAAAGCAAAGTTTGAAGGGAATAATGGCTATTTCGGTACTTTTAAAACATAAGAAATTAACAAATAACACATACTATTCAAGAACAAATTTTTGTTACATAATGTAACCAATATTCGATTCAAGAACATATTGTCAGTAACATATTTTGAATTGCGAATATAGCTTATTCTGCAAAAGGAAATTAATTTATTTTGTTTTCTTATCACAAGAGTGTGCCATGAGCAATTATACAACATGTGGTTTTAATCTTTTCAGCACTTCTAGTCTCTTCCAAGATGGCAAAGCTTGTTAAGGCGTGCGACTCATAATCTGAGGGTCACGAGTTCGCATCCCTCTCCCACCAAACATGCTCTCCCTTTCAGCTGTGAGGGCGTTATAATATGATAGTCAATCTCACTATTCGTTGGTAAAAGAGTAGTCCAAGAGTTAGCGGTGGGTGATGATGACTAGCTGCCTTTCCTCTAGTTTTACACTGCTAAATTAGTGACGGCTAGCACAGGTAGCCCTCGAGTAGCATTGTGCGAAATTCAAAAAACAAACAAACTCTTCGAAGATGTACACTGTATTAAAAAAATGGAGTAAGGAAACTGTCGAATCATATATCAAAAGCATAAAGTTACATTTTGATTGCTTCTATCAGATTCTGACATGAACATTGTTTGAGTGCTCGTTGGTAGTGTCGTGTTATCGAAATCTGATCACTTTTGCCCAAAATATCTAACAACGCAATACAATGGAAAATATGTATACGCTCAGATCAATCGTCCTTAATTAAACTTAAAATCGATCACCTTGGTACACCAGTACTATTCAGAAATAAATCTGTTACGCATTATATCCATCCGTGACAAGATAGTAAGGATGTGTTGAAATGGGTGGAACTCCACAAACACAAAGGCCAGCAGCAACAATAAATAACATGACCAAAAAGTGTCTATCAAATCACCAGTCTGACTGTATATATGGGCATAGAGAAACCCTTATTGTCTTACATTAGTTAATTTCTGGTAAGCTGAAGAGAGTTATGACGTTCTTAAATATAACAGCATTATAACAAATCCTTTCACAATAGAAACTATGTTGTTAGGCTGTTGTAATCCTACGTGACATTACCAAAGTTAATGCCTTGCCCCAAATAGTAACAACTTAGAGTATTAGGAGTGAAGTAGTAACAAATTGCATATTCTAAGATAACATAATAAGTAAAAATGTAAACTTTTGGGTTTGAACATGCTTAATGCACTTAAAACTGTGTTTTAAATTTAATCTGAATTGATAATTTTTGGAGGTGTATCCATTTCAAATAAGTTTATTACTTAGCTCGTGGATTTATAGAAAACAATTTTACAGCAACTACAATTAATTTTACAACTTGCTTGGAACGGTTGCATCTCAACGTTTTATTCATAAGAAAAAAATAAATGCCAGATTTCACCCAATTTATTTGAATTTACAAAATAAACACATTTTATGTATAATAAAGTTATATTAAACAAAAAAGCTTTTTGTCCCCTAATGTTAATGCTTTAAAAATGTACATTTGGTTTCAACCACAACGCATCAAGACTATTTCTGTTGTTAAATGTTGAAATTAAGTTTTTCTCTTATTTTTCATAATTTAAAATGTATAATACTTGAAAGCTTCTACTTCGCAATAAATATAAAGTTAATTTTATCTTCCTTTAGTTGTATGTTTGTTTGTTTTCGAATTTCACGTGCAGCTACACAAGAACTATCTGCCTAGCCGTTCCTAACTAAGCAGACTAACATCTTTATCTCGTAATTACGAGAAACCCACTTGAAGTAAAAATGTAGCTCAAAATGGCTTTCAGGTACTAAAACTTTTATTGAAATAAAGTAGAGAACAACCTTTCTGCTTTCTTATTTATGTTATCTTCAGTTTAACAAAGAGAATTTGAAATTGACCATTGTTGGGCAAGTGTCTTAGCGACGAGAGTGTAAACGGGTAGGAACTGTAGGGGTCATTGCAGTATACGTAAGTTATTAATTAGTATCGCTACAGTTACGACAGAAAGTGTTTGTACCCCTGCGTCGTGAGTAGTTTTCCTCATAACTCAAAAAGTATCACGATTAGCATAGTAAAAGTATAGTGTATTATAAATATTATACTAACACATATGTACATAAATGTTTATGTAAGCTAAATAACAAATAAACTGTTTAAAAACAAATAACCAAAAATAGGAGGAGCAGAAAGTGTTTGTACATTTCAGAAAGTGGGAAAAAACTGATATTCCGTAAACATTTTGTTTAGTTTGGTGATTAAACTACATTATACCATTCAAGAACTAGACACTGTGTTCATAATTATTGGAATTTAGCGGGCAAAAAAAATGTACTTCCGGCAATTTAGCGCCGTCTCCGTCATTATCTGCTTGGTCATCATGGCGAACAGGAAACAGCTGTCCAGTGATTTAAAAAAAAAACGAATTGCTGTAAAATACAAGTCTCGTATGTCTCTTTCCAGTATAGCTACACAACTTAATGTGCCGAAATCTACTGTTCAAAGCATAATTGCCAAGTTTAAGCTTACAGAATCAACTACTAACCTCTCTCGTTTTGGACGCCCCACCCAAATTCCAGAGCGAATCAAGACGAAGGTTCTCAGAGAAGTTAGAAAGAACCCTTGTTTAACACATAATGATATACTGAAATTGGTAAGTGAAACTGAGGATGAAGTAGGCGTCTCTACAGTTACGAACATGTTACGCTCTTCTGGGTTCAAAGCATGCCGTTCTCGTAGAACTCCATATTTAAAGCCTGTTCATTTAGAAGCATGATTGAGGTATGCAAGAAAGCATGTAAATAAACTCTTTACCTATTAAAAAAGTATTTTTTGGTCAAACGAGACAAAACCCAGGCTTTTCGGCCACAATGATGGTCGCTATATTTTCCGTAAGAAGGAGGAACGAAATCTTCCAAAGAAAACCGTCCCTATAGTTAAACACGGAGGTAGCTCAATCATGCTATAGAGCTCCTTCAGCTCTTCTGGAGTAGTCAGCCTTCACCGCGTCAACGGAATCATGAGAAAAGAGGCCTGGCATGGCCGAGCGCGTTAAGGCGTGCACTCGTAATCCGAGGGTCGCGGATTCGCGCCCGCGTCGCGCTAAACATGCTCGTCCTCCTAGCCGTAGGGGTGTATAATGTTACGGTCAATCCCACTATTCGTTGGTAAAAGAGTAGCCCAAGAGTTGGCGATGGGTGGTGATGACTAGCTGCCTTCCCTCTAGTTTTATACTGCAAAATTAGGGACGGCTAGCACAGATAGCCCTCGAGTAGCTTTGTGCGAATTTCCAAAACAAACAAACAAACATGAGAAAAGAAAAGTACGTTGATATGTTAAGCATATCAAGAATAATGCTCGGAACTTGCGTCTTGGGCGTCATTGAATCTTTCAGCACGACAATTACCCTAAACAAACATCGAAATATGTGTAATCTTGGTTGCAGGGGAACCATATAAGCGTTTTGAAGTGGCCATCGCAGTCACTCGATCTCAACCCAATTGAAAATGTTTGGCATAAGTTGAAGGTCAGGGTTCATTAGCGTCATCCGAAAAATACTTGCAAGAGTTGGAGGACTTCTGTAAAGAAGTTTGAAAAAAAATACCAGTCGAGTACTGTCAAACGATCATGGAGGACTATGAAAAGAGATTGTGCCAAGTAATTCACCTGAAAGGCTAAACAACTGGCCATTAAAGTAGACGCACGAATACTTTTTGCCCATCCTACGTTTCGTTATTTGTTTATGAACAGTTTATTTGTCGTTTAATTTAGATAAAAAAATATGTAGATGTATGTTAGTATAATATTTATAATAAAATTTATTTTCATTATCCTAATCGTGATACTTTTCAAGTTATAATGAAAAAAACTACTCACGATGCAAGGGTACCAACACTTCTGTCGTAACTGCATGGAGATGCTCCTTTATATTGATTTAATTTTGGTTTAAGTTGCTGTATAAGTAAGGCTTCTTTAATTTTGCGTTTGTTTATGTTTGTTTTCCTACTTGGTATCTGGGTGTTTTCTATGTTCATGTTGTGTTTATTTGATTTTCAGTGTTCAAAAACGTGTGAAGATGTTTTTTAGTGTTTTTTGAATCTGATTTCTAGTTTCCTGCTTGTTTCTCCAATATAGAAGTCATGGCAATATTGCATAAATTATGTTGGTATTGTGTTTGTCAGTGTAGTTTTTACATAGTACCGACTTTAGTTTTGTACCTGGTTTTTGAATAAATTTGGTGTTTACTACGTTTTGTTATAAGTTTTTTTCCAAATGCTTGTTTGTACCTGGTTTTTGAATAAATTTGGTGTTTACTACGTTTTGTTATAAGTTTTTTTCCAAATGCTTGTTTGTACCTGGTTTTTGAATAAATTTGGTGTTTACTACGTTTTATTATAAGTTTTTTTCCAAATGCTGGTTATTTTTTCGCTGATGCAGCAGGGTAAAGTTTTGTAGTTTGTTGTATCTTGAGGTTTATTACTGTTTGTTTATTATTGACCGTGTTGTCAAACTTGTTGATGCTGATGGAATGTTGATTTATTTTGTTGATTTCATCGTTAATTTTATCGGATGAACATAGTTTAGTGGTTATATTTATTTTATTTCTGAATTTGTTGAGTTTTTATTTTGTTTTATGTGCTCAGTCCCAGAAAATGTATAGTTCAGTATGGGTGATTTTTTTGTAGACTTTTCTTTTGAATAATATTTCGGTTCTTGTCATATTGAGATTGAGAAATGCTATTTGATTAGGTTTTTTCGTATTCACAGGTGTATTTAATGTTCGGGTCTATGGAGTTAACGTAGTTGAAAAACTAAGTTTGTGTTCTGTAAATGTGAATATAGCTGTTGTACCTGTGTCATGAAGACGTTGGTTAAAATTTATGACACGGGATTGCCCATACTTAAGCCATTTATTTGTAGGTAGTTTTGGTCATTGAACATGAAGTTAGTTTTGACAGTAGTGAATTCTATAAGGATTGCTGGCGATCAGTGTTTGGGGTCTTAGCACTAAAGTTCTAAAGCTATTTTACAGGCTTCTGTAGTTGGGGCTTCTATGAAAAGGAATATTACATCAAAACTAGCCATCATGACTTTGTAGTTCAGTTGGTCAAGAATAGATTTAAAGTTAAATGAGTATTCAAAAAAAGGAGTCGGCTGATGTTACATATTTAGAAAATTTCCACGCTGTGTATTTACCACGATTGTAGTTGAATGATTTGTAGGTTGACATTCGTAGTGGACAATCGGTATTGTGAGGTTTGGAGGAGACGTATAGTTGTGGTGTATGTGAGTCGATCTTACGCAGATAAGAATAAAGGTTTCTGAGATTGTGTTGTTGTTTTCTTCATTTGTAGTAGCATTTTGTTTACTTGTTTTTCATGTGTTTTAGTTGTATTTGTGTGTATTGGTTTACATTTGTCTGTATCTGGTAAAATGTTATTCATTTTTTGGATGAACTCATTCGTGTTCATTGTAAAAACAACATTGCCTTTATCCGCTTTTAGAATTTTGACGTTGCTGTCTTGTTTTAGATTATTTATAGAATTAAAGTCTTTCCGCCTGAAATTCTTGTTTAGTTTTCATTTTGTGAAATAATTTTCATGGTTTTTCCATGAAAATTCTTTGGAAAAGTTGTTTAAGATACTGTTTTAAGGTTTTCGGGGAAATTGCTGTTTTCAGTTTTACCTGGAAAGTTAGATTGTTGATTATCGATGGAATTGTTGTTAAAGTTGTATTTTTTCTGCTGGTTGTCTTCCGTTGTTTTGTTGGTGCTTACGGCTTGTGTGAATGGTCATCAGTCTTCTAGCTGAGTCTTCCAGACAGGATTTCAATTCAATGAATAGAATATTTCTAAGTGTTGCTGCAGAGTTAAATTCTTTGTTGAATAGATGTATTTCTTCATTGCTTAATTGTCGGTCAAATCTGTTAATTACGAGGTTGGTTGAAGCTTCATCATGTTGGCGTCTTAGTTTGTCTAGTTTCTTGTTATGGCGAATCTTCTTCCCTTGTCGTTCTGAGCTGTAGATTTGATTGATGTTGCTTTTTATGAGTCCATAAATGTCTGGTTGAATGCAGCAGGCCTGTTGATGGTCTAGATTCATTTTTATTTCTGCAAGCCATTCAAAACCTTATGTTTCAAGTTTAACATGGCTTTTAGTAGTTTTTCTGTAAATTGTGGATAATGTTTGAGCACTGATTAAAATTCTTGAATAGTTTTATCTTCACAAAAGTAGGGATTAGTTTTTCCTTTCGGCACTGTTGAATGAAATAAATGTAATTTTTTTTCTATTGATCGCTTATGCGATGCTAACGTAAATAAGAAATTTAAACCAAAAATTTATTAAAACACAATATACAAAATACTACTTCAAATGAAAAATAAAACAAGCTCAGAAAACGTTTTCTTGCCTACGCAAGACCGACTCAAATGCACCACAACTATACGCCACTTCCAAACCTCACAAATTCGATTGTCCACTACGAATTTCAACGTGTGAATCATTCAAATACAGCCTTAGTTAATACATAGCCTTGACATTGTCTGAACGTGTAACCACAGCCGGCTCATTTTTCAGACTCTTTTGAGACTATTTCAGACTATTCTTGACCAACTAAACCATAAAAGCTTTATGACTAGTATTGATGTAATCTCCGTCTTCCCAGAAGTTCTAGCTATCGAAGCCTGTAAGACAGTTTTAGAATTTCATATGTCCAATCCATTAATACACAGCTCTAGTAACGAATTAGCAACTAATATAGAATTTTCTACCGCCAAAAGTAGCTTCATGTTTAATGACCAAAACTACATACAAATAAATGGCCAAAGTATAAGAAATCCCGTGTCACCTGTTCTAACCATCATTTTTATGATTCAGATTAAACCTCAAGCCATCAGTTCAGCTTTACACCAACCATTACACTGTTACAGATATGTTGATTATAATATTGCTGGATTCACATCTGCAGACACACACTTGGTGTTTTTAACCACAATAATTTCACACATTAAGTTCACCTGTGAACTACAACAAAAAGAAACATTAACCAAATAGCATTTCTCGACCTCAAGATCACAAAAACCGATACGCAATTCAAAACAGAATCCACAGAAAAAACACCTATACTGGACTATACATTCCATGGGACTCAGCACATGGAACAAAACAAAAACTCAACATATTAAGAAACCAGATAAACACAGCCACAAAACTGATAAAATTAACAATGAAATCAACAAAATGAAATAACACTTCATCAACATCAACAAATTTCTTCCCAAATCTGTCAAAAAAGTATACACACACACGTAGCTCAACAACACAGTGAACAACAACCTACAAACTTTTCACTGCTGTGTACCATATATTCCCGACATCAGTGATAAAATAACTAACATTTGGAAAAAAAAAACTTATAACAAAACACAACATTCCAGTAAATATCAAATGTATTCCAAGTACAAAACTAAAGTCCATACTATGTTAAAACTACACTGACAAACACAACACTAACACAATACAATGCAACAACTGCCACGACAAGTACAAAAATGGAAACCAGATTCAAAGAAGAAAAAAAAACAAAAAATTCGGTGAAAATTGGACGAGATAAGCTGGGATATTTCGCACAATTGTAAATACATTACTAAATCTAAGCGTAATATAATTATGGATACATTAATAAAACCAAGAATGAAATATCACTAAAGTCAACCATGATACATTAATAAAGCAAATGTGAAATATCAATAAAGCCAATCATTACACATCAATAATGCCATCCTTGATACAGAAAAAGATATATTAGTAAAGTTAAAAATAAGTACATTATTCAATACAATAATTAATAGACAAATAAATCCAAATATTGATGCATTGAAATTATCACCAATGAATACAGTATCATACGTATTAACCACGACAAAACCATTGATACATTAAAATGCTAACGGTGTATGCATATGCAACCATAAATGAGCGCATGCATATGACTGCCTCATGCAGTATTATTTATAAAAAATAAACATTGGTTATGATAAAATTCTTTCAGAACAGATATTTGTAAAAATGTGTAAATTATTGGTAGTGGATAAATGTATATATTGTGTATGGGTTAAAAATAACATATATAATACACTGTGTTAATATAGTTGTTTTATTAAACTAACAGCTCTACTCGTAATATGCGAAGACATATAATTAACTATATACTAAAATATGTCTAACATAATCAAGTGTTTGAAAACGTAGAAATACCCTCGATAAGCTCAATACTGGACTGAGCTATTCACTTGTAAATACCATCTGCTTATACAAACATTAGCAATACTGTCCACCTACTTATAAAGTGGAACTGCAGTTGTGATAAAAACTTTTCAGTACGGATAATTGTAAACATAATATTATGTAAATTAAATGAAATATTAATTTTAAGATTTTGATTAGTATTATAAAGTTGAATGAATATTGATCTATAACACACTCTGGTGGTTCGCTTACAAAGTAGCCGTGCGCTAATCATAACAGTTGGTCCACTGATGCCGTGGAATTATACCATCCCTTCCCTAAGACACTCACGTCCTTTGGAGCCGTTTTGTGGACGTCATAACTCTCTTTCGTTTAGTATACGTAATCAACATATTAAATAATGTTTATGTAACCCATAGGTGGCATCCTTTCATCTCCACTTACATGGCAACCTTTGTTGTTGATGTTGTTTTGAATTAAGCACAAAGCTACACAATGGGCTATCTGTGCTCTGCCCACCACGGGTATCGAAATCCGGATTTTAGCGTGTAAGTCCGCAGACATACCGCTGAGCCACTAGGGGGCACATGGCAACATGCACTCTTCCCATTATGGGGACAACCTTTGGTTGACAGAGCTCCGCGATATCCACTCACATATTAATATTATTAATAATTATATTATTGCCCAGGGGCCGGCATGGCCAAGCGCGTTAAGGCGTGCGCTTCGTAATCCGAAGGTCGCGGGTTCGCGCCCGCGTCGCGCTAAACATGCTCGCCCTCCAAGCCGTGGGGGCGTTATAATGTGACGGTCAATCCCACTATTCGTTGGTAAAAGAGTAGCCCAAGAGTTGGCGGTGGGTGGTGATGACTAGTTGCCTTCCCTCTAGTCTTACACTGCTAAATTAGGGACGGCTAGCACAGATAGCCCTCGAGTAGCTTTGTGCGAAATTTCAAAACAAACAAACAAACAAATTATTGCCCTTTTTCCCCCACCTTGGCAGTTTGTAACATTCAAACGAGCCGACCTGCTCAATAAATTTCCTTCAACTTTGGGCCTAAGTTGTGTTTAGTATGAAAAAAATTGGGTATTATGGAGCTCGTGAACATACTTTGAACACCTAAATAAGCTTTCAGAACTTTGGCTCATGCAGAACTCTAATTAATTATGTGTTATGAAAATAAGTCTTGGGTGCATTAATAAAACAAACCATGTTTACACCAATAATACAAATCATGGATATATTAATAAAGCAAATCGGGAATATACTGATGAGTCAAATAATGAATACAATAATAAACATATATAATAATATATTAGTAATGCTAAATGAAACTAATCGAAGATATGTTAATAAATCTAACTTGGAATAATTCAGTAAAACCTTTAAGTCATTATTATGATGGGTAGGGACACGACTAACAATCTGTGAATCGCTATTCTATAACTAAACATGCTCTCTCTTTCAGCCGTGAGGTCATTATAATGTTCTGTCAATTCCATTATTCTTTGGTAAAACCTCAAGAGTTGATGATGGAATCTATCAGTTCACAATGTTTTTCCGAGTAGATTTGCTCTAACTTCCACAAACAATTAAACAGAGCTTTCGAAATACAACATTATCACTTGTATATATTATATTGAAAAAAATAATCTTGCTTTTAATGGCACTATTTCTAGTAAAGTATATTTTGTTTATGAGGTGAACGTACTATTTGTTGCTACCATTAATTTAATCAAATGTTTATCGCCTGATGGTCTGCAAACTGTTTTAGATACTTCTAGGACTCTGGAATTTTATATCGTGTCCCGTATTTTTCCTGATCATTAATGGGAGCTGTACAAAGTGGTATTTCATTTCTTGGACTTCTTCTGTATCAGAAACCTTCACCAGTGATACATGTGGTAAGAAAACTTTGCAAATATTTGATTGTATATTGTTAATCCACCTGATAATAATTAATTAAAATTTAAACCAGCTGTCTTTGTTTTGTTTTTCAAAATTGAGAATCGCAACGTTAACAGGGATTCATTCTTGCTGTGATTTGGTCTTCACGTTTTGTGAAGCTTTTTATAAAATGTTCTATGTGTGTACAGATTATTGTTTTCACGTAAGATCGGAAAAGAAACTTAACAACGGAACAGTTACGTATCGAGCCATCTATATTTATTGTCATCTATAGAATTAGAGTTAAAATATATTTAAAAAGGTACATAGTATATTTATAATTTATATATATATATATACATATATTATTTATTTATCAGAATATCAAAAGCGGATACCCAAAGACCAGTCAAGAAAACAATAATCCATCCGTCTAAAAGAAAGCACTGCTGATGTGATTGAGTTGTTATGCAGTTGACAAAATGTTGCTTTAGAAATATTTGTATTGTTATATCATAAATTTTTGCGACCTTTCCAGTGTATTATTATTATATATATACATAATATATCCTAATTAACACTCTGAATGGTCGATTTTTTCGGTTAAGGTATTCAGTGGGGTAGGATTTACAACGCTAAAATCAGATGTTAGATTTCCCTCGGTGAACACAGCAGTTAGCCAAATGTGGCTTTGCTGTAAGAAAAAAAAACACCCAGACACTTAAAAATAATTCCTCAGAAACAGGTTCAATGAATAAGCTATTTAATAAGCACCAAGAGAAAATTTTTATTTCTGTTTAAATGGGATGCAAATAGATGCTCATTTACAGTGTTTTTTCCAATTTCAGGATCTATATAAGTGAGGTATTTGTTTCAATCGATCAAAACACTGCTGTTATTTTTTCACTTTATGTGTTGAAGTGAGTGATTGTTTTCCTTAAAGCAATCGCTCACAACTGGAACATACAAACTGTATTTTTTTTTTCTTTTTAGCTCGTTCTAAAACATTTGTACAGTCTCAGCAAACTTCACTTTCAAATCAAAATCGAGATCAGGTCACTCATTTGTTTTAGAAATCATACGTTTTAGATTACATGTTAATGAGATAACATCGTTTGACAAGAACGTTGTACAATAATTTATTGGAGCTTCAAAAGTAGAATTTTTAGTTTAAAGTTGCTTATGATAACGCTCAATGTTCTGAAAGTTAAGATTTTTACAAGGGACGCTTAAGGCTCAGTATCCATCCACTAATCTCATCGATCAAGAACATCTAAAATGAAATGTCACAATGATGTCAATGTGATGTCATGCTTCTCGAGTTATATCGAAATATCAGAAAGTCGACGAATCGAACAAAGATGGTCAGTCAAAAATAACCCTTACTGAGCATCTTAAAGACCCTGAAGGGAGAATTTACGTAAATTCCAAAGCTTTGTGCTGTTAAAATTTACATATTATCCCACATATAAAACTGAGCATGCAAGTAGGGGAAAAATAAAATTTAAAGGAAAGTCGAAATCGTTGCTGCCTGCAGTAACAAGTAAACTTGCTTGTTCACTTTTTATTTCAGGAGCAATACCTATCTTTAGTTAATTTATTTTTATTTGCAATATTAAACCTTGTCATAAGTGAATGAGTGAGAAAGGTGTACGACATATCAAAATGCTGAATAACATATCTTATGCTGTGACATATGAAGCAACCACATCAGTTTTAAAGCATTTATTCTTAGCTGCATACCCCATCCAACTCTATACCTCAATTTGAGGTTTTCTAATCTTACTTACAAATTTTTCAAAATTTCGTTTTTAAGTCATGTTTATCTCAACCTTATTTTATTGCAGCATGTGATGTCTACGGTCACACGATCTCAGCTTAATCAGACTCTGCCTGAATTCTTGAAACCACACTTTTCAAATGATACGTGACAATAAGTATAGTCAGTCTTCATGTTCAATGACTTGTTGTTTGGAAGTTGATAAGTCTATCAATTGATAAAAATGTTAAGCACAACTTTTTCGTATATGGGCACTTTCATTTACCTAATCTTTCAAACTTTGTACAAAAGACTAAATAAGATCAAGGTATTTACAGATATTTACCAATTCAATTTTAGTTATAGATTCTGCTGCTACACTGTCTCATCAGCAATTATCACTGATGATAAAATCTGGGATCTGTAATAGCTAATCATGACTGATCTTCTTCATCTGTCTTTAACATTGGTATTAAATCAAATTTTAGAAAGGATATCAACATAAATACCTAGAAAAAACACGATAAAAATCTTCAAGAAAGCAAATACCATAATGCATAATAACCAACTGTACTTATTGGGAAGAATATTTATAAAGTACTGAAGACCATACATTTAAACTTTCTATTTTTCCACATGATAATTATGTTTAACGTACTGTAGAAAGTGTGTTGAAATTCTACGTTTACTACTAAACAAATATATTGTCTGCAAGTGATTACGAATAAAATTTTAGATCATTATTTATAAATTTGAATTATTTCCCTATTGAAGTTTCTCGTTTCTGATTGAGGACAATCAGTTAATGCTCGATATGCCTTCCTTAATTTCACTAAAGGTGCACAGCATTATTACCCAATAAAATAACGTTTGAAACAAAAGTAGTTCCATCAAGCAGTGAATATTAATATGATTCACATCATAACTCTCGTTATTCATATAACGTGATAGCGCCTCAACAACTAGTGTGTCTGTTTATATTTCAGGTGGCCCCTCGTGTTGAGCAAAATGCGTTGTTGCAGATGAATATGGAAATATAGTGTAATTAAGCTATTGTCATATATATTCTTTACTTTAATGCTTACCTTCTCGGAAGTATACTTTATTTAAATTTGTTAGAATCATGTAAGTACCATATGTGGTCACTAAACTGTTGAGTCTCAACAATGTGTAAAAGAATAAAATGTAATATATATTTTAGAATTAAAAATAGTCAATATATTCAACTTTAAAACAGTTTAGAGATCGCAGAAAATTTACTGGTGGAATTAAGAGTAATGAATATCACCACTTCACAAACTAGAACACCTCAGACAAAATAAATATACTACATGAAAGTGCAACATGAAAATCTAAATAATGAATAATTCTTAATAAAACAAAAATTTATTATTGTTCAATATTTGTAAAGTCTACGTCAAAATACAAAATACAAGAAAAAATATGTTATATCACTTACGGTAAATTTGATGTTATAAATGCTGAACATTTCTTTAAAAAAAGAAAGAAGTTGCAAAATGTTCTTCATTCGTACAAATAGAATCATATTGTGAAGACAAATCTCGTAATTAGCCTTTAAAAAAAACACTTTTGTAATGCCAAAAGAAAGTTCAACTAATCCGAAAGTAGAGAAAACACGACCATCATTTTCAAGAGAATTAGGTGTTGTACCAAAAGAAGTTTTGAAAATCAAAGAATTTTACTTGTTATTAACAGCATGCAGTAGCTCTTTCCATTCCACAACGTTTGTTAATACGTTTTACAAAGTAAATGAAAGGTTTCGTTAAATTCGCATGTTTCTTTTTGTTTTTTTGTTCTAATACGTTTCTCTGTGTGTGGTTTCAGAATGAAATCTGACTTTTAAACAATGCAGTTTGTGTTTCATTACAATAATTTCCTACATTTAACTGTCATTCCAACCAGTATTAAAAATAAAAACAATTATTCTTCAAGAATTAGGGAACATTGATTCTAAGATCCAAATATCAATGCACATGTTTCTATGTGTAGCCTTACATTAAAGAGAGTAAAGGATTCCAGTATGTAAGTGCTATCTTGGTCACTACAGTACAGTGTTTTGCTCTTGAACTCCTATACACAGAAAACCTTGGATAAGTTTATTTGAAGTAAGTTATAGATAAATTCTAAAAAAGATCAACTAAGCACTTTGTATGTGTAAATGACATTATATCTAACTGTAGTAGTCATAAAATCGTAACATGGTTGTATTTTCCTGCTTGATACTATAGCACGTCCTTATGTAGAATTTACGTATTTTAAACTCTTATAGAAAAATTAAACAGATATATACTGGAAATTTCCCCAGTTTTTATACCTTTAACATTTTACAGAAATTTTACCCCTTGATTTCACCACATATCTTAATATTCGACAACCATTGTTTCTTGCTGAGCTCTCCAGTAAAGGAATGTGAGAAATTGACTATCAACTACTGTATCATTTGCATCACAATGTCCAACTAATTATGTCCAGACTAGATATCTAAAATTCAATATTCAGCCACACATCATAAACACTTTATGCTGGTTACAAAAAAAAATCACTTGGCTTTTTGTTTCTAGCTGGAATTGCATTTAGTGGGAAGAACCAATATAACAGCAAGAATCAACTAGAGTTGAATCCTGCTGATTGCAGTGGTTCCATATACTGTAGATTATACAACAGAGTATAGAGTAAAATGCACACAGAAGCTTAAACTTTTTATAATGTTTGTCATGTGTGCCTATGAATTAAGTGGTGAAGAGGATCATGATAAGTCATATGTAATTGAGTCATAACAATACTTTAAGCTTGAAATCTCGTGTATGAGGAAACTTTTGGTAACTAGTCAGTAAAATTTAAGGCGAAGTAACTTCTTATTATTCCACAGGAAGCAATAAAGTATTTAGTTTTCAAAATATAAACTGTCGTAGAAGAATCAACTGTGTGTGTGGTGTTCATTTATTTTCTTATCCTTCTTGTCATCTAACATATCTTACCATTAAATAAGAACAGTAAATCATTCTAATTACATATAAAGATGGTTAAGTATACCAGAGGTGATCAAACTTGCTTAATGTAAGAGCCACATACGATAAACTTCAGATGTTTGAGAGCCCCAGGACATGAACAAATATTACACACGTTTCTATTGTTACATGCACATTTTGTTACATAAGTGTCATATAAATATTAAGAAATACATGTACATAATAATATTTATTCATGTATATAGTTTTTAAACTATAAATTTGTATTAGTTTCAATAACACAAAATACACATATATATACCAAATGTTTCCAAAATCCTTGCTGATATTGTTTTAACTACATTGAGCGCATTTAATATGGTAATGAACCACAGAAACATCTAAGATAAAATATGCAAACTTGCATTTCATTAACTGCAAAAATAAAAATAAAAGATGTAAAAACAGATATTTTTTATATTTATTTGTCTTAGTAAATATCTAGTCAAAACATGGAGAAAAATATGTAAAACAATAAAATCAGATATTACCTAACAAAATTTTAGTCTTATCATAATATTTTTCTGACCCAAACAGACATTGATACAATTATCAGAAATCTTGTGAGTTCCCATCTTGGTTTCGAGTCGTTGAAATTCAGGCTTATATGTTGTCAAGGCTGTACGACTTTGCTCCGTCAGGTGTTGATTTGTAAGGATTGCACGAGATTTCGACTTCACAAACTTCATTTCACAGTACAGTGATTCGCAGCAGTATGTTGTGCTGCAAATTGCAATTTCTGATATTTTATTGCAGATAAGACACAAAGATTTACCTCGTTAAACGATGAATGAAAAAATCTTCCTCCCACTCTTGCTTAAATTTTCTCTTTTCATCTTTATACTTTCGCTTCTTATAAATTGATGATACCATCTTCCTTCACAAAATTTTCACAGACACTTTTAAAAAATTAAAGTAAAAAGAAGCAATAAGTTCCAACACGTGCAACGCAACCAAACTCTACAACAAAAATGTGTTTCAGAGCGGTTGGTGTGGGTATTAAAACTTTTATAGATAAGGAGAGAACAACATTTCAACTTTCCTAGGTCATCTTCAGGTTAAGAAAGAGATAATTTGCCAGTGACCGTCGCAAACTCTCTCTTTCTTAACCTGAAGATGACCTAGGAAAGTCGAAACGTTGTTCTCCCCTTATCAAAAAAAAGTGTTGTCTTCGTGTTTTATTGTTTAAAAAGTAATTAAATCCAAGGAGGTTTTAAATGTCTATAACTATTTAATATATATAGCCAACAATTTTGATTTTGATGGGGTTGAAGCAATACTGCTGTTTACGCTGTTAGCGACATCTTATGGTGGAAAAGTGATATTCATAATATAAATTTGTGGCCCACATGTTACTTTTCCTATTGAGTTTATACGCAATTGTGTCGCTGCTGCTGAAGAGTTTGGAAAGAAGCACACAGCTCTGATAGATGAAATAACCTGTTTTGTATCGGTATGTAAATAGTATAATACTTTGTATATTTCAAAGATTTATGTTTGTTTTTGTGATTCAGAATGTATTGCTTCAAATAATAAACAGAATAAGATGTTTTAATTTATTAATAACCAAAAATGTGCCGAGGAAATGAAACTGAAACATTGGCTACAGGAGATGTTCATGTATACTCTTTGTTTCTTCATATAAACGGTATAGCACTTTCTTAATAACTTTATTAATCATTTAACATATGAGTTTCAATATATTCTGTTTTATCTGATTCTTTGGTCTTCGTAATAATATATATGAATGTTAAGCACTTAACTCAACAGAAATCATGTATTTAATTTTAGCTAATTCTTAACAAAAAACTGGTGCATTTACTTTCAACTGATGTAAATTTTTAACGACCGTTTACATAATACTTTGACCTACTAATATCTTATAATATAAATTACAACACAACCAAAATGTTAGAGTCTTCGTAACGGATTTTGTTTAAAAAATATCACACTAGTATTTTCTCCGTCCGATGTGTCCAGCACTGACATCGAAAGAACATGTCTATTGAATTAAATATTGTAAATGTATCGAATTTTTCCTAATATTAATTGTATATTTATTAATACTGCTAAGTCTATATTAGAACCTTCCACTTTTATTATTTATCTTCACATAAAAAAATAAAAATTGATGTATATGTAACTTTTGTTGTTCTTTTGTTATTTTTGCAGGCTTTCTTGCAGTAACGTTATTCCCTGAAAAATGTAAAATACAACTAGAAAAGTCAATTGTTTAGAGTGAAGGAAAAGAACTACACGGAACTATTATATGTCCGAACTTAGCTAATCATTGTGCGTACTACATAAAAATTTATAGTATAACCCCCCAGTGGCTCAGCGGTATGTCTGCGGACTTACAAGCTAAAATCCGGGTTTCGGTACTCGTGGTGGGCAGAGCACAGATAACTCATTGTGTAGCTTTGCGCTTAATTCAAAACAACAACAACAAAATTAATAGTATATTCTTACGATAGATATAAAAATTTGTGAAATGAAGAAGATTTACTGTTATGTTTTCCTTTTCGACATGAAATATATTTAACTGTCATCACAGTAAGTCATGTGTTTTGTTGTTGACCCTTTTTTTGTTATGGTTATGAAAGTTATGCTAAGCTGTTGTTGAAAAAACTTTGTTATAAGCTCGAAGAATTAGCATAACAACAGATAGAAAAATTAAGTAACGCATTATAATAAGAATTATTTATACCATGTAACTTCATTTTATTATTACAATCATATAAGAGTGTAATCAAAAATTACTATTGTCATATAGTTTCGTTTTCAACTTTATTTTTCCAATTGATTTTTGGACTAGCATTATCCAAATTGTTCGCGTGCTTGGATTGTGTCTCCGAGGGTTTCCAGATTACGTATCCTTGCTGTAAAAGAAGCTTTACATTTTAGGATTGTTTGTGTGTTATATTACTGACAGACAAGTTCACCATTTAGTCAAATAAATTTTTTCTAAGAGATGGCGGTGGGATCTTTTAATTGTGTGCCTTTCCTCCCAACTGTTAATTTAGCATTAGGAACAGCTGTTTAGGTATTACTTTTATGCAGCTTTCCTTGTATAAACTGAAATGAATTGTTTCTTACATTTTCAATGGATGAGTGACACCTAAAAATCATAAATTTCGTCTTACCACGAGCTCATTACATGTCCCTTCCTTGTATATGAATGAGACGTGGAGTAATTAAGAACATTTATTTTAATAATGGAGTGTTCTTTCAAAGGTTTTTCTTCGTAACTCCTCACCATAATCTTGTTATACCTGATATCTTCAACAAATAAACGTAGAAAAGCACGATATAAATAGTAAATGGTAACATCATCTCTATATCTTCGTTAAGCATTTTTAGTGGTTAAATAATTTTACATTAAATATTGAATGTTGAAGTCTTAGTACTAAAATTTCAAAGAATCAGTTGGAAGAGCTCAAATCATGAGTAAAACACCCACTCACAAGGGAAGAACAGACTATTTTCCCGTTTGGATGAAATATCTAAAAAGATTAAAATGAGTATGGCCCACTGCTTTTTTTTCTATTATGTCAACATAATTTGGGACTTACTTTTGAGAGAGTAACTTATTAGGTAAAACGTAAAAGTGATGTTTTATTGTCAGGTTCATTGAATCTTCTTTGTGGTTCGTTTCTCAAGAAACTAGAGAAAGAAAAGATTGTGGAAGGAACGCTAGAACGATTTATTTTAAGTTCAACAACATAACAAGTCTACGATTTTCCTGAAAAATAATTAAATTATAAATACGAGTATTCATATGAATCGTATTTGTAACACTTCTGTAACATAGTCGTGGGCTGACTCGTAGGTAGGCCGAATGGATTGTTTGGCTAAGCCGTTGGAGCTCGACTAATGAAACTTACTGTTACATGAAATACCTAGTTGAAGTAAAGTTGCCGTGTCCGAATAGAGCACGCTTGCACTAACTAGAGGGTTTATAGTTAACCTAAAGGGAAGATACTTGAGACTAGGACTTCCAATATTAGTTTTTATTTAAGTCATCAAACACTTAATATTTACACAAACATAAATATCTCTAGTCATGTTTATCACAAGCAATTATTTTAACTTTGATAATATGATGACTGATATTTAAGAAATAATGGTATTAAAATTATTTACAAAGAGCTTGGGGTGAAATGACCTGGTTTTTACTAACAATAAGAGATATCTCCGATACTTTTTTTCTCGATTCCTTCTTGACTTCTCTCCCTTCTTCTTCTCACGACAATGAGATTTGAGATGTAGGCCTTCTAGATTATGATCTCAATTTTGTCAAATTGATTCCTAGATTTTGAGAAATCTGGCGTTTGTTCTAGGACCTAAATACCAGCTGAAGGTGGAATTTCCAGCCTGATCATAGTATCGTGGTGTCAGCTGACTTCCTGTTTGTCATTTCTTAAGCTCATTGGTTACTAACAGTTCATCCTGATAAGTCATCAAATGGTCAAGGTTTCTTTCTTGTTTACGAACTTCTACGTTTGTTAGTTAATCATTTTCTTGAAAACAATAGCCTGTACTGTAGAGTCGGCTTACTACCCAAAGTTCTCCTTGGTTTCAACGTCCAAGTTTGCTTAACCCCTTTTAACCTTGATAGCGTCAATTCACTTAAATTTTACTGTTTATTTGTCCTATGAACCACGTCTAACTACTATTCATGCCATTATTATTGTAAATAACTTGTGGAACAAGCTTATCTGTCCCTTCTGTCGAGGACACATAATCCTATTTCTTTATACTAATGATATAAATGCACTAAATAATATTTATATTTTTAAACATATTTGCAAAGCATCCGCTGACGTCAAGGGCTTATATAATATTGCATACACATTAATTAACCTTAATTAATAAAGATTATTTAGATATTAAAATCCTATTGATACTGCTTGTTAATTAACTCCATATTCATCAATTTCAGTACATCCATTTAATTAATTTGTTAATCATTTTCAATATTATCCATTGGACTAATTTATTAATCACCTGTAATTAACGCATACACCTAATTAATTGATTGGTTATTAGTTAAAATAATAAATTAATTGATTATTAATTTACATCTAATTAACCTTTATATAACTAGTAAATTGTACATCATTTGTGTATTAATTATGTGCGACATCACACCCTCGTCTCCACAGTTTTTCCCTAACTTCTTACTAGTTTTCGGTGTTAGAACTATGCAATAGCTACATTTTTATTCTCTGTGAATAGTATCACGATAAGTGATCTGGCAATTTCTCGCTAACTCAGAATATTCTTCCATCGTCTATGTGATTAATTCCAAAAAACGTCTCCTTTTTAGCATAACTTTTTATATTTTGGGGTGTTTATTGAACTATGCCTTTATTTATATATCGCACCAATTTGTTTATATTGTAATAGACATGGTATATGTACATTGTGGGAGTATTTGTTTATATATCAGGATGCAAGAATTACGGAGCAATGGGAAACTTGCCGCAACTCAAACAACTAGTCCAGTGAAGTCTCTCTAAATTTCATTTTCAATATTTTGCTATTGGAAGTTTATACGCCCCATCAATATTTCTTGACAGTCAAGTATTTCCATTTTTTAGACTAAGTCAATTGATGGTTCTCCAGTGGATCTTTGTTAATTTGTGTGCTGTGTAAGTTTATTTACGTAATAAATAACGTACATGATTATGAACTTAACAGACCTGCAAAATGTTTAAAGTGAAACACGAACAATACTTTTATATAAGTTCATAATGACCCCCAGTGGCTCAGTGGTACATCTGCGGACTTACACGCTAAAATCCGGGTTTCGATACCCGTGGTGAGCAGAGCACAGATAGCCCATTGTGTAGCTTTGTGCTTAATTCAAAAACAAACAAACAGTGCATAATGAAAATCACTTGGCTGCTTTAAATGATTAGCAATAACTGTTACAATATGCTTGTAAGTTTTTTCATGCAGTTCTGTACTTTTTCAGCGTGCCTATTTAAGCGATAATAGAAACGCAAGCTTACAAAGTAAAACATTTGTTTTAGAACTATAACAGCAGGCTACAGCATTGGAATAGGACTACTATTTATCATAGTTCCCTACTTCATTAAGGTTATTTTTTTTCTGGTGTTCCTGTAAGCTGCATAAGTAGATTTATAGAGCTATGACTAAAGAAAGCAACTGTTTAAAAATGTTCCTGTCTTAACTCAGATTTTTACATGGATTAGATTCTTTGCTAACTGACTAGTTTGTTATTATGCTGATCTACTGGACAAATCATCTATGTTATTCCAACACATATAACTTCTATTATAGAACTACATGGAGACGAAGTATGTTTTAACTAAATATTAAGAACAATCAATATATTAGAGGATTCCAATTTAGATTTTCTTTCGTGGCTCAAATTGTACAAGTTCTTGTGTTTGAAAAGGCAAAATATTTATGTAATTACAATCTAAGCCACATCAGGTATATATGAAAGTGGTGGAAAGATTATCACAACAGAATGAGATCATGTGCCTCATGTCAAATTGAATTCTCAAGAAAATAAACCAAATCCCGAAACATGCCATTCAATAACATACACACTCTACTTTAAATAATTGAAGCAGTTCCAAGACCCACTGGTTATTAGACGGCTTCCATGGTGTTAGATGTACACACCTGTTTCTGTTTAAATATAACGTGAGTGCTAGATTTAGTTATTTATTTACAAGTAATTGCTTATCATAGGTTTGTTTGCACAACTCTGTGAATCATACAATGTGTAGTTCAAATGCTGTAAACTGGCCCTTGTTATATTATTGTCTGATAGTACTAATGTACCGATTTCAAACTATCCCCTGTAAATATTACACCCCGGTAGTTTGAATTCGTTTTCATATTACCGGGGGTAAGACAAAATCGATTTCAAGTTACCCCGGCGGTAGCGTGAAATCGATTTCATCTCATCCTCCTTGATTTCAAACTACCCCCTTCCCAATAGACTCGTTTTAACGGTTTGTTAAGATGCTGGACGTTTTTATCGCACTAAGTGTATGTAAATGAAATTACACATTAATGATAATGTAATAATTCGAATATTTATCATGTTCTATATCTCATGCTATCAATCACTCATTTTTATTTCAGTACGCATAAAGAAATATAAAAAAATTAATATATATAAATTACAATATATTGAATGAAGACATTATGTAGACTTTGTGGTCTGGCGAGGGCGAGCCAGAATAACGATATCTTTCTCACCATCAGTGAAACTTTCGTTATTAAAATAGTGTTTCGAATAAATAATTTTTTCGTTAGGCTCGATCCTAGCATGGCCAGGCGGTTAGAGCGCTCAACTCAAATCCTGCGGGTTCGAATCCCTCTCTAACCCAATGTTTGCTTTTCCAGCAGCGGGGACATTATATTGTTAAGGTAAATCTTTCTATTAGTTGGCAAAATAATAGCTGAATAGTTGGCGGTCTGGCCTGGCGTGGCCAAGCGCGTAAGGCGTGCGACTCGTAATCCGAGGGTCGCGGGTTCGCGCCCGCGTCGCGCCAAAAGTGCTCGGCCTCCTAGCCATTTGGGCGTTATAATGTGACGGTCAATCCCACTATTCGTTGGTAAAAGAGTAGCCCAAGAGTTGGCGGTGGGTGGTGATGACTAGCTGCCTTCCCTCTAGTCTTACACCGCTAAATTAGGGACGGCTAGCACAGATAGCCCTCGAGTAGCTTTTTGCGAAATTCCAAAACAAACAAACAAAATAATTGGCGGTGAGTGGTGATGACTAGCTTCCTTCGCTCTAGTCTTACTTTCAGAAGTTTTTTTTTTTTCATTTTTTAAAATTTAAACCAATCACGCTCTTCACGTATCATGTGAAGATCTAACTTTAAGGTTTTCCCAATTACTTTTCTTTGTTTATTAACAACGGTTGTTATATCTCAGGCCAATATTTATTTTTAGAGGTTTTAACAATACATAGTTTATTGGTTATACTTTTCATGACAGGACTCAATATTCTATAGCAGTTAATATTTAATTATAACATAATTTATATTTAATTATGACACAAGACGGCATTCTAGAAAATAGAGTCAATCACACTCTATAATTATCAATAAACCTGTCACATCATGTGTAAAGTTTTGTAGATTCTCAGCTGTCATTTTTCATTTTATTAAGAATATTTGTCAAGATTTTAAAGAAATTGGTGAATCATAGCTCGTAGTTTTTTAAATATTCATCCTCTCACGTGCAATCATTCATCATTAGAAATTTTAATCAATTGCACATTTTAGTTTATGTACAATCCTTTTTGCATCAAGTGTCATCCTTACAGAAAGGTTTTAATTTATAATACTTTTCAATATATTAACAGCATTTGTTGACGTTCTGTATCTTTTACACAGTATTCTTCTCAGCTTATTAACTAATAATACTGTCATGTTACATGCAATAACTTTATCAACTATTATTTTCAGTTTATTAACATTATTTGTTGTATATCATGACAAAATTCTTCTTATCCACATTTGTTTCGTCTTCAGCTTATAAATTATATTTGTTATTTATCATGTATTTCTACCGGCTCATCTTATAAAGGTATTATCTTTTTTTGTTTATTAACAGGTTTTATTTATTCCTTTGTTGTTAAGTGCAAAGATATATAAAAGGCTATTAGAACTCAGCCAAATGCGGAATATCGAGTTTTAGCATTATAAAACCTGGGTTATCGCTAATCTGTCGAAGGACAAAATGGTTAAAATTTTTTCTTTAATTCAACAACAGGGTTCATATTCTGTATGATCATTCAGTTTGCATTTTTGTTGCAGTTTTACAGATTTTGATTCATAGTTTTAAAACCATTAGAAATTGGACACTTATGAGCCCAAAATAGAATCATTTGATTTGTGATAATATACTTTTTTTTTCATTAACACTACAAAATTACTTAAGCACAATTTTGAAGTTTACTGCTATGAACTATGTAATTTATTATCTCTACTGATGAAGGTCATGTTTCTGTTTTTGTCGTCACTGTTCATCCTCGGGGTAGAAACTCTGGAAACACAAACATGTTGGTGCATAACTGAGCTATTTTTTACCGCCTCGGGCATAAATATAAAGTGGGGGGGAAGCTGAAGTGCTACATTTATGAGGATGTGAAGACTCAGCATTAAATATTAAGTAAGTTGTTTCCAATGCAGTGGAATGGCGTGTCATTATCTAGTAGTTGCCTTGATGTTTATGGATTGAATAGTTTGTCGTCCGCAGCATGTAGCTAAGGTTTCCTTGAAAGCCTGCCGGAACTTGAATGAAATAATACTGTAAAGGATGAGATTAATGGTAGCACTGATGTAATACAACACACCAGACATGTAAATTAACACGTCGAATATGACACTCACTGTCGGCGAGGACTCCACCGCATAGATCGCCATGAGATGTTGCACATGAAACGGAGCGTATCAAACGAACAATGCCACTACAACAGCAACTAAAAATAGACAAAAAATATACAACCAGTTGGTATAATTCAGTCGTAAATATATATATATTTAATGTTATCACAAAATATCCGTAAAAATATTTCAGTGCAATATATTAATGAAAAATAATTAACTGAAGTACAATAATTAACAGTAACACATTTATGATATGTTTAAAGTTTTTTTTTAAATTCAACAATACCTACGCTATTGCTAAGGTATATAATTTTACTTATCAAATTAGGGCAGGAAAAACAAGAAAAATTTTGTTTGTTTTGGGAATTCGCACAAAGCTACTCGAGGGCTATCTGTGCTAGCCGTCCCTAATTTTGCAGTGTAAGACTAGAGGGAAGGCAGCTAGTCATCCCCACCCATCGCCAACTCTTGGACTACTCTTTATCAACGAATAGTGGGATTGACCGTCACATTATACAACCCCACGGCTGGGAGGGCGAGCATGTTTAGCGCGACGCGGGCGCGAACCCGCGACCCTCGGATTACGAGTGCACGCCTTAACGCGCTCGGCCATGCCAGGCCTCAACAAGAAAAATATAATATTGTTTTATTTACGAATGAAGGCAGTAGGAGCGTTTAATATTCAGGCCAGGAGTTACCTAAAAATTTTGTTTTCCAATATTCGTTTAATTTGGTATTTTATGACTCAAAGAGACATAACAAAATAAATAACTTTTCTTAACATCCAGAATCATTGCAGTGAGCACTGTTTTATGGTACGTAATGACAACGCAATTTCAAAATTTATAATGCAGGTGGATTGGTCTGAAACCAAACTTCTCAATGCTTCTCAATGTATACACATAATATGTGACTCTATTTGAGAATAAAAGAAATGTGCTAGGTTTATTAGGACTAAAAATGATAAGTTAGTCTGTAGTTTTTGAGCTTCAAACGTCGTAACTCTATTACATTTTACGAGGAATTGAAAAATAATGCCGAACGGAATTTGAGTGTATGTTTTTCTTATGGCAAAGCCACATCGGGCTCTCTGCTGAGTCCACCTAGAGGGTTCGAAGACATGTCCTTAGCATTGTAAATCCGAAGACTTTCCGTTGTCCCAGCGGTGAACCCAAAATTTTAACAAGCATCTAGTTGAGCTGTTTTAATAAGTCAATATAATGAAAAGTGAAGTGCAGGTCTCTCGATGTTGACAGTTTAATTGATTTATCACTTCTTTCTTAAAAGCTACATTCAAGTGCTGTCACAGCTTTTGTTTCTTCAAAAAATTAATTATGATTATATAAAGTGTTATATTCCTAACATTGCATAAGATTTCATAAAACCTAATAACACCATACAAGTATTAACTAAACTGGTCGTGCACTTGTTTGTTGTTTTTTTTCCTGGAAGAAATGAATGCTAATGAAATGAATCCGAAGGAACTTATCTTTAATTTTTCAATAAGAATTTCCATGTCACGTTGTTCCTTAGAGAAAAAAAAATTATGTGATTGATATTAAACGAATCGTAACGGGTTAGTATTCAATAGTTAGAAATTTAAAATATCTTTCTCAAAATTAAAACTATCAATCTTTTACATTGTAATTTGGTAAAATTATTATTTTTTCTCATTCTCTATTTTAGTCTAAGGGTCGCCTAAATGATAGATACATGGAAATTATAAGGAAATCAACAGCCATACAAGTTCCAATATACAATAATAATGAAGTTTGGTACATGTTCATAAGGATTCAGTTCTTCTCCTCTCTCAAGAATTATTATTTTCTTTACACTCTTTCCGAATCATAGCTAACAACCCTTGTTACGTTGTTCTTGTGTCACTCATATCATACATTTTTGTCTGTTGTCAGTTCTAATGAACGTACCCTTCTTGTGCCATATCCAGTTCATGAGATAATATTAACTCGTATATTTTCACTAGCTTTATTCATACATTATCGTACTATTAGTCGTGGTTCACAATACAGTTCCGCCTAGTAGTCATATACACACACACATAATCTTATTTTTATATATAAAACCCTTTTAAATAATAAAGCAACATATGTGTGTCTAGGGTTCAGTTAGCCTAATACTGTTTAGCCCATAAGTTTCTTATTTATGATGTTTAGAGGATAGATGTATTTCGGGCTAGTTTCATAATGCATATGTAATTCTCTAGCTTGCTCATCAATTAATTTTGATTGATATTTTTGTTATAATATGAAACCAGGTTATCCAAGAGTCGGTCTAATAGAGTTAACATGTGGAAATAGTTGTGTAGAAAGATGGAGTTTGTTGTCATGGAATTCTGTATGCTTTCATTAAAATATGATTTTGTATTTGCTATAGTTTGATACATTTATGTATGTTATACAAAGATAATCTGTCACTGGTCTTATGTTAGTTTTATAAGTTTTTACTATGTTTTTGATGAAGCACCTTGTTTGTTGGCAGTCAGTCTCAAAATATAAGATAATATTTTCCAAATTTTGGTTTTTTATGCTATTAATGCGTGGTATCCAGTTTAATTTTTAATCATATGTAATCCCTAAGAACATTGCTCGTGTTTCTACCTATAAGAGATTCCCACCTAGATATAACTGTGTTTGCATATTTTGTACGATTTTGTAAATAATATGGACTTGTGTTTTCTGTAATTTAATTTTAATTCTCCCCTTATTGAAGCAAAATTCTGTATCGTTTAGTAGCTGTTAAATATTTTTGTTGTCGTTAGGTTTCGGGCATTACTCCATACTTTAACATCATCTGAGAATAATGATATTGCATAATTTCAATAAATTTAAATTTTCTGGCTACTGAGCACTCGCTCACCACAACTTGCCCACTTTTTGGTGACTCGTTTGACACATCATGGGAATTTCAAAAATAAAGTATATTGAACCTTGAAATTGAGTGTATTATTTTTAAATGTATAAAACATAGTTCTTTAGTTCTATTGAAATTTACATAATTATTCAATTATTATCATTTAAATCTATTATATGATCTTCGTATAATTACATTTCAACTAAGTTTCAAGAGATCCACATGCATAACGCTAAGCCGGTTTCACGAATTTCTTAAAAACCTCTTGACAAGGAGAATCGTCCATTTACTGAAAGAACAAAGTCATTATTATTTAACGTTTCCTAATAACTTGTCAGAAAAGTCTGATCAAATAACGTCGCTTTCTATTTCTCAGAAGAATATCAAGCTGCCACTTCCATGAATATCTGTAATACTAATAAAAATCACACTTAATAATACTTCAAAATCATTAAATATCACTGAACTATGATTGAAAAAAAATGAGGATTAGAAAAATATTCATTGAAAGTATTCTTCACTTCAGTTAATTCTGATGTAAATAATAGGTTCCATTAAAATACTTGGTTCAAAAATATGACGTAAAAACGGGCTAAACAAGTTTTTTTTTGTTACATTTGCGGTGTTTGAAAAGTAAGAAGAGAGAATGGATAGTATTAACTGTCAGAATCGCTTTCCAACACCAAAATAAACATTTTCAATCATGTTATAACGTGTAATTGTTGAGTTTGAATACTACCAGTCCTTCGGAACATTGAAACAATGAAAGTGAACAAATATGTTAATGAAATCGACAACTTATTGTATAACATACAGACATAAATTAATTTACGTCACTGTATTACAATTTAAAAACTCAAAAACCAGTTAATATTATTGAATGTAGTTGTTTAGTATAAAATTAACTTTATTTCCATAGTATCTCCAGGTTGATCATCAGTGCTAGTATAACAGTAAAAGTGAACCAAAATATTGAATGTACTTGTTTAGTAGAATAACTGTATTTAAAAAAGTATTCATTCCCTAAGTTACTGGTATTATTCTAGTGAATCAGAGGTAAGTTTACAGACTTGTAATGGTAATATCCGAGATTCGATTTCTCGTGATGGACAGAGCAGTGATAGTCTATCTTGTAGTTTCACACTGAAACAAATAAATTCAAACAATTAATTCTTAATGCTGCTTTACAGCAGGAAAATTTTTCCTTGTCAACGAAGTTGCAGACAATGAACCTTAATCCTTTTACAGTGACTTCATGATTTCTCATGCAACAAAACAAATGCTTAAAATTATAATGATCCATCGCAGAACGAACTTACTTCATTCTGCAAAATCTTTCGTTGTGAAAAAAAATTATTATGTGAGAAATAGAAATGTATGTTAATGGCCTAATTCATTCCAAGACCATCGTAAGCTGACCTTTTTACCTTAAAAACAAAAATAAAACAACAATATGTATTTGACAAATAAATATCATTAAAACATAGATTAAAATTATTTGAAACATAGAATAATTCATAAATAAAGTATAAAATATTCATATAGTAAAACAATTTCCTGGCTTAGGCGAAGAAATTTATATTTTTAAGGAAAATCTTCTTCTATTATAACCTATGGATGTTCAGAAATGCTGCACAAAGATGGATTTTCCAAGTGGCTGGATGATGCTGGCTCCAATCTTGACTTCTTTCTAAAGAAGCGGTCAAGAGTTGACTGCTATGCTGCCTTCCTCTAAATTTTTTTTATGAAATATGACACAAGTTTGTTATGAAACTGACAGATTTGAAGCTATACTCTTCTTACTGTATAAAGAAGTGAAAAGCCTTCCATTTTGCAGGTCAGGTACCACTGCCATACTACCATCATAAAAGTTCTTTCTATTGTAGAATCATATAGTATAATATGTAGATAAATGCCAATCTGCACCTCAAGCCACATTACATAGTTGCATTAGAGAACAACACAGATGTTATCATAGCCTCTTAGTTTTACAGAATGTTTTTACAACGAATTCAGTTTTACACAATTCAAGAAAATAGCCACAACTCTTTTTACTGTTATTAATTTGGTGTAACCGTCTCTAAGTAATATATATATATATACAAAACGTATTTCTGTTATAGTGTGGCTGTAATTTGGGCATCCTGGTGATTTGTCAACAGCTCATCACAACTACTTGACACACCACAGTTCTCATACCAGGACTTCTATCTGTTTATGTTAATGATAAGATAGGCAGATAAATCATGGCTTTCTTTCAAGATTGAGCTATTGCTTATTCAAATTGAGTTACAAAAAAGTTGCTTGAATTTCAGAGCATTAGCACTCAGCATGTTCAAGCCAATTGAAGAATATGAACTTTGTTGATGATGTAATGTCAATGCCTTATAGCTACATGTGAATGTGTTCCAAACAACTAGTTCAAGAAACACTCTCACAAAGGTCTCTGCCAAGAGAGGGAAATCTCACAATTTCCGATTTCAGACCTTGAAATACGATGCATATTCGCAATTATTTTCTTTCTTAAAGAGAAGATCAACTATCTGAATACTTGTGGTCATGATGCTCTCTTTGTTTCATGTTTGTTTATTTTAAATCGTCATTCTTTTTGGAGGAAATGTGTGTTTTCTTATTGGTTTGGTTTGTTTTGAATTTCGCGCAAAGCCACATGACAGCTATCTGTGCTAGCTGTCCATAATTTAGCAGTGTAAAACTAGAAAGAAGGTAGATAGTCATTACTACCCACCGCCACCTCTTGGGCTACTCTTTTACCAACGAATAGTGGGATTGACCATCACATTATAACGCCTTCATTGCTTAAAGATAAGCATGTTTAGTGTTACGGGGATTCGAATCCGCAATCCTCAGATTATGAGTCAAACGCCTTAACCCACCTGGCCGTGCACAGCCTTTTTGTTGGTAAGCCGAGTATATTGAGAATAAGTGAAGATTACATTGACACAAATACAATACAATACACATCATAATTAATTCATACCTATTACTTAGAACAGTGACAATGGTCAGAGTATGACTCGATAAAAGATATAATATTGAACTAACAATCCGAGGATGTAGGTCAAGAAGTGGTGTTACCATACACACTTGTATTGTGAGCTGTGAGAGTATTTGAAAAACAACTATCAGCTATTCGATTAAGAATTGCCATTCCATGAGGTAACTGTTGCTTACTAAGTGTCTTCTTTCTGATCCATGTTTCAAACTAAGGTATGGCTATGCCTAAATGATAGTATTGAAGTTGGTGTGTGTCCAAAGGATCCAACCTCAGTAACAGTTCACCAGGTGAGTGAGTAAAGATGAATGGATGCTATGTGAGGGTAACTTAACTTTTACATTATATATACACTTGAGAAGGAAGTGACACCAGAGAGCTAATTGGTATGATGAGCATACATATATATAGTTTGCAATAAATCCGCTAGAGAATCATGTAGATAAAAGTGTAATCATTTTTATAGTAGCAATCAAAGTCTTAAAAGTGGATATTTTATCTCATTTATGTAATGTTGTTTGATAACTATTATTATTGTAAAGTTTTATCACAATTATAGTTTTGCTATATAAGTAGCACAATAAATCTGATAATTCAATACTTAGTTGTTATCAACTTTATAGTGCTCACCTACATGACTATTATTAAGGTTCTATAAGTGTACGGCAAATAGTGTTACTCAGGTCAGTATTGCTAGGGCAGATTGTGTTTTGTGTCTCTCTAAATAGTTTTATAGGATGATGAGCACATTATTGGTTGACTCAACATGTTTCAATATTAAGTTAAGCTAACAACGCTGTACTACAAAAGCTTTATCTTATAAAATACTAGATTTGTTTTTAGGTAATGTGCAATGCATTATTTTTCACTTGCACCTCATATGAAGATAATCAAATATATTTTAATCAACAGATATAAACTTCTGTTTTTGTAACTTTCTTATACAAAAGTTACGTTTAATTTATTCTAATATGCTATTGTTGATGTATGTAATTAAACAAAGCAGACTTAATTTAACAAGGATCATAGAATGCTGTTTAAGATTCAGAATGTAGGTGAATTAATAGGTAAAATTATACACGGATGTTAAAACATATTAAAACATTTTTATTTGCGAGGTTTCATCCCTCTTTACAGCAGCCTTCATTGGGTATCAATGCAAGAAGATTGAATGGTCGCAAATGGAAGTATTTTGACGTATTGAAAGTCCGTATGCAAAATGTATATATGAATGAAAACTGTAAGGCTTATCAGGAAAAAAAATTGAAATAGCTGATTTGATGTGTTACTTACAAAACAAAACTGCAATTGTGATAAAACCTTTCACTAGCGATAATTGTAGAGCAACATTATACAAAGATTTTGATGGGTCGTTTTCAAGCTATCTGTATGTTCATCATATCAATATATCTTATTTAATTACTTCGTGACCATACCAAATCACCTCTAGTGCAACTTTGTTGTATTTAAACGCCATTGCTTCTATTTATCTATGAATAATAGTTACTTAATCCTCAGATTTTATATTATGTTATACTTATGTATCCCTCAGGTGGCATCCTTTGACCACAGAACAGCCTGAAAATAACTACCCAAAGTAATCTTTGAAATGATTGTTCACATGAACAAACAACCTCATTTCTAATTATTTCATCAATTTTGATTATTCGACTAATGAATAAGAAAAGAACTCACGTCGGCTAAATTTTGGCGGTTTTTTCATCGTTATTCGGTCCATATTTTGAACTAATATTCAGTTTCGGCTTGTATTTAATTGAACACTCTTCTGAAGAAGCAGTAAACTAAAACATTGAGTGTTTAGTTAAACTGGTGTTAAGGACGTTCTATTAAAAATTCTTAAAGTTTCATCTAAATATCAAAAGTGACGTAGGACACGTATATAGTGCCTGGTGTTGTGATATCTTTTATGGAATAACCGAGAGCATCACAAGTTTGAGAAGCAACAAAAGTTTGTCCTGAGGAGGTAAGAGTAACCCCTAAAGAAGCAAAATAAAATGATTTTCAACTGTAACAAACCTTAACAAGCTTGTACTTTTTTAATTTCATTACATAAAAAGTATACAATTTGATCAAAACGTAAACGCAATGAACTTATTTAAAAATTTACACCCCCAGAAACGTACAGAGTTGACTTAGTTTTGCTTATGAACTTTTTTTTTGCTCCTTGTTCTTAAGAGCACAGATACACAACGGGCTATCTTTGCTCTACTTACAACAGGTTTCAAAGTCGATGTTAAACGGTATAATCAATCAGGCTTATAACTAAGTCATTAATGGGCTGATGAAGAAAGAAGTTGCTTCTTTTGAATATTTTTCTAGTTGTATTACGATATAGAAAGAGACTCTATTAAGTAGGATTTATTTAAAAAACAGTGTATCTTATCTTCGTTACCAGATTTTTGTTGTTGGTAAAACCGTAACAGTACTGCACCATGACACTTTCATTCAATAACTTTAAACCTGTGAAACACATTTGCAAGTCGTCATAGTGTTCGTCATAATGCATATTTAAATTGCGAAACACCAAATCTACAAGACATGTAATCACCTGTAGTACCCAGATTCCTGTGTACAAATAAAGCCTTCTGGTAGTTCAGAGACAAGCTTTCGACATATAACACGAAAACTCAGGTTTCTAAAATCACTGAAGTTACATAGGAAATAGCCGATTGTATGGTTTTGTACTTAAACACTGAAAATTTAAATATTACTGAAGTATGTATGTGACTTTTTAAACTAAAACTACTTTTCTGTTTGTACGATAAATTATTATCAGCTAATTTTCTGATATGACTAAATATTAAAACACTAATTCATTGTTTGCTACACAGAGAGAACATTAGATAAAATAATTAAATAATAATAACAATGTTCATTTGGTAAGAAAAGATGATATTTCAATTGAATTTGAGCTAAAAAACACTGCAATATTATATGTAATATCTCATTACAGTATTTTGAGAATTTAGCACATCTAGAGATTATTTATAGGTTACTATACAAACATTAGAGAACTCAGCCACCGAAATGGCGGGCATCGTAAATATTATTATTAAGAAAACATTGGACAATCAACTTATTCATTTAATTAATATCATAAACCTATCATTATTAACACATGACTTTCCAGATAGCTGAAAGAAAGCAGTGGTCACAGCTATTCCTAAAAGTCCAGCTGTCAAAGCTCAAACCTTGAGCTTCCTTAGCTATCTAAGTAAACAGGTTGAAAGAACTGCAGCGAATGGACTTGTATTTTTGTGTAGAAAACAACTTTTTTCACATATACAAAACTCTTATTTTAAAAACACACAGACAATTCATTATTTAACGTAACTGGCGGAATCGATTTTTAAAATTATTCAATAATGATCAAGCCACTATTAGAACTTTTCTTAATATTCAGAAAGCTTTTTCACAGTTTGTCGTAATGCCATTTGATATAGATTAAGTTCAATGAACACTAATAGTGTGACAATTAAATGAATGTAACTTTCTTAACTAGCCCCACAATATCTATAAGAATAAATAATACGATATCAAAACCATAGACATTACTGTTACAGTATCTCAAGGATCAGTCTTTTAACATCTCTGTAAATTATTTTTGTTTACAACACACCATTTTCTTATCTCACATATACATAGTTTTCTATTATACTGATGAACTGCTGTCAAGAAATTTGTTAATAGCAGCAGACCATGTAAAAACAATCCTTTACCACAAATAAAGATTAATGGGTTGTGCTAAGCCTCATTAAATTTGAAGGGATAATATGTTTCAAAAACACTACAAAAGCAAAATTAAAATTAGATAACGTATAAGTTAAATTTTGTTTCAATGCTAAATTTCACAAAATGCTCTTATGAGAAAAAATATGAAGAAAATAAGTGAAGTCATCAGTAAACTACTTCATACATATAGCTGGTAAAAATAAAGGACATAAAGCTAATACTATCATAAAAATAAACAAATTATACATTGGACCATTTTATAAAATACAGGTGTCAAGACACTACAGGCAATACAATTAAGAAACTACAATGGCAGCAGAATTAAATATTAAGATTAACACATAAGAATTCTAACTTAATACTAGTTAGCTACTTACCCAAAGTAACTAAATTACCATAACTTAAAAACTGAGTAGGCCTGGCATGGCCAAGCGCGTAAGGCGTGCGACTCATAATCTGAGAGTCATGGGTTCACGCTCGCCCTCCCAGCCGTGGGGGTGTATAATGTTACGGTCAATCCCACTTTTCGTTGGTAAAAGAGTAGTCCAAGAGTTGGCGGTGGGTTGTGATGACTAGCTGCCTTCCCTCTAGTGTTACACTGCTAAATTAGGGACGGCTAGCACAGATAGCCCTCGAGTAGCTTTGTGCGAAATTCGAAAACAAACCTCTCTTCGAGATTTGATCCACGTAAGGATCGCGTTCAGTCTTCCTCTCTTACAAAAATTATTATTTTCTTTACACTCTTACCGAACAATAACCCTTGTTATGTTGTTGTTGTATTATTCATATTACGTAACATTTTTGTCTATTGTTAGCTCTAATTAACGTACTATTTTCGTGTCATTAACATGTATATTTTCCCTAACTCCACTTACCTATGATCATACTACTAGTCTGTATTCACTTCTCAAATGCTTTTTCTCAGTAATATGTTTGTAGTTCTTCCTCATGCTTTGTTTTTAATGTTTGACATTTTCTTGGACTTCTGTAACATGATAGGTTTGACAAGTTGTTTTGTTGTGTATTCGTGTCCTGCTTCAGTTGTTGTACTATCGCCTTGAGTGTTCTTAGTGAAATGTGATATATATATATATATATACAGTACGATTGGTGTGATATAATTATTTACTAGCTCTTAGAGTGGCTGTTTATGTTTGAGTCGTCTAGTATTTTGAATGTTTTATGGAGTTGTTCTTTAAAAGCGTGTGCTTTCTGTATATTTATGTATACCAGTTTATTATTCTTAAGTGTACAGTAAGTAATGATAGCTGTTTTATACTAGTTTATTATTATGTTTAAGGTAGTTATCGTTGTTTTTTTGCTTTGTATCTTCTTGTACATAAGATCAGAAATCTGTTTTTGAGTTTATTTTTTGTACAGAAGGTGTATTGTTCTTGAGATTGTAATATCGTAATGTCGTTTCTTACGTTGTCTAAGTGTATTTATTTGCATTCTTATTTGTGGGTTACTCATTTGGTTTGAGTATTGTTTATTGATACTTTTCGTATACATCTATCAGCTGTTTTTATGAGGATCGCTGATATTATTGTCTATATTAGGCTACTATTGACTGTTGTGATGGTTTAATATTGGAAAAGCTCTAATAGTATCTCCTCATATTTCTTATACTTTTGTAGTTAAAGTTTTGTTTGTTTTATTTCATTTTGATGTGGTGACAGATCAAATACTTCATTTCGATAAAGGATCGATGTCTAAACCTTCTCCTACGTTGAATGTTAAAAAGGTTTTTGTTGATGTCGATGAACACGTAGACGGACCTAGTACATCATTGGAAAGATATTTGTCATTGGTAAGTGTTGATGTTGTATCGTTTGTGAGGTAAGTTTCTAAATTTTCACAAATGACAGAAGATGTATTCAATTAACATTTTGGTACAGCAACGGAAAATTGTATTTTGCTGTTAAGATCCAAGTCAAGGTATTAGGATTCAAATTTCCTCTCCACTTGTAACCCTAGCTATGGGTCATAATCTTTTGTATTTTGGGAAAATTGTCGAAATCCAGGTTTACATCTTCAGATTCTTCACTTCACCATCTTTGCCTGTCGCCAGTTATACTTTTAATTTCAATCCCGATTAAAATACTCTTGCTCAATGACATAAATCCACGAACTATTAATCAGGAAACCCATTGTTAGTACATTTATTAAAAGTCCAATTTATATAAACGTAATCAGCACTAGAGGGACGAAATGGGGTTTTAATATTCATATATACCCAAACTGTGGAACCTTTCTCTCTTTCCCTTTCAAATAATGGATAACGAAAGGTGTATCTAGGGCGCTGTGAATTACATCTGAGATACATGAGATACTCCATGTTGATAATGAGAGGAGAGAGATACTTAACAGCACGCACTGATAAATCTTTGACTACTGTTATGAATATTGATATTTTTCTATCATTCTTATAAGACATCCATGGTCCTGAAATGAAGGGTGTTATTTTGTAACAACGGGATGCAAATCATGAACTCTGGGATTCATAATTCGGCAAGCTAACCAATAGACTGTAACCAGCCAATACCGTTAGCGAGTAGCATGTAAACAAATCAGTAGTTTCAAAGTTAATACTCTCATGTTTACGGACTACTCAGTCGATAAAAGTCTGTTCTGTTTATAATAATTAAGTTATCCTACTGTCAATAAACTTCGCGCTCACGGAACTATTATATCAAAATAAATATGGAGAGAGATGCTTTAAAACAAACATGATGCAATTTTTGTTGTTGTCGATATTAGGAAAATTTATAGCTACGCTCACGTTTAAAGGATAAAAATATATCTTTATCTTAACATGATACTCTGCATATACATTTAAAGAAGTTGTGGTGTAATATTATCACGCTTTAACATTATTTTGGTCATTCATTATGTAACATGAAGAACTTCTAAAGTGTAAAATGTATAAAATGAAAATTTCATAAATTAAAGTAAAACGGCTTTTTGCTTACAGTTTGGCATTATTATGTATATTCTATCGTAAAGTTATTTTGTTTCATAATATAAATGCAAAGTTACATTGAGCTCTGTTTGCATATAGTTGCTCTAATATTTATCTGAAATATTGGAGAAACAACGCCTAGAAACTCTTGTATGATCGAATAGATAACCATGGCTAAAGAACAAAAAGTGGATATCCATGAATCTTCGAAACTCACCTCACCATTTTCCCAAGATCATGTTAACATCATGTACAATAAGTACTTACTGATTTCTGGCTGAACTGAATATCTGACTCATCAATATTTCATTATTTGAGCTACCGGAGCCATCATTATTTTACGAAGCCTAGAAGAATAATTAATTCTACTGATTAAAATATGCGTGTCAAAAGAAGTGTGTAATTTTTAGGTAATTTTAAAAATCAGTTCCTATTTCGTATTTAAGTTTGATATTTATACATATAGTTTTAAAAATGGACTTGTATCGGAAACTTAAATTAGTTTAACGTTTACAGTTATCCTCCAATTAGTAAAAGCATGAAAGGCTTAGAAAATGAGATTTTCATTTAACATAAGAAATTTGACCAAAAAATAGTTTTATTTTTATATAAAATGAGAACCACACTGTTTATTCATTATGCCTTCCCGCCCTGTTATCGATATTAACCACATTATTTCAGGAAATCCATCAATAGCTTATTACCAGTTCAGCTTTCAGAACTTCATAATAATTGAGTTCTTTGTAACTTGTAAAAGCTACAATTCTCATGCGCATTGTACTAAGAGCTTCTAAATGGAGCCGTAGAACACAAGTCAAAAACAAACAACAAAGTCTCGGTAAGCGTAATGTAAAGTCAAATGATTGAAATTATATTGCTTTTAATGCTCGTAGTGTCTTTTTTAGGTTTTTACTAGTTGTTTTATTGTTTTAAGTTTTTGTATGGAACGTAACCGGGCTTTCTAGCTAATTTATAATCCATCTGATATTTATTTAAGCCTGTATCTCACCTCAGTGGCACAGCAGTATGACTGCAGACTCATACCGCTACAATCCAGGTTTCGATACCCGTGGTGAGTAGAGCACAGATAACCCATTGTGTAACTTTGTACTTAATTCCAGTCACTTGGCAGTTTCTTTATCAGAACCTCATATTGCTGTACCTAAGCTGGAACTTGAGGTCGTAACCAGTTTACAAATACTTTTTGTTTGGTGCCTTATTGGTTTTAATATTCTTTGTGGAATATATAAGTTCGGATAAAAAACAATGGAGGCCCGGCATGGCCAGGTGGGGTAAGGCGTTAGACTCGTAATATGAGGGTCGCGGATTCGAATTCCCATTGCACCAAACATGCTCGTCCTTTCAGCCGTGGGGGCGTTATAATATTACGGTCAATCCCAATATTCACTGGTAAAAGAGTAGCCCAAGAGTTGGCGGTGGGTCGTAATGGCTAGCTGTCTTCCCTCTAGTCTTACACTGCTAAAGTAGGGACGACTAGCGTAGATAGCTTTCATGCAGCTTTGCGTAAAATTCAAAATACTAACAAACAAACACAAATGGCAACTAAACATGTGTAAATAGGTGTATAGACTTTTTGATCAATACTTCATTCAAAAGTGCAAAATATCCAGTGAATTTGGTTTTCTTGCGAATAAAGTTTCAGTCCTAATTAGCTGGTGAATATTTGAAACTTTTTAGTATAATTTATTTGAATATAAAACTTTTAAACACATATACACACAGAAATACCATATTTTTAAGGTAAAGTTATGTATGTGATAAAAATCGTTTATACATAAATTATAATATAGACTAATAAAAGTGTGAAAGACTTCAGTAAATAGATTATAAGAGAAAACTACAGACTGTTCAAAACAAAAACAAAATTACAGTAGTTTATAAATTTTAGCATAACATAAGGAGATAACAACCACGATATAAAGATCATAATATAAAATAAACAATAAAAAATAGTCACAAAACACAGATCATAATATAAAACAAACAATAAAAAATAGCCACGGAGCATAGATCATGATATAAAATAAAAAATAGCCACGGAACACATATCATAATACAAAACAAACAATAACAAATAGCCACGGAACACAGATCAAAATATAAAACAAACAATAAAAAATAACCACGGAACACAGATCATAATATAAAACAAACAATAAAAAATAGTCACGGAGCATAGATCATAATATAAAACAAACAATAAAAAATAACCACGGAACACAGATCATGGTATGAAACACTACGTTTTAATGTTTTTACCATTCAGTTTAACTTTCATAAAAACCATATACAACAAACTACCTTTTCGGTGTTTACCAATTTAAAATAATTATTATACTAATATAATCCTCAATATATAGTCGCTATGTCCTAGTACAGTAAAAACAAGAAACTAGTCAACTAACACTCAATTTTGCGTTACAACAAAAAATATCGTTCATCTTTCACTCCAGACTGGTTTAAAACAATAAAAATAATAGTCATCTAACATGTAAGACAAAAGAAAATTCACCCCACAAAAACACATCACTTTAAGACAAGAAGTTTACCTACTAGAAAGATTTATTTACCTAACATTTTGATGACCATTCTACGAGAAGAAATTCTGACAGAAGATTTAAAGGTCTGTCTGGATGAGTTACCATAAACACCTTGACAATTCAAACAGTCAGTCGATCTGTGAGTTGTGTCATCACAAGACAGTTCTAAGGATCGTCTGAAGTGCAATTAACTCATAGAGAACAAGAATCAAGCTTATTGGAAGGATGAAAACCAGAAGAGTAGAAAGTTCGAAAGCGTGTTTGAATGGTCCTTTTACCATGCACAAAATATACTCGGTATTGTTCAATAAATTTATGACATCAACTGGGAAAGCTATGGCTGCTAGTGCTGATGACATCAAAATGACAATAATGAGTTAAACTGACTGTGATAGTTTAGACATTATGTGAGCTTGCAGATAATGGCAGATAGCTAGGTATCGCTCTACTGAGAAGGCGGCGATGGTCAATATGGAAGCGTTTGTTGAAGTATTTAACGTAGAACTACGGACAAAACAAAATGATTTTCCAAATACATAACGATATCTCTTCCATAGCTGATATATTTATTGAGGAACTCCGAACACCAACAGTAAAAGGTATGAAACAGTCAAACTGAAGAGGAAGTAATTCGTAGCTGTGTGCACGTATTTGTTTTTAGCAATTACAACGCATGTGCATATATTATCCACCACTCCGGTGACCAAAATAGTAATGTAGATCAGAGTCATGGAAACAACAAAGAAGACGGACTTCAGTTTTGGACCTATGTAACCTCCGTAGTCCATAGATATCTCGTGAGTGCTGGCATTCCCATGACCGAATGTTAGACTTACTGATGAGTATACTTTCGTGACTGAAGTGAAATTTTTGTCGTCTAGTGTGTAAAGAATGTAATCTGTTTCCATCTTAGAAAATCAAATTACAAGAATGTGTTATTATATAGAGAAAATGTTCTCACCATAATTCGGTATCGTTTTTCAACACGAAGCATTCTGATTCATGAGACCGTATACAGTTATATTTTCAACTGCTGTGACGGAAAATTCGAACTCTTTCAAAATTGAAGTGGTTGAAAGAACCGTTAATGTACTTTTAGTAGTCTCTTGCGCCGGTGAATGATTAGGTTTAACTTTACCGTATGTTTAGACTTTAAAGCATAGTAACGGCCCGAGCATATGTAACACAAACCTTGGGACAGGCAGCTGGTTGAACGTCGTATATCACGTGATGTAACGTAACATTAATTTGATCCGCCACCTTTAAGTTTGTTCAATGACGTATTAAGGATTTGCAGGGCATTTTCTGGCTTATAAATACTTACATGCATTGTTCTCGTATGTTACTGTTGAAATGTTTTTAAAGTGAACGTAATTTACCGCCGTCATACCGCATTTAGAATTGTAAGAATAGAGGGAAGGCAGCTAATCATCACCACCCACCACCAACTCTTGGGCTACTCTTTTACTAACGAATATTGGGATTGACGGTCACGTTATAATGCCCCCAAGGGTGAGCATGTTTGGTGTTACACTATTATAAAATACATATTTTAGCACTTCTTTTCTTAATAGAATTCTAAATGTAGTGTAAGATATGTATATTTATTTTAAAACTATAAATTTAAGTCGTATCATTTCTGAAGTATGTTATTACACGGACTTTTATTACTTATTTGTTATTGAACTGTTGATAAGTCAACAGAATCACAGAATTATTTTAAAAATTCTTTAAATTTCAAATGCTAAACTACATTTCACTGATGATAAAATTTTAGTTGTTAATACCTGGTGCTCAAGAATATTTTAAATCTGCATTATAGAGGTGTGATATTCTTATTATTACACAAGGAGAACCAACAACGTTCACACAGAACAAAACACTATTAAAACAGCGAAATATACACACAAAGTAACGATGCAGAGATCGTTTTTGCAGCAATGAGACGTTGACAATGACATCTCAGTTTCATATACCAGAGGTTTGATAAGAAATATTCTATCATCTTCTTCATTTAACCAATTCAACAGAGACGAGCAAACTTTGTGACGTATTTCTATCTTTACGTGACTGGTGTCTATGACCAGTGTCTCCAGTACATGATTTCCTGGCGCATTATCCTGAGGAAGTGTTGGTTCTTTTGTTCAATGTTTTAGCAAATGGAGCCAATACAGAGTTGCGTCTGAAGGTTACTACATTGCAGAGGTTGTTGTTCCAACATTGTTCTGAGTTATGTATAACCATATATTCTGGAAATAATACATATTCGTCCTTAACTTGCTTTGTATAGGAATTGATAATTTTTCCAAATTACGTCCTGGAGAAATAACAACTGCTCGAGTTTCTACCAGTTTTATTCATAACTAATATTAAGATGCTCAGAATTATATTTAAAAAAATGTCATATTTCATTCACAAAGTTAGTACAAGCAATTATATTCAATATAGCTAACGATATGTTATCACTACAGTGAGTAGCATAGGGTTGAAACATTGAAACACCCAATTTGTAACCAAAGTCGTCTAGGAAAAATTCGAGAATATAACCACATTTTATTGTTTATAACCAAAGTGTCATTAACAAAAATATAAATTGCAGAATTGTGATACCATATCCATACACTGGTAATTGCACTTCAAACTATTAAATGTACACTGGTAATTGCACTTCAAACTATTAAATGTACACTGGTAATTGCACTTCAAACTATTAAATGTACACTGGCATTGCGAACGAGCCAAACTGTTCAGATATGACATACATAAGCTGAACTCAATCAAATTGCTTTCTACACTGAAAACAGTAGCTCCAAAGGCTGAAATGTGCTACAGGAAACATTTAGGATTTTATTGGCACGCGACCTAGACCAGGTTTAACATGTTGTGAGTTATATCTCTGTAAAAAATTAACGTGTGGAAATATGAAATATATACTGTAGAAGAGTTATATATGTGATATTACATACCAAATATGTAAAGAGAAGTGTAAGTCATTGTTCCAAAATGGCATGTCAAACAAACTCGAACTAGACGTAATAATAATGTCATATTAATAATATTTTACTTTATTTTTTCTATTAGTTTACGTATCCAATTCCACCGGCATATCGAAGAACATTCAATATACATTTCGTTTTTCAAACGCTTGATACATATCAACTTAAAAATGGCATATAATCAATTCACGAAAAATGCTTTTTGAACAGTTGGTAAAAAAAACGTTAATGATGCTTGAATTATTTTTCACTTAATACCGAGAATCATACGCTCCCTTTTAAAATAGAAATTTAGGTCTCTATTAGTTATTTTAGTCTTTGTTATTAAATACAACGGGTTATCTGTGCTCTAACCACCACGGGTATCGAAACACTGATTATAGCGTTGTAAATCCACAGAAATACCGTAGTGCCACGGAGGGCTCCTGTATTAGATTTGGTTCGGTTTGTTTTGAATTTTACGAAAAGCTACACAAAGGTTATCTGCGCTAGTCGTTCATAATTTAGCAGTGTAAGACTAGAGATAAGGCAACTGGCCAACACCACCCACCGCCAACTCTTGGGCTACTCTTTTATCAACCAATAGTAAGTGGATCGTCACATTTTTTTGCCCCCACAGCTGAAAGAGCGAGTATGTTTGATGCGACTGGGATTCGAATCCGCGACCATCGGATTACGAGTCGAGGGCTTTACTTCCTGGTCATGCTCGTGTATTAAAAATACACCGTAAAAAATAAACATTACCTGATTTTTTCGTTTTATATTACATTTTGCTTTGTGATAATTTTCAATTGTCTTTATTTACAATTTCGTTCATCGCATAGTTCTTAGTGTTTGAAAATGATTTTAAATTAACATTTTCTGTATTACGGACTTCTAACCAGCTCGTGATAGATATAGTATATCCTAAAAAACTAGTACCTTGTGTGTATATACCACTTTGTTTTCTTAATATAGGTATTTAAAAACGTAAACCAGAAAAGTGTTGTAATTTACATCCAGGCTTCAAGACAAACCTCTATTCAACCAGAGGGAAAACAAGATGATGAAAATAAATCACATGATTGCTAATAAAAAATAGCCTGTATTTGTAAAGAAAAAAACACAATAAACTTTCTTCTATTATCAACATTCAACTTAGGCTGTGTCACAACGCTAATATTTTTGAAATAGTCATTTATTTGTTGTGAATTTTGCGTAAACGTACTAGAGAGTTATCTGCACTAGCCATCCCTAAGTTAACAGCAAAAGTCTAAAGGAAAAGCAACTCGCCATCACCACCCATCGCCAACTCTTGAGCTATTATTTTACCAACAATTAATGGAATTGATCGTCATGTTATAACGCTCCCACAGCTGAAAAGCTGAGAATGTTGGGTGGGACGGGGATTCGAATCCGCCACCTGGAGATCGGAAGTTGAATGTTCTAACCACCTGGCCATGACTTGTGATGTAGAAAAACATTTATAATAAACACTTTTTGATGTTGGTTTACAGAGACTGTATAAAAGCTAATGCAATAAAATGTAAAATAATAATTCAAATATTTTATCTGTTAAGAGACCCTAAAATAGTTTTGACACCTTATCATTAGTTAATGGTTTTGTGACTTTAACTAAAAACCTTCAATTTCTTCATTTTTTTTATAAATCAGAAGAGCTCCGTACTAATACAAGAATGAAACCATATTGGTTTTATTTTACAATATTAATTATCTGTCACCAAACGTGTTTTTCTAGTTCTGAATTTGTATCTAATTTCACAAATACACCTTCTGTACATAAATAATCTCAAAAAATATCCCAATGATTTCTGATCCTATATATATAAAAAAGCTACAAAGTAAAACTAAAAATAACTATCACCACCTACCCTATAACTAAGTATAATAGAAAACTAGCTTATAATGACAAACAGAAATTACACTCATTTAAATACCAACTCTATAAATTATTCACAACATCACACGACTCATACATGAAGAACCACTTCATGAACGTAGTAAATAAATATATCACAACCACTCGTAATGTGTGTGCATGTGTATATATATATATATATACACACACACCACACTCCACTTAAGACAGTCAACGCAACAGTGAGTAACAGAAATGATACATAACTACAAAACAAAATAACTTATCAGATCTACCACAGCAACAGAAGTACAAAAAACATAAAATTGTGGAAAACAAACCACCAGAAGAATAGTAAATTCAAATCACATTACTCAGAAAAGGTCCTCTGAGATTATTAGAACATCTTACACCTTTACACAACTTATCTCTAAAAGCAGGATACGTACTACCCTCTTGTAAATAAGTTCATGTTCTTATATTTCAGAAGGAAAATCAGCAAATAAACCTAAAATTACAGACCCATACGTCTAACAAGCAAATTAGGAAATTTTTTGGAAGAAATCATAAATAGACTCATAATTTATACTGAAACTAAATCATCACTCCTAAGAATAAAACAATGGCTTCTGGAAAGCAAGACAAAAAACAGATTATCTCATAACATTATACGAAAAAATAATACATAGCTTTAATAAAAAACATGCTTTCTTATTAAAGAATTTCTACTTTATTTCAATATACTAATTCTATTAGTCAGACTCTTGGATAACTCGCTTCAAAATTATAACCAAAATATTAATTAAAATTAACTGATGAGCAAACTAGAGAATTACATAATGCATTATTAACCTAGCTCTAACTACCTCTATCCTTTGAAGATCATAAATGAGAAACTTACAGGCCAAACAATGTTAGGCTAATTGAACTCTAAACACAAACATAGCTTTATTATTTAAAAGGGTTTTATTTATAAGCATAAAATTATGCGTGTATGTATATGACTGCTAAAGGGAACTGTATTGTGAATACGGACTAATAGTGCAATAATATACAAGTGAAGCTAGTGTTAATATTACCTTATGAACTGGATATGGCACAAAAACACAATACACAAAATATGTGACGTATTGTGATTAATACAACAACAATGTAACAAGGTTTATTAGCTAGGATTCGGTAAGAGTGTAAAGAAAATAACTTCTGAGAAAGAGGAAGACGTCTACACCAAACCTGACCCTCACATGGACTGAATCTCGATGAAAATGAAGAATTTATATCTCATTGTATTTTCATACAACCACAAACTTATTTGTCCAAGTGATTAAACTTTCATAAGATGACATGTTCAACATATTTCCTTCATCAGGGTCTTAGCTTTCATTCAACACACATTTACATTTATTTTTACCATTTGCGATTGTTATTAGACAATCATTACAGGGAACTAACATGTACGCAACTTATGAAACTTACCAATTTTATTTCTTTAAATCATAATGAGTTCTACAATAGAATGTTCCATTTTATTACAGTAAGGCAGCGTTAAATTAACATAATAAATTGAATTAGTACTTGATAACGATAAATAGACACAACCGATAGCCCAGTGAGGCTGTACACTGAAAGATACAAAAAGTAATTGCCCTTTAAGTACATAGCTGATAGTACTAATTATTTTCCACCGTTTAATTATATTTATCCTTTCCTTTCCAAAACAAATTGCACATAAGAATAATAGCACACAATATATCGCCATTTTGCTCATCAAATAAGATCATGTTAAATAATTAGAAAGATGAAATAAAATTTAGTTTGTAACTTTAAGTACGCCTGCATGATAGCATTATCATTAGAATCACATTTCATCCCAACAAAGAAATTTGAGTAGTTTGCTTCGGAATCTACTTTGTTTAAATGGTACAATGTTGAGTATTTTACTAAAATACATTTAGTTATGGTAATTTTAAGAACCATTATACTTAAACGTTTACGAGTAACTCATTATCACGTAGCTTTTGTACTTTTTATGTCATGATTGCAATATAAATAAGAATTAAAATGCTTGTATTTTTTACTTGAAATAAAATATTTAATAAACCAATTTATTTCATTGAAACAAATACTTTATAAACAAATTTTTGAAAATGAAAAATAACTTCTTTAATATCATATATTTTTCATTGATTTAACCTTTATAATATGATATTATTTTAAAAATACGAAAAGTAACTATTTTAATAAAATATACTTCTATATACGCTTTCAAAACAGAGATCTGTCTTAACAATATATAGTTTCCACCATTAGAAATCAAAATGCTAGTAAAAACATTATCAGCCTTCTGTTCTACTGAGCTGGAAAAGGAAAGTGACTTGGACAATAATCTTTTGATCCACTGGACGGTATTCCTCGTTTCGGTTGATAAGGTGTTGTTCGATCCACCATCTTAATGCAATCAATGATGGGACACACGGACACACATAGCGTACAACCAGTACATTCATCGGTTACTCGAGGCAAGTGAGTCTCTGGGTCAAACGTTATAGCTTGGTATCCAGAGTCGTTACACGTCATATAACATTTTCCACAGTTGATGCACATTTCCTACGCAACAAGATTGAAATAATTCTTTAAAAAAACTTTTTATCTTATTGTTTTCTTAGTATAACGAGCTAATACAATACACAGTTTAAAAAAATCATTTTTACTTTCCGTGTTTTCTTAGTTTAATGGATTAATATAATAACAGCAATTCAAGAAACCAATAACCAGTTTTTATCTTTGGTATTTTCATAATACAATGAGTAGATACAGTGACAGCAATCCAAGAAACCAACAATCATTTTACCTTCCACGTTTACTAATATAACAAGCTAACACAATAAGCAATTCACGAAAGCTATACCCACTTTTATTCCTCGTGTTTTCATGATATAATGAGCTTATACAGTACAAACAATTTAAGATATTATTAACACCCACTTTTGCCCTCCATGTTATCTTGGAATAAATAGCTAACACAATAAAAGCAATTTAAAAATTTAATAACTACTCTCTATCCTAAGTATTATTTTAGTATCATTAGTTAATCTGGTAAAAATACATGACACCAATAAGTGCTTTTATTCCACAAATTTTCTTAGAATATTTTTCTTACGACCTTAATACAACGCTGGTATAAAATTTACCGCTCGTGTCTTCTACCTCTGTTTCTCCAGCCTCTCTCATATATCTGTACACCAGGTCATATTCTGTCTTCCTCTAATTTTTCTTCTCTCCATTGAAATTTAATGTCCTTCTCAATGAACATTTTTCTTCTCTTTTTTTATCAGATGTTCAAAAATCTTCCTCGCATCTCTTGCTTTTTCTGTGATGTTTCAGATTCTTCGTGTCATTAATAATTATTATTTATCTCAAAAACAGCAGTAAGTCTACAGATTTACAACACTAAAATAAGCGGTTCGATTCTCTTTTGTGTACATAGCAGATAGCCCAACGTTGCTTTGCTATAAGGAAAAAAAACAGATTTTAAAATACCTTCGTTCTATTCTTCTTACGGACCAAAGTTTCTGGTCCATCAAGCAGAACTGGCCAAATTGGTGCTACGTAAATTTTGCTTTTGAACATCAGCAGTATATTGCTGACAAGAATCAATTTAAACTTACCTCCATTTATTTCATCCAGATCTTTCTCTTTTTTTTTATATATACTTCGTGGCTTCCCTTCTTAAAACTGATCCTTGTTGTAGACCTAATTTTCCTTAAAACGCTTCAGTTCTTCCCTTTAATATTCTTACTGCTTTTATTTTCAACAATTTACATTCGTTTTTTTTACTATCTTTTTTAATTACACTGAGATTCCATTCTTCATGGGACACCAATAAACATTTTCAAAACCTAAAAAGTGCCAATATAGTATTTCACTAATTTCTACTACTTCTTCATATTTGTAGTCTATTATCACAATAAAAACACTTTTAAACTACGTTCAGAAAGTTCTCTATATATCTTTTATACCTTAGTATGTTACCTTTTAGTATTTTGGCCCGGCATGGCCGAACATGTTAAGGCGTGCGATTCGTAATCTGGAGGCGCGAGTTCGCATCACCGTCGCGCCAAACATGCTCAAATTTTCAACCATGGGGGCGTTATAAAGACACGGTCAATCCCATTATTCGTTTGTAAAAGAGTTGGCGGTGAGTGGTGATGACTAGCTGCCTTTCCTCTAGTCTTACACTCCTAAACTATGGACGGATAGCACAGATAGCCCTCGAGTAGCTTTGTGCGAAATTCCAAAACAAACAAACAAAACTTTTCGTATTAAAATATATAGGTCAATATGCTTTTCTTCTAGGTGTTTTCTTTTCCTTCGATATTTCCTTGCATCATTTAATGCCGTCATAATTTCCATAACCAATCCTTTGAGCTTTCCTCATGTTTAATTTTTCAATAGCTCTCTTCACTTCTAATCTGTGACTTCTTCCACTGAATCTTCCACAACTGTCACTTCTTCAAAAATCATTTTTTCGTTATATACATTTACTAATTTCTTAATATTCTGGCCTGGCATGGCCAAGTGGTAAGGACTCTTGACTTGCAATCTGACAATCTCACCAAACATACATGTTCTTTAAGCTGTGTGAGAGTTACAATATGATAATTTTCCCCATAATTCGTTGATAAAATAGTGAAAAAACCGCTAAAGGTGGTGATGACTAGGTGTCTTCTGTCTGGTCTTTTCATGCTGAATTATGAACGGTTACCATAGATAGCCTTCGTGTAAGCTATAAATCCAATCCAAACCTAGTATTCTTTACATCTGTCTTTAATAACCAACGGAAAACAATACAGTTTGTTCTTATTTTGTTCTTGATATTATTTTCACCAGTATATCTCTCAGCATCTGTATTTCAGTGTTTACAAATTTTAATATCACTCCTATTAGGCTTTACCTTTGCATTGGCAAATACTTTCTTGACTTTTTTCTTGCATTCTCCATACTAGTTTTTGCATATTCATTATCATCATTATTCATCGTTCATTCTAAAATGTGTCCACCCTCTGAAAGGCGTAGTACTCCACTAGAAAGGTCCAAGTCTTCCTGTACCATATGACTCCCCGTTTCTCTATAATATCATCATGACATCTTCTGTATGATTTACCTCTTGATTCCTTCCCTCTGCATTGCTGCCATTCTGTGATTCTTTTGTTTCGCCTCTTCTATTTTAACCAAGCGATGAGTCTGGCCAATTTCTCTATTGATTCAGCAATACAATTGGATATGTTTTTTTTAGTAGTAATCTTGAGTTAAGCTATTTAATGAGTTTCCAAAGTTGACATCCATATGTCAAGGTTGGTAAAAACACATTGGTCGAATACTCTTCCTTTAAAGTTTATTGGTGGTTTTTGTCTTTAAAATCTCTTGGTACTTTCCAATGTAGTTTCTGCCAGCTCTTACTCTCATATGCATTTACTCTTTCGTTGTATATTTCATGTTAGTTTTTGGTCCGAAGTGTTTATAATTGTTCACTTTCTCAACAATTTCGTTTTCCAATTTTACATCGCTGTTGTTATCTAGGTTTGTCGTAAATTTTATTTTCTCCATATGTATTTTATGGCCGATATTCGCACTTTCTTCATTCAACGTGAGAAGACATGGTAAACAGTTACGTTCTTTTGTTGTTTTACTTATCCAGAAAGTATTTAGAAATCCATGTAGCAAATGAATTTTAAAAACCGGAGTAAGTAGTGACTTTACTAACATAATTTTATGAAACCATTTTTTGGTTAGGCGAAATATGTGTTAAAATTATGCATTAAATGTAGAATTTATTCTAAACTTGTATTAATTAGGGTTACTACTGTGTTGACAAGAAAACCCATTTGTAGAGAAAATTATATATTTAAAAAGGGCTAGTATGGATAGAGTAAGTGCCAATAGAGGAGAGAACAACATTTCGACCTTCTTCGCTCATCACCCTGTTCACAAAGAAAACAAGTGAACCTGACGATGATCGAAGAATAAAAATAAAATTTTAAGAATATCAGCCTCCATATTTATATTTATCCTATCATCTTTCTTTTTATGATTCACAAAGACCTTTTTTTACCTCGTCAATAAGAGCCACTACTTGATGTTTGGTATCAAGGTCACTAAAGGTTCCAATTCCAGGAAGAGCAGTTCCAATGACGTCCTGGAAGACAAAAATTGTTATACTTTACATTAAAAGAAACAAAAAACACCAATACTTAATCATACACATGGCCGAAACTTTCATTAAATATCGGTCGTTATTTTGAATAATATTTACATGTATAAATATTTTATTTAAATTAAGACAACTTCTCTGGACTCTTTACTTTTTAATTACTCTGATATGATACCACAATTCTTTCAGCATCACGGTTTGCAGCCATCAAATCTGTAAACTGATTTCTATCGATTTTACCAATGAAAGAGACCTCTTCCACTTATGTTTATCAACACCTTTAGAGGTGTCTTCAACTACAGGATAACTAGTGCTTCATGAATAGCAGTTTTTACATATACTTTTATAGATCAACGTAACTACCAAACTAAACAATACTTTTTGAATAACAAACTATTAAATAAGTAGTACTAGTTTTAATCAACAAGTATGTGTTCTTTTTTTCACCTTTATTTGCAGTATTGGCTTTGTAGGCTGGTTAGCTGGTCTATTAGGTAAGGGGTTAAATCTGTCATCAAGTAGGTCGCATCCTTTTCTGTATTCTGCTATAACAGTCTCTCTATGTTTCAGGTAATGTCCAAAATGAGGTAGCTGCTGTATAAATAATTGACCAAAATGAAGTTATTGATATCGGAACAATACACTGTAAAAAAGGTGAGTTGTAAATTGAAACAATGGTTTCTTTTTCCATAACAACCCAATATTTGTGTAAACTATACACAATTTATTGTTGTAGCAACATAAACGTACGACCTGTTTGTTTTCTAATAATACCGATATTCTCCGTTTTCAGTTTAAAATTCTGTTTATATTCAAATGCATTTTGTATTATGAAGGCATCGTTTTATTACGTGTGTGTAGATTTCAAATGAAAAAGATAATCTATACGTGTATCAACACATTTGTTTCCTGATTGTTAGCCTACAGTGAAAGAGACAAAACAATATTATGTCGAAACATGCAGTATGTTCCATAATTAATAAAATCCTTCCTTGTGAATTGTTGCTTGCTGTTACGTATTTTTTAATGTTTTAAGTTCTTCGTAGATTAAACGCAACAGAAGAACACAGATAACAGCTTATATAATTTATTACACTAAACTATTAACAAATATAACAGATATAACATAAATTATATAATAATAGTGACAGATATTAAGTTATAACATTCGGAATTAATTACAAAACAAAATAATACTAGTTTCAAACTTCAAAATTAATCACAATACAAAATGGTACTGGCCTGTATCTAATATAATGATCTAAAATGAAAGTCTGAAATTCCAGTCTAGGGTGTGAATTTGGTCCCACGAAGAAATTCCGAAGCTTAAATGAAGAAGTTCTGAAACAGTTCACAGTTCAATAAATTCGCCGACTCTCAGCACAAGCAGTAATTCAGATGAATCGTAGAGATTTACGAAATAAAATCACAGCTTCCGTAGATCTAACTTTAGTCACAAATCCAAGTTGAATAATCACAGCAAACACTTAATCTTTCTCAAATAACTGACTCTCTTCTTTTGAATAATTCTAATGTCTGACTCCTTTTTTCTTCGAATAAAAACTGATGTCTGAATCTCTCCTTGTCTCTCGCATCTTCGTCTGTTTATATATTGTAGGCCTAAACTCCTCAAAACACCGCGAAAATTCTACAGGTCTCCAGAGCAATCCACACATGTCCGTTCTTGCACGAGACTACACGTCTAGACACGTAGTCACCAACACCTCATTTACAAACATATGATTGGTCTACTTAATTCAAGAAAGTTCTAAATGTTACCCTAAATAAATAACAACATATTTTAGTTTAAACTTCGAAACAATAATATAAATATGGAAAAATGAATAATACAAATGAAAATTCAAACACAACACGACATGTTGTCGTTTACAAAATATTTACACGACATTTACATAACACTCTCCCCCTTAAAAGTAGAAAAAAGTTTGAGCTTGTGAAAACCTTTTTTTTGTTTGTTTTACTTATTATACATAACATTGAACTAAGAAACAAATTTTAGTCAACCGTTAATTATAACGAAACACTGAACCACTTAGTTACCGTGACAATGTATCCGCAATGACATTGTCCGAACCACGGATATGATTAATGGACACATTGTATTGCTGCAAAATAATACTCCATCTGAGTAACCTTTGATTTTTGTTTTTCATTTTGTTCACGAACACGAGTGGATTATGGTCGGTGTAAACATTAACAATCCATGGTGAAGAACACAAATAAGCATCAAAATGTTGTAAGGCTAACAACAATGCAAGTGCTTTTTTCTCAGTTGTTGAATAATTTCTATGGTGCTTATCAAGTTTTCTTGAAAAATAGCACACAGGGTGGTCAACACCATTTTGCTCTTGCAACAACACCAACGTCACTCGCATCTACAGCAAGCTTAAATGGTTTGTCAAAATCGGGAGCTTTGAGGATTGGAGCATTCATGAGCATGAATCTTTATCCTTTCAAAGGCAGTCTGGCAATTTTTATTCCAGGAAAATTTTACATTCTTTTTAGTAAGGCTGTTAAAGGTTCAGCCACATCAGAAAAATTTGGACAAAATTTCCTATAATATCCTGCCATGCCCAAGAATCTCATAATACCTCTTTTATTCGTCGGCTCTGGATACTCCGCTATTGCCTGTACCTTAGCTTGGATAGGCTTCACTTTACCCCGACCAATTTCATGGCCTAAGTGCACAACTGTTGCTTTACCTAATTCGCTTTTTAACAGGTTGATAGTCAACTGAGCCTCGGAACACCTCTCAAAGAATTCACGAATGTGATTTAAATCCTCAGACCAGTCACTGCTTACCACCAGTACATCATCAATGTAAGCATACACATTTTCTAATCCTGCGATGACATGATTCATCAACCTTTGAAATGTTGCACCAGAGTTTTTCATGCCAAATGGCATAACTTTGTATTGGTACAAACCATCGGGTGTTATAAAAGCTGAAATTTCTCTTGCTTGAGGAGTTAAAGGTACTTGCCAATAACCTTTGAGTAGGTCAAATTTGGTAAGGTACTTTGAGTTACCTACACGGTCAATACAATCATCCATCCGAGGAATAGGATATGAATCAGTCTTGGTCACATCATTAACCCTTCTGAAATCTGTACAGAACCTAACTGAACCATCAGACTTTGGTACCAAGATACAAGGTGAACTCCAATTACTATTTGACAACTCAATGAAATCATTTTCAAGGATGTATTGTACCTCTGATCTGATTTTTGACAATTTCACAGGATTGGCCCGATATGGATGTTGTTTTATTGGTCGAGTGTTCTCAATAACAACATCATGTTCTATGACATTGGTTCTACCAGGAACATCAGGGAACAAATGAGCAAACTCTAAAATCAAACCTTTCAACTCTTGACTTTGTTGTTGGGTTAAATGATTGAGTTTTTCATCTAAGTTTGCTAATACATGTGAGTTTTTGAGTTTAACATGAGTGTATGGAATGCTATTTCCTATAATTTCAAGAGGAGAAGATGGAGGATCATGATCTTCATTCACACCACTTGTCACGTTCACAGGAACAGCATTCGACACGTTTGTTTTCTTTCGCACATAATAGGGTTTCAACATATTGATATGACAAAGCTGTTTGCTTTTCCTCCGATTAGGGGTAGTGATCACATAGTTTAGATCATTAATTTTCTTTTCAATTGAATAAGGTCCAAAATATTTAGCTTGAAGTGAAGAGCTTGATGTAGGCAACAAGACTAGTACTTGGTCACCAACATTAAAAGATCGCTTCCTGGCCCTTTTGTCATACCAGGTTTTCATCTCTTCCTGAGAAGACTTCAGGTTTTTCCTGGAAACATTAAAAGCATTGTGCAATCTGGTTTTGAAATCAGAGACATAATTCAACAAGCTAATTTGTGAGTTATTATCCTCCAACCATTTCTCCTTAAACAACTTCAATGGACCGCGAACTGAGTGACCATAAACCAACCCAAAAGGGCTAAATCCAGTAGACTCTTGAACAACCTCACGAACTGCAAACAACAACAAGGGTACACCCTCATTCCAGTCCTTTGAATACTCGTGGCAGTAATTTCTAAGCATGGCTTTTAGAGTTTAGACTTCTTGTAGTAACAAATAGGGACAGTTCCTATTTCATTTTCATCAACAGCCAGTTGTAGAAGAGAACGAGTTTCAGGATCATTGTCCTGTTCCTCAACAAGTTTGTTTCGATGAAAAGAGTTGAAAAATGACTTAGAGTCATCAGTAGAATTTAAAGTTGAGTCAGAAATCTCATCGATGTGAGACATGAATGTATCAGATAAAGAGAAATCCTCTTTGGATTCCTGAGAACGTGTCTGAAAACGAGTAACAGCACAGGCGGGAAAAACATCAGGAAACTCTTCAACGAGTTGCTCTGTACTGGGACTAATAACAGGTGCTTCAACAACAAGAACCTCTGGTACCACCTTACTACCAGCCAAATCATTCCCCAAAAGCATAGACACACCTTCAACAGGCAATGAAGCTTTAATACCCACAGTCACTGGGCCTGAAACTAAGTCCGAATGTAAATCTAATCTATGAAGAGGAATAGAAACGACGCCACCTTCTACACCAGAAATGAGCACACTGGCCCCAACGGATGACTTTTCAGAAAACGGAAGTACACTTTCCAAAATCAAACTCTGAAAAGCTCCAGTATCCCGCAGGATTTTAATTGGTTGTAGACGTGAATCGCCAACAAAAGAAACAAAACCTTCAGTCATGAAAGGCTTAAATTTCTCCTCAACAATATGTTCAGGTACATCAATAATATTGGGCTTAGAATCCACAGTGGACAGGACAGGGTCAAAATCATTTGGGAACCAATGATGTATCCAACGAGGGCGAAATGAAACTATGGGGTGATGACTTGTTTTTACCTTATAGCACTCAGAAATCAGATGGCCAGGTTTCTTACAATAAGCACATGTTTTGGATGAGAATGACACGTTTTGGGTAGATGACGAGCTTTGAGAATAAGATGGAGTCTTCGTTTGAGAATTAGAAGTTTGCTCTTTTCTGTCTCTGTTGACATTTGCATAATATTTCAATGAGTCATTGGGTTTCTTTGCTGTGTGATTTGTTTTGCTTTTGTATGAGAAATCTTTGTGAGTCAAAGCATACTCGTCTGCCAAGACAGCAGCATCATGAATTTTGGAAGCTTTTTGTTCATCAATATAAGTTTTTAGCTCTACGGGAATACATCTTTTATACTCTTCAACTAACATGAGTTCTCTGAGTTTTGTATAATCATCTTTAATTTCTTTGGAATCACACCACTTGTCGAACAGAGTTTCTTTTTCACGAGCAAATTCGACATAAGTTTGGCTGTCAAAGTTTTTGTAACCACGAAAGTTTTGTCTATATGCCTCTGGCACCAATTCATAAGCATTCAAAATGCATTTTTTGACGTGCTCATAGTCATAACTTTGCTCGGCCATGAGTTTGGAAAATACTTCCTGGGCTTTACCCTTGAGAACACTCTGAAGCAATACTGTTCGGTTGGCCATTTTAGCCTAAGGGCCAATTTTTCAAATTGCTGAAAATATTTATCTACAGCTTTTTCATTGAATGGAGGTACTAAACGAATTTGTTTGGAAGCATCAAAATTATCCAACCGCATTTGGACAACCTTTTCTTCTGTCTGTGCCTTTCTCATACTGATTTCTTTATCAGCTTTAATGCGTTCCATTTGTATTCCGGCATCAAGGCGTTTGTTTTCTTGTTCTGCCTCAAGAACAAGGCGTCTGTTTTCCTGTTCTGCCTCAAGAACAAGGCGTCTGTTTTCCTGTTCTGCCTCAAGTCGTTTGGTTTCTTTTTCTGCCTCAAGTCGTTTAGTTTCTTTTTTGCCTCAAGTCGTTTAATTTCTTTTTCTGCCTCAAGACGTTTAGTTTCTTTTTCTGCTTCAAGACGTATGCTTTCAATTTCTAGACGAAATTTCATTTCCATTTCCATTTTTTTTAATTCGAAATCTGGGTCAAAATGAGCGACAGGCAATTGTTGTGCAACTTTTTGAGGTAAAACTTTTTGGCTGACCAAATGTTCGACAATAATTTGTTTAATACCTGCTTTTTTCATTGATTGCTTCACTTCTAAATTAAAATGTTTACCAACATCAAGCAATTCGGATTTTTTTAATTCACTGATTAATTCGAAAGAGGGATTCTGATTAAATTCGTTTATAAAATCTTCAAGTTCGAATGCCATTTTGAATATACAAGCTGTCTATCTGTATAGAATATAAATCTTATTTTATAATAAAATTAAATTGTTTGTTCGAGATCTTGGACGAGCCCCCAATTTTCTGTTACGTATTTTTTAATGTTTTAAGTTCTTCGTAGATTAAACGCAACAGAAAAACACAGATAACAGCTTGTATAATTTATTACACTAAACTATTAACAATTATAACAGATATAACATAAATTATATAATAACAGTGACAGATATTAAGTTACAACATTCGAAATTAATTATAAAACAAAATAATACTAGTTTCAAACTTCAAAATTAATCACAATACAAAATGGTACTGCCCTGTATCTAATATAATGATCTAAAATGAAAGTCTGAAATTCCAGTCTAGGGTGTGAATTTGGTCCCACGAAGAAATTCCGAAGCTTAAATGAAGAAGTTCTGAAACAGTTCACAGTTCAATAAATTCGCCGACTCTCAGCACAAGCAGTAATTCAGATGAATCGTAGAGACTGACGAAATAAAATCACAGCTTCCGTAGATCTAACTTCAGTCACAAATCCAAGTTGAATAATCACAGCAAACACTTAATCTTTCTCAAATAACTGACTCTCTTCTTTTGAATAATTCTAATGTCTGACTCCTTTTTTCTTCGAATAAAAACTGATGTCTGAATCTCTCCTTGTCTCTCGCATCTTCGTCTGTTTATATATTGTAGGCCTAAACTCCTCAAAACACCGCGAAAATTCTACAGGTCTCCAGAGCAATCCACACATGTCCGTTCTTGCACGAGACTACACGTCTAGACACGTAGTCACCAACACCTCATTTACAAACATATGATTGGTCTACTTAATTCAAGAAAGTTCTAAATGTTACCCTAAATAAATAACAACATATTTTAGTTTAAACTTCGAAACAATAATATAAATATGGAAAAATGAATAATACCAATGAAAATTCAAACACAACACGACATGTTGTCGTTTACAAAATATTTACACAACATTTACATAACACTTGCCTACCCGTTATTAATTTGCTTTCTTACTTAAGAAAAATATATAAAATATCTTGTAGTAAAGACAGGTGAAAGAAATATATAAAAGAGAATTTCTCCAATAATAATAACTTATATTATGACAGAAACAGAAAGTAGAAAGCCTTGTAATAATAATAATAATGTATAAAAAATTAGTTCAAAATAATGCTGCCTAATCTGGAAAATAAAATAGAATTATTTATGTTCAAGCAAACTGTTGAAACGTCCAAGGTATTGAATGCAAAAATTACCGCTATGAAAACAGAAACATTAACGAAATAATTACAAAATGCACCCTGTTATAAAAAACAAACATTTAAAACAGTACAGCCACATACTGTAATAAATAATAAAAATGAGAAAAATAAAGTGTTAAGGATGAGCAACATCGGAAAATCTTCTCACAAAATATATAACACACTGAACAGAAAATTCTACATACTGTGGAAACAACTTCGAGAAAAAGTTCTGCAACAGTAAAAAAGAAAAAGAGTCTAGAAGTACAACTGCAATGGTGTTTATCAATTAACATGTCTAGACTGTGAAGCGTACACATAAGCCAAACAAGGTGTTACAAAGAAATGAGTATTAAAGGACATTCTAGAAGATGAAAATTAGAGAAATGAATTGTTTCTTTGCATCCCACCTTATTGAAATGAAATACCAATTTCATCCTTAGAAAACTACAAAATTTTACATATCTGAATAAAAAAGTAAAAACTAGACAGTCTAGAAATTTTAGATATAAATATAGATGTATGAAACTAAATTCTGAATAAATGTTCTAAACGACCAAACCAACTTATTCCCCAACAGCTTGACTCTAGGTGAGTGTCAAGACCTTTTCCAATTCATTGTTTAGACATATATATATATATATATTAATATATATATATAAACCCTACATCAAAACATTTTAGTCTGTTCCTGATAATGCCTTTACTGTCGAACTCATGATCGTAATAAATTGTGAAATGTACAACTGTCGCGTTTTTCCTCAATTCTTGTAAACATAAGTCTTGTTTATTGCCAGATATTCAATATATAATATCTGCAGTTACAACTCCTCACCAGGGTAGCCAGATATCATTAGGTCAACAACTACACGGAATGAATTTGTGGTCTAGATAATCGAAAGAACTTGCGAAAGGATGCATTAATATTTGATTGGTTATGTTTAACAAAACTACAGAACAGAAAAAGACTTGAGCGGTAATTATACTAACATATAGGGAATTTTGGGGTTTTAGTGATATTTTTGTGGTCTTCACCCCCTAAAAACCAAGTTAGGTCATAGTCCAAATAAAAACTAATTTTCGTCTAAATCCATTCAGTAGTTCTGAGAACCAGGTGGTTAAGGCCCTTGACTCGTAATCTGAGTGTCACAAAAACATGCTTCCTCTTTCAGTTATGGCGGCGTTATAGTGTGATGGTCAATTGTAGGTAAAAAAGATAGATGATAAAAAGTAGCCATAAGGTAATAGTGGGTGATGTTGACTATTCTTGCACTGCTAAATTAGCGACGGTTAGCACAGATAGCCCTTGTGTGGCTTTGGACGAAATTTATAATAAACAAACGAATCGAGAAATCTTGTTGACTATAGATACAGGAATGAAAACATAAAGTTGATGCAAAGAGTTAAACAATAAATGAAATTTTGCACTAAATTAACTGGAAATCAGCTATATTAATTTACCAAACTATAAAATATTTCAAACAAAAATTGTGGAAGATTATGGTGAAACGTTGTAACTACAATTTTATCGAGCTATGCAATTTTTAACCTTGAACATAATGCCTGGCAGAGTGGATACAGGTTTTCCCTTCTGATGGCGCGGTGTTGGTGGTGATTGGAAGTTCCAGTCTTTTGTTGCTTCTAGACTTTTTAAGTACAGAATTGCCTTCAGACCTGTCACGTAGTCGTTAATGACAGTGAAGTCTTGATTCTGAACAGCACTACAAACCTCAAGAAGAAAAACAAAGAAAGATTAGTTGGGGTGAGTGTGCGATAAGTTCGGCCAATAAATCGAATCAAATTAAAAAGTGTAGAAATTCTTAACTCCCATCTCATGCTCCAACTCCACCATGCAAACAACAACAACAAATAATTACTTAAAAGTGAAATATTTATCTTTCTCACCAAATTAGGATCTCTATCTAAATATTTCACACATTTCATTTAAAAAAAATATGAAATACTTTTTAAAAGTTTTACTTAATTATAAACGTAAGCTGACAATGTGACATAAATTCTCAATGACTACAAACATCAGATGTCACTTAACTTACCGTTCAACTACACAGGGCTGAGAATTTACACTTCGTAAAATTTTATGTTTGGTTTTAATAATGCATTCTCCATTATTAAGATCGCAAATTTCAAAAATAATAATATTTTTTCCATCACGTAAGACTATTTTTGTATATCAGAAAGAGAAAAATATCTTGTTTATATCAAATATTTATTTCGTTTGTTAACAAAAATACAAAGTAAGTAAGAGCATTGATATCGAACGAATATGTATATTCATTCACCCCTATTTTTGTGTGAAATATACATCTGTTAGTGTTAAAACTACGTGTTGTGGTCTTTTTTTATGTATTACGGCTAGAGCATCTCGTTTCAATGATCAGCAGGTAATCAGCCATCGTGCTGATGTTGCGTCTTCCGTGATACCTCATTTTTGCTTCCTTACGCTTTGCTGAGTCCTTTACCCATGTTCATCGCTGATGGCACTGTGATTTTCAAAGAAATTATCAATGCGTGAGTGTAAAAAATGAACTTTCAAGCTCATATTACAACCAAACTCTTTGAATTTATCAAGCATGTTATTGACAATATATTTATAATTTGGGTCTTTGGTGTTTCCTAAAATTTTGTTAATAACATCTTTAAAGGTAATTCAGACTTCTGTTTCAACTTTTATCATTGTATTTTCGAACTGTTTAACCAAAATCAATTTCCTAATCTGAGGTCTAACAAAAATAACTCTTTTAAGTGTTGCTTCTGAAATAGGTAAAAATTGCCGAAACAAATAATTGAAACAGTCGCCATATTTATTTGAGCCATTTACAATCTGCTCCATCAAGCCCAGTTTTATATGAAGTGAATTCAGCACGGTTTTCTTTGTGTCGAACAAACCTTCACTTTCAATATTTTTCGATCCTTGTATCAGGCGCATTCTGTGTAGCCATTGTTTATTTATTCAGTGACGATTTCATGTTCTGCTATCCAATTTACACAACAAAATGGAAAATTTGACTCAACAACATAAAAATTAGACAATAATGCTCTTTTCATCTGGCCTTATCGGGAAGAACTTAAGATTTTTTAACTAAGCCATATTGTCAACAGTAACAGATGCATATATGTTGCTATTGTGAAGGGAAACACCTTTTAGACTTCTTTGAGAGAAATCAATGAACAATCGCCATTGCAACTCCTATTATTGATATTAATTAAATAATATAGTTACATATAACCAGTAATACATCTTGTTAAATATATTATATAAACTTTTCAACTACACAGGAACTGGAATGCTTACTTGTATCACTGTATAACCATTACATATGAACTAAACCATTTGCTTTTAATACTATAGCTCCACAGTATAGAAACTCACTTGCATTATTATGTACCTACTACAGAAGCATTTAGCCAATTTTATACAATACCCTCCTAATGAGGAATTTAACAGCTTGTTATACTTTAGTCCCACTATAAACGAACTGAACCATTCATTACAATATAGCCCCGCCATGCAAAAACCTGAGATTGCGTACGTACAATACATAATAACTTAATCACTCACTTCTTATATCTTATATACACTTCTTATACAATAGTATCACGACACAGAAACTGAATAATTCTGCTTTAATACTGTAAACTCAAAAAACAGGAACGTTCAACATACTCTAATACTGTAACTCCACTCTACACAAATTGAACAACTCACTTGCATGTTTGTAGCCCCAGTATGTACAATCTAGATCACTATTTGTAATCCTATAGCCTCAGTATACACAAGTTTAATCACCGCTTGCCTTACTGCAACCATTTATTCATTCATTCCTTCATTCACCTCTCGATTCTATCAAGGAACATAGGGCCGCGATCACTTGCGGATTCTTCAACAGGTTATTTAAGTGAGTAGGTTGTTAGCCCACTGCACCGAGCCATCCCTAATTTTGCAGTGTAAGACTAGAGGGAAGGCAGCTAGTCATCACCACCTACCGCCAACTCTTGGGCTACTCTTTTACCAACGAATAGTGGAATTGATCGTAACATTATAACGCCCCCACGGCTGGGAGGGCGAGCATGTTTGGCGCGACGCGGGCACGAACCCGCAACCCTCGGATTACGCGCTCGGCCAAGACGGGCCATGCAACCATTTATAAAGGAACTTAATCACTCACTTGTAACACTGTATATCCACTAAACAAGAACTGGACACTCGTAATACCGTATCCTCATTATATAAAAACTGAATCACTTACTTGTAATACTGTAGCCCCACTATACAAGAACTGGAGACCTGTCTCCGCAGAATCTATTCCTCCTGTCGCTAAGATTGGAAACCCTGGTAAAGCCTTGGCGATAGCTGACACAGCACGAAGTGCGATGGGGCGGATAGCGTTTCCAGAAACTCCACCATAGGTAGTCTCCTTCCTTATTCCCACTGCTGGCCAGGCGCTACTGTCACCTCTTATTCCCATAAGCCCTGACACAGTATTTGTGACCGTAACTCCATCAGCTCTTCCTGAAATTATGCTTTATTTTTCAATACGAAGTAATTAGCAGATTCCTATTCAATATGTTCTGGCGTTGGACTTAGTCAATCATCAAGAGACATTGAAGCGAAATAAAAGATGCGTTGCACAATTATTTAAATGTTAAACTTTAAATACCACTGAAATTCAAGAACAATAAAACTAAGATTATTTGTTACGTTTCACTCAGCATCGTGAGGCAAACGGATCACAATAAAATGTGACCAACAAAAAATGTGTGTGTATATATATATAATTCCGTGGTTAAATTTGGCTTAATAGAATTTAAAAAATAAATGCGTGTGTTAAAAAGTGAAAGTTTCAAAGTTGAACCTTCATATTATATCTGTAAGTCCTGTTTAACAGTTAGTTTGGTTAAAATATAATGGACATAGGAATTACCAGTAGCAGTGAGCTAATTACAATTCAAACAGGTAGTCGGGTAATTTTCCCTTTTTTTATGTTGCTCTTTCAGGTTTTTGTGTTAGGCTACATAAAGATCTCTGTACATAGATGTTCTTAGTTTTGAACTTACAGGTACAGGAAAAAGTGAATGTTCAACAACAAACATTGTCAACTCTTGAGTTACTCATGTCTAAACAAATACTTTGATATGACCATCACCATTTAAGCACATCCACAACGCCGAAGTTCGGAGCGTGTTTTGTACTAATAGTGTGGTCAGACTAAATACGGGACCATAACCGTGCCCTTTTCTTACTTGTAGGTCACCAAAGATTGTTAATGGAAATAAACAATGTTTGTTTTGTACACTTCTGGATAACTAAAAGCCATCACTTTGCCTGTCCTGTGCCCAAAGGATGCCAACTAATTGAGGAGTTGCGAGGTAAAAGGAGACCAAAAATTGCCGTCTGGGTGTTACTTATTTATTGTTTTCATTTATATATTAACTGCATTACATGTGTTTTACAAAATCTGATGGTTGAATACACAGACAGACAATATTACTTTGCTTTTTCATAGGGCTGCATACAGATTTTCTCAGCTTATGTTTATAATTTATATATATAAATATTTAACTGTGTGACACGTGTTTTGCAAAGCCAGGTGATGTTACTAAGTGTATTACTTAGGTTGTAGAATTATAAATATACAGCAATTTATTTTACTAAGACTACTGATAATAGGATGGATGGTGTTTGGTAAACAGTAAGTTAAATATAAATATTTATGCAGACCTCTTCAACTTTAGTGTAACAATTTGACAACAAAACATAAAATTATTTTATATTATTTAGAAAAGTAAATAGGCGTCCTCTTCAAAATGGTAATTCTAGAAAGCGCGTTTTACAGATTAAATATAAAATTGGATACTATACTACAGTATCTACAGTCTTCAGTACAAAGTATTTCTTTACTATCCATATGTGGATGGTAATGTTCCACTCTAAAGAAAATTTGTGGATACATTTAATGCGCCGTGAATTAAATATACTAATATGTTGAATGTGTAATAAATCATGAAATCATAAATCATTGGCTATACTAGCTGTCTCATTCAATATTTATTAAAACGAAACATTGGATGTGATAAAAAGTCTTCAGCAGAATGTTCATGTGTTTGTAACACTATATGCCTATAGAAACACCATACTTATTTGTAAAACACAACACGTTATAGAACCTCAGTAACAAAATCAATCTATAGATACCTACTAACACTGCCTGCAAATAGAATATCAGTAACACTGTTCACCAAAAGAATTTTACAAACACAATATATCAAGTAGTACCATCTATCTCTGTAAAAACATAGCATGTCCAGTTAGACCATTTTCTGTTACAAACACTACCCTTAGTAAGAAAGCAATCCACATTTGGAATCTCTGTATCACCATCCGCTTATAAAATCTTAGTAATAGCATTTGCTTACAATAATCGGCCCTATGGCGTTTAAGATTTTGTGGAGTTATAATATCATACCCAGCCATAATTTGCTTATTATGTAATAGTTATGCAACCCTCACATTACATAACAGTTGTGTAACTATTAAGATGTAACCTTTGACTTCCTCTTATCTGGCACCCATCCCTCCCTGACGCAACATCCTATGGTCACAGAACAGAAAGGGTAGCTGAAACATGAAATTGTTTCATACCTTCATAAGCAGCTGTTGCGATGGAAACAATGTCAGTGACGTTAGGTGTCAATTTAGCGAAAAACGGAAGTTTCACAGCTTCTCGCACCCACAAACAAATATTGTGAACCAACTCGGGATTCTAGAAGGAAATAATAAATACAACGTTTATGTAATATTTAGTATTAAAACCTTCAGTGTATTAAAAGTTTCAATTCAAATATCTGTTTTTTTCATTTTTTCCTTACATGCAGTGTTGCCAGATAAACGATAATTATCATATTTGGATGATAATTTGACCTCTATACGACGTCTGATTAATAATTCAAAAAATATTCACACTTTTCTATAGTTCTATCATGCCATTACATTTGAAACATCTTAGCACTTTCTTATAGCTATGCGTCAGCCAAATAATACTTCTTGTTGTACAAATTTTCTCAGTTCTACAAGAGCACCAAATTACTTCATTATAATATAAGCTCAGAGACACCATCACCAACAACAATTCAGTTTTGAATTACTTGGTTATTTGGCATATTTTCTCTGTTATGTTATATAAATTTCAGTTCTAATTGCCTTTACACAATGTCAAAAAAGGTGCACTTGTAGACTAGTACAAGTCGTGAAAGTTAGTACATGTGAATAATTTATTATAAAATTAAGTAAATTACTACATTTGTGTTACACGAGAGAGCTGAACAGCAAAGACGAAAGAATAACCACAATAATAAACGTAGTGTTTCCTGCAGAACTTAAAGTTAAACACAACGTAACCTAACGTAGAATTGTAATAATAAAGTACCCAATACAAGTCAAAGTGATGTAATAGTTCGTATTTAAAAAAGAAAAAAGATTTCAACTGTCGTTTGCTTAAATAGTTGCAGTCTCCTATATTATTTTTAAAACTTCATATTTTAGAATATGCATCCACAGTAGAATTGATTTTCAAAATAAACACATTTACTAGGCAATCACATTCAAAATTCCCATATAGACAAATATGCCAATGCCATCAGTCCACAAAAATTATATATTAACAATATATGATATTGGATAACTTTACATCAGCATACCGCTAGAAGTGACCTTGACTGGTTTTACTTGAATTTCGCGCAAAGCTACACGAAGGCTGTCTGCGCCTGCCATCCATAATTTAGCAGTGTAATACAAGAGGGAATGCAGCTGGTTATTTTACCAACGAATAGTGAGATTGACAGTCACATTATAACGCCCCCACGGCTCAAAGAGCAAGCATGTTTGGTGCGACGGGGATTCGAACCTGCGACCCTCGGATTACGGGTTGAGTGCCTTAACCCCCTGACCATGCCAGGCCGAAGAGACGTTGATCTTGTGTTTAATTTACTTTGTAATCATTAAAAAGCTTTCCAAACAAAGTATTTAAAAAATTGTTAAATTTACTAGTGAAATATATGATAAGATAAAATATGTAATAATGGAGTTTAGTTAAGTACGATTTCAGGCATCATTGTTTCATGTTATTGTGACAAACAGTAGTAAAAATAATGATATAAATATTTTCATTTTTTTTGCTCCACGAGATATACGGATGATCCCTTTTTAATTTTCCGGAAAATTTCTCTTTTGTTTTTCTTAGTTAAACACAAACCTACACGATTTCTTTGTTGTTTTCACTATGGGTATGGAAATCCGATTTTTAATATACAAGTCTAAAAATTTTCGGCTGAACTACTAGGGACATATTTTTACAAAACGTACTTTAAATAGTAATTTCATAAATTGAATAAACAAAACAAAAGAAGATATAATAATAAGAGCTCAAATAGCCCCTTTTATCTTTCCTTATGTGAGTGAGTTCCAGTTTGAAACTTTTCATAACAAAACGTTCACTGGTTTATATTTTTGTTAGAATGGTTTTGTTTCTGATATATATGTATGTAAACTGAATTTAATTAAAATCTTAGTTCATAGAGTTGTTATAATTGGTAATTCTTATCATGCAATTGAGTAATTATAAAACATGCAAGATGGCTTTTAAGAAATAATGAATGAATTTCTTGTAACTTTAACTAGAATTACAAAAGTCTGTTTCACTGAAAATTTCCAAATAAAAATAGACCTATCACAGTTTAAAAAACAGTGGTTATTATTATGTCTTGCTCGAGAAGCATGTATTTCAATGTAAAAGAAAAGAAAGAAAAAAACACTTATGAAGATGTAAATAAAGTAATAAACTAAAATTAAGCTGATGTGTGTATTAAGGCCATCTATTGGGATTAATACTTTTAAGGTTAAAAACAAGGCAGATGGCCATGTTCAACATTCAACATTCAATATCCCGGATGTAAGTCGAGGTACACAGAATTTACTCTGTGATCCTCAGGATAAAGAATTAAAGAACGAAGGAAGTTTAGAACAAACTCTATCTCTTGTATTATAATAAACATCCTTTGAAATAGTGTAATTAACCATTGGGAAACAAAATATTTTATGGTCATAGATACAAATAGTGACGTAAACGAGTTAAAGGTAAAATAAAGTTTAATGATTAATAGAAACAGACAGGAACTGATCAAGACTAGCAGTACCCCTAATTCACTCTTTTAGTATGAGCTGTATTAACCAAAAACATGTTATAGTAGAGAACACAACATCACCTGTCCACAAGCTAAGCCCATCCCTTTCTCTCCCATTCCGTGAGGACAGGACAGATTCAGCTCCAGAGCATCTGCTCCAGCTTCCTAAAATAAGATTTTAAAAAAATCAGAAAATATTAATTTAAAAAACAATCAATTACTAAACTTATAAAACTAAGAAAACTTCAGTTACTACTAACACAAAATATTGTAATAGTTTTCTATTGTTAATGAAGCATCCTTGGAATAATACTTATATACAATGTAGTATAAATTTCCCAATATGCCAATAACGACTCAGCAAATGGGTCTGAATTTTTCAAGTAACCCGGTCTAAAATAATTTTAATTTGAAAATAGGCTGGTAAAATTCCTGATGAGTGACAAAATCGAATCGGGTAAACATGCGCCCTGTGCTTGGTATTGCTGGCGCACAAATTAAAGTACAGGTAAATATTTTTTCTAATGAGAGGTTGAGACTTGTTATGTATATGTGTAAATATTTTGTAAACGACAACATGTCGTATTGTGTTTGGATTTTCATTTGTATTATTCATTTTTCCATATTGATATTATTGTTTCGAAGTTTAAACTAAAATATGTTATTTATTTAGGGTAACATTTTAGAACTTTCTCGAATTAAGTAGACCAATCACATGTTTGTAAATGAGTGCTGGTGACTTCCTGTCTAGACGTGTAGTCTCGTGCAAGAACAGATATGCGTGGATAGCTCTGGAGTTGTATGGAAATTTCAAGATTGTTCGAGAAGTAGGCCTATCGATATAAAAGACGGTGACAAGAGAGAGATTCAGTCATCAGTCATCAGCTTTATTCGAGGGAGAGAGATTCAATCATCAGTTTTAATCGAAGAAAAAGAGAGATTCAGTCATCAGTTTTTATTTGAAAAAAGAAGATAGATTCAGTCAATAGTTTTATTCGAAGAATAAGAGTGAGATTCAGGCATCAGATTTAGTTATTTGAGAAAGATTAAGTGTTTGCTGTGAATATTCAACTTGGATTTGTGATTGAAGTTAGATCTACGGAAGTTGTGATTTTATTTCGTCAATCTCTACGATACATCTAAATTACTGCTTGAGCTGAGAGACGGCGATTTCATTGAACTGTGAACTGTTTCGGAATTTCTTCGTGGGACCAAATTCACACCCTAGACTGGAATTTGAGACTTTAATTTTAGATCATTACATTAGATACAGGTCAGTACCGTTTTGTATTGTGATTTATTTTGAAGTTTGAAACTAATATTATTTTGTTTTGTAATTAATTTCGAATGTTGTAACTTAATATCTGTCACTATTATTATATAATTCATGTTATATCTGTTATATTTGTTAATAGTTTAGTGTAATAAATTATACAAGCTGTTATCTGAGTTTTTCTGTTGCGTTTAATCTACGAAGAATATAAAACATTAAAAAATACGTAACAGACTACAAAACGCAAAGATAGACGTCAATTTACCCTTACATTCTTAAGTCATCCGTCGTAAAAATATGTCTTGTTCTGTTGAAGCAATCCAATAATACACAATATCTACCAACATCGAAGAACGTAAAACACCCAATAACCATGTATAATACAATACACCCAGATGGTTGATTAGCGATTCTCTTTCTTTGATTAAAGTAACTTTTTCAATTATTGTTTAGACAGCATTGTTGCGAAATTAGTTTCCATTTGTATCACGTGACTGACTAATTAATTTAAACTCTACACACGGAAGTATGGAGTAAGTTTTTGCTAACGGGATGGAAGTAAATTTTTACTCGGTGTTATAACATAACTGCAGAATAACTTTCTCTGCAACGTTGTTACCATTTTTATAAAATATACATTTCAAAGTTATCCTTACCTCTGCCATTTTTGCTAGTTCTACCCAGTCCTCCTTGTTGAAGGTACACATAATGCTAGCAATCACGATCTACAAATCAAGAAGTAAGGTGTAAAACACAGAATAAATCAATGGTAAAATATCTCCCAACATCGTTCAAAATCGATTTTTAGTTATGAAAACATTTTTTTCAAACCCATTTTTAAAACAGCCTGAAGCACTGATATAAATCAGAAACAATTTCAAATGTCATGAACCAAACAAAATTACTAAGTCAAATTAATCATTTTAGCTAGAACATTATATATGTTTAAGCTGTTGTACTAATAGTTTTGAACATTTGCAACATACAGAAAATATTTTACTTGCACTTTAATATAACATTTACTAAACACACTATATAAAAGAAAAATACAAAACACTTACGCAATCCGGAAAATCAGCTTTCAGTTCTTTAATGCTCTGACACCAATACATCGCAGTCTTTTCACTGATAAGTTCTATATTAAGAAAGGACCCTTGACCTGGTCCGTAGTTATTCCCTGAGGTTGTGCCTCGAACAATACGCGGTGACACATTTGTTATCATATCCTAATTATAATATACAATAACATCAACAAATTATGTTCCAGAGTTCTCCTTTCAACGTTCTATTTTACTTTTACTATTTTAAAAGATAGGTATATCTATACTTTCTAATTCTGGTAGAGAAGTTATGCTAAAAATAATTTCTTTTTACAACATCTTAGATCTTTTTATCCATTGATCAATCATCAAACTTTGTATCAATTAAACACCAATAATAATGAAAGACTACATTTAACGAATCCTAAATTCATTATACACATCAATATCGGTGTATAATTAACATAGTTATATTATTTTCAGATCACTAAAAATAAAAGTTTCAAATCCGGCGGTAGGCAGAGCACTTCTAGCCAAGTGTACAATTTTGTGCTCCACAATAAAAAACAACAACAACAGGTTAATACCTAAAGTAATGGTAATTTACTTCCGCAGTCAGAAACCGTTAGATGTCTCATGAAAAGTAACATTTCAATACCTGAAAATATTGATGAAATACATATCTGACGTATCTTCCTCTTGGTACTATTTTATTCATTCTGTGTTTTGTTTAGTTGAACATAGAAACTAGTAGTCATGATACTGCAATTATCTTATACCAAAAAACATAAGAAACTAACATTCGTGATGCTCTATAGACGTGAAGCAACGTTCAGTCACAATATTAACTTCAGACGAAAACTAACATATACATACAATCACAGTGTTAACCACAACCATAGACATGTATTTACATACAATTACAAGATTAACCCCAAACACTAAGATGTGTTTACAAACAACCACCGGCGAATAAACAATACAATTTTATTGTAATGTTTCTGTCTGGGTTTGGCAAGTTTCTCGTTGTTATAGTTTTCTTTTTACAAAATATTTATAAACAGATAAATAAACAGTATCTTCGTTATATTCCGCAGCCATAAAAACGTAGCATACGTAACACATGATTAGTCTGATTCTAGTTAGTTTCGGACTCTAAAAGTACAATGTCTGAGGTCCAGCATGGCCGAGCGCGTTAAGGCGTGCACTCGTAATCCAAGGGTCGCGCTAAACATGCTCGCCCTCCCAGCCGTGGGGGTGTATAATGTGACGTTCAATCCCACTATTCGTTGGTAAAAGAGTTGGCGGTGGGTGGTGATGACTAGCTGCCTTCCCTGTTGTCTTACACTGCAAAATTAGGGACGGCTAGCACAGATAGCCCTCGAGTAGCTTTGTGCGAATTTCCAAAACAAACAAAGTACAATGTAATATAAGGGATTTATTTACATATGTTTTGTTTAAATGTAAGTTTTAAAAGCTTCAAAATATCTATTTTTATAATAATTTTTATTTAAAACTAGAAAATAACTTTTATAAAACAGAAAAAAAATCAAAAGAATTGCGCATTTAACCATTTTTGTATTTGTTTGTTTGTTTTTTAATTTCGCGCAAAGCTACATGAGGGTTATCTGTGCTAGCTTTCCCTAATTTAACAGTGTAAGACCAAAGGGAAGGCAGCTAGTCAATACCACCCACCGCCAACTCTTGGTCTAAATTTTTACCAACGAATAGAAGTATTGACCATCAAATTATAACGCCCCCACGGTTGAAAGGACGAGCATGTTTGGTGTGACTGGAATTCGAATCCGCGACCTTCAGATCACGAGTAGTGCCATAACCACCTGGCAATATTTGGATGAAATATCGATTCACGATGTATTTAACAGCTGTACAACATACAAAAGTAATGAGTTATAGTGCATGTATGATATTGTATTTTATGTCCTCCAATAACTCAGCGATAACATCAGAGACTCATAATATGGCACATTTCGCTGAAAGAAACAGACTAACAATGTTGCTAAAAACTGGATTTTGATACCTTCGGTGGGCACAGCATACATAGCCTATTGATTAATTTTGTACTTAACGACAAACAAAATATATATTACTCCTGTATGTCCTTGAGTGTGTGATCATACAAGGCAAATGTGGGGCGACACATTATAATTTTCTATCATTTGATTAAATGAAGCCTAAAAATGGTTCACTGTACTTGCTCCGTATGCAGGAGAGTTGACAACACATTAAGTATTAGAAATTACATAACTATCGCTGACCTAAATATAGCAATGCAACTATAAAAGTTTGGAAAAAAACGGATTTTACTTGTTTGTGTAAATATTCGGAAATTGAGGTTCATATTGATTCGATAAGGTTTTGAGTATTCTGTCCTGGACATGCAAAGGAGCTTCTTTAAATGCTTCATACAACTGAATGATATGAAAAAAATTACTGCAACAAAAAGTGATTATTTGTACCTCATTAAATAACACTGTTAAGTTGATTTTGTATGACATGTTTGAAGGTATGTACAAAGTTACATAGCAGCTATGTGTATATTTGAAGGCTTATGAAACTATAAATTGGTTCTTAATACTTGTGATAGCACATCACAAATAGTTCAATATATAGTTTGTGTTTTTTCTAAGCTAATCATAAAGCTCCACAATGGGATATCAGTGCTTTGCCTACCACGGGTATCAAAACCCAGTTTTTATTGTTGCAAGTCTTGAGATGCCACTGTGCCACTGGAGTGGAAGGGACATTTAACTTCTTTCTTTGTTTAACTTCGTTTAAAACTACTTATGTGCTATATGCTCTAGCATTCCCTAATTTAGAGGCGAAAAATTAAAGGAAAGGCAATTAATCCACACCATCCATCACCAACTCTTTACCAACGAATAGTGGGATTGGCCATCACTTTATAGCGTCTCCACGGCTGAAAGAACGAGCACGTTACGTTAAAAAAATTAAACCACAACCAACAGATTATGATTGAAGCGCTTCAACCACCAAACCATACCAAATACATTTAGGGAGTGAGTATTTTGTGTATCATCGAATAAAACCTTAGAGAAAGTGAGTACTTGTTATTGTGCTTAATAATATTTTCTCTAAAATTAGTACTTTCTATGTTATTAAACAACACATTTAGAAAGTGATTATTTCAAATAATAATAAATAATACCTTATCCAAAGCAAAGGTTTTAGTTAGGGCAAATGCCCATCCTTCTTCAAATGCCCTACGAATCATTGGGCTGCTGGTCGTTGGTGGAGCGCTGGCAAGACCAAAAGGATTTTTGAATTTAAGACCACACATCTCGACACTGATATCCACCATGTCAACAGGAGTGTAAAACTGGGGTAACGCTCGTTCTTTGGGCACTGGCAGTCCATAGAGACTCTGAAAGAAAATTAAAAGGGGGTGGGAAAAAAAGTTCTTACATGCAACCAAACTTGTTAAGCTTATAAAATATTATATTATGACATACACATATATATATATGTATGTTTTTACAGTCAAAAAATGAGGCTTAATTTATTCGAAAATTTACAATTTTTTCCATATTTTTCTTCAATAACGTCGTTTTCAGCTATACATTGTTTTATGTGATACATATCATCTGTGACTGTTCTGCGTTATCTTTGTTGTGCAAATATGTTTCCTTATTTTTTTGCCTTTGCTACTTTAAATCATTCAAGTAGTTTAAGTATACTAATACTATAATGAATGTGAAAACATGGTGCTTGCAAACAAAAAACCAGAATAGGGCCATTTTTGGTCTCATTTTGATCCTGGACAGAAAGTGCATGCAAGAAGGAATCCAGGAAAAGCATGTCAAGCCTTGTTTTGATTTCATTTCACTCTATAACTGCAAGTACTTGCAAGCAAAAACTCTGTGAACGAACATCAACTCCAGTTGCTTTTAAGCAGGAAGCCAGGATAGGATCATCAAGTTCTTTCCTGGTTCTTCTGACACAGGTAAGTCAACCATGATTGGATAATATTAATAATCACATGAAGTACATGGAAGAGCTATGTATAACTTCGAAATTTGTAGATGAAGAATTAGCATGTTCAGTTAAATCTATTTTCAAATTCAGATTGTAATGTAACATGGAACATAATTAAACACTACGAACCATTACTAAACGTAATACAACGTTTAAGCTCCAATTCTTCTTTAGTACTAAAACAAATATATTTTGCTGCATATTTTGATAACATTTCCTCTAGACATCATTATGCTATTGGTTTTTTCATTGGCCTGAATAAATGTGGCCGATATAGGTAACTATATACCTGTTTAAGTACTGTGTTTTTTCTACTAATTAAATTCCATAAAATATATAGTGTCCTAAAATTTATAGTACAGTATTTATAGATATTAAATTGTGCTTCAATTTTCTTCGTTATCTTAAATATTGTTATTTTATTCTTGACTACCACAAAAAATACCTGGAGAAACTCATGAATGTACCAAGCCGCAGTCTTTCCATCATTCACTGATTCCACAGAAGTTTCTGCAATGCCAGCTATGTCTCCTCCAAAAAACACCCATTTCTCACTACTTTGCATTGTCTTCTTATCAGTCTCAGGTAACCCAAATTCAGTAAACTTCACAGGCTCCAAGGCTTGAATGACTAAATAAATTAACGATAACATTGAGCTTCAGAGGCTCCAAGGACTGAAAAAATGAACAAGTTGGCCATTTTTGTGAACAACACTGCTATCAAGCTTGAATTGTTAAATACTGATCATACTGCTTGACTTCAAAATCTCCAAAGCAGAGATTACTAAGGAAATGTTAAAGTTTGACGGCGGAAACTCACATTTGTAATATGTATCAATCAATGCTAATAATTTAGGATTTTATTCGTTTACTTTATTGAACCAACCATATAAAAATTGTAAGGTGTATTTTATCTAAAAAAGCAAGATGTAACATTGTTCAACTCAAATCG